>CM051039.1:51520142-52731528 GCA_027627225.1 Congeria kusceri
ATTCCAATATGCGTTATTTTATGTCAATTATGTTCATTGCTAAGTTTATATACTGCCTTTTGTTTATTTGTTTTCCTCTATCGGTTTGCATATCTTTCACTAGGAAATACCCTTTATTTTTAGGAAATTCCGCCCTGATAGGCAAGATATAAACCAGATGGAGATACGAGCTTCAGCCAGCGAACATTGATAAGGTTAATGAATTATTATAGTCATCGTCTGCAGAAATAAAACCCATGGTTCTCCACCCGGACAAGACTCGCATTCAACAACGTCGTTTAACAGGATGTAATAGTTCGCAAACGACGGGAACATATATGTGTTTTTGGAATACAGCGGTGAATCCAACCAACCGGGTGAAATGTTGTTTTCGATATATTAACAGATATGATAAAACTCGTTTTCATTGGTAGAAAAATCAAAGTGTTCCAAGAAAGTCATCAAACAGCCATTCGTTAATCAGATATATAAAACTACAGACGAGATTTTCATCTATCATCCAAAAATCTTGATAAACAACTGAGCTATAAAACGTCTCTGCGAGCGAAGTCTTTGTTGTTGTACAAATGTAACGAGTTGTTTGCACACAGGAAAAATATCCTTCGCTAAAAGCTAGTGGTCTCGCTACTACATTGTTTCTCAAGAATCAACACAATGTTAAACATGGAGGACAAGCTATCGTCCAGCAATACTGAACACACGAACATATCTGGCTCTGTGGACATTCAAGCCGAAAACGATGAGGAGATGAAAAAGTATCTCCCTACATTGATTTTTCTCGTCATAGTGATGCTCTTCGGAATTCTGGGGAACGCTTGCGTAGCAGTGGTCTACAAACTGAAGTTCAAAAGGTCGAGTGCCAGGGTGTACATTATATCACTAGCACTGGCTGACATGTCAGTGTGTATAGTGGGAATGCCGTACCATATTTATGACTTGACACATCTTTACACCTATCGCAGTGTTATCACATGTAAAACACTAAGCTATCTGATCGGTTCTTGTACTTTAAGCTCTGTTTTTATATTACTTGTGGTTGGGCTAGACCGTTATTTAAAAGTGTGCCGACCACTTAAAAGGCAGATTGTGGATTTTGGTGACAGAAAAGCGTGCGTCATTGCAGTGTGTTTTGCGGTTGTATTATCCTTGCCGTACGTCATTATATATGGTCATAGCAACGTCCCTGTGAATAAGGACGATTATAACTTTAATGCAAGTGAATGTTTTTTAGACGACATATACACAACAGCATACGATTCTTATGTAGGATTCGGATATCTCGGATTCAATTGTCTACTGTTTGTGGGTTCTGTAGTGTACGTCATTGTAATTTACGGACTTATTTGTCGGACAATTCAACAGAATGGCCAGTTGGCAATCACCCTCAATACACCGGTGCTCAGATGCTTTTGTTGCAAAGTAGAACCAGACGAAGATGACGACAGCGAATATTCAGTACAACATAGAATCACGTCGCTCGATGAGAGAAACGAGGAGCAACATTCTAACGAACCAGAAACTTCAAAAAAGACCCCACATTTTGAGTTATTTTTACATAAAGATAACCTATCAACAAACACCAATGCTACGTCGAAGAAAAGTGACTTTCTAAGAAGAAACACGACACCAAATCCTGCTCTGAGATGGTCGTCCAATAACCTTGTCCGTCATACAATGGCCGGAGCAAATGTTAAAGAGAGAAATTCGCACAAAATTACGATGATGATGTTGACAATCACTGTCGTTTTCATCTTGACGTATCTGCCATATATAACAATTTCTGTCTTAGATGCCGTGGATGATGATTTCTGGAACAGGTTGCCAGACGCACAGGTTGTTTTCTTTGATTTGATGTTGAGGATATACGTTGTTAATAATGTTGCTAATCCATTTATCTACAGCTTCTGGGATGCAAAGTTTAGGCGCGAGCTTGGACAGTTGTTCTGGTGTAATTCTAAAAGTCAGTCCAAAAATCGCCGCACGAATACACGATGTAACAAGGCGACAAAGCATACTGGTACAGAAACGAATGCAAAGTGATTGTTGATATCTAGGTCTTGTAATGTTTACTTCTGTTCACTGGACTTAATTATTTAGAAGACGCAGGTGTATCCCAAAAACGTCAAATTTAGGTCACAATGGCTTTAGGTTCAAATGTACATGTAACTTTGTACAGGTTTGTTGTTGTTAATAGCGTTTGTTGTGATATGCAAGTGTATATTTAATGTTTAGATTTAAATATATGATTATATGGCTACAATGGTTGACAAAAGTTATTAATAAACGTTAACAAATTAATCATTATTTTCTCACCGTGCGTTGGAAATGATACAAATATAAAATCAACAATATCCCAATATGTTTCATGTTCAAGACGATATCATCTTTAAGTGAGTCAAAACCGTTTAGAATAATATTGCGATTTTTTTTTCCACAAAATATAACCTGTATGCAACTGCAAAAGACTGAGAGTTGTGCTTATTCATCATTAATTGTAACGTATCAGACTCAAGTGTACAGCATACATGGAGCAAATTTATTTTCATATATTTCAAGGGACTATGTCATCGAAAAGGGCCTCAAGAGGGCAATTTCTTAAAACAAATATGAAATTCAGATATTACTACTGACATATAATAATGGTTAATACAGGGTATATATAATGAACAAAGAGCGCACGCATTTTGATATAAAAATGAATTTATAATACGTTTCTTGTTTGTTTGACCCATTTCATGTTTACATTTTGACGTCATAATTGTGATTATTTTCTATAACTATAGTTTACACTTTACTTGTTACGAAGCATGATAGCGCAGTTGGTTGAAGGGCTTTCTACTGTCATTTCTTCGTATGACTCCTAAGTTGTGAGTTCGATGCCTGCTTGGGGTTTTAATTTTTCAGACTATTTTGCTAATAGTGTTTTTAACAAATATCTTATCTTGTATTATGTGTTATTTATTACCTGCACATGTTTTTATATAGCGTTTTTCTATCATAGAATATCATTTATAGTGTAATAGGAACCCAATTATTGGACGACATAGGCCCTTTAAATACATTTTTTAAGGTAAAATGGATGTTGGGGTAGTGTCCCTTTAAATTTATGACACGAAATTATTTTTTTTTATGAATTTCGGCGGCGAGCTTCATTTTACTAACATGCACGTTAATTTTTTTCTGTAGAATAAACATGCAACGTTCGAAATTGTTTACTGATAATTCACTGATAATTCATGTTTCTGGGTTTCATTTATCTTATACTGACATGAACGAATTCCATGCCGTCGCGATAGCTACTCGAGATATTCCCGACTGTCTACATGGGGAACTATACTGCGTATTGAAGAGTGACTTACCGTAATTACTAATATAATTAAATGAAATTATTATAAAGCATAGACAAAATGAAAATGATGTTGATTATAAATAAGACTGTATAACAAAATCGTATTAATATGTAAGTGCTGTTGTTAACTTCGAAGAAATGTGTTAAAAGATCGTTGATCCCGTCTTTACAAAAATAATGTTGTTTCTTCCTTTCGAAATAGCAATTCTAACATGAAACTCGCTTACTTTTCTATCGACAAAGAACACAATTTTGGTTGTTAAACTACCTAATCAACAACGCAAACGTAGTCCAGATTCTGAGCGGAGCATAATAAACTGTAGTTCTCATTACAATCGCAAAACTGTTTGTCAGATCATGTAAGAATAGAAATAATTTTCGCATTATCGTTGTTTATCGTCCAATAAACAGCTCTTTGTCGTTATGCTGCGTGGCTATTAAACCACTCAGGCTAACGCCCTCGTGGTTAAATTCCTACGCATCAGAACTCCAAATCGTTGTTTATTGGCCGATTAACAACGATAAATCGAACATTATTATTTAAATAAAATATTGTATTGTTTGCCAGCAGTCATTAATTACCATTTATTTGATTAAAACTTTTTTTGAGCATTATACACCTTATTATGTAATGTTTATATGTGGCGCTTAGCTTAAATAAGCATTATTCTAAACAATCATGAGCAAAGTTTAATTTTAAGATCCCATTAGATTATAGAAATTTATCAAAATTCTATTAATTAAATATCTGCTATTATTATACCTCACTTCGTTTTAACATTGTAAAATCCCATATACACATCACTGCATAATTTTAATATGTCATGCCGCTGGAAAGTAATATACACCCTGCGGGGTATAATCTTTAATATATCCGGCGCGTGACTAAACTATACCCCCCGCGTGGGCCTAAAAATAGCAGCTCGGGTTTTTCGAGAAATCCGTATGAGCTAATGATCAGTAGGCGCTTATTAAAATGTATTTAAAAAAATCAATGTCGATTAGCTCTTGATTTTCTAACAATAAACGTGAGTTTACAATGTACGACTAGTGTGTTCGTTAAATTACAATATGCAATATATACACTATCATAGGTAGTTGAGGGGTATAGTCTATAAATATCATACGCAGTTGAGGGGTATAGTAAATATTGCCACCGTCAAAGAGTAATGTCAATCTATTGGTAAAATTCAAACCCATACATGTGGTTCTATTAACACATCCTATTTCATTATGATTGTAAAACCATTTTTCAGCTTAAGCTAATGACCCACCTCGTTTGAAAACTAGAGCTTTGGTTTTGTCAATATAACTGTCAGTTTATACGCTCTGCAAAAGTTTGAGTAAAATGTTGAGTTGTTTCTGCAATTCAACTATAGTATCAAATATAAGTTCAAGATATCAGTAAACATGATCAAGAGGATGTCATGAGGTAAATGTATCTACACAATCATCACCTTCGTCAAGAACGATGTGTCAGTTGGGGAATAGTTGTTTTTTTCTTGTGATATGCATAATTCAAAACATTATTGGGCTTAAATTGCAACCTTGACGTCAACCAACTGGACAATTAAAATACAGTGTAGTTCCCTTCTGATAAATCGAAGATATAGTTTTATATAAATGAGGCTATATCCTAACCCTACCATTTTTTCTTTATATTTCAAAAAGTATGCTTCGATTTACTGCGTCAATTGCCTTTATGAAAATCTATAAAAGCTACACAGACTGGCTTTCGTTTTAATAGAGATACTTATTTACTATCGGGTTCAAGACAATGGCATCATCTATGGTGGAAAATCCAGTTCGAAATAAAACTTGGAATTAAGCGATCATGTTATAAGCATCAACATAAAATGTAATTATATTTGTAAGTATTGAAAAATACTAAACTTGTATGACAAGTTCGTGGACTTTGTAAACAGCAAGAATACTAAAGTTTAATCACAAATGAAATGTTGAATGGCAGAATGTTTGCTACAAGTGAAATAATATGCAAAAAAACGATTTTAGTTACTGCGAACTGTAAGCAAAGTAACATAAAAACACATAATGTACATAACCGTAAACCTGAGCACGATATCATTAAAACACTTATTATGATTCTTATGATGCGTAAATTGTGATGTTATTTTCTTTTTAGAGTTTATTTTACTATTACATGTAAAACGTTTCTACTTCTCATGCTATAGATTTCACTTATCAAATGTTTCAATAATTTTTTTTTTCTAAAGGAATCCAACATTATCTGGATTTGCATGTGCGTGCATGTGCAGTTTAAATTGGTAGGCGATACATTGGTGGCTCACTTCTTAAAAAAACAACAAAACGCGATAAGGGTGATAAACAAGAGGTTCAATCTGCAGCCAATGAATCTTGAATAGTATCAACAACGATTACAATATGCAGCCAAACAATCTTCAAGAGTAACAACAACGAACACAAGTTGCAGCCAATGAATCTTATGCAGTGTTCGGCTGGGTCTTTTAATACGAGGAATTATATTGGTGGAGAATGATGTCTAACCTCAAAGAAAACATGTTGTTTCTTTAGGCAGCTAGATTATAGCGCCGTGAAAATCTTTCATCTTGCAGTAAGCTGACAGAACCTGCAAAATCAACAGACACATACTTTCTCCTGCAAAAGTCTTAAGTTATAGATATTTTGACAGTAGTTGGCAGTATTTTAAAAACCAAGAGCCTCCCTTAAAACATCTCTGAATGTAACACAACAATCATCATCAAACAATGTCATTATTTATTTCTTACATCAATGCCCAAGTGCCTCTAGGTCTTCTAAATCTCGTCATCTACCATAGTTTTCTTCTATTTCGAAGGCATGACGGCTCTTAAATACTTGTAATTAACAACACTATATTTGGTCCATCTTTCAACTTGCGTTTATTTACGATTTAAATAAGTTATAAGTTAAAAGATCATTTCTGACATTAACACAACAATCATCATCAAATAACGTCATTATTTATTTCCTACATCAATGCCCATGTGCCTCTTAGTCTTCTTCATCTACCACAGTTTTCTTCTATTTCGAAGGCATGACGCCTCTTGAACACGTGTAATTAACAACACTAATTTTTGTCCATCTTTCAACTTTTCAAATGTTAACAAATGCGTTTATTTACGAGTTAAATATGTTATAAGTTAAAATATCATTTTCGTCTGCATTTCGACGTCAGTAAATTACGTCATTTTGTTTCCAACCCGATATATCATTTTAAAAATAATTCTGCACTGATACAACTTTCATTGCGCAAAAAACCAAACAAATGATTGTAAGAAAACATATATAAAGACGGCTTATTCTCACTAATTTACGACAACTGTAAGTATAATAATTCTGCTGTTAATTAAGAATTGAAACGCTCACTTCGGCGCTTCATCGCTGTATGCAGGTAATTTTTGTGACATCTAATTTGCATAAAGCCGAAGGCTTTCTGTTTAAATTAGATGCATAATAAACTGACCTTCATACATCGATGAAGCGCCGAAAAGAGTGTTTCAGTTCTTATAATTACAATACAAATTACAATTGTGTGCATGCTTTAAAATTTTACCTTAAAAAGAAAACATAATTTGGGATTTATTTATTTGCAATTCGCGCAGTAATACATCAAAGTATCATCCGTAGGCTCCGCCCCTTGCACTGCAGAAGGATTGTATAGATCAACATTCATTAGAGGCTATATAGAAAGTAGTCACTTACGAATATTAATTGAGGCAACCGGCTTCATTGGAAAATAAAAGCCTGTCACATGATTGGTTTCAGACGATCAGAACACTGCAAAATGATGAAACCAAAGGAAATTGTAATTATAAATCCATAAAAAGCATTTCCTGAAAGAGTGCTCTAGGTCACGGTTCCATTGGTGCTATAGTATATCACATAGCTCTCATACAGGCATTAAGTAGTATGTTTCATAACAGCATATTGATGATATAAAGTTGCGTCATATGTGCAGTTTTCAGATATTCAGGATTCTCAATATCAAAATAATAGACAATTTTTCCATGTTCGCACAGGCTAATCCAGGACGACACTTTTCGCTTTGATGGTATTTTGTGTTTCAAGAAAGTCCCGTCTAAACATAAATCCACTGTAGGCGGAAAGTGCCGTCCCAGATTAGCCTGTGCAGAATACACAGGCTAATCCGGGATGACGCTTTACGAACATGCATTAAGCCCGGGTTTCCTACAACACGCCTCATATGTTATACATAGTTTCACTGAGGTGTTATCATTCAACATGAGGAACACATGTATCAAGGAAATTTAAATTGTAAAGAATTTGTGTTGCGTTATGTTTACTGATCTGACGTGTTTCAAGTTTAAGTGTTTTTTTTTTAAAGCTAAGTTGTGAAATATAGGAAAGTATCAGTGAGATATATCCCTAAATCACTCACAGTGAGGGACTACTTTTATATTTTTTTTTTTTATTTTGACAATATTTTATTGTAGGTGTTGTCACCATTTATCATACAGAATTACCAAAAAGAAAAGTAGTAGAGATTAATAACAGCAAATGTTCAGAATACCTCTCCGATATATTGAACTATCTTTTTTTTTCTTTCTCTTGGATTTTCCTCAGTCGTACTGAGCCAAGGAGACTAGTACAAACAATGTCTTGCGGGTACAACTTTTACCCACAATGCATTGGAGCTGGTCACCTTGGTCCAAACTTAATTTTAGCATCCAAAGTATGTATTTTATCCTTTGCACTGTATTAATTACCGCATACTACACTTGCAGTTCAACTTGTTGTGTATTGTTGGTGTGAACAGTAGTCTCCCTTTGTTTACATAATTGCTGTATTGCCGGTTCTCCAAAACCCAACAAGAATCCAACGTAGTAATAACTTGTGTTCATTAAGCAAGATCATATTTATATATTAGTTTGTGTGTATTAAGTCTGTATATTCAGTAATCATTCTTAAGTATTTAAGTATTCAATGTGCTGTTGTTAGAAGTGTTCATCTTTCTATTCTCCGCCATATTGTTTTCTTCAAATTTTCGACCGACCTTTAACCCAATTGTGTTGTTAAATCCGAATAACTAATGTAGAAATATAAACAAAGCGAAACTCCAGCTGCGACAGCAGCAGAGAACTCTTATTAGCAGCCCGAGGTCTTGTATTTATGGCAAGTGACCAATGGCCAAAAACAATACACAGGAAATCACAAAAACACATGAAAAAACACAAAACACACATCAATAAAACTGGGGTCACCGCCTTGCAACGGTCAATGCAAAGCATTGGGGGTTTAAACCGGTTTATGTGCGCACAAACCTCACACTTGACCCAGAATTATTAACAAACATGTAAGTGTAAATAAAAATTGACCTCATAGCATCGCAATTCATATTAAACAGCAATTAAAGAGAATACTATTCAATTGAATTACCATTTAATTACTCAAACACTTTATACGTTTAAGTAATCCATGTTAGAGTACCCTTTCACAATTTAACGCACATCCACGAGTTTAATAATCTTGAATTGCTTTCGAAAACACAAAGTGCGTTTGAATGTCGTGACTGTGTTAACTATTGTTTACATCATAACAGGTATGCTCACGCTATTTTTCGGAGAACTGAACGCACTTTCACTTTCAATACGTACTTTTATTATAAATATATTTAAACCTAGCAGTGAGTGTTAACTGTTTGATTTAAACGCTGGACATTATTCAAAGACTAAGTGTATCCAATTGTGTGTATGTAAACTTAAATACATTTAGAAACCCGGCTTCTGCGTTGCTTATGAATATACAGTACGACATAGTAGACTGCTGTACTGTAAACAGACTACCATGATAATGCTTAGAGTCAAAAACTTTGCGGTTTAATTTGCATAACTAATCTACGGCACATTTTATCGTAATCCAACATGGCGCAGGAATGTTTATTACGCAAACGCTCGTGAACATATTAATTGTCTCCCTTTCTGGTGATGATATCACGCGTTATCATACCGGAAACGAACAAATATCCTTTATATATTTTCTAGTCCCTTACACACATACTGTGAAGATATAAATGGTAATTGAAATAGGCAGAAGCTTATATGTGTTCTTCTAAACCTGTTAATGCATCAAATACATAGATAAACGTGTATTCTGTGACTGTTTTATCATGATAAACATATCCAACACGTTCAAAGGAGGTAATGCAAAGGAAGTACTAGTAGTTCACAGAAAGAAAGCACAGTAAACTCACAGTGCACTTTTAAAGGCCGGCCTACACGATACACATTTCAGAAGGAGTACATCACGCCTGTTTACATAAACCGTGGTTTATTCAACACTGTTATTTCCCTTCCTTTTCGACAACGGTAACATTTAAAGAAGGCCATCTGTTTTGTGTTTGTTTATAAATGATTTGTGTTGTTATTAAACAAATAAGTATGGGATAAAAAAAGGTAGGAAGACGATGGGTGATACGCTGAATAGCCAGAGGGAATAAATGAAATCATATAATGCATTGTTATGATTTTAATATGGAAGACAATGTCCCATTTAAAAACTTTATTCTAATGAACAGAAATGTATTTGTCAGTATCACTTAAGATCCAAGGCGGAGCAATTGTTGAATGTTGACCCGTATAATTTCATACAAACTGCGTCAAATGTTATCTAACAATGCCAAATTGGCTTTTGGATTTTATTCTGCGGGCAATAATTGGATAATAAATCACATTTCTGTGGGGCCTGTACTCCAAGGTTTAAGGAAATAGAACATGATCTATCCCACAATGTGATGTACATCTCCTGAAAGGTTTATAAAGCAGTGTAGTAGATAAATATACACGGTAAACTTTGATTAATAAATCAAGATTTGTAAACTAAGGTTTACCATGCAAAGGACGATGAAGATCTACTTTTTGTAAGTTGCTTTATTGTTGAAATCAAAAGCATAAGACACATATCGTGTTATGTCGAATGTTTGTACATGCCAACACAGGTAAAGTATATCAAATGTGATGATAAACAGTAATTCACACCGAACAAAACATAATTTGTTTAAACTAAACCATCGTCTGCTTTTAAACTTATCAACAACTTGGTCGATCGTCTCACACACACATAGGAGAGCTATTATCATTTACGATTGCGGTTATTATCAAGCTTAACAGCTCAGTGTGATGTAGCATAACACATTAGGCGAACAAAATATGTTTGTTTCAGGTTACATGCCCAAAACAATTACGGTATGTAGGTAGGGAGTTTGTTTTGGTAATTGGTAAACATTAAGATTTTAAAACTGAATGAATATTTTAAACATATCGGTAATATCTTTAACATTGTTTTGAAGTAGATGCTTTCAAAACAAATCACTTATTTATCGAAAAATCATTGAATTATTGGCAAAAACCAAATAAATAAATAATTGTATGACAAACTCAATAAAATGTTCTAGGGTTGGAGCATTTTTTAGGGTAGGTCGGGTAACTTGAAACAAACATATTTTTGTTACGCCTTAAGAGATGTTGAAAATATTGTGTGGCATTTAAACGTCGGTCTAAGCGGGTAGAACAGATGAAGTGAATAATGATTTTGTATGTGGTTGTAATTTGTGGTTGTAATTTGCAAAGATATTGATGTAGTAAGGTACGAAACTGATGTTCATTTTCGCAGTGAAGTAGCACATTTAATTGTGAACAGTGTTTACACAAAGTGGAAATACGGTAAAATGAATTGTAAGGTAACTATTGATTTATTTATGTGCTTGTATTGATGTTTACATTAGCATTAATGATGCAGCATAACACGTGTACTCGCTTTCCAAGTGGGCAATTCTATTTTTCCTTCAGTGAGTACAGTACACACTGACATGCGCACTCGTGAACTCTCTATTTAAGTAATTTAATGCTGGAATTATTTATCTTATTTATTGGTGCATGCATTTATATCACACATGTGCATCGAATTAGCACAGGTTTAATAAGGAAACTAATATATGTTTCACAGTCGATTTGCCACATGTATATATTCATGCATAAAGATCAGTGTCTGGTTAATGTTTCCGAGCTATGCAAACAATTGGCATCTTGAATTTCATGAGGATATCAGCAAGTTTCCTGATAAGTTGGCTCCAATTTTTCTAAAATTAATATAAACATTTCTTCCTTGTAAGCGCCAACAATGCTTTACGAAAGTAATATAAACAGTGCTTTGTATAAAATTTCCTTGTTAAAAGGCCATATGTTAAACATGACGTCATCACCGCAATCATTCGAATCATCATAATCATCATAATCATTATCACCGTCGTCTTCGTCATCATTATCATTAATTATTATCATCATTTGACTGCAGCAGCTGCATCATCATCGTCGCTGTCGCCATTGTTGTCATCATCATCATTATCATCATCATCATAATCTAAATCTTCAACAACACCATCATCACCATCTTCGTCCTTAACATTATTGGCATTGTTATCATTATCATCAGCAGCAGCAACGGCATCTTCGCCAACATCATCATTTGTATTATCATCATCAGCATCGAAGATGTCAACGTCGATAGTATCATTAACACCAACCTCATATATATTGACCATACGCTGTGGAAATTATAACCACGCCTACTTAGGTCTAACTCCAACAAACAGTGTTGACAGCAAACGAATGTTTCCACAAGACATCGCCTTCAAACTATTAAATACTAGTTTTCTGAATGGCTAAACACATTTTCTATCAGATCTCGTCGTATTGTCAAATTATATCTTTCACCAACATCAAATGTCATCAACGTTCAATGAGCAACATTTTTTTGCAACAAAGTAACGTATGACAGTTAACTCATTTAAATACAATGACATGTTCATTGTACCATAAAAGGTGTATGCGCATATCATATATACATGTATTACAATTTAAGCAAAGCTATAAACTTAGTAATATACACATATAGAGACATGAATTAGATTACAAATCCATTGGCCTATATACATTTACTTCTGTTAACCACTGTATACCTGTTACCTATTCTGAATTGAAGTACCTATTTTCTGACACTTCAAATTGATTATTTTTTCAGAAATGAACCTGCACGAGATACAAGATTTTCTTGGAAATTATGAACTACCACATTTTCGTTACCCGCTGCTTTCGCGAGTTATATGTATCAGTAATCAAGTGTAGATGGGACGCACTCTTTTTTTTACGAAAATTGGGAGCTGGGAGTGCTACAGAATAACCATGGAATTGCATGAATGTTTTGTTTGGATTTTATTTCGGTGAGAGAGCTACATGCACTTTGTGAGTTGCAAATGATGCAAACCTACAGATAGACTGAAAACTTTCAAAGACATCAATTGTGCTTCAATTCCTTTGTATATATAGATTTAGAAACTAGCACACATTTAAAATGGCAACGGATACAGCAGTAACGTATAATGGTACTATACCAAGCAATTCCGCTTTTGTGGACGTCGACAAACTTAACGACGAACAAAGGATCTTGTATCTTCCGACACTGATCGTTATCGTCGTCGTGATGCTCATTGGAATACTAGGTAACGCATGCGTTGCCGTCGTCTACAAAGTGAAGTTCAAAAGGTCAAGTGCCAGGGTGTATATTATATCACTAGCACTGGCTGACATGTCAGTGTGTATAGTGGGAATGCCGTACCATATAATCGACTTGACAAATATTATCACCTATGAAAGTGTTATCACGTGTAAAATTCTAAGCTTTTTAATCGGTTCCTGTACGTTAAGCTCAATATTCATATTGCTGGTGGTTGGGCTAGATCGTTATTTCAAAGTTTGTCGACCATTGAAAAAGCAGATTGTTGATTTTGGGGACAGGAAAGCTTGTATAATTGCCGTTGCCTTGGCAACGCTGATTTCGTTGCCGTATGCTTTTATCTATGGCAACAGTTCTGTATTACTGACAGTGAATGGCAATAGCATTACTGGAAGTGAATGTTTCATCGATGACCACTACAGTGAATATTCTGAGTCTTTGTTGGGGATTGGATATTTTGGTTTCGTTATTCTCTTATTTGTGTTCTCAGTGGTGTACCTGGTTGTGGTGTATGGACTGATATGTCGCAAAATTCGACGAATGGATCAGTTTCCTATTACTCTTGATAAAGCAGAGTATAGGTGTTTTTGCTGCCGAGTAGATTCGAAAAGCATCGATGACTTAGATGGTGATGAAGATGAAAAATGTGGGACAAGCACCGAACAATTGGGTGGTGATACACCGTTGGTACATATTAAAAATGACACTGGTGACGATGTGGTATTGAAAGATGAACAAATGACTGAATCAAGACAAATGGCAGAGAGGGAAGCATTAGTAAAAGGGGAATCTTCTGGTAGTTTTACTGAAACAAAACCTGTGGTAGCTAAAGCTGGAAGGGGTTTGAACAAATATAAAGTTTGCAAGAAAACGTCACAAACGCTTGTAAGACATACAATGCCAGGAGCAAGAGTTCTGGAGAAACATACTCGTAAAATTACTTTGATGATGTTAACCATTACTATCGTTTTCATTGTGACCTATCTACCGTTTATAGCTATCTCTGTCGTAGACGCTCTCGATGCCAAATTTTGGGACGGTTTGTCGGCTTCACAAGAAATCTTCTATGATTTCATTCTGAGGATTTATCTGCTAAACAATGTTGCCAATCCAATAATCTATAGCTTTTTGGACGTAAAATTTAGAAAGGAGCTATTCAACATATTTAAAAATATTTTCTGTTGTACGGTTTTCAAGCATCTGAACCAACGAATGTCGGAACAGAGTTCCAGTACTACGCCTAAGAATACATCTACACTATATATTAAATAGTGGTTCAATTGTTCTTTTTATAATTAAATATATGTTTATTGTTTATGTAGTATTTATTGAAACGTTATACCACGCTGCCGTGTTTCTACTATTATTTTACTGACAAATAGTATGTGCAATTATTCATGCTAGTCATTGCGATAAGGTATTAAAATCAATATACAAGTTGCTAATATAACAAAAGTATTATATATTTTTTCCGGTGCAATCATTTCGTCAGACAGTATGGTGTGTGTTTTATAAAACTCGAACAAGATGTGCATATATATATGCTTTCACAATAGTGGTATATTGGACGCCAAGTTTTTGTTTGGCCTGTTTGAACTTATCCTTTAATTAGTGATTAAGTTGTGTGTGTTGTATTGCATATAATCACCCATATTTATATTAATCCCGACTAATTTATGTTGACTGTACGTTTTTGCGTTACGTACTTATTGAAAGACAGATGTGTGAATGTCCTATTGTTTATAACCGTATCACCATGTTCAGTTATTTTTCTTTTCAAAGTTGATCTATAACCTTGAAATGACAGCAAAATATTACAAAAATGCTATTGTCTCCAGTAGTCGTCATTTTTCAACTCGGTTTCGTTTGTGTTACGTCGGTTTGCAAAACAAACAGCCATGAAAACAAACAATTGAAGATTTTATGTCTCGATTGCGAAACAAATTCATTTCTAAGAACTTTTACAACACTACTTCAAGTTGAAAACGTCTATTTGTAATCTATTCTATGGTTGTAATAATCTATGTCTCCAGTTTCCAAGAACAAGTACTATCAGCAGCACTTAGTAAACTTTACTAATGTTAAAACTGGTGCCTACCGGGTGTAAACAACGCACTGTACGCATGACACTATTGCACAGCTTTGGAATGCAAAACATGCATTCGTATTACATGTCACTTTTATCGAAGCATATATTTGTGGAAACAAACTTTATTATATAATGCAATATGTATTATTGTTTTCTTTCATTTAAAACTTTCCAATATGATATTTCTGGAAATCCTTGTCCAAGGCATTTGGTGATTTTTTGTATTAATCTGCTCAATTTTGACACACTGTAACAACCGACAACTTATGTATATTTATATTAATCTATTTGTTTATCATGATTCTCCTAGGACGGCTTTACCTTATCTAATGTGTAATTGTTGTTTTGTACTTGTGCAATACAAATAAAAAATTAGCAAGCATTTTTGGCGCAGCTTATATACAGGTCCCTAACTTGCAGACTTTGCAGATACGCACATGTGTAGATTTTAGGTACGCTTGTTGTTCGTACTTTTTCCAATTTTTGTAACATTATTCCGTTTGTTCTGGTTTAAGAAACTTTTATTTATTTATGAAACTATTATTTTAACTAGACAAACACGATTTTTCCTGCACATTATATGACAGCAAAAATATAAACAAACATAATACCGCCGCCGTAATATAAATAGCATGAGTTTGTCAGCCCCCGCCCCTTGCGTATTGAATACTGCCTAATTATAGGTCCTGTGTACTAAATACTGCCTAATTATAGGGCCTGTGTACTGAATACTGCATATTTATAGTGCATGTGTACTGAATACTGCCTAATTATAGGGCCTGTGTACTGATTACTGCCTAACTATAGGGCCTGTGTACTTAATACTGCCTAATTATAGGGCCTGTGTATCAATAATGCCTAATTATAGGGCCTGTGGGCTAAATACTGCCTAATTATAGAGCCTGTGTACTGAATTCTGCCCAATTATAGGGCCAGTGTAGTGAATACAGCCTAACTATAGTGCCTGTGTACTGAAACCTGCCTAATTATAGGGCCTGTGTAATGAATACTGCCTAATTATATGGCCTGTTATATTGCCTAATTATAGGGCGTGTGTACTGAATAATGCCTAAGTATAGGACCTATGCACAGACTACTGGCTTATTATAGTGCCTGTGTACTAAATACTGCCTAATTATAGGGCCTGTATACTGAATTCTGCCTAATTATACGGCCTGTATACTGAATACTGCATAATTATAGGGTCTGTGTACTGAATACTGCCTAAAGATAGGGCCTGTGTGGTAAATACTGCCTAATTATAGAGCCTGAGTAGAATACTGCCTAATTATAGGGCCTGTTTACTGAATACTGCCTAAGTATAACGCCTGTGTGTTAATACTGCCTAATTATAGGGACTGTGTGCTAAATACTGCCTAATTATAGGGCCAGAGTGCTAAATGCTGCCTAATTATTGGGCCTGTTTACGGAATACTGCCTAGCTACAGGGTATGTGTACTGAATTCAGCTTAATTATTGGGCCTGTGTACTGAATGCTGCCTAACTATAGGGCCTGTGTACTGAATACCGCCTAATTATAGGACCTGTGCGCTAAATACTTCCTTATTGTAAGGCCTGTGTACTTAATACTGCCTAATTATAGGGCGTGTGTACCGAATACTGCCTAAATATAGGGCCTTCGTACTGAATACTGCCTATCTATAGGGCCTGTGTACTAAACACTGTCTAACTATAGGGCCGGTGTACTAAATACTGCCTAATTATAGGGCCTGTATGCTAAATACTGCCTAATTGTATGGCCTGTGTACTGAATACTGCCTAATTATTGGCACTGTGTACTGAATACTGCCTAATTATAGGGCCTGTGTACTGAATACTGCCTAATTGTAGGGCCTGTGTACTGAATACAGCCTAATTATAGGGCCTGTGTACTGATTACTGCCTGACTATAAGGCCTGTGCACAGGATGCTGCCTAATTATAGGGCCTGTGTGCTAAATACTGCCTAACTATAGGGCATATGTACTAAATACTGCTTAAGTATAGGGCCTGTGTACTGAATACTGACGAATCATGGGGCCTTTGTACTGAATACTGCCTCACTATAGGGCCTGTGTACTGAATGCAGCCTAATTATAGTACCTGTGTACTGTACTGAATACTGCTTAACTATAGGGCCTGTGTACTGAATACTGCCTAATTATAGGGCCTGTGTACTAAATGCTTCCTAACTATAGGGCCTGTGTACTAAATACTGCCTAAGTATAGGGCCTGTATACTAAATACTGCTTAATTATAGGGCCTGTGTACTGAATACTGCTTAACTATGGAGCCTGTGTACTGAATACTGCCTAATTATAGGGCATGTGTACTTAATACTGGCTAACTATAGGGCTTGTATACTGAATACTGCCTTATTAAAGGGCCTGTGTGCTAAATACTGCCTTACTATAGGGCCTGTGTATTAAATAGTGCCTAATTATAGGGCCTGTGTACAGAATACTGCCTTATTATAGGGCCTGTGGACTGAATACTGAGTACTTATAGGGCCTGTGTACTAAATACTGCCTAATCATAGAGCCTGTGTACTAAATACTGCCTAATTATAGGGCCTGTGTACTGAATACTGCCTAATTATAGGGCCTGTGTATTGAATACTGCCTAATCCTAGGGCCTGTGTTCTGAAAACTGCCTATTTATAGGGCCTGTGTATTGAATACTGACTAATTATAGGGCATTTGTGCTAAATACTGCCTAATTATAGGGCCTGTGTGCTAAATACTGACTAATTATAAGGCATGTGTGCTAAATACTGTCTAATTATAGGGCCTGTGGTGTGCTAAATACTGCCTACTTATATGGTCTGTGTTCTGAATACTGGCCTAATTATATGGCCTGTGTACTGAATACTGCCTAATTATAGGACCTGTGTGCTAAATACTGTCTAATTATAGGACATGTGTGCTAAATACTGCCTAATTATAGGGCCTGTGTGCTAAATACTGGCTTATTATAGGGCCTGTGTGCTAAATACTGGCTTATTATAGGGCCTGTTTCCTAAATATTGGCTTATTATAGGGCCTGTGTGCTAAATACTGGCTTATTATAGGGCCTGTGTGCTAATTACTGCCTAATTATGGGGCCTGTCTACTGAATACTGCTTACAATGAAGCGACCAAAAAGGGACATGTGCATTTTATATCAGTAAATTGTAAACAAAGTACACGTATATTACACCTTTACCAAACTCTTACACCTTATATTCATTAATAGGACATAACATTGAAACTACAACCCTGATTTTGTGTTTTCCTCTCTTGAAGTTTGAAAATTTGGTCAGATTATTTAACATTTAGCTAAATTAAGTTTCAACTATGCATAATTCACGCACAACGTGAACAATTATATGAATGTAACCTAGCTTACGCAGAATTGGGTAAAACCATTTCTTTTCCTAGAAATAGTTCCTTTAACTTCAGCTGCGACATACTTTAAGTTCAAAGGATCGTCTATTCTGTGAGCAGGTGAAATAGTAAATTGTTTATATTTTATATTAAACATGGTTTATAACTTAGTGCACATTGCACGTATTCCTTGTTGAACAAGAATCATGAAGCATGACACATAAAGGGATAGTGGAAATAATGAATGGGATATAAACGTCGGGCTAAGCAGGTAGAACAGGCATAGAGAATAATGAGCTTGTGTGTAGTTGTAATTTACAAATATGTTGAAATAGTAGGATACTAAAACTGGTCGTGTGCATGATGTTTATTTTCGCAGTAAAGTGTCAAGCATTGATCGTGTTCACGATGTTTATTTTGGCAGTGAAGTGTCAAGCATGAACAGTAGGATATTAGTAATAGAACAAGCCAAGTCGATACATTTGTAAACCGAAAATGTTTGGCGTAATAATGCAACCGTGTTTGAATTATTTAAACAATTTTATTGTTAGCAGTGTTTACACAAAGTGGAAATACGGTAAAAATGAAGTGTAAGGTAACTATTGGTTTATTAATATGTTTGCTTGCACGTGCGTGTATTGATATTTACATCACCATTAATGATGCAGCATAACACATATGCTCGCTTTCCAAGTGGGCAATTATATTTATCCTTCCGTGCGTACAGTACACACTGACATGCGCACTCGTGAAATCTCTTTAAGTAATTTAATGCTTGAATTATTAATCTTATGTATTGGTGCTTGAATTTATATCACACATTTGCAACGAGTTAGCACGTGTTTAATACGGAAACTAATATATGTTTCACAGTCGATTTGCTACATGTATATATTCATGCATAAACACCAGTGTCTGGTTAATGTTTCCGAGCTATGCACACTATTGCCTCTTGAATTTCATGAGGCTATCAGCAAGTTTCCTAATAGGTTGGCTTCATTCTCTTTTAAAATTAATATAAACTTTTCTTCCTTGTAAGCGCCAACAATGCTTTGCGAAAGTAATATATACATTGCTTTGTATAACATTTCCTTTTAAAAACACTTCACTTTATGTTAAACATGACGTCATCACCGCAAACATTCAAATTATTTAAATCATCATAATCATCATCATCGTCATCTTTGTCATCATTCTCATTATAATAATCATCACCTGCAAGAGCCGCATTAGCGAAATCATCATTATCAGCATCAACTTCACCATTAACATCATCACCATCTTAATCAATATATTGCTCTTCATCCTCCTCATCATCATCCTCATCATCTACTCAATCATCTCCTTCGTTTAGAACGACTTCGGTGTTGTAATCATCATCTGAAGCAACAGCTGCATCGTCATCGTCGCTGTCGCCATTGTCGACACCACCATCACCGTCATCATCATCATCATCATCAACATATTTATCCTCAACAACACCATCATCATCACCATCATCGTCCTTAACATCATCGGCATCGTTATCATTATCAGCAGCAGTAGCAGCGGCATCGTCGCCAACGTTGTCATCATCATTTGTATCATCATAATCACCTTCGAGAATGTCAACGTCGATAGCAAAGTCTTCGAACTATTAAGTCCTAGTTTTCTGAATGGCTAAACACATGTTCTATCAAATCTCGTCGTATGGTCAAATTATATCTTCCACTAACATCAAATGTCATCAACGTTGAATGAGCAATTTTTTTGCAACAAAGTAATGTATGACAGTTAACTCATTTAAATAAAATGAAAGGTTGTATGCGCATATCATATATACATGTATTACAATGTTTAGCAAAGGTATAAACATAGTAATATTCACATATAAAAACATGAATTAGATTACGACTCCATCCATTAGCCTATAAACATTTACCTCGGTATACCTTTTACCTATTCTGAACTGAAGCACCTATGTTCTGACACTTAAAATTGATTTTTTTTTCAGGAATGAACGTGCACGAGATACAAGATTTTCTTGGAAATTATGAACTACACCATTTCGTTACATCCTGATTTCGCGAGATATATGTTCCAGTAATAAAGTAAAAATAGGAGGCACTCTGTCTTTACACGCAAATTGGGGGGAGGGGGGGGATCAAATTCTCTACAATAAAATCAATAGTTATGTACTTACGCTTAATCAATAGTAATAGCTTTGTGATACAACGGATACAAAAGTAATAACGAAAACATTAATACATTAATACATTTGTAGGATGCATAAAATAGTTCAAGAGCATTTAGAGGTTCTTGAAAGATGTTAAAAGTCTGAAAGTGTTGTATTATTCTGAATATCACTCAGCTGGGAATGCAAAAGGATAACCATGGAATTGCATGACAGTTTTGCCTGGATATTATTTCGGTGAGAGAGCAACTCGCACTTAGTGAGTTGGAAATGATTCAAAACTAAAGATAGAATGAACACTTTTAAAGACATTGATTGTGCTTGAATTTATTGTATAGATAAATTTAGAAACTATCACACATTTAAAATGGCAACGGATACTGTATTAATGTATAATGGAACTATACCAAGCAATTCCGCTTTTGTGGATGTTGACAAACTTAACGACGAACAAAGGATCTTGTATCTTCCGACACTGATCGTTTTTGTCGTTATAATGCTCATTGGAATACTAGGTAACGCATGCGTTGCCGTCGTCTACAAAGTGAAGTTCAAAAGGTCAAGTGCCAGGGTGTATATTATATCACTAGCACTGGCTGACATGTCAGTGTGTATAGTGGGAATGCCGTACCATATTTATGACTTGACACATCTTATCACCTATGAAAGTGTTATCACGTGTAAAATACTAAGCTGTTTAATCGGTTCCTGTACGTTAAGCTCTATATTTATATTGCTGGTGGTTGGGCATGATCGTTATTTCAAAGTTTGTCGACCATTAAAAAAGCAGATTGTGGATTTTGGGGACAGAAAAGCTTGTATAATCGCCGTTGCCTTGGCAATGCTGATTTCGTTGCCATATGCGTTTATCTATGGAAACAGTTCTGTATTACTGACTGTGAATGGCAATCGAATTACTGGAAGTGAATGTTTCATCGATGACCACTACAGTGAATCTTCTGAGTCTTTGTTGGGGATTGGATATCTTGGTTTCGTTATTCTCTTGTTTGTGTTCTCAGTGGTGTACCTGGTTGTAGTGTATGCACTGATATGTCGCAAAATTCGACGAATAGATCAGTTTCCTATCACTCTCGATAAAGCGGGGTATAGGTGTTTTTGCTGCAGAGTAGATTCGAAAAGTGTCGATAACTCAGATGGTGATGAGAATGAAACATGTGGGACAAACACCGAACAATTGGGTGGTGATACACCGTTGGTACATCTGAAAAATGACACTGCTGATGATGTGGTATTGAAAGATGAACAAATGACTGAATCAAGACAAATGGCAGAGATGGAAGCATTAGTAAAAGGGGAACCTTCTGGTAGATCTACTGAAACAAAACCTGTGGTAGCTAAAGCTGGAAGAGGTTTGAACAAATATAAAGTTTGCAAGAAAATGTCACAAAAGCTTGTAAGACATACAATGCCAGGAGCAAGGGTTCAGGAGAAACATACTCGTAAAATTACTTTGATTATGTTTTCCATTACTGTTGTTTTCATTGTGACCTATCTACCGTTTATAGCTATCTCTTTCGAAGACGCTCTCGATGCCGATTTCTGGAACGGCATGACGGCCTCACAAGTAGTCTTCTATGATTTCATTCTGAGGATCTATATTCTGAACAATGTTGCCTATCCAATAATCTACAGTTTTTTGGACGTGAAATTTAGAAAGGAGCTCTTAAAAATATGTAAACACTGTTTATGTTGTACCGTTTACAAGCATTCGAAACAAGTGTTTGAACAGAGTTCCAGTAATATGCCTCAGAATACAACTACACTAACAATTAAATAGTGGTTCAAATGTTTCATTATAATATAAAAAAATATGTATATATAAAATTTGCCGTGTTTTTAATTAATTTACGACAAATAGTATATGCAATTATACATGCTAGTCATAGCGATAACGTATTAAACTCATTATGAAATTTACTTATATAATAAGTGTATATCATATATTTTTCCGGTGCAACCAGTTCTGCAAACAGTATGATGTATGTTTTATAAAGCTTGAAACATATGTGTATGCACAATTTTTTTTCACAATGATGGTACATTAATCATCACTTTTGTTGGGCCTGTGTGAATATTGTCTGAACCTTAGTCAGCGATTAAATTGTGTGTATTGTTTTTTATTTTGTATTGCATATAATTTTGAATAGTTATTCCCCGATAATTTATGGGTTTTTTTATTTTTATTTTTTTTTATTTTTTTCAAAATTATATCTTTATTTCATGTAAGTGCACACACATAAAGTAGACATCATAAGGTAAATAAAGTACGCTTTTTAGAGATGCACACATGCACAAGGAAGAGAAAAAAACATAGGATTAAAGAATCAAATAATAAGTGTGGGAAGGGGGGAAGGGAAAGGTAACAGGTCTTGCTTTGACTTGGGTCTATTGAGCACTGGACATATGATATGTTTGGATAAAGTTTGTAGAGGTTTTTTAGTATTTAGGAACGCATGGTGGGTAAATGCAGGGCTATATTCGTGTAACACACATAGAAAATGTATTATTGAGTAAGGTTGAACTGTTATGGAAAGCGTTTCTACAAAACAAGCACGTATATGTATAGAGAAAAAAAACGTACGTAAATACTCTAGATAGTGCTATGAAGTGTTTTCAGTCAACTGCAAAAAGAGGTGGTTCTGTGATACATTGACATTCAAAATATCTTTCCAAGCAAGTAAACTGTCAACTTTCTTTTCATATATTGCTACATCTTTAAGACTGTCATATTGTGATTTCATAAAGTGTCTTCCATTTTCAACCGTTGGTTGTGTTGAAGACATCTTGCATTTATACAAATAAAACTTGGCATAAATAAAAGCATTGTTGACAGCATCACTATTCTTTTCTATATATCCCAGAAGAAAAGTATATATGTTACAAAATGGAAACAACTGTTTGGGGAAAAGGTTTTCAATAATAATTTTTGAAATAGGACATTCCCAGAAAAAATGTTCAATCGTTTCCTCACAACTTTTGCAAAAGGTACATTTGGGAGAGTCTTTCAGATTCATTTTAAAAAGTATACTATTTGTTCCAAGTATTCTGTGTATAATTCTGTATTGAAACCATTGCATTTTCACATCTTTAGTTATAGAAAATGGTTCACGAAAAATATCCTTCCAAACATTGTCAGTAATTTCAATATTTAATTTACCTGACCATTTTTGTTTTATTGGTAAGCATTTTTCGGTCTTATTTAATATTGTATACATTGGCTTTGCTCCGGAAACAGGCATAAATAGTGTTCTGTTTGAAGGAGGTATGAAAGGCCTTTGTATGTTTGCATACTGTTGGTAATTTCCTTCAACATTTAATTTCTTAAACATTGCAAAGATAGCCTTTTTAATACCGTTATACAAGAGGAAGTCAATTTTAAGATTATAGTTTTCATTGATTATATGCATGTTTAAGAAGTCTCCATTTTTATCAAATAGGTCACATACATAGTGTAAGCCTGCCTTATACCAGGCTTTGAAAAATATACTTGTATTTCCTATGGAAAGGTTTTCATTATAAAACAGTGGCTGATGCAGAATATCTTTTGCATTAAAAGGCTATTGCTTTTGGAAATGTACCAGACTGAGTAAAACATCTTTCCAAAAGGGATTTGTAATCATATTTGATAATATTTTAGGATAATGATTTCCACAATTGAAAAGTTTGCTAAAATCAACATATATATTTGCTATACTCGGCCATTTCCCAGCTGTGCTGTAAGCGCGTTTAAGCCAAGTTAATTTCAAAGATTTGATAAAAGCTTCAATGTTTATCATTTTTAAGCCACCATCACAGTATTCGTTGGTTAAAACGCATAATTTGATTCTACTCTGCCCATTCCATATGTAGTTAGTAAAAATGGTATTTAAGTGTTTAATAAAAGAATGTGGTGGGTTTGGAAGTGATATAAACAAGTGGTTGAACAAAGAAATCAAAAGAGTTTTTATTACAGTTATTTTGCCAATAGGTGTCAAAAATCTTTTTTTCCAACTTGTAAGTATATTCTCCAATTTGGTAAGCCTGTCACTATAGTTAAGTTGTATGATCTTTGGTAAATCAACATGAAAATGTATACCTAACATTTGAAAACCATCTTGGTTCCACTGGAGTTTCCATTTTGTTTTTATGCTTTCTGAGCTGAACTTTTTTTTCCCAATCCATACTACTTTGGTTTTGTCAAAATTAACGCTCAATCCGATAATTTATTGTTGACCGCACGTTTCTGCATTACTTACTCATGGATTACAACACAAACGTGTGAATGTCCTATTGGTTACAACCGTACTACAATGTGCAGTGAAAGGTTTTAAAAGTTTTACTAAAACCTGAAATGACAACAAAATATTAGAAATATTATTTTCTCCAATAGTCGTCATTTCACAAATCGGATGTCAACTGCGTAACGTCGTTTCGCATAATAAAACAACTATAAAAAATGAAGATTATTTTGTCTCGATGGCTTCGATAACATTCATTTCTATTAAAGGGTTTGACTTGACAGTTCTTCTTTGAGTTGGCAACGACTAGTTGTACTCTAGTCTTCTATGGTTGTAATAATCTATGTCTTCAATTGTACTCTAGTCTTCTATGGTTGTAATAATCTATGTCTTCAATTGTACTCTAGTCTTCTATGGTTGTAATAATCTATGTCTTCAATTGTACTCTAGTCTTTTATGGTTGTAATAATCTATGTCTTCAATTGTACTCTAGTCTTCTATGGTTGTAATAATCTATGTCTTCAATTGTACTCTAGTCTTCTATGGTTGTAATAATCTATGTCTTCAATTTCCAAGAACAAGTATTATAAGCAGCACTAGGAAACCTAACTACTGTTAAACCTGGTGCTTTTAATGCAAACTACCCCTGGAGAAAAATGATCATACTTAGCTGTAAAAAAAAATAACAAAAATTCACTAATGAAGTATTAATGAAAATATGTTATTTGGTCGTGTCTAGAGGGTGTCCTGCTATCAATTGTCTTTTAGAAACATTAATTGTTAAATTTAATGGTAAAATATTTAAGCCAAGAATATGGGTTCCTATGGTCAATGATTTTGCACCACTTATAGCAGATTAATGTTTATTCTGTTATGAAAGAGAGTTTATGCTTAGCTTGTCTAAAGAAAGACAGTTAAGTTTAATTCAAAGCTTTAATAAAACTTGTAGATATATTTTTGATGGTCACTGTTAAATATAGATAACATTTATTTTGAAAAAGTTATAATAAAAAAGATAAACCACAAAGAACTTACAATAAATAAATCGTGTTCTTCGAGTACTTATGCTGCATCTCTAGATTTACGTCTAACCATAAGTTACAACAAAGTGCAAACTAGTCTGTATGACAAACGTGATGATTTAAATTTTGAAATTGTTAATTTCCCTTTCTTAGATGGTAATATTCCTAAGAGTCCTTCGTATGGCATTTATATTTCCCAGTTAGTCCGTTATTCAAGAGCCTGTTCATGAGTAAATGATTTCAACAAACGTAACCTTTCTCTAACTAAGACATTATTAAAACAAAGATTTGTGTTTCATGAACTACGCAAAAAGTATACTACGTTTTTTAACAAATACTTTAGTTTGGTTTCTAGATATAATGGTACCTTAAAGTCTTTACTGGTTAATGGAATTTCTCAACCGTCATTTTATAGTGATGTTATAAAACGGTTACGTAAGTGTAAATGTGCAAAATTAGATGCTGGAAACGTTATTTATAAACTGATACAGTCTAATCAATCAAAGACGTATAATTTGTCTATACTCATTAACATGTGCCTGTTAGTTTTTGATAGATAATTTCCTTTAACTGTAAATAATAATATATTTTCGTTGGGTAAACGACCTAAAACTTGTGTCGATTTTATTCGAACAGTAACAGCTTTAAAACCTATCCACAATGCGTTATAACAAATTAACATGTAAGTCGTCTACGGTACATGGACACCAAAATATTAAATCTAGTATTCGATTCACGTTTTGTATAAGAAACACTTTTTCATATTCTGTTTGCATAATGATCGTTTTAGTTTAATATTAAACTACTATTTCAATTATATTAATTATTAATATTAAACATATACAACCAAGCTATGTAACCTGGCCTTTTACACCACGTACTACGGTTTCTTCATGAGATGCACGACGATGATCTGTGATTTGTAGTATATGATGCTAGGTCTTGAAATCTTGTCAACAAGAAGGGATTTAGCTGACAATTGTATGTACTTCATTTCATCGTGCCTCAGAAATTTGCAATGCTGTTGCTCTGGTGAACATTAAGCCATTGAGTAGTTAAATTGTAATCCAATGCTATGAGGTTAAAGTTTATTTACAACTGCGTGTTTGGTGATTAATTCTGGATTACGTGTGAGGTTCGACTTGCCTTTAAACCGGTTTAAACTCCCAATGTTTTGTGGACCGTTCCAAGGCGGCGACCCCAGTTTTAATCATTTTTATGCTTTGTGTTGTGTTGTATGTATTTCCTGTATTGTATAGGCTCTTGGTCACTAGCCTCAAATAATGTAATACGTGTTTCTCATCTAATGATGTTTCTGGAGTTTCATGATTTCTATTTATAAATGCAATACATTCATGCGTATTCGATGTCACTTTTATCCAAGCATATGTTTTATGGAAACAAACTTTATGTATGTAATGCAATTCGTATAACTGATTGTCTCACATCGCAGACAGACATGATATTTTCTTTAAAAAAAGAATTGCCAGTGGAATTAACACGTGTGCAAATATATGACAATGCCTGATTTGATCGATATATTATAACATCGACATCAAGGTATACGTGCGCATGTTTGCCTTCTTTATCTGAATCTGTGCTAACAAGAGTGAATGTTTTATTGTGTTGTGTTGCTTTTAGAATGACAAGCTAGTTCAATATATTTAGGGATGTTTGGTACGATGTGATTCATTTGTAGGTTAATTTGCGACCCTTTTATATATTTATTTATATATATTTGTATTTCAATATCCATGCGCTTCTTTTAGAATAGAGAAACACTATCAAATGTGTTATTGTTGTTTTGTACTTGTGCAATAAAAATAAAAGAGAAACAAAGCATTTATCATTTTTCTCAATATCCAGTTATTGTATAATCAGGGAAACTATTGCGCCAATAAAACTTCAAATCTATGTCAGGGAAACTGTATATGTGTATATTTAGCTGTAAATTGTAGCAAAGAATAGGAAATACTTCAACTTAGTGACTATTATATTATTTGCCGTTTGACACATCTGGCTTGCTGGCTTGTATGGGGCTTCTGACATTATTATTATAGGTTATTATATGCTTGACTTTAGAAGCTCATGTCAGCTTTTATTTTATGTTATTATAAAAAATAGTAACAGCCATTAATGTTCAGTTCTATTGATTGATATGACCAATGCCATTGCCAGAGTATTAAGCTATTTTTATATAAGTTTATTTTGCATTTTTAACATTTTTAAATGAATCATTATATTACGTTGCGTTGTAATGTATGTTATACCTGAATAAATATATATATATATATCGTTCAGTCCTACAACAAGTGTAACACTAATATATCAATATACTGACACTCTTCTATAGGCAGTGTTCGTGAAAACATTTGTACTGCTACTTTACTTACGGTCACCGTATTAAATTGAAAATTTCTAGTTAGTGACTTGAACTGCAAATGATAACTATTTAAAGATCGTAATATATTTTGCGAAAGGCTTAAATGCTTATGAGGTTCGTTCACCGGTTTAAACCCCCAATGCTTTGAATTGACCGTTCGTACACCGGTTTAAACCCCCAATGCTTTGCATGGACTTTTCCAAGGCGGTGACCCCAGTTTTATTCATGTGTGTGTTGTGTTTGTTATGTGTTTTTGTAATGTGCTGTGTAATTTTTTGGCAATTGGTCAATTTAGTTTAAACCTATATATTTTAGCTCGATTACATCGAAAGCCTAAGGCTTATAGAAACACTCTCGAGTTCGTTTCCTGGGTAGATACAGTGCTTGGTGTCTTTGGGGGAGATATTGAAAACGCTCCCAGAGTGGGGATCGAACCCGGAACCTCCCGATCGCTAAGCGGAAACCATATCCACTACGCTACCGCGACCTTGGTCAATTGGTCAATTGCCATAAATAAAGGAACTCGGGCTGCAAATAAGAGTTCTCTCCTTCTGTCGCAACTGGTGTTTCACTTTGTTTATATTTTAATATTTTCTTGAAAGTTTGGAAATGTTCCTGAGAATATAATAACTATATTGTCCAAATGTTTTAACTTTTCATGAAAATCTCATTTTTTCGGGATAATAAAAACAATATTTCGCACAAAAAGCGTCAGATTATCTTATGCAGAACTGGACAATACTTTTACTTTTTTTCTTGATAACCAGTTAATATTTTTACATAACGTCAAAATGTTTTGCGAAAGTTATACAAGTGTTTGTGAAAGATTTTGAAGTTTCCGTTAAAAATTGTTGAACTTTCCAGAACATTATCATGTTATCTTATGCAGAAGTATGCCACCATTCTTTTCCATATTCTATCATCTGACGTGTTTTGTCATAGCAACATAGTGCCACAGGATCTAAAAACTTCCAGTCTTTGTCCACAATGTGATATTCAATTCAAACTGTATACCAAAACATCAGCAAACCTACTAATATTAAATATTAAACAATTGTTTATTTTCCTTTAGACGAAAGCTGATTTATGCTAACTTTGTTATATTTTTATGTCTGTCCTCAATGACACTCAATGGCAGTAGTCCAAATAGTTATTGCATTATTACTAGTGTTATTAATGTGTACTATTCTATAATATGCCGTTAATGCAATACGGTTTTTTAACATACTGCACTATAGTGCAATACGGTTTTTTAACATACTGCACTATAGTGCAATACGTTTTTGGCCCTATTTGTGTTGCCCTCCCAATGACATGAGACGCATGAATCGGATGCAATTTTACGTTCAAGGAAGCATTCTAAGATTAATCATGCAAATGTGCGGAAGAGAAGCAAGAAAACAACGAACAATTGATAAAGTAGGCATTTCACTATTATATAAGACAATTATAATAGCGCCACTTACATAGGGATGACGAAAAGGGAGACTTTTTGGAAGATTAAATGACAAAAACATAGGAAATAAAACTTAATGTATTATTTACATTATGTAATATCATTGATGCGTTGATACTTTCAACATTTCCAGGTGTGTATTTTACATTAAAGATACAAATAATTGTGGAAAAAGTCAACAACAACACTTGAAATCAGTCAATTCAATTTATTTTTCAACGTTTCGGCTTACGCCTTCATCGGTATTAAATGACCATTAAACAACGGACGTGACGTCATGCAATAACGTTACGTTATTTGGCGGAAAAGCACATAGAACTAAGTTTACATGTATACATTAATAAATAATGTTAACATACATTTCTCATGTAAAAATTAATAAATAATATAAAGCACACACGATAGTTTAGTACTATACGGATATGAAATACAGATACTTTTTATACATTAAAGATGCGGCAGTTTCAATGTTATTTAAAAGCAAAGTTTTTCTTTGGACTTTGCCAAATTTACCTGAAGTTGCCAAATTTACCTGGAGTTTCGCTTTGTTTATAATTTACCTGGAGTTTCGCGTTGTTTATATTTAGGATATGATTTATATCAGATTGGGTGTAACAGGGTTTAAACAAGAAACTAGTGTACATGATAACCAGCTATCGATGCCAAGTAATTTCCTGACATACTACGATGCGCGGTTTGTTTTTATTTCGACATTTCACCTGGTCATTCTTGCACAAATGTCTTCTTTATTGCCTTGCGATAATGCAAGCAGACTTCGCCGTGTACTAAACAACCTATGAATCTTAGTTTTACTTCCAAGCATCTTCGTTACCTTTGTTATTATATCTATACAAGTGTCAACAATAATGATTAGCATAGTGTGCATATGATAAAACAATTTGAGTCAATTATTTACATATCCAACACGTCTCGTTCTTATCTAGACTTTCTAATTACGACGCACGATTTGTCTGTACGCCAACATTCTTGAGGTAATTTACCAATATGTTCGCAATAACGCATACGTAAATTATTTATTTCATGGTATGTATTGAAATAGTGCAGAATGTTAAAGGGACTATGTCAACGAAAATGTGATCTCCTTTATCAATTTCAATGTTATTATGTTCAATACATGAGCAATACAAAGGCATATACAATAAATAACCTATCAATAATGTGTTACATTATGAGATTATTAATAAAAACCAATAAAGAAAAACACTTGCAAAAGGAAAACCAAGAGTGGGTATCGAACTCACAACGATGGAGTCATTAGAACACATGACTGTAGACAGCCATGTAACCAATTGCGCTATTATGATTTATGAAAATGAACGAGCATACTATGGTTATATAAGATATTCACAAATCTGACGTCAGAGTGTGGACAAGAAAATGGCCAAACAAACACAATCTAAATTCTATGATTATTCCCTCAGAATGCATAAACACTTTTTGCATTATATGTACATTATTTAAACTTGTATTATATGTCAATATTAATATTTAATTTTCAGATTTTTTACTGCTGTTGCCCCTTTGGGGCCCTTTTCGTTGACATAGTCCCTTTAAAATGACGATCCTTTATTGTAGGTCGGTTGATTTCATAACATTTTTCTCTGGGCTATATGGAACTACGTTCTATTTTTTTTAAAGTACCCAAAGTAGCAGTAGTAGTAGTAGTAGGAGTAGTAGTAGTAGTAGCAGTAGTAGTAATAGTAGTATTGTTATAATTTATTTTATAAGTATCGTTATTATCATATTATGATAATAATAATAATAATGATAATAATAATAATAATAATAATAATAATAATAATAATAATAATAATAATAATAATAAAAATAAAGGCTAATCCGGGACGACACTTTACGCGCATGCATTCATCCAGATTTTCCCACGACACGCCTCCTAATGTTAAATGCAAATACTAAATTTGAACTACTTTCAACTTACGTTCAAAATAACTTAATTCAATTCAATTCAATTCAGTTTATTGTAGAAGTAGGCCTCCAGCCCATATACATACAACAAACATACGTATATGCATATACGGTGAAGTGAATGGTTTAAATATTAACACTAAAATGTCACAAGTAAAATGTACACTTTAGTTAAATATTGTCATATATTTTGCCCTCTCTTCATGTGCATAATAAATAAACATAACGGTTGTGTATAATATCACAATCGTCACTAGACATCATACTATAAAACATTTCCAAACTAGCGTAATAAATATATTGCGAAGACAAATACTTAACTCTAAGATCATTATAAAATGGACAGATCATAAAAAAATGGTATTCATCATCTAAAAATACATCGCAATAAACACATGTTTGGTTTCCTTTTTCAATATTATAATGCCGTCCTTGCTTGAATCATTTGCATTTACAATGAAAAGTTGCCAACATTGTTATTTTGATATTAGCCATCGTTTATGGTTAGCGTCTAACACGTCTAACACGCGGCGATCTTTAATAAAATAAACTAATAAACTAATAAATTGCTGATGGGTCAAGATTGAATTGAATACAGGAATGCTAAGTTAACCATGCGTGTTGACCAATCAGTGACTAGCTCATAACATGTGTTTGAAATACCTTTGCAATGGAATAACGTAAATGATTTAATTTAAAATTTAAAGCATTTGGAGAGTGCAGACTTTTGCGCTATGTTCCATCAAACAGTGAGAAGAGCTTCTAAAAGTCGCTAAACATTTTCTAAATTTCGCTAGATCAATATCATTTATGTAATTTTCTGTTTTAAACATATTTTTAAAATAAACATAGTGACACAGTTTACTAGTATTCAAACATATTGAATTCCACTTCTGAATATACTGATCCTTAAGTCTCTGGGTTTAATTAAAAAGAAACATATTTTCATTATTAACACCTTGCGCCTCCCACACATAACCAAATCCAGTCTCATATTCCCAATTACAATAGCCTAGCAAAATAAACTAGCATTTCATAGCATAAACGAACATATCTATCGCTAGGCAATTAAGCAATCTTAACCAATATTTAATACAACGTTTAGCAGCAAATATGTTTATTGGATATCTACCTAAATCTCCAACAACTGCATTATTAAATGAATGCATATTCACACATAAAAATCGTTTGGAGGCAAAAATATGTACATTCTCAGTACATGCCATTTGCTTCATGCCCCATAATTCTGCTCCATATAACAAAATCGTTGCAATTTTAGTATCAAATAATTTAAAGAAAGTCTTATAGGGTTAGCATAAAAACTGGTTTAAAGAGTTAAAAACACTTAATAAAGCTCGTTTGGCCTTCACGGACATTGATTCAGCCATTTTATATATAGACAAAGTACTAGAAAAGTACAAACCGACCTAAGTAAAACCTTTGACAGTTTCAAGGGGTTCGTTAGAATATGTCCATTTTTCACTCATAGATAAACGACCACCTCTTTTAAAAACAACAACTTTTGTTTTAGTTATATTTACATACAGTTTTATGTCAGTACAAAATGTATGTAAGTTATTTAATTGTCTTTGTAATCCAATCACAGTGTCTGAAACTAAGGCGATATCATCTTCAAACATGAGGAGAAATACTTCAATGACACTGGGATGCAGTTGGTTGCCACGAGTGTTTTTTTCACATAAAAATGTGACCAGTTCATTAATAAATATAACAAACAATATAGGGCTTAATTTATAGCCTGGTCTTAGACCAACGGGGTTAGTAAAATAATCAGTACAACCACTTGTAGTTTTAACACATGCTTTTACAGTTCCATATATAGACTCGATGGCATTAAATATATTACCTTTTATACTATTTTTACGCACAACATTATATAGAATAGGTCGATATACAGAATCAAAAGCCTTTTGAAAGTCAACAAAGGCTACATATACTTTTCTTTTCATAGACAAATATTGCTGTACAATAGCATATGAAACATAAGCATTATCAATTGTAGAATAGCGAGCTCTAAAACAGCTTGCAATTCACAAATTATATCATACGCCTCAACATACAAAGTTAATCGTTTTGTTAACATTGATATATAGACCTTACTTATAATGTCAATTAACGCAATGCCTCTGTAATTATTAACACAAGTTGTGTCCCCCGTTTTATGTATTGGAATAATCACAGCATTTGCCCACTGTATAAGAAATTCTCCCGTACTAAATAACCTGTTAAAAAGTTTATTAAGAAATGGCAAGAGTACATTTTGACTATATATAATATGTTGTGGTACAATCCGCCGACCAACAGCTCTTTTAACATTTATATTTTTCAATGCATCCGTAATTTCATCATATGTTATACAATAATTAAAAATTATGTCCTCACGATCATCACAATCGCTATCAGATATACCATCTATCACATACCCTGTTTCCTCAGAATCGTCATCTGCAAACACATTCTTAAAATGTTCATACCAAACTTCCGTTGGAATATTTGGCTCCGCCCTTGTTTTACCAAGAATTTTACGCCTTTCACTTCAAAAGTCACAACTCCTAGTAACTGAGGAATTAAGCTTTTCCAGAATATTTTATTGTATATTACACGCTTGCTATTACAAATAGTTTTATATTTTTGCTTACTGTTCATATATATATTTAAGTCAGTTTCCAGTCTGCATGTCCGAAAACGCTTTAAACATGCTTTGCTTTCTTGTTTTGCACGTTTACAAGCAGCATCAAACTACGGTTTACTTTTGTTTATAGTTATTTGTTTGCTCTTCTTTAATTCAGTACTGCTCTCCAAAATTATATCTTCTATTTTGGCAACAATACTATAAATAGCCACCGTGTTATCATTCAGAATATCTTCAAGGTCCTCTAGATGTTTAGTCAATATATTTTCTGCTAAACTTTCCAGATACTCATGACTGTACTCATTATTAATACTATAAAAATGTTTTTAAGTGCAATTATCATTAGCTTTGCTTTCGCTAAAACGATGGCATTTCATACACTCTTCTATTTGCATATGGGTACTTTCAATGTTATCGAGGATATCAAGTGATTTTATCCTACCAAATACCTCTAGTAAAACAATATAATAATCAATGACACTGCAACCATTTTGAGTTATAAATGTAAATCCACTACTTAACAATATTTATAATATAACTTAATTAGATTATTTATAAATATGGGCCCATATCGGCATAGGGCCGCTTTTCCATTTCGCGTGATCCGTTGTCCAAGTCCGTGATCTGCGTCCGTGTCCGTAACATAATACATTGCTCCAGTTGAAATAACAAGGGTCGTTTCTACTTCTACGAATCCGTATCCGTATACATTCGTGTCGCGATTTTTACCGTTCACGGACGAGTTGTCCAGTATCCAGGGTCAATATTTATATATAATATGTTCATAGTATATATTATATATTGTCTTAACATATTTTGGATATTGTCTTACATTAAGATAACGCACCCAACATAATTTTCATGTAAAATAATGCTCAACCACTTAATTGTCATTTATAAATCGACTTCAGAAAGATTTTATATACATTATATTAAATGACTTAAATTCAAAAAATCTAATAGACTTTGATAATAAATAAAAGGCTTTACTGGATAATATTATAGACGTAAAGATTGAGTTAAGAATTTTCAAATTCTCAGACCGGAGTGTAATTTAAAACTACAAGTAGAACTTCAGTAGAAACTTCACATAAAAAATCTACTTGAGGAAAACATATCAAAAATAACACTCCAGGATTCCGAAAAAAAAGTGTGTATTGTGGGAATGAGTATGTAAAACCTGTTTATTGTTTGTTTGTTTTTACTATTTGCTTCAATAAAACATCATTCTTATGGCTATACATAGGATGTAGTGTTTTAACTATCAACTATGATGACTTGTATGTTCAAATGTTAACATATTGTAATAAGATTACACATTATTTTTAAAACGTATTAACTCTGTACTGTTTTGATGAAAATGTTTACACTTGATCAACGAGTACGAACTTGACCAACGATTAAAAACAACAGTGCTTTTTGTAAAGCGATGCCCTCAACGTAACTATATGGGTAACTCTACTTTTAAGAATGATTAATCTATGTTTGTAAAAAATAATTCTAACATGACACTCGTAAATTTTTGTATAGACAAAGAACTAAATTATCGTTGTTAACCTTCACAGTAAACAACGTATAAAGTTGTCCCGATTCTACGCGGTGCATTGTAAAATATAGTTCTCATTACACTTGCAAAAATATTTGTCAAATCATTTTAGAATCCAAATAATTTGACAAATTGTTGTTGTTAATCGGTCAATAAACAACTCGTTGTCGTTCTGATGGGTGGCTATTCAACCAATCGGGCTAACGCCCTCGTGATTTAATTCCAACGCATCAGACCTCTAAATCGTTGTTTATTGGCCGATAAACAACGATTAATCGAAAATGATTTATTAAATAACATACAAGTATATATATATATGTATATATATATATATATATAATATTACGCACTACTGATACGAACATATGTAAAAAAAAAACATGCGGACGACAGATACGGTCGCGGACATGGATACATTCAGCGGACTACGCGTACATGAAAAAGCCGCATTACACAATGACACCTACATGTAGTTTCTGTCTAATTTCATAATGTAGAAGTTTTGTCTAAAGATTCATCTTGGTGTACTAACTCGAGACTTAAAAATGAACCTAACAAGTTAATATCTTCTCTTGGAGAAGAACTCATGAGATACGCAAGAACATTTCTACAAGGAATGAAGATTTAGAGCATTAAGGTTGCAAAAACGCTTTACAGCAAGCGTGCAGGAATTCCTCGAGATAAAGCGCACTTTGTATGCATTTCAATGTTATCACTACTGAATGGGTGTTATACGGATGTACAATCTCGTAAAAGTACATGCCAGGATCAATAAACAATTCACAATATTCTGTTATTTTAAGCGTTCCAGATAAACATTTATTTACTCTCAAACATTGATAACATTGACGAGCACAAGCAATTATAATCTTAACATGACTGACATAGGCATCAGTTCTACACGCCAGACATACAAAAAAAACCAAAGGCGCCGCCAAGAAATGTACTGGTGCAGTACCTAAATCCGGACACTTTTGCTGGTTTTTGGACGATTTTTCAGGCTATAAGCATCAAACTAAAATAAAAAGTTAAACATAATAAATTGGGTGTAATCTTAAGCTTTGGTCAAAATCTTGGAGGGAATTGCTATCGTAAAGTAACAGTATGATGTGTTTAAAAAAAAAGCCCGTAGCACGTATCAAAACACAGTTGTTGAGTACCTAAATCCGGACACTTTAAACAATATATGTTTTATATAAAAAAAAGAATAAAAATAAGCATTCAACTACAACTTCTTCGTCAGTAATCGTGTCCTTTTTTTCTTCGTTTAAATTGTTCTGGTGTTTATTTTAACAATTTTCTCTGTAAAGCTTTATTTACCGGATCTACTGATTTGATTTGATCTATTTGATTTCAATCCCCCGCGTGCAAATGTTTACATTTGATAGGAAGAAAAAACAAAAGTAAGTTCATAAATTGATTATTGACATACGTTTATGAGACAGGTGCGTGCATCAACTGATACAATAGAGTTATGGGTATTTATCGTACAAACACATTTGTTTTCAGTTGTCCGGATTTAAGTACTGTCCGGAGTTAGGTACTTCACCAGTAGGGCGCCGCTAAAATCGAATGTTAGCAGGAGAACAAAAAAAATCTATATAAAATTAAAGATAATATGCCTGATGAGGTTCATAAAACACTGAGCTCATATTCTCATGGGGCTGTATTAACATATAAGTACGTTGTTTATTGTGACTTGTGTATATACATAAAATAGGAACGCTTAAATTGTGAAATACAACAAGATAACACCCTGCCCTATGGGCCTATAAGTCACCAAACAGAGAGCATACAAAATCAAATACACAAAACCAAAGCAATATGTATGAGGAAAACAAAAGTAAAAAGTAAAAGTAAAAAGGAAAAATAACAAGTTTTGCATTTAAGTATAGCTTGGATTATATTTAAGCGAGTGTACTAAGTCTGTCTCAATCATAATAACAATAATTGAGAGATGATTATTCAAATCGGGATGTTTCTTGAAATGGATAAGTTACCTATACGAGTGCGTATACGTAATGAAATTGCATGCACGAGAAATGTGGCTAGCTTGCGTGGGTGGGTTGACATTGCGTTAATTTTTTGCTTACATCTATGGTAGTGTCCTGGTTAAACATGTCGTAATACACTTTCTCAGGTCACTGTATAGATTACAGAGAAACAGAAAATGTTTCTCGTCTTCAATTGACAAAGTCCCGCAAAACCTTCACAGTCTTTCGTTCTCTGGTTCAACGATAAACTAACCCGTTTCAACTCGCAGGGGTAGAATACCACATCTGAATTGGTTGGAAAACAAACAAATGAAATCCCCAATGAATAGTGCAAGATAAAAGAGACGCCCGCTCCAGAGGGCAATGAATAGTGCAAGATAAAATAGACGCCCGCTCCAGAGAGCAATGAATAGTGCAAGATAAAAGAGACGCCCGCTCCAGAGAGCAATGAATAGTGCAAGATAAAAGAGACGCCCGCTCCAGAGAGCAATGAATAGTGCAAGATAAAAGAGACGCCCGCTCCAGAGAGCAATGAAATAGTGCAAGATAAAAGAGACGCCCGCTCCAGAGAGCAATGAATAGTGCAAGAAAAAAGAGGCCCGTTTGAAGCATATTGCACGCTACACGTATTGCACGTTAAGACTAATATTGTAACACAAACGTGTATGATGGAGAACATATAATCGGAAACACAACCTGCAGTTAATGCGCATGGAACTCTCGATTGTGTTTACGTGATATTGCTGTTAACGAATAGTTTAACTCATTATATGATACAAATGACCACATTATACCAATGAAATCAAACGAAATTCTAGAATTATGATTTGCTTTCAAGTTATCTGCAAAAACCAGTGATATGTCTGACATAACTGTACTCTAAGTGTATTGCTGATATATTCAATTGATACACAGAGACGTAGTCAATCACCTATACAAAAACCAGTGATGTGTCTGACATAACTGTACTCTAAGTGTATTGCTGATATATTCAATTGATACACAGAGACGTAGTTAATCACCTATACAAAAACACATGTTTCTTAGAGTTACTGCGGTTATGGAAACAAATGAATCACAAAAAAGTGTTTTATAAATAATTGCCATGCATCTCTTGTCTTTCGATGTAAAACATGAACACGCTAATTTATTATAATTAGACTAATACTGCATTATTGATGTATGATATATAATAATGGCTTATTTTAAGGCGATTTAAAATCTGAAAGGGTATTCAGAGCACACTTAATTTAAAACAATGGTACAAACGTTTAGTTACTTATTAATGGCAACAAATTTAGTGTATGTCTGTTGCATACTCGATAAATTATATATTTTACATACTTGCTTGTCGATTTGTATTGTTTTTTTTTAAACCTCAGCGATAGCCGGAGTCTTGAGTACCGCGATTTGAAAACATTATATCGGATTTCGACGGGGCAGGTTGAACAACCTGTGTATTAATACGCGAAGCCAATCAGAACAGCTGAACTAGTTCTTGCTCTCAGTGGATTGGCTTTTAAACGTTCGCTAAATGACTATCAATTAACTCATTCCCATTTTCTATAAATACAATACAAGAAAACCATAATGTACTATCAAATAATCATAGTATTCCACGTCCATAAGTAGATTTTATATGTCTCTGTAAATAGTGTCGTTTTTGGTTTAACACTCATGAAATAATCTTTTAGATTGGCAATATCAGTTCGAAACAAAATTGATGTAAAAGTTATTCCTTTTTGAAATGATATTTTTCTTTACTTCATGACTTTTCTATTTAGTGAGCATAACGCATGTGTTCTTTCAGTTTTTCATTTGTTTATGTCAAATATAAACAAAGTGAAACTCCAGCTGAAACAGCAGGAGATAACTCTTATTATCAGCACGAGGTCCTTTATTTATGGCAAGTGACCGATTGTCAAAACAACACGTGGAAAAACAAAAACACATAACAAACACAAACACAAATGAATAAGTAGTAAGAAAGAAATAGTGTATCGTGTCATGTCAAGCCACAGTCTTTCAGCGTTTAAACGCTTCGATATTTTCATTTGTGCCGCATCGGTTAGGTCAGTTGGTAGAGCGCTGGACTATCAAACCTGGGTTCGTGAGTTCGAGCTCCATCCCGGCCACATAACTTGTGTGAGGATTGGTCATGAAATAATTTCTACTTCCATTCTCTCCTACATATGATTCAAGTAAGGCCGTTGTCAGTTACTTGCATAAGCATGTGCACTTGATACTTGTAACCGCTTAGGTCGGCTAAGCTTTCCCAGGAAAAAGTGTGAGCAGGTTAACTGACCGCCATTATATGACTGAAAAACTGTTAAATACGGCGAACAATCCAAGCGAACAATATCATATGTGATGACATTTACCTAAATGAGCAGTGTAGTCTTCCTTTATGTTATCTTATTATTTTGTAAAACAATTTTTTGTATACTATACATAATAGTACTAACGCGACAAACATTCGACATATGGCTACACACTAGAACATTCTAATTTTGCAATTGCTGGTACCCACATTATTTTAAGGTGTTGTTTGAAACATCCTTATATAACTATCATTATAACTTGAACTTGTGATACGACAGAATTATACTAACTGTTGGATTTTAAAAACTTATTGTATATGTTAATGTGCATTGCGGTTGCATTTTATTAAGAATTAGTCAGACAAATATAGTATGCAATAGTAAGAAATAAATAGTATGTCGTGTTTGGTTTAACACAAATGAAATTAAAAAGAACTACACAATAATCTAACAACTTAGAGCCAGAAGACGTTACGTCTGTCTATACCTGAACTATGTGAACCGCTGTATACGTCGTGTGATACTTATATTTTATGTGTGTGGCATGAATGCATTGTGTACTACACTAATGATATTCAAAGCCGCTTCAGACATTCATTCCACAACAAATATTGGATGCACTACTTAATACTTTTTTGTTTTGAGTACGTATTTGCATGAGAATGCAAGGGACTTAAGTCCATCAAGTCTGCTAAATTAAGTATACCGATTACTGTTCCTTGAAATAATACAACGCTGGAACACAAGAAAAATTACCGGAATCAAACAGAGTAAAATAATGCATTCTCCTTTTGTTAGTACAAGTATTTACTAGCATTTCTACAACTGGTCGAAAGGTCATTTCCTGTTTTATATTTTGAATCGATGCTATTATACATACAAATGTGATATGTGCTTATTAAAATTCACTGAAGAAGTCTTCTTTATCTGCTTGTGACGTCATTTCCTGTTATATATATTGAATTAATGCTATTATTAATAAATATGTGATATGTGCTTTCAAAATTTACTGAAAAACGCTTCACGGCCGAAAGCTTTAACACCGAGTCATTGTTTTAGAAATGTATATATACTTCGACCCCTGGTCATTATCTACAAGAAGAATGATACTGTTTATTTATTAATTACGAACTACTATAGTATCTCATTATATCACGACGACAACAAAAACCTGTTCACACATTTGAATACAAAACAATACAATACACATATTTTAGGTATGAATACACAACAATACAATACACATATTTTAGGTATGAATACAAAACAATACAATACACATATTTTAGGTATGAATACAAAACAATACAATACACATATTTTAGGTATGAATACAAAAGAATACAATACACATATTTTAGGTATGAAGTAAAATGAAAGTATCTGATCTAGACACTAGTGTGCGGTTCAAAATGTTTGTTGCGCATAATAATATTCTATTTTTAGAGAATTTGTATACGAAGTTGAAATTTATTGCAAATTGTTTCATGTACTTTTTAAAAGAAAACGAGTGTATATATTATGCAATTAATAAACACTTCTATTAAATTTACATAATGTATATCAGCAAGCGAGCATGCATGTAATTTATAGTTAAGTCAATAAAACAAATTGTTTCTCAATCGAAGCATATGAAAATATTTGTATCTGTACAACACATGATAATTTGAAATTAAACAAATTTGCAAGAGATTCATTTAAACAAGCAATCACACAAAACATATACATTTATACGAAAACACGCTAACTAATAACTGAAATAGAAAATCTTAATATATTATTGTCCAAAATTAATAGTTTTATAGATACCAAACGTAGCTTTGTATTACCATTTAGTTTGACCATAGACGTGTCATGTGTAGTTGGGAAATTTCGTATTTCTTTTCCTTGCAAAAAGTGATTCGGTTGATTGTAATTGTCCACTTAGCACTTCCCAGTGTGTACCACGAATAATCAATTTCATTAAAATCATCTATATTATCCGCTGACTGGATCTTATGACTCCGCATTAGGGGTCCCGTTCAGATAAACTTTTTAGGACCCAATCAACTTGTTTGCCGTCAAAATCTTACGGCATAATTTCATATATAAACCACACATACTATGCATGAAATTAACGAGAACTTGGGATGTTTACTCGCCTAAAGTACCCCTATATCCATTGTTATACCCGTGAAAATTAACTGTAAATGACTTATAACCACGGATCAGCTGGAAATGCTTCATTTTTCAAACCCCGTAGCCGATCTTTGCTGTGCAAAAAGCAAGTTAATTGGGCGCAGCAGGGCTGATATTTTCTTGTTCTGAAGGTCATTTGAACGTGACCTGTTATACAATGTCTTCAGATCCTAACAACTCTATGATTTGATTTTAATGAGATTGCACGAATCATAGACCATTCCAGTTGTTTTTGCCACTAACATTTAAACTCCTGCCAAGCTATTGGTAAAAGATTAATTTCCATTCATGGGTAGTCACAGACACATCACAAGCTTAACCACGTACCCCTTTGAGAAAAAATAGGTTAACCGTTAAGCACGTGATATTTTAATACAATTATTGGATAAAATACTTGATTGAATTGCATATGGTTGACATTTGTAGAAATGTCTATTGAAGCTCACCCAAATCTTACACATTTTACCATTTACTGCATTGTCATGTCCAGTTCATCACAAGCGAGGTCACAACTATTGTCATGTGCGCGTTTGGTTAAAATTCGCTAACAGTGTATCTGATGAATGAAGATACTTCACTCAATTTATATGCATGAATATGTTTGACTGTTATGGAAATTGGATGGACATCTGCATGTTTCATTCCACTTGTGATGACTAGTCTTTCTTGTAGGGCTTGGAGCTAGATGTCATATTTCAGCTTATATGCGAATGGAAGACTCTCCAGAGATGGAATTGGTGGCGTGACAACAGAATTGTCTCTAAAATTTAGAAATTACAAATTTCAAAATTAAAAAATCAATTAACACAGTGTTATGCCATAAATATAATTTCTGCAGTGGTCAATAATACTTATAATGAATAATAACAATAATAACACTAATAATAATAATAATAATAATAATAATAATAATAATAATAATAGTAATAATGATAGCAATACTAATAATAATAATAGCAATAATAATAATAATAATAATAATAAATAAAGTATTGAAGTATAATATTACTGTGTGTAAGAACACAAAGACGATCTAACAACAAGATTGTTAAATGAAGTAAGTACGTAAGCAGGTATACCCTTCTCCAGAACAGCATTATAGGCATCTGTGAGGTCATATGCACTATACTTTCGATAACAGCCTCTCGTGGAACCTTTTGGCTACAAGAAATTTATTTATAGATGTCTTAAAAACTCTAAACGTTATTGAAAAGTCAACAAAAGTTTTTGTGTGTGTAATGATTGCTTAAAATAACGACACCATTTTTATGTTGAACAGTATACTACGACTGTACATAAACATCACGTGACTACTATGGTATGCACGGTGTGTAAAGCAGACGAACTTTCAACTTTTTGAATCAATCGGAAATTACTGAAAACTTAATTTATGAATGGGAATATTTCAGGATTAATTAAAATGGATAAAAAAAAAACAATGTTCAAACATAAGAAAGTTTATTTACCGCGCTAATGGCCATGAAAACTTAAATTAGGTCATCCTTGAATGATCTGTGTGACACCAATGTAAATAACACGTGACTTCCGCCGAGCATGCGCAATACTCGTGTTTACACCGGAAAATGCGCAATCGTCGAAAATACCCCTACGTCGAAAATACCCGATGTGACGATAATTAACACTTTTTATCACCTGTACAACAAAAATACAAAAATTAACATAATATCCTTTAGTAATTTACTTTAAATAATTATCGGTGATAAATAAAGTGTATAAGTGCTTAACGAAACGAGATAAAACACGTGTACAACAAATATGTTACCTTTATAACACAAATTCACCATAAAATGTTTTTGTCGACACAATCTTAACTCTTCGATGCGGTCAGATTTGAGGTCACGTACAGCGGTCCTCTATTTATACCTTTTGAAACAGGATGTTCTTTAAATTTGGGGTTTCCCGTTTTTACAATCAACACCATGTTTACCTGTCGAGTACACTTACCCCTGGATGAATATTCGGACATAAGAGCGAGCTAAATACAAATAAGTTTCCTAGGTAAATATAAATCTAAGTATAAAACTCTGTTCAGTTATATGAATTGTATGTTAATTATTGGAGAACTTTTTATTGTTATTGATAAAAAAAGACGCGAGCATGTATTTTGGTTATTGTATAGCATCTAACAACATATGTGTATGCTAATTTCCGATTTGTCAGTTAATTCATAGAATACAACAATGCATAGTGTAATATGATATTTCCTTGTGACTAAAAGGAAAAATGGCGTCTAAATGAGTACATTTTAAAGTGTAAGCATGTGTGTGCGTATGTTTACTACACACGTCACTAAAAAAATAACTTCTATCCTACCTCACCATGTTTCTTCGGCGATAAGCATATGGATTTTTTATTTTGCCTATGTCTGAATGTAGAAATGCATTTCGAAATTCTCACATGGTAATTATGTGTGTTTTAAAAAAAAACGTGATTCATAACAATGCTCTCAATAAGATAGTATTCGAATGTAGAGTGTGTAATTTTTGTCCGTGTCTACGAGCTAATGATATGAAGATTATTATGTATAGATATTCGTAATTTCTACAGAATTATTATTAGATATGCGCTACTTACCCATGAATGTAACAAACGTAATATAAACAATTTCAATCATTCAAAAACAACGTTTGATTTTATATGTGTATTGACATGTTTCGATGTAAATAATATTTGATTAGACCGTTCGTTTGCTTGTTTGTCCGATAATGCGCTTAACGAACACCGCCCGTCAGTCCGTCACTCTTTGGGTTTAAACCCCAGTGGTTTATAGTGTCCGCTCCAAGGTGGTGACCCCAGTTTAATCGTGTTTTATGTTTGTTTTATGTCGACGTGTGTTTTTAAGGCAACTGTTAACTTGCCCGAAAAAAAGGACCGAAAGGTATATGTGGGTTTCTTTGCTGGTGATTCAGTTGAAGTACTCATCTGGAATACCCTCGGTCATTTTCTTTATATACTAGTAAGATACTATCAAACAAGTATACAATACAGAACATGAAGGTGGCGGAGGCGATGGCCGGTGGGCACATAGAAGAGGGTTAACTGTGTTAAAGTCTCGTTTGGTGATATAAGCCTTACTTATCTTAAAGACAATTGTCTATTGAATAATCTTAGTTATGAGGAACTATTAGACTATACTGTGATTCCCAATGTACTTTACAGTGATTAACAAGTGCTACAGGAACTATAATCCAGTCGAGAATAACAACAATTACCAGACCCCCTCCTCCAAGAGGATGGAGATAAGCATCACTAATAGATAACATGCAAGTGGGTTTATAACGTTGATTTTATCTAAAACTTTAAAATAATAAGGTAAGCGAATTTGACATTGCTTACCCGTAGTTCGAAAACAAACGATAATAGCCAGTAATAAAGAACGGGTTCATTGTCAGCTGCTATTTTGATGGATAAATGATAGGCAGTTTTGGAACTTAATATCTATTACATCGAGGGTTGAAAACGAGAAGGTACCAATATATCGAGGGTTGTAAACCAGAATGTACCAATATATTGAGGGTTGTAAACCAGAAGGTGCCAATATATCGAGGGTTGTAAACCAGAAGATGCCAATATATCGAGGGTTGTTAACCAGAAGGTGTCAATATATCGAGGGTTGTAAACCAGAAGGTGCCAATATATCGAGGGTTGTAAACCAGAAGGTGCCAATATATCGAGGGTTGTAAACCAGAAGGTGCCAATATATCGAGGGTTGTAAACCAGAAGGTGCCAATATATCGAGGGATGTAAACCAGAAGGTGCCAATATATCGAGGGTTGTAAACCAGAAGGTGCCTATATATCGAGGGTTGTAAACCAGAAGGTGCCAATATATCGAGGGTTGTTAACCAGAAGGTGCCAATATATCGAGGGTTGTAAACCAGAAGGTGCCAATATATCGAGGGTTGTAAACCAGAAGGTGCCAATATATCGAGGGTTGTAAACCAGAAGGTGCCAATATATCGATGATTGTAAACCAGAAGGTGCCAGTATATCGAGGGTTGTAAACCAGAAGGTGCCAATATATCGAGGGTTGTAAACCAGAAGGTGCCAATATATCGAGGGTTGTAAACCAGAAGGTGCCAATATATCGAGGGTTGTAAACCAGAAGGTACCAATATATCGAGTGTTGAAAACCAGGCACCAATAAATCGAGAGTTGCAAACCAGAAGGTACCACTATATCGAGGGTTGTAAACCAGAAGCTACCAATATATCCAGGGTTGAAAACCAGAAGGTACCAATATATCGAGAGTTGTAAACCAGAAGGTACCAATATATCAAGGATTGTAAACCTGAAGGTGCCAATATATCGAGAGTGGTAAACCAGAAGGTACCAATATATCGAGGGTTGTAAACCAGAAGGTACCAATATATCGAGGGTTTTAAACCAGAAGGAACCAATATATCGAGAGTTGAAAACCAGAATAACCCAATATATTGAGGGTTGAAAAACAGAAGGTACCAATATATCGAGGGTTGAAAACCAGAAGGTACTAATATATCGACGGTTGAAAACCAGAAGGTACCAATATATCGAGAGTTGAGTACCAGAAGGTACCAATATATCGAGAGTTGAAAACCAGAAGGTACCAATATATCGAGAGTTGAAAACCAGAAGGTACCAATATATCGAGAGTTGAAAACCAGAAGGTACGAATATATCGAGAGTTGAAAACCAGAAGGTACGAATATATCGAGAGTTGAAAACCAGAAGGTACCAATATATCGAGAGTTGAAAACCAGAAGGTACGAATATATTGAGGGTTAGGCTGTTGATTTCAATGGCAGTTGGTACCTTCTGGTTTTCAAGCCTCGATGTTTTTTGAAACGGTACTCACTCATGATTGCTGAAGATTTCAACAAGTTCTGTGTTAAAACAAATTATCCATCCATCTCTAAAACTCCAGCATGGTAATATGACAATGTTTTGGAATAGTATCATTATAAGTTTACAGTTCGAAACGAGCGTCTTCTGTAAATAAAATATATATTCAATATTCAACTTAAAGAGTAAATAAATAAGCAAACCGGAAGAATAACAATAAAACTGACAATTTATTTTGACTGTAAAACACAGTACTACCGGTATTTGTGCATCCATTTACACCCACTTCACAGACAAATTTTTTTAACGTTATATGGATATAGTACACAATTGTTGTGTCGATCTCTAATAAACATGATACATCGACATGCAAACAAGAAAAAAGGTATATACGTTCTCCAAAAATATATATATGCAGTGATCTACCCTGGGTTAATAAGTAAATTATCTTTACATATTATATGGATGTCAAATTTTCCAATGACAGTATTATGACCAAAAATGAAACCGTGGTCAAAACAGTGTTATAATGTTGAATATTGTTATTACTGGTATGGACATGGTCAAAACAGCGTTTCCGACACTGTCATAGAAAACAGAATTTGACCATGAACTACCTGTATTTGTTTTTCAAAATTATTCAACAATTACTTCTGTTCAGGAATAGTGTGTAGTTTTCATAAATTTTACATTTGAGAAATAAACCATGGAATAATTGGACCTGTTAACTAACATATATGCTGTGCTGTATCTAGACAAAATTTGTTGATGATTTTTAGCTGACCTGAGCACAACGTACTTATCTATAAGCTTTTCTGATCGTCTTATTATGTTGTCGCTCCACGGCCCGTAGTGAGTAAACACTTTTTTAAAATGGCATCGCAATCCCACGTGGCAAATGTTACTGAAACTATGTAGGTTTTTTTCGTTTAAGGCTAGCCAAAAGGAAACATACTTAACAACCTCCTGGTCCCAGCCATATGGTCTACAGCCTACAGTTTTGCAAACTTGTTGTGGTCTTGATGTGGCACTGTTCAATCAACATACATGTTCCTGACCAAACCACGTTTCGTACATAGCAAAAAATGGCTACCACATTGTCAGTTCAGGACATATATAACCCAGCACTGACCATTAGCTGGCATTAATTTGACTTTGCCAATCAGTGCCATATAATAGTCATTTAAGAATTTATTATGACCATGTTCATGCCTGATATGTTAATGTTCCATTTGACATTCCTGGCCAAACCATGTTTTATAGTTAACTTGTTGCAACTTTAGGGCATATTTAACACAGTATTTACCATCAGCTGGCATTAATTTGGCTTTGTCTGAAACATGGTTTGACCATGCGTGCCATATTAAATGTGCCATATTCAGGTTAAACAGGATTGTCAAAATCTGATTTGACTGCATAATAACTGTGACGGTGTGGGACTGTAATGTTCGACTTTTTCTAAATTAGTACCACAGCTTAGTATCATAACATAGTCATTAAATAATTCATTGTAAACAAGGCAATGTTCCATTTGACATACCTGGTCAAACCATGTTACAAACATCGTCAAATGATGTGTGAATAAAGGCTATATCATTTTTTTGGCATAAGAAACCATGGTTTGACCAGGATTGCACCACGATTTGACCAGGAATGCACCATGGGTTGGCTATGAGGTTTTCTGCAGGTTAAATAATAGGAGTATTGGGTAAAAACTCCTTTGTAATTTGGAAAATATTCATTTAAAATGAATACGAGGGTAGTCAGAAGGCAATACAAATCTTTGAAGAAACAATGAATGATTGTGAAGACAGATATTGAATTTGAAAATGAGTTTGCCACGCCGTTATATTATTATCCAACATAATCAGTGTTTATTCGTAGCATGTTCGACAGAATAGTTGTCAAGGTTGTCAAGGCTGGTATATAGTATATGATATTAACATGGTATGCTATCACAAGCGATCCTAAAAAACATCATAATTAACCTTATCCGACACAGGAAACGGAAATTTGCATACACATTTGCTCGACTTTGATCATTTGTAATATATCTTAATTGTAATGTGATAAAGACAAAAACACGAATGTGATCATATGTTTAACCTTCAGGTATACGGACCTGTATATGGACTTGTTGCAGAACAACGCCGGCAAGTTATGATATTTACTGATATTTCCTCAGGACATACTTTAATAATGATTTATTGCGTTAATTCATGTTATTAATTTGTAAATTCAAAAACAAGAAATATTATTTTGCTCGATATGTAAACGTAGTGCTAATAGACTCGCCGTGTATTAAACATTTTTGTTGAACTAATCTTGAGGTTCATAATAAACTTAATGATTAGCACATATACTCACTGTACACGATCATAATGCACGTAAGCATTGACAACACTGCATGCAGAATACGAAAGGTATTTACTTTGACTTGTATACAACATGTGTTAATATTGGTGGGGACGTAAAATGCTACATTACTAATCAATTACAATTTTGTATACATTTATTTCAGTCACATACGAGTCAAGAGACACAAACCGATGAAACAACACCATCTAGCGAACAGGTATGTTCCATAGTATCTGTTTGTATGATACAAATCGCTCACCTCATCGCCAAAAATGCGCAAGATGTTTTCTCATTCCAGTATAGTGCTTGTAGAAGAGTAGGTCACTAATCTCGATTGAACATGTCAAATGTATGCATTTAACATATTTTTTATGCATATGTATGGATTTAATTAATAGTATATACCACATATTAAATAAGCAGAGAACCATATGGTGAAAAGGTACAATTTATACACAATGGGTCTTAAATGTTGTATAATATATAAATATAATAGGCAGTTGAGGGGTATAGTACATATTGCACCCCGAGGACAGTGGCGCCAACCGAGGCCGAAAGCCGAGGTTGACATTACTTTTCGAGGGGGGCAATCTTTACTATACCCCTCAACATGCCTGTGATATTTATGTTATTATACCGAACAAAAATATTGTAATTCAAAGAATAAACTAATCGCACATTGTAAATTATAGTTTATTGTTTGAAATTCAAGCGCCCATCGACATTTTTTTAATAAGTGCCTACCAATCATTAGCTAATACGAATTTCTCGGAAAACCTGAGTTGCTATTTTTAATCCCACGCGCGGGGTATATTTTAGTCACGCGCGGGATATATTCAAAATTATACCCCGCTTGCTGTATATTGCTTGCCAACACCATGACATATTAAAATTATGCAGTGATGGGTATATGGGATTTTGTAATGTGAGGTATAATAATATATAAATATCATAGGCAGTTGAGGGGTGTAGTAAATATTGCACCCCGAGAAGAGATATGCCAACCGAGGCCGAGGCTGTAATTCAAGAACAAACTAGTCATACATAGTTACCAAACAGTTTATTATTTGCATGTAGTCCACGAGTTTGTAAATTATTTGAATTAGCACCTATCGAGTATTAGCTTATATGGAATTTCCGGAAAAAATCAGTTGCTATTTTTAGGCCCACGCTCGGGGTATGTGACCACGCGCGGGAAAAATTACATTCCAATGCAATGGCATATTAAAAATATGCATGGACGGCTATATGGGATTTTACAATGGAAAAACACAGTAAGGTATACTAATAAAGACAACATACGATATATACATGCTCAATGCATTGAATATGTATTGTTCCAAGGCACATGCGTTGTATAATATTTTCAGTGTGTTTTGCAATAGAAGATCACTCTAAATGTATAGGACACACCAGGGTCACTTATGCAGAAATAATTTTTAACATATCTAAACATATTTGACATTTTAAGAGTGTATGAACTAAGACAAACATTATTTCACTGTGATAGTTCTTGTCGGCTGTTGTGCAGCAGGACGAGGACACGGATAATGTTCCAGCCGTCATGTTGCAAAAGGTAAATCAAAAATGATTGGTTCTCAATATATTTAAATAAGTGTTACATGTATTCGCTATATTGTTTCACATTGTCCATTGAATACACGTTGTACAACTGATAGGTGTTGCATTATGTTTGATGTAGGTGCTTATGCTAAACATTAATATAATGTCATTAACGACTAAATCTCTTATCCGAAACAGTCTGTTCGAATGTGGTAAGCTTAGCAGATCAAAATAACTTAGCAATTTTATTTATGTGCTCTCTTAATTCTGTTTTAAAACGTGTTCATTTAATGTATAAAGAAAATACAAGCCGAGCCTCAATAAATTACGAACACGCGTCGTTAGTTTGTGAATTCTTCAATTTTTGCTATAGAACTTGTTTTGATATGTCTATGGAAATCATTTCAAGTTAACTTCAAGTAAAATTGCAAATGTGCGTGTTTTTAATCTTATCTTTGTTGTTGTATATCTGTTTTGCAGAGTGAGGAGGAAGAGTATATTGACAGAATAGCCCTGATGACTGACCCAATAATTATTTACAAGCGTGCTGAACGTATTTTTAATAAATGTAAGGTATTACGAAGGAAAAAATACTGGTATTGCATGTATATGAATAAACATAAAATAAACATCGCCTGTCTTATACATACTTATAACATAACAATGTTAAGGAGATGTCCATATACAATGAATATACCTACTAGCCATTATATCATTAACTATGTGTCTACATTGTACTTTTCCAATCCGCAGAGTATTAATGAAGAAGAACTAGAAATGCTTTTGGAACAACGACGTCCGGTAAATATGCATTCACTGTATGGGTTAGTTAAAGGTTGATATAAGTGTATACTTATATAATAATCTCGAGTAGCTTTATCAACATATTTTCATATGTACGTTCATATATTCACTTGGCATTTAGGTTTCAGCTTTCATGTTTACTTCGATGATGTCTATTTGCTTTGTGGATCAAAACCAACAGTCGCGGGATACTTATATTGCTTATGCTGTAAATATGTTATGTGTGTTCAACGAATGGAAATAATAAAACAATAAGGTCAATATTTTGCCACAAATATCATATATGAAAAACATGTGCTATGAAATAGTTTAAACACACGATGTAGTCGTAATTGTTTAATATTTATTTCTATATATTGTATACATTTCTTCATTTGTGCACATTAATGTATTTCTATCGATAGTCCTTTGTCTGACGAATCTGTTGTCAATAAGGTAATTTTATGAATTATTTGAATTCATATTGGCCTTGTTATTGGGCTGAAGACAGCCGTATGAGCCTGAATCCCAATAAAAAGTATAATGTGAATTAAAATAATAAATAACACTGTTATTAATTAACTTTTAATAGTATCTTTCAGTATTAATATTACACGTATAAAAACAGATTGTAAACTGTTTGCTAACTCAATTTCCGGCACATAATATCTGCTAATCGTGAAAGTCACAAAAGGTTTAACACCACCACTGTTATTCCTACCGCGTCTCGGCAAACTTGGGAGTGCTACATGTAGAAAATTTTCGAAATGGTACCCAGTGCAAAATATGCTTAACGTTTTCAAAATGGCGTCAAAAAAAAAAAATTCCAACATCTCAGCTCCTATTCTCGTATACGCGCTTATCCTGAATCATGATTGGCCGAATCTGGTATTGGTCGCGTTTTCCATATTGGCCATTGGAAACCAGCGTTTGGGCTTTCATGGGCCATCCTAGGTTACTACGTTTCTCTCCTAAAACTATTATATTTAAATAAACTTCACCTTGACTTTTTGTTCAAACACAAATAACATATTTCTTCTCAAGAGTTGTTTCTGTATCAAATTCAAATGTATACATGTATTTATAAAAAAAACACACACACTCTTCAACGTGTTATGTACTTAGATTTGAAAGAGAAAAAGCTGCACTTTAATTGCTTTTGGTGGGTTTATACGCTACATGTCAGTTGTAGATTTGTTTTATATCTTACATTTGAATATTATATGTGTTGAAAAGTGTGTTTTCATTTGAACAAATCTTTGCATTTATCTATATGAATGAAAATGTATTCATACGATATACCTTCATTGTGAAATATTAATGGATGTGTTTGCATAGATAGGTTCAAATTTATAATTGTATTAAAATATTATAATCGATGTTTGAGTTGAATGATGTGTAAGACCGTATTTATGTTAAGAGTGGTCATACATATGTTCTGTAGTGGCAACGCAACGTGTTTAGCGTTTAAATATTAATTGCCCGCGGACGTGATTGAATATAGTTACGCGTTTTACTGTGCGATACCAGCTACATGTATGATTATTCTAAACAAAGGCATTTAGTTGTTATATAGTTAAACCACATCAGCCCAGTGCTGAATCTCATAGATTTGTTAGTTTTAATGAATTAGTAAGACATTGAGAGACCCCAATATATAGTATGTAAGTTTACTATATTCTATGTTTTATGTTTAATATTAGTGGTATATATTTTCAAAGTATATGGTTACATGCGTGGACACGCGTCTTAGGATATGTTTGATATTGCTATTATGATATATAAATTATAATTAGGAAAGTGTTATTGTTAATGTAGAATTCTGTTATGCGAGTTAGATTGAGTGTGCTTTATAATTTAAATTTGTATTTTATTATGTAGCATGCATTATTTTATTATTCATGACCGTGTTTTATGTTGATAAGTGCTTGTATTTTATAATATTATTTATACAATAATATAAAGCAGAGCTGGGCCTGGCGTTTATTTTATCGGCCCGCTGCCGATACAACGGCCCGAGGGCCTATGGACCTAGGGCCGTTATATGGCTAGGGCCGATTATAGACGCTCGGCCCAGCTCTGCCGTATATTATCGTTTATAATACATATAATGCGGTCACATGAAAAGAATCATGTAACCTTCCGTACTTTACATTCAACTAATTACACAATATATGACGCAATTCTAATGGATGACGTAATTTAAAAACAGAAACACATTGACGAAACAAACCAGTTTTCGCTGGACTCTTAGGACTGTTGTGACAACGATTGTTTCGTGTTTGCTTTTATTTTCAGTATTTACAAAATAGTTTAATAATTCGTGTATAGACGAATTCAAATAAAACAACAACAACATTCTAAATGTTGAGTTTGTCAGTTGGATAAATATTTGGAGACGTTTAACAAATAGGATTAAATCAAACGTTCTGACCAGTCATTGCGATTTAGTAAATCCCGCTGCTGGTCAGAATGGTTCACATGCAATTAATAGTGTGATTGTTACAAATTAAGGCTTTTGGATATAATAAAAGTGAATTGAAGTGCTTATTGTTGGGTTATTATCCCCCCACAATGAGGGAGGCATTAAGCCTTGCACTTGTCCGTCCGGCCGTCCCGAAAGTTTGTGGGCTCAACTCCTCTTTTACTGTTGGGCTGATTTCGCTCAAACTTTCACAGCTGAAGAACCGTATTGTGTAGATGATCATCAAGGAAGGAATTTTGGCTGCGACCAATTTGTCAGAATTATGGCCCTTTGTTGTTTTTTCCACTATATAATTGTGTGTGCTCCACTCTTCTTTAACTGATGGGCCGAATTCGCTCAAACTTTTGCAGATTAATAACCAATATGTGTAGATGATCGTAAAGGAAGGAATTTTGGCTGCAACCAATTTTGGCAGAATTATGCCCTTTGTTGTTTTTTCCACTATATAATTTTGTGTGCTCAACTCCTCTTTAACTGTTAGGCCGATTTTGCTCAAACTTCACAGCTAAAGAACCTTATTGTGTAGATGATCGTAAAGGAAGGAATTTTGGCTGCGACCAATTTTGGCAGAATGTAACTCTGTTGTATTTTCCAATATAGAATTGTGTGGACTCGACTCCTTTTTAACTGCTGGGCGGATTGCGCCCAAACTTTCACAGCTGAACAACCTTAACGTGTATGTGAGCGTAAATAAAGGAATGTTGGCTGCAACCACTTTTCAGTAGAATTATACACCTTTGTCTTTTTTCCGCTATAGAATTTATATGAAAATAAATATGTGAAGGCAAAAGTTAGTATTGTCGACACGCCCTTTGTTTGTGTCCAAACATGCATCGTGGGGGCAATGCGTGTCTGTGATACATCTTGTTATTGTTTGAAGCAATGGATTGAAGTTGCCATTGCGGTAAAAGTTTCCGCTTTGTTTAATTTGTTCAGTGATACTTTTTCTCAAACTCAAAATGCATGTAAATCCTATATATTTAATGTAACTACAACCTTTCGTTAATATTCAGTATTTGCATTATTGGATATAACCGTTTTATTTTAACTACCGGTAAATACGCCATTCGTTGGCGTCGCGCGATCGGAATTGCTTCGATTGTCGAAAAATCGGCCGCGTCCAATTACAAGGCGTTCAACGAATCGGTTACCTCTCCGTTAAAAGTAATCCAAAATGCACCATCCCCGTTAAATAAAGGCGGGTTTTGTGGATGCAAGTATACAAAACATGCGAATATGGCACTTATCAGTTAAATTGATTGAAAATACAGTATGTGCACGGAACATTAGCATGTTTCAGGTATATAACGGAATGGTAGATTTTTTAACAAACACAAATTCAAATGAAAGAAAACAATTTCAGATAGTCTTGAAACACACACACTTCACATCTGTAATAAGCACATCTATGTGTAATGTGTTCTACCAATGCGTGTTGAGTGAATTGTCCGTCCATATTCTTTAAAAAAAAAGCCCCAGGAATGACAAATACTGTTTATAAAACATGAACACAACATAAAATAAGCAAAACACAAAAACCAATACGGAGAGATTACAGGTAACTCCAATTCTGATTGTCACCAACATTTATTATATTGACAGCATTTGTTCTCTTATAAAGTTATAGATAATAATAAACACACATTTTAAGTTGAGCCAAAGGGCAGAAATGTAAGGTTTTAATGAAACAAAGGGAACAACGATGGAAAATATCGCGGAAATAGGCAAACGGCAACCAAAGTTAACAACAGTTTTAAATATTTATAGGAAACATCATGTAATGGTGTGAATTTCTTTTTGAAATAAATAGCAATACTATGTCCACAACTTAGCGTGAAACCAAAATATCTCAGATTGTTGGCGACAGTAAGCTAGTTATCGACAAGAAAGTGACATACCTATAGTTCTCAGATATGATTTCTAACGGAGAGTGTGCATTTTAGGCTATTTAACACCTAAATTATATTATATCGACTCAGCAGAACCGCATACTCGACGTCAATTTGTTACTTTTTTTAGTAACAATATGTAACTTTGTATTTTATTATATGACATCGTGTGTATTGTTCAGTCCGTTTATGTAGTCCCGTAGACGAGTAGTGCGAATGAATGTTTGTGGCACTGAGATCAAAATTACTGCGATGTACTAAACACTATTTATGTCGGTGACAATGGATTGGCATCTTTATTTATGGCGTAATAAAACTTAAGTCAAAGTTTGTTAGTTTGTTACAAAATTGGTTAATCGTTGAGTAGTATTGGATTCTGAAATTAAATCGTATACTCCTTCTACAATTGTCGGTATGCCATGGGATTCATAACCACGCCTACTTAGGTCAAACCCCAACAAACACCGTTGCCAGTATACTAATAAATCTACAAAACATCTCCGTCAAGATTAGCTTTCTGAATGGCTAAACAATTTGCCAGTCAAATTTGGTAGGTCAGTTATCAGTAAATCAGCGTCTGTACAATAATTTTGAAAGACGGTTTAATCTATTTTCAGTTGTCTGGGCAGTGCGTCAGTCGCTTTTGTAAATACTTACGAGACTATGTTTTATTAATACACGTGTATTTAATAGATTAATAGATTATAAAGATGGGGTTTCGTAAAATCTTGTTTAGTTGTCCATGTGTAGTGTGTGCTTTAATAGCACAGTTAGTTAGTGTCATCGCACATTCGGATCGTGAAATGTTAACAAATGTGCCTGATATGTTATAATTAATGTTTCTGTAAATACACATGTACTTAGTAGACTATGAAGATGGGTTTTAAAAAACGTGTTGTTCCTGTGTGTTGTGCTTGAATAACACAGTTAGTTTCGTTGCACATACGGATTGTAAAGTGCTAGCAATTGTCTGGTATGTTATAATTAATGCTTTGCCAGGGCCTCTTTATAGAACAACAATACAACACAAGTTAATGAAAGAGAAATTATTCGACCACATAATAACACATTATGTATTGTATTCTCTTGTAATCGCCATGAAGAGAAATGCTGCGTATTATCACACAATGAAAACCGCAAAAGCCGTGTAAAATTATATCAGTCTAACACATGAAAAACCAACTCCGTTAAAACCTATGAGGCAACACAATATAAACCATCGCATCAGATACACTCAGATACACTAGCACCTTTATGAATGTTGATGCACCGCCTGGCCCAACGACTACGAAAGTTATATATCTCAAACTTAGTCTTAACTTAAAGTATTACCCAATGATACCGATACCGCTGCTGATGATGATGATAATGATGATGTAAATGATATTAATGTCAAATGTGACGACGACGATGATGATGATGATGATGATGATGATGATGATGATGATGATGATGATGATGATGTCATTTGTCAAGGACGTTACGACGCAAAATGATTTAAATGTCAGCTTTAAACATTCCAGAGCATCATTTCCCATTATTATTGAAACTCATACACCCATTCTCTTCGCTAACATTATCTGAACTAAATCCTACACCTCGCGTAGAGCTTTTATAGAAAACAAAACCAGACATACACAATTTTCAAACAGGGCATGTTTAATACTACGTAAATATAAACATGCACTGCACATGCACTGCACATGCACTGCACATGCACGTGTCATGTTAAGTTTTAGTATTGAATGTAACATTTTGGTACATCATTTGCATTTATTTCCTTTTTTTTAAACAATACTTCAAACTTATATTTTAACTGGCCGTGCCGATATAAATAGGGCCTGTACGCAAAACTAGATAATAAACGGGCCGTTATAAATAGTTGGGCCTCTACGCCAAACTAGATAATAAACGGGCAAAAGCCCACCGCAAAGCGGCGGACGTTGACCGCTTATACGTTTCAGTTTTTTTATATACCTATGCAACCCTTTTTTCTGATTGAGCCGTGACACCGGTTTTCGCGACCTTCAGTTTTGGCTTTGAATTGCAGGAAAATAAGGGATCGACAAATGCCGATTTCTATGTGTATACAGACGTACGTAAAAAATAACATATGTTCACCTGACTTGTTCCGTACTATCCTCAATATTTCCACAAAATAGGTTTTATCGCACTTTACCCCATATAAACAAATGACCGGTTCACTACAATTTATCTCAAACACAAGCAGTCTACCAGTCTACAGCAAAATCTCATGGCATCGTTTGCCACTTTTCTTTGATTCGAGTCTGGTCTCTTTGGAAAGATTGTTCTCTTTGCTTATCAAATTTAAAATAAAACGAGATTTTATCCTACTTCATAGACAATTCATCACACTTGATTGTTACAGTAGTCAGTAGACACCCGTAAGAAACACAATGCGCTCGCGATTTCGACAAAAGCACATGTCCGTGACGGACCGAGGCGGTCTAAACGTTAAGGTCGCAAGACACTGTCAAGACATCACAAAAATAGAAAATACAATTAAACTGTTAATATTATCATGTTTACTTATACATTTTTTTGTTATTTTTTCATATTGTCTGAGTGTAAATAAGCTAAGCATTTTAAGGTAGTAGAAGCTAAAATGCACTAATTGCAAGCACATTTAACGGCCTAAAGTTAAAACGGTACGCGTTAAATCGGCCTAGACTGGTTAAATATAAACAAAGCAAAACTCCAGTTTCGACAAAAGGAGAGAACTCTTATTAGCAGCCAGAGGTCCTTTATTTATGGCAAGTGACCAAATTCCAACAAAACAAATACATAACACATACAAAACACAAACAAATAAAACTGGGGTCACCGACTTAGAACGGTAAATGCAAAGAATTGAGGGTTTAAACCGGGTTACGGGCGCCCGAACCTCACACTTGGCCCAGAATTATTCACAAAACATGAAATAATACAATAATTTAACTGTAGAATAATTACTGTATTATATTGATCATAAAAACAAATAGCATTTGTTGCTAACAAATATTTATAAAATAACAGCTGCAACAGAACCAAAAACAAAAACAACTAAATAAATAATTAGTATTTATGTATTTATTATTAAAAAGGATTCTCAGAATATAGACGTATAATAAACATTTTCAACTTCTATTATTAAATAGAAAGTCATAATAAAAAAGATAGGTCAATAGTGATCAGTAATGACTCCTCCAACATTATCAGTAGCTACACATTCAATTAAAATATCATTAACTGTATAGACATTTTAAGACGATGCTTATTGTTCTTTTAACAATACTATAGTGGTTGATAAATATTATTATTTTCATCATTACAGTTGCTTACTTTAATCCTGCATGTCTGTGTCTTTCTACATACTTCTCTGTCAAAACACTGACTCATTTTGTGTGTGGCACACACTGTCTTGTGTGTGTATAAAGAAAATATTTGATTGACTCGGAAGAACAAAACGTGCATAAACTGTAAATAATTTATATTGCACAGTACAATACACATTTTACAGTTGTGTTATTAATATTCAGACAGTGACATAATAAATTGGGATACCCAATAAATTGTCATTTTGTGGACATTGAAGACTTTTGCATAACTGAGATGAACGTGCCGGTGAAGAAGGCAGACTTTAATTCTTCTTTCCTTTTTATATTTTAACATCTAGGAACATTTCAAATAGCCAAAAACTAAATATAATGTGCATATTTGATATACCCATGAAATTGTTTTGTTAGATTTTAGCCTTTAAATCCCTATCTAGCATGGTTTTGATCTTTTATGCCACTTGAATCCTGTCAACTCCAGATTTGATAGAAAACCCGAAAGAAGAAAATAAGCATCATAGGCACTTTATGGTTCTTATCCTGCTTTCTTACACTGTAGGGACTTTAATAAATAGTTGATATTATTTTTGGACAACTAACTCCTGTGAGGAACATCAGTTTATTAAACACGATGATAACTTAAATTGATAAGATGATCTGAAAAAAGAGTTAAAATGTATTTCAATATGCTCTCTGTCTGAGTATGTAGATTTTATATGTATACTTATTAATAAGCTGTGAAACACATTAAGTATTAGCTGTCCAGCTAGCGCAGTGGTTGACATTCTCGCTTCATATATCGTGGTGAAAAAACATTTGATAAAGTTTTGATAAAATTTGATACAATTTACAGAGATCTACAATTCCATGCAACAAATGTTGTTTTTTTTTTAATACTATTAGATGCTTTTGCCCGTAAAATAGGTAGCACCTGTATTCATATTATGATTTATTCCAGAACTACGCGACACAATGACAACATGACATTAAATATCCAATTCTGTCGCAAATTCTATTTCTAATATGCCAGTATAGTATTACCAGTACGACTTGGCAGACATCAGCCACCTTATGCAACGTACATTCATGGGATAGTTTGTTGTCCCCAAACGTAGATAGGTTAAACCGATATCCAGGGAATATTGACAGTCCATTACGTATTCTGAAACGCATTGTTTATTATTTAATGCGGTATTTTGCACATAACGTCCTTACACGCAAATGGCTAGTATCGTGACTTCAGAATCGACCATGAACACGGGCAATTATTGTACCCAACCTGTACCTCAGCATTATATAAGTTTGATCTTAAATATGCAATGCGTATAGACTAAAATAGGGTGGACATGTTTGCACCATTGCTCAGTGTTTCGTTTAAACGCTTTACACTTGGTGCTTAACACCATCAGCAAAATGCAGAGCTGTAACATTGTAGTTCATTATTTCGTTAATCAAATATGGTTAATTAGGTTAAATGTGTACTTACAGATGCAAATGTACACAGCATGTAAACATATTTTTAGAACATTTCGAGTATCTATACACCTGTGAATTTCAATCATGACTTAGTCGGAAGATACCTGTCCCTGTGACTAAGTATTGTAAGGTTAAAGTACACTGGGAACAATACAAAACTATGAAGTACTTGATACCTAACTAGATTAATTAGTTAACTGACCAAGTATGAAACGTAAACGCCGGAAACATGAAATTATGAGTCTTAAATACTGTGTAATGCCATAACTGATCAATGTTGTATTCGTTATATTATACAGTTTTTTTAAATGTTAAAATTCAGAACTTAAATTAGCATTTTTTATTTACGATGAAAAACATATTATTGAGAGTCTTTCATAAAATGTCAGTCTATCTACATTTCATTTTGTTCAGTATGCATATGCATTTATATGTTTGGTCAGCATATTAAGGAAGAAGGTGTAAATGACGATAAATTAACTCGACGACGTGCTTTAGATGACAGTTGTATATAATATTAATATCTGCACTATTTATTTATTTTTAAATTTGAATTGATAATTATAGTGTGTTTTCATGGAACTTTATAATCGTACAATAACTACTGAACTGACCTATCTGTGGGTCAATAATATTCTCGTATTGAAGGACTTATGAAAGTCAAGACGTTAAACGCCAGACACACTTTCAACTCCTTGACAAAATGATACCATCCCGGCATGTGATTCTTAAGAGAAGAGAGTTATTGCGGATCATTAAACCATGACTTTGTTTCCTCGTGACTACAACATGAAAAATCTAACAAAACAAGGTCAATCAGGGATTTCAATTTGATGTGTCATTTGAATGTCATTTAAAATGAAAGAAACGACACACTTAAAAAGTATCTTACAATTTCTAAATAAAAATATAATACTCAGCAAAATTAATAGAGATATATTTTGAAAATAATCGAACTGGTACCTTGATAAAACTAGTGTGTTGAAACCATAAGTTCAAACACATCTCGATTTTCAAGAGTTTCAACAAAACTTTTCAATGCATTAAAAAATTCCAATTACTGTCCATAAGAAAAGACATCTTAGTAGGATTCTGGCCGTAAACATCATTCGTTCATATTAAGATAATGTGTGTCCCAACAAATGCCTATAAGCACATCCCTCTGCTTACCGATGGCGGACATTCAAGAGGACTCTGCCAAAAGCTAGCAATTGTATACGAAGTTAACGCAGGTTTATGCCGATTTATCAGCCTACTTACATACCAAAAGCTAACAATTGCATACGAAGTAACCTCAGGTTTATGCCGTTGTATAAGCCTACGTAAATGACACGCGCCCGAAATTAGTCTAATTTTGTCTTAACTGATATTATTAGTCTTATGAGTGGTTTTCAAGGGCAAATAATGACTGTTGATTGTTTATAACAATGTCCAATTGAATAAGATGTCGACTGGCAAAGTCATTCACATGAATCAATAAATTATAAACAAAATGGGTCCGAAAAGTGTTTCAACACAATTAATGACATTAATCTGGTGCGGTAGAAACAGTTCCGGATGTACATTGCCGAAAAATATCACGATAAGCTTGATAAGGAACTGAATAAGAACTTAACAATGTACAAAGACTTTATTTACAGATAACTTAAACCGTTTATTGACAGTATGTGCTTATATCAAATTACCAGATAAACATGGATAAACGTGTCCAATTCCACTCTTAGGAAAGCACAGCACACATAATTTTAATTACCAATGCCTATTACTATCAGGATAAATTTTAATAAATATTTGGCTGGCTTGTTTTACCCAAAATGACCAACTCAAATAAAACATAGCACAAAAATGCAGTTACCATCATGATGATTGGCTGGTTTAACCTGTCAGAATGCAGAACAACATGTACATGTAATTGCTTCTAAACAATCAAACATTTAGTTGATTGTTTCGATGTTCAAATATACTTACTGACTCAAAAATAAATACGTTGCATTAAAATATACATAACATCTGGACTTTTTACACAAAATCATGAATCTATATGCAAGCTTCCGAATGCATTATCAGAATACAAAAACAGATATATAATGTAAATAAATTGCACTTGATAGTTTTCTAGACAAACCGTTGCATACGATTTTAACTAAAAATGACACATGAAAGTTGCAGCACCGTTTGTACTAAACATGTTATGTACACAATACAAATATCACAAAACAAATAGATTTTAAAGGCAAATATCATAAGCACAATGTACGTACAATATGCACTTAAATATTGTCTTTAAAATTCAAAAAGCACATAACAAATAAATTGTAAATACCAACGACATAAGATATGTGACATTACACTTTCCTTAGCACATTGTCTGTACACAATTCAAATAACACAGTTCAATACAACAATTTCAAATTCTGTACAATCTGAAATATGATATATTCAGTATAAACTGCACGCATCCATGTCCAACACACGCATTTTTATAATATTTTACAATATATACAAAGACTACTTTAACCCCTTATGTCAAATTCTTTTACATTCCTTCAACTGTACATGTCCCTGTACTGGGAAAATGTTCAACTATTCCCAAGACTTATCAACAGCCCGTCTGCTCTTCCAGACAGCTTGTGCTACTGCTTTTCTCTGAAGATACAAAATGCATGCACATATATGTATTTTATTAAGTTTTTTTTTAATAACCATCTGGTTCCAGTTGCTCAAAACTGTAACGGCCATTTAAGCTAACAGCGTGTTAACTTAAGATTGAAATAAAGCAAATACTACGAGCGACTTGTTTATCAACATTTGGTACATTATTAAGCATAACATTTTGTTTAGAATACACTCGCAGTTTAAAATTGTAACGTTAACATAAATAAATCAATCCAAAACTTAACGGCTGTTAGCTTAACTCGCTGTTAAAGTTTCTAGAAACTAACCCCTGATGACTTAATTAATATTGCTCAGTAGCTTCTGAACTGCTGCTTACACAACAAACAAGCAATTTGCTGAAAAAGATGTTCCTTCTGCACACGAATGCTTTTCCAACACGATTATATCTGATGACACAAAATTATAAATTTTAAAATATGTACGTACCTGTGTCCGTGTTCTTCTTGACTTCACTGTAAAGGCAGCTGTCAGATTCCACTCTCCGTAACACGGGGGCCCTAATACAAAATATGTAAACACACTAATAGCACATGCAAATAGCTATATACAATATAAGATTTCTTCTAAAACGATGCCAATAAACCTAAAATGATGTCATATTAAGATGACATTAGGAGATATGATTTGGGTATACATTTTAATAATTAGTTATATATAAAAAAGTAAAGTAACGTGTTTGTTTATTATAGTGTCGTCCCTCGCGATTAAGGGCCAGCCAGTTTTGACTTATGAGACACCTTTACTGATGAACATCTTTACTCCCGATTCCTATCCTTTATGCCGGGCGCTTGGCAGGAAGGCAATCGGTACCTCTTGATTTAACTAGCTGCTGGGTAGGCAACCGGCCATATCAGAACTCGCCCTGTGTAGGACTCGAACCTTCGACCTCCCGCTCCGTAGGCGAACGCCCTAACCACTAGGCCACGCAGACGGTTAATATAATTATATCATAATTAGCAAACTATGCTATTATACCGGTATTCTATGTAAAATAACAATAATGAAATAGAGACACCACCAGGAGAGAAAACCTTATTATCATCCACTAGTCATTAATCTTAGCTACGTGACCAATTGCCTTTACAATTCGTACAACACATCACGGAACATAACAATGATTGAAACTTGGTTTCCGCCTTGAACGGTCAGTGCAAAGCATTGGGGTTTAAACTGATTTAAAGGCATGCCAAATTTCACACTTAGCCCTTAACTATTATATGTTACTATAAATTAAAACACTTATTATTACCGTTTTGAACTAGATGAACATCCAGCTTGTCCACCTTCAGAAAAAAAAAATCAACAACGGACTATTTAAACTATATTAAAATAGGTGTTTAGTTGAAAAACTACGAATCAAGTTGTAAAGTCAGTCAACGCATTTACATGACAACCGTTTGTGTTTCATATATATTTAACTATGTAATAATTAAATATTTACGTAATATTTCACTTACTAGTTTCGGTATAGTTCCTCTTGTTAACCACGCTATACACATAGTCTTCACTATTACTCGCTTGCCTTAAAGTGGTAAGAGACACACACAACGCAAATTGAATATATATTATGAAATAAACAAAAAACTTACAAGTATAAAATACAGTTAAGAATAAGACTCATTACTAGCATACTACATTGTATCTCATATCTGCTTTTGTTTACGTAACGATGTACAATACACGACTTCAGCGGGAAGCTCATTTAATCAGCATATGTTATTGTTAAAATGTATACATTGTTAATACTACTAAATATTTAAGAACAATTATAATCATAATCATATAGTAAGTAATACATGTCAACTTACGACGTCTTTTCTGATGGAACGGCATCTGGAACATATTATAACAGTAGTGTATTTTTTGGATGAATTCATGATAAATTGCAGTGCACATATTACAATCAAAATCGGACTTCCACAAAAGTGTGTTATACTTATTTCTAGTCGTGTAGGAGACACTCATTTTTATGTGCAAATACTGTTTAGTAGCAATTTGCTGTTTCAATTAATCTGTAATAAAAAGTGTAAAGAAAATTGCGTTTAGTACCTTTGTGTTTGTCTGGCGTCGTTTTCGGCTTGCTTACAATGCTGTTATTGCTGCAATAGTCTGGCCTTTTCTTTTTGTTGACGACGCTGTAAGTGTAGTCCTTTGGAATTTTCTTTTTGTTGACAGTGCTATCATCTGGTATTTTCTGGATGTTTACAGTGCTATCATCTGATATTTTATGTTTGCTGACATCGCTTAATGTGGTGTCTTCTGGTCGTTTCGTTTTATTGACAACGCTATATGTGATGTCGTCTGATCTAAGCTGCGGTTCATCAATGTGCGTCCTATATTGAACGTGTAGTTTTTAAAATAAAAACTGTGTGAAACATCAGCTGAATCCACAGGAGAGAAATTCTAATTAAATGTATACGGTCATTTATTTTAGGCGGCAAGTGTCCAATCGCCAATTCTACGCAACAATACGAAATACAAGAAACACTACATGCACACATTTCATAACAACAGTGGTCGCCATTATTCTAATATAGTGTAAATATGTAGCAGTAGTGCAATTGATGATGTGCCCACTTTGTGAGCGATAGACGTGAATTAGATCTTCACCGAAGGAGTATTACAGTGATTTTCAATTGACACCATCCGCATTAGTTGAAAAGGTGTCCCTAGGCTTTCCTGTATTACTACAAGATCTATCAAAACCAATTTCATAGAGTACAGGATATGCTGTATGACTTCTAATATTGATGTGAAATAGTATTTAATATGAGAAATGGATTCAATACTTACGTTGCGTTATAACGCGAAGGTGCAGTTACTGAAGATAATAATTAAACAATTACATATAACACCGTTTATCAACTAAAACAGGGAATACATAACTAGAATATACATGCATGTATGTAGTGATGATATGTAATACAGAACCGTTAAAAAGGGCTCATTTTTACATGATCATTGGATTTAACATGATATACATGTATGATGCAATAACTTAAATAGGTAATATATAACTGGGCATGGTAAACGCCTGCATGCTCCAAGATATGATAATAACAAGACTGTATGTTGGTAGCTCACGATAACGCTTCAAATGTTGTAACAACAATAACACACGACAATAGTTAAACACGTAAGTATACAACAACTTTTAAATCAAAGAATGAAAACGTTTAAATATCCATTTGCGACATTATTTAAAATCTTTTCAACAACTATATAATATGTTAATCGAAAACCTGTTGGAGACTGCCTTATAGTTATAAGTGTTGGGAAGGTCAAGGTCTCTTTACCTGCAAAAGAGGGACCAGGCTGTGTAACGCCGCTGTAGAAAGGGTCATCCTCAATGGTGTCCGTTTCAAGGGAATAGTGTGGATGTTGCTTGAAGCTATGTAAATAAATTAAGAGAATATCACTTGCATGGGTGTTAATTACAATTATCAGTTCATGTTATTTATACCCGAAACAGATATGACTGTAATTTTTAACGTTTTCTGTATGACCCAATTAACATAAATATTAACGTTAAAATAATCATAAATCTACATGTATGACACGTTCTTAGAAAACCAAACAATTGCATTGTTGCAGATGTTTAACTTCACCGCAATTGAATAACAGTAGCGTATTATAATATGTTTTACATTAGTCTTCCTCAATTTCGCTGAAATGGCATTTTGCTAACAGTCTGTTTAGTAACATAATTAAAACATCTGTTAATACAAATGTAAGGTATGGATCAAATCAATTCAGCACATGGTCGCCAAGTTATAGAAACTGCATGGCATTAATTCACGATATCGATTAAAATTTTGTAATAAACGGTTAATACAAATGTAAGTTATTTGATAAAACCGATCCAGCACATGGTCGCCACGTACTAGCAAATGTATGGCATTATAACACAATATCTATCAAAATTTTGTCATAAAAAGTCAAAGCAACCAGTTGTGAGGTCCAAATCCGGATGCCTGATCTTGATCTGAAATAAACATAACGTGACATATCAATGGGGAGCCTGAAGATTCATTCTCATCGAGAGTTTAAATGCTAAGCTGTTTATATAGGTATTTTGTTTTATTCAATTCAAGACGGTTAAATTTTTGAAATTAAATAGTATTAAACATTGTGTGCATAAGTGTATGTTGACCTGTAGTCCTTTTGTTGCCACGACCTTCCTCCAATATTTTGATACTTTCAGAATACGTTTCATTGTCGAAGGCATGTGACATTTCCGCGACCTCTGTCGACGATATGTTGCCTTGCTCAATTCCATTATCGTGTAACTCGTCCTCTGGGAAATTCCCTGCGTTAAAAATATTATCATCATGTCCCAGTATATAGTACGTAAAAGAATTACAACACACACTCTTTCAAAGGAAATTTCAAATCACGAGCTTACCCTCAAAAAAGGCGTAATTGGTTCCAATGTTCATATCCAAATTAGCAGCATGTCTGAAAAAAGGTGTGTTTATAAGAAACATGTATAGGGGAAAATATAAGTCTACAAAAATACATGTAAATTTGACATCAGATACTATCAAAAACATATATACCGATCATACATAACCACAGTATATCCGAATCCATGTATACCTTTATACAACTAAATAGTCATAAATAACACGGTTGTATAACCTTTTATTTAGTCATACTAACATTGAAAGGCTCACATTTAGTTTCCTTATTTAATATATACTAATAATTACTATACGTGAACATTATTATAATAGTAAAACTGTCTTACAATTCATTGTTTCGATCAGTTGTCGCTGAAAAAAACGTTGGCCCAAGCATTATTTCACTTATTACGATTAGATATAGGCATAGCTTATTGACACAATTACAATACAATTATATCGATTAAGGCGACTAATGTTGTATTTAATTTTAATTTATCTTTGATGCAAAACTTTTGAACGTTTCACCTTAATTATTATTAGAAATCCTTAATATCAATCAAGGCGTGTAATTTTCCACTTAAAAGTACATACCAATTTATAGTCAGGTTCGCTGACATCAAACGCTTTGCTTTGCACTGTCGCAACTTTAGGCATTTCCAAATTGATAAATTAAACATAAAAGCAAAAATGTATGTACATACCGGTACGGCGAAAGTGCCTAATTAAAGACACACATGTGTTATCTCTCTTGACAATATGCAGTATTAATGTCAGCGATATTGAAATAACCGCAACAGCCGCGGAGACACCAATGGCAATGAATTTAAACTGTGTATCATCTTTGCCATTTTTATCCTCGTTTCCACCTGCTTGACAAAAACACAATACGATTTACATGGGAAGAAACAATGGGTGAGTATTAGGCACGTAGACATGCTTTAATAACATAATATTTAATGTATTTATATGTTTGCGTATTTTACAGAAAACTCTCATTTAATCCTTATTTATTTTATATGAATGGGCAACTTAAGTTTATATGTTCAACGCAATTAACAGTGCTAGTGAAAACTACGATCCAATTGGTTTTATCTTAGGCGATAGTTTTTTTATTTCTTGGTTCTCGGATCCGCCGACTCGATTTTTCACAAAAAGCAAAAATAAAAAATACATTTGTAGAATGTACCCGATATCGTAAAAATTACCTTGTGAAAGGGTTTCAACCTGTTACACGGAATGCAAAAAAAACGCTGAAGAAATGCAATATTTTATATAACATGCATTGTGTATGTATATCGCTGTATGATTCATATGATCTGCTCTCTGTTATTTTATAAACCATGCAACACTTCAAGTCAGAAGAAAATACTCAGTTAAAACAAATTAAGATCGTAAAATTAGTGTATTAAATACACATTTATAAAATTATATAAATATTATAATTAACAAATGTCATTGGTGTATATTGATTTATTAAGACGATATAATCAGTTATTTTTCACTCTTTAAACATGTTGTTATACATATAATATGGCGACTGTCCAGCGATATCTGACGTACTGTGTTTAAGTGTTAGCATATTTGAACAGTAGTTTTTATATGATAAACACTGTCTTTTACTGTTACTATTATTGGTATGAATGTCATGTTTATCATGCAGTGATTAAGTTCATGTTGTGTAATATTTTAATATCACTGCCCATTTCCATTTGTGAAATTCAAGTCATTAATTTATTCAATTCTGTATTGTTGTTTTTTATTTTTATTTTTTTCCCTCCTCCAACCGGACACTTTTCCAAAAATGTCCGAGAACCAAGAAATAAAAAAAACACTATGGCCTTACCTTGATGAAACTGACTTTCTTTTTGGTAGCTGATATGAATTATCTCATTACCGTAGCCCAGTGCATTAGAAGCTACGCACGTATACTTTCCCGAATCCTTCGACCCATCAAACTGCAATGTTTGTCGTAAAGGCGAATATTTGGTCCAGAGTTCGCTACCACCTTTAAATAATTTCATTTCTGGCGGTGGAGTACCATTTCCAATGCAATTGAAGGTAATTTGACGCGAAGCATTGAACGTTATTCTTTTCTGGTTGATGAACCCATTTACATAAAATTCGTTTATATATGCCGGAACTGCAGAAATAAGAGTTATAATGGGGTTATTTTAAACTTAAAAGAATGAATGACTACCTGACAAGTTGACAAGTACTTAATTATTTGTTTACTTACCAAGAATCTCCAGCTTGAATTGACCCGTCTTATTGCTAACGAATGTCTCTGCCCATATGTCAGCCATATTGACAGCCTTACAAAGTGACAACATGATCACAGGCATTACTGTTGTGGGGATTGACGGACACAGTGAAGAAATATTGGGCACTCTCATGACGGTGACTATTGGGTTTGCGTCTGTGATGTTACATGTGGACTTAACGGACTGTGTACTGTCAAAGGAGCACAATGCTGATGGATCTGAAAGCAAACATATTCAATTAGTGAACTATTCAAGCGTGTATACATGTAAGGTATTTTCGTGTTGATATAAACACCGTATATACATTTATAATTCAAAATCCAGAATACATACCTAAAATGTGAATGTTCCAGTCTTCCGACTCATGTTCGTCAATTTTACATGTAGCGATAGACTTATTTCTTTCTGTCTGATATTTCCGTACGAAGGAACTAATATTTGCTGTATTATAGGTCTTCAATGTAGATACAATCATATTATAATTAATGTCCAACCCATAAATGGCCCATTTCACTACATTTGGTATACGGTAGGAACAATTTGCAGGACCAACTTTCTTTGTATTCGGTGTATGGCGTGTGTTGTCTGCAAAACATAAAGAGAGCAACGGTTTTAATATGGCATCCGAGTGTTTGACGACCTTGGAAATTCAGTCTGTATCAACTCATCAACACTTTTAATCAATAATTGAATATAAAAAAAACATATGCAAACCATTCATACTAAAGTTGCACACGTCAACAGAGGTGCTGAACTGTAAAAAACCTTCTTTAGCCACTGCGCATGTCCATTCTGAGCAATTATGTTCATACGATCCAACAAAAATACTGCATGCTGCGTGTGTATTTCCTTTGCAAGTACACATAATATTATTCGGCAGTTGTGATGGTTGTGTTAGACATGACCCTTCTTTGTTCAATATTTCTACTACCAAACGTCCACTTTCAAAAAAACTTATTGTCGCAGTTCTAAACCCAGTAGTGTTACAAAATAATTCTGTGTATACTCCATCCCTGGCGATAGAGATCGATGGTGATTGAGCTGCAACAACACATTATCAATTATTCCCGTGCTTTTATGTTTTTCGTTTAAAAATTATTCCACACCAATGTGGTGAAATCAACATTGTAATAATAACTTACTATGCAGTTATATCTATTGTATGTATACAATTCAAGGTTAGATCGCTTTATTGTAGGAAAGGATACTGTCTTAAATAAAATAGCAACGCAAAACGTACTTACAAACCAGGTTGTAAAATTGAACGGTAATTATAACATAGCTTAAATGTATTTTTATTAAACTTAAATATCCAATCGCAAACATGTTTTAAATAATCCAAATATCACGTTTAAATATGCAGGTGTATATATAATTTATTTATGCAACGATGTTACATAATACTTTATGCAAACCAGATCGAAGCATTACATGGTTATAATTGCTGACAATAAACAAAATCAAACATCTGTCTATATATATGACTCAACTTAATATTGTATCATCACCATTGTTTGGACAAGTGTATGAAAATAAAAACGGAAATTAAATATTGGTGACTAAGTTGCTGACTTAATTATAAAGTCATTAAACGCTTAGTTAAAGAATGAACACAATTAGCTGCTGTTTGCTTTAAGTGTTCTAGACAAATGTGTCTATTTAAAGAGGGACTGTCTGATTTGTATTTATTTATACCAGGTCTCTTTTGTTACCCACTAACAAAACATAAAACAAATTCAACATCGACAAATATCTATTTCCTTTATCGAAAAATGCAAATATATATTTTCTGTCGATACAAACTCGTTTATCCTACAGCTACGGCTACATCCGGTTTTGAATGAGAAAGTAAGAACTGCGAATGCGCCAACTATCGATCGGACTCGTCAAAACGCTGTATATACATGTATATAATATATCGCTGCGCAGTGAAGTATTGTTTTAGTTTTAAATTTGTTTCTTAATACGCATTTCTGAACGTAAGTTACCATCAACGTTTATTTTATAATATTATTATATCCATATACTAGCATCATTAGAATATATGGATGATTTTTCATTATAACTTTCGAACGCAATCGTGCAGTCCCTCTTTCAAACGTATGAGTTTTAAATGTTCTGAAATTTCTATGTGAAAAACAGTTGCGCACAGTGTATTGACTTCTTTCTGAGATGCACAACGATTGTCTGCAATGTTAACTATGCTATGCAAAAAATCCTCGCAGTGGTATAATCTGTCCTGATCTGGAAGGCTACGTATGTGTACGCTGTACGTATATGATGCTATTAACTACATGAATGGACTAATTATACATTATTTCCGGTCCAGAAAAAAGAAGATAATAAACATAAATAATAACCAGAACATCTGCATCGATTACCACGTGGTTTGATATGACGGCAAAGAATTTGAACAAATCTCTGCGCGAACGATGTATGATGCTTGGGATAAAATCGAGTTGAAAACATAACAAGATTAAGCTGTCAAAGATAACCAAAAAAATAAAATCAGACTCATACTTATTTAAGCCACATAATGTATCATTATTATAGATGCTTTTCTAAGGAATTAGTTGTTCCAAAATGATACAAAGAAACATATTATAAATAGTTTGACTATTGACGACCCATAGGCATGAAACACTAAATGTTACATTTGATTGACGGATTGTTGAATGTAACATATTGCGTTACGTTTCTGTTTGACTAATAAATAATTTCATTCAATATTAAAATGTTAAACGTATGTTAAATTTATATTAATTACACAGGTTTATAATAAACTACCAAGCTATTGGTATGTAATATGGCCTTTTACATCGCGTATTACGGCTTCTTAAATGCATCTACTATATAATGCTTTGATTTGAAATCGTGTGAACATGAAGGGAAGTGGCTGATACTTGCGTGTAACTCATTTCATTATGCCTCAGAAAGATGCAATTCTGTGGACCTCTGAGTAATTAAATTGTAATCCATGAATAAATATTCTCTTGTATGACTATTTAATGTGAATAAAAATACCATGAAGTTAGATTGTATTTACATATTATGTGCATTGTGATAAATTATTTGCATTGATCGTTCCCAGGCAGCGACCCCAGTTTTAATCATTTTTTTGTATGTGTATATGCTAATTGGTTACTTGCTGATGTTTCTAGGGTTTTATTTACTTTATATTCTTGGAAACAATAATATATGATACGCTTTATAGATGTGTTTTGCAACCGAATATTTTTTTCTTAATATTTGTGGCAATACTGGTATAGTACTGTACTACAAAAAATCTGCCACTCGGCGATATATGAAACGTATGATTCGAGGCAGAAAGTAGTGTGCAACGTTTTAAGAAACACATGTATTCAGTGTTTATGTTAATTACTGATTCTTATGTTGATCAAGAATTATATGAAACAAAAATAAACTGTAAGACTTGATTTACACTAGTTGAGCTCACGTTAAACTCCACATACGTGTAAAGTATCTTTCAAGTGTGTTGTGATTTCCACAAAGCCCAAGCGTAAGCGAGTGGTTTGTTGAATATGTTCTCACGAGTTACACGAACAGTCATTTACACTATTATTGCATGTGAATATTGTTTTGTCTATAGTTTTTCAATTTAAAATTCAAGTACATGTCTATTATTTGTACTGATGCCTCATTTCTAGATTCAAATCTAACTTTTAGTAACAATGAAGTGCAAACTAGTCCGTATGACTAACGTGATGATTTCAAGTTGATACTATTAATTTTCCTTTCTTAGATTTTAATATTCCTAAAAGTCCTTCGCATGCAATTTATATTTCCCAGTTAGTTTGTTATGCGAGAGACTGTTCGATGATATGAGAGAGTAAATGATTTCAACAACCGTAACCTTTCTATATTTAAAACATTATTAAAACATTTATTTCATCAACTTCGAAAAATGTTTAAAATATGTTTTTAACTTTTCTTACACTTTAATTTGGTTTGTAGACATACTGTTTCCTTAAAAAGGTTATTGGTTAATGTAATTTCTCACCCATCATTTTGTTTTAAAACGGTTGCGAAAGTGTAAATATGGCAAATTGGTTGCTAAAAAAAGGAATTTATAAACTGATACAGATTTTTCTATCAAAGAGTTATAATTCGTAAATACTCAGAAACATCTGCCTGTTAGTGTTTGATAGATAATTTCTTTCAACATTAATAATGTATCTATTATCGTTGGGTAAACAGCTTCAAATATTTATCGATTCAAATTTGGACAGTAACCGCTTTAAAACCTATCCCCTAGCGCGTTATAATAGTTTAAGGTATTCAACCCATCACACTCAATGTCTACAACACTACAAATCATAGTATTTTCTTGGAGGGCATCCATATCTGAACTTTTCTGCAAAATTGTAGGAGATTTTACCGTTTGGTTTGTCAGATATAGTTAGTGAATTACCATACCCCCTCTTTTGCTAAACACATCAAAAACTGACAGGCTATAAGCATCTTTACAAGTGAAATACTTTATTAATATTTAATAAACTATATATAAATATACATTTATGAATGGTATATTGAACGCATATTATGAAAATAATCAACAATTGTTCTTGAATGTATATGGAAGTGACATGTACTCAAATTGCTAATTATTTTTATCATTGATGAGAATTTTCCTGTTCTATTTTTTGAAAGCCATAAACAAAATGTGATAAACTTGCTTATTTATGCATGTTCTGAATCTAAACCATAATATATTTTATTCTTGGACTATAAGCTACAAAATAAAGGCAAAAGAAATAAATTTTACATGCAAATTTGTCAAGTTAAGACAGTTGTTAACACTACCCCCATAAAAATTAAGCCGGGTTTTTTTTTTTCAGAAATACCATTTTTTAATCTTTTTCAATAATAATTGAGAACCTAAGAAAAAAACGTTCAAAAATTCTTAAGATACAAAATATAAGCAATATATAAAATTAGTTCCATAACTTTTTAACATAAAACATTTAAATTAAACTTTGTTTCATCATTGTATATTCTATAATAAACAATATTAATTCAAAAAGTCTAAAACACATAATCTAGAAGTGTGTACAAAAGAGTTGTATTAACTAAATTAACATTTACTACATAGTCTATACAAAACCAATATACACTGCATTAATACATTTTCATCTAAAAATGTAAAACGTTCAAGGCCATGCCAATCATGAACTTTACTGCGTTTAAAAAAAAAAATATTTTTCCAAAAAATCCACTAATTTGTGTTATAAAGGTTTCCAACGTCCTTTTTGCAACTGTACTATACGGCTGCCCATCCATTATATTTACATGTTAAATGCTAAATGAACTGCCCGTGCCTTCACAGTTGAATGTTTCATGGGTACATAAACTGGAGCCAGCGATGTTCTCTGCCATAGTATTTTTTATCACATCAGTTAAGGCAAGAAGACCCAGAAAATCGATGTTTCTCGCCTTCTGATTTTTTAACATCAGCTGGTTGCGCCCAGCTGTTGATGAATATGGGAATGTGACTGCTACTGGCGATGCTTCTGGTTGAACACAGACTGGTCGCCATCCAACATGTTGCCCATCGTGCTGTATGTTTGTTTGCTTTTCTGATCAGCAGCATCACTGACAATAATTTTTAGTACACAGTTTTACAGTAGTTTCTACTTACAGACAGATATTAACTTACACAACAATTATTGCTTTAACAATTGTTTGATATGGCACCGATGTCAGTTGAGCAAATGTTGAATTTTTAGACATGCTTTAATAACCAACTTTTGAAGTTATGTTATTACACTTAACAGAATGACAAAGCAAAATTGATGGCATTGGCAATATGGCAATTCTAACATAATTCTATCATTATGTCAAAACATAGGACTGTGTTAAATAAGCTTGAAAACTAATACTTCATTGTAGTCTATTTCCAAACTTTACGTTCCGTGTATTAGTACAAATCAAACATTTTTATTTTGTATATTTACAAGACCATTCACGAGCTGTCAATATCTCAATATCTCAATAACTATTACCACACAAACAAATGGCTTTACAATTAGATAATGAACCAATACTTACCTGTACATGGCTTGGTATTCACTATAGCATTAGGCTTGATGTTTGACTTGGTGTCTTTGTCAGTTTTCCAATAGAGAACATTATTCACATCACATTAGTCAATGTTACATTATTTCACATATTAAACCATTGAGTAATTAAATTGTAATTCATATTAATTCATAGTGTCATGTGTTACTATTTAAATTGAATCGTAATACTGAGATTAAATTTTATTTACCTGTTTGTGTATTGTGATTAATTTTTGGCTAAGTTTTCGGTTCGGCATGCCTTTCAACCGGTTTAAACCACCAGTGTTTTGTATTGACGTTCCAAGGCAGTAACAACAGTTTAATCATTTTTATGAAGTTTTTTGTTGTTGTTCGCATTATCCTGTATTGTATAGGCAATTGGTCACCTGCTTTAAATAAAGGACTAGCGGATGTTAATAAGGGTTTTGCTCCTGCTGATGTCTCTGTAGTTTCATAATCCTTATTTTTATAGTAAGTAACGAGTAGACATTAGCGCCTGTGATTGAATATACATGGTTAATATGTTGATGGTTTATTCAAATATACATTAAACATACAGTCTATGAGTTCATATACATGGTTAATATGTTGATGGTTTATTCAAATATACATTAAACATACAGTCTATGAGTTCACATACAACAGCTGAATACACATTAATTGATGGACAGTGGTCATCTGTTTAAAGTAACATAAACACATTACAAAAAGTCTGTGTTCACAATGGTTATCAAAACACACACACAAATGTCAGTATGAGTAATACTACATGTAAACAAATGCAGAGCGTGAGGACACGTGTGGATACATTTATGGCAATAATATTTATACAGATTTCTTTGAATTATTTATGGACATGCATAGTTAAGATTCTATTAAGTCTCTGGAGTTTCATTATTCTTACATTTTACATCATCATATTAAATCAATTAGAAAAATTGTGTCTTCTCTAGTAGTACTGCTTAACATAATTGTTTTTATTATCTCCAAACAAATTCTAACAAAAACTTGATCTTATCTTCTAGGACAAAACAATGTCCACATTTTCTTCCGTGAACAAGTATGTGTTCAGACGTAGGCCATCGACTTGATTTCACTTCTAGCCCAATTTTCGAAGAAACACTATATTTACAAAATCTAAAAGTGTTAATACACACATAATTCAAACATATTTAAAATTTAAATATACCAATCATATCTTGCTCTTGATGAAGTATTTAGTTCAGACATATGGATTTGTATAAATAAATTTATCAGTTATCATTATGCTTGACATTACATATGATAAAAAACACTTTTCATCCCCTTCAATTTGGTTTGCATAATGTACAAATATAACTAGTGTTACAAATAACATTCCGATATTGCCGATGAATGATAATTTATTCTACCGAGTAAATTGCTGCATATATTACAAAATACCTTTAACTTAGCTATGTTGTTCTAACTGAAGATTCTTTACCATTAGTTTATCACATGATTAGCTCTTGTGGTCAGTAATCGTGTCCTACCAGCTCTGCATAATCATTTTGGAATTCGAGTTTTACCACCTAAACACTTTTTTTGAAATCTTTAATGGACTCTATCTGGTCTCGAAGTGTCGTAGATCCATTGAAACGCCGAACCTCTTATCCATTATTTAAAGGTTAAATATAGCTGTCACTTCGTATGTAGATACGACTATGCTTCCTAAATATGTAAACAATTTAACAATTGTAATACCTGGCCATTATAAAACAAATTCTCCTTAACTGCCCAAGTATTCTGCAAATCATAACTTGTGTCGTATGTGCATTTACTCATATCTTCCATCTATCACAATATTCCTCTAACGACAATTAACTTTTTTTCAAATATTATCACTAATTACTAGATCATATGCAAACAACAGAAAAACTATGGCAACATACCAATATCAATACAATTATACCATTTAACATATAGTTTTCATTTAAGTCATTCAAAACAATGCAAACAGAATCGGTGACAATTGTTCTCATAGCCTTACAACTAATAAGCATGATTCAATTCAGCAATGTGTACCAAACATTATGTCTTACCACGTAATCAAACTCTTTGTTTAAACCACGAATTAAAGCATGCATTTTCATTTGTCAGTCATCAATAATTAAGTCAACGATGTTATAAAAATGTACTATTACATGTTTACATATTTTGCCTGACACTTGTCGGAGAATTTTTATTTATTATGTCACTATGCTGAAATCGACCTCAATGAAATCGACCTCATACAAAGGTGCCTGATATATACATTTTTTTTATATCAGGTCGCTAGCGTTTCTATCTGTCAATGATTGGATGTATGTTATATTACTCGGAATAAACTAATAAGCCAACATTTTCAGTGAAAATTAATCAAATTCAACAAAACAAACAATCTGATACAACGGACGTATGCAATTTATTTTTAATCGGCATAAATCACACAAAAATGTTTTAAATATTTACATAAACGCTCACTTTATTACTGTAATGAAGCATCAATGGCACACCCATGCCTGACAAAGATATCCTCTGGACAAAGTGGTAAGGATTGATTTCTTAAATTTGACCTTTGACCTTGCATTTTGCCCTTGACCTTGGGCCTAGGGACATGGTTCTTACGCGCGACACTCATTCTCACCATGCTTATCAATTCTGCCTAAATTATTTGAAAATCCATCCATGCTGGACGAATATATGCTCCGGAAAAAGTGCTAAGGACTGATTTCTAATATTAGACCTTTGACCTTGAATTGTGATCTGAACCTTGGATCTAGGAACCTGGTTCTTCTTGCGTGCGACACTCCTTCTCACCATGCTTATTAGTTTTGCCAAGTTATTTGAAAATCAATCCATACCTGACAAATACATGCTCCGAATAAAGAGGTAGGGCTTGATTTCTTATATTTGACGTTTGACCTTGAATTGTGACCTTGACCTTGGGCCTAGGAGCCTAGTTCTTGCGCGCGACACTCCACTTCACTATGCGTATCACTTCTGCCAAGTTATTTGAAAATCCATCTATGTTGGACAAAGATATTGTCCTGAAAATGAGGTAAGGATTGATTTCTTATTTTTGACATTTGACCTTAAATTGTGACTTTGACCTTGGACCTAGGGACTTCTTCTTGGCGCGACAATTTTACTTACCATGCTTATCATTTCTGCCAAGTTATTGGAATATCCATTGTTGCTGGACAAAGATATGCTCCGGACAAAGTGGTAAGGATTTATTTCTTCTATTTGACCTTTGACCTTGCATTATGACCTTGACCTTGGAGCTAGGGACATGGTTCTTGCGCGCGACACTCCATCGTATCATGCTTATCCGTTCTGCCAAGTTATTTGAAAATTCTTCAATGCTGGACAAACTTATGCTCCAGGCAGGTATACGGGTAGTATAATATATACTAGAACAATATACGAGTGATAAAACTATTATAATAATTCTGTGTTGTATTTTTTCCGTTTTCTTCTGTATTTGATTAAATACAGACATGCACACAAGATGACAATAGCTGAAACGGTATTTGATGAATGATTTATATATTATAATTGTTGACATTTTATAGATTATGTGTTAAGAAATGTACTCAACCTCAACAATACATTTATTTGGTTGGCTACTTTTAACACAATATTGTTATTTGTTTATTTAAATTCAACTGTAAGTTTATGTATACTCCTAAGATTTTGAAAGAATCTTCAAAACTGATATTTTAATTGTTAATTGTTAATTGTAAAATGGTTTAATACATAATTAGTATTTTTACCAATAGATATAGCTTGAAATGTACTTGGCTTTGCTTGCATCAATATTCGGTGCACCAATTTATTTATATTTCACTATCTTTTTCTAAAGGTGACTTAAACGTTGTTGTATCTGTGTTCTGCAATGATAAGGACTTAGTATCAGCCTACATGTAGTTGAATAGTGTGGACAATAAATTAAACAGTAACAAGGACACATGCATTTTCATACAGCTCATATGCCCCCATCTTGAGTACAATAAGGTCACACAATCGTATTATAAAAACTTAACTGAGTTTGTTTTTGTATCATTTTGGAACATAACATGTGTATACTATTATATACATGTACAAAGGTATCTACATCACATGTGTGTACTAACATCATTTAACTTTCTAAAAGTTAAATTTACAAATTGTTGATTTACAATTTATATATATCAACAATTTATATATGTCAACTTTTTTACAATAAAGTTGATATATATATATATAATAAATATTAAAGCATAGTTTATTACGATGACATTGTATCTGATAAACAGTTCACAAATATAAATTATAAAGTATACACAAAGTGCATCGCTGATACTTTCGCGGGCGCGCGAAAATAAATAGTATAATTTAAATCGATGAATGAAATTAACATGATTTACTGTTTCGCGCATGTGCGCCATTGATATCTATATTTATGCGAGATGCCATCATTTTAAATTCAATATTATTGAAAAGCACAAGATTTATGCAATTGCGACAATGACCATCATTATAATTATCCATTTGTATATTTTCACTTCGTTAAATAAAACGCAATAAAATTATTATTAGAGGTTGCCATACGTGGCTGTGTGTACCTTTATTACTAACCTGCATTGACCTTGGCTTTAGTGAAACAGTTAGGCTGTGGAAATTTGAGTTATTAAACGATGCAGAACATGTATATTTACCAAACCTATCTGCATCAATATTAAATATTGTTAGAATTGCGCCGCCCTCCGTTACCGAAAGTGTATATAGGCCTCTGTGCGTCTGATTGTACAAATAGCATTCGCTGAAAGCGGAACATCCCCCAATAACCATCTGGTCATCTTTTAAATTTGCGAACGAGAATCGCAGACTGGCATTAGCAACGCATCTAAGAGTGACGTTATTTCCATAGGCGACCTCTGTGGGACCATGCATTTTTACGGCAGAAACACCTGAAACGCGAAAACACATCAACCACACTCCCAGATTTATTCGTCTAACAGATGTGCATGTACATGTTCATACAGTTTTTTTTTCTCATTAAACGGAAGATTACTTCCTTAAATGGTTACGTATAATTTATAAATTCTTTATAATCGTAAGTTTTCTTATGTTCAATATATACAATATATACAGTTATGGTTATATTTATTGTAAAATATGGAATGTAAGATACAATTACATGTGTACCTTCTATTATAACCGCAATGACAAACAATCCGTGTACAATAACGTTCTGAAATTACAATACTAGTATTTCAAAATGCATACCATTTAGAAATCACGTGTCATTTTTATGTACCATATTTTATAAACAGGTATTATTTGGTGCGTTACATGTATTACAGAAGATAACACGAGTGGTTTATTATTTTAAAAAATCGACGAAAAAATGGGTCTTTCGAGTAGTTAACTTACAGCGTATGCCTTTTCAAAGTTGTGGGTGCTCTTGGTGCAAATCATGCTCTTGATATGTTGGACTCTATGGCTGAAAATGAACAAAAAATTGTTGCCTTTAAGAATCCAGAATGAATCAATTGTATAACCATAGTGGTAATGCTGTAATGCTGTAATACGCATGTAGTGATAACCACATGCCCGCTACAATTGCTGATTTGAACATTTTTCCACATATGCATAATATTTTATTACTCTAATGTATAGATGTAAATGCCATAATGTGCATTTACTTTCATTTGGAATTTACACTGGGTAAACTAAAAGTGTCAAAACTCGGTAAGCCCAATTAAAAGCACTCAGTACACATATTGCGTTTGGTATCATACAGAGCTAACCCAGAAAACTAAATGACGAGTGAAGACTTGTGTTGTCTGTACATTCTCAATTGTTCTAATATTTAATATTTTGAGATTTTTTTCCTACATGACTAGTGAGAAAAGCAGCACACACTGTTAATTAGGTAGCAAAATAATAATGTTTCGACTCCTGTACACACATTTGAACCGGCCTTCAGTATGACATTTTCAATATCATCAACATTAACAAAACATGCATTGTATTTTGAATACGGATATATAAAACAGATCATTTAAATGTGTCTTATTCGTTATTAGCATGGACGATTCGATTCAGGTAAAAGGTGGCACATTAAGGCATATGGCTTGTATATATGAACATATAAGCACGATTATAATATTTTAAGAAAATGGATTATCCCCTAATTATCTACCAAATTAAAATCGAATTCACGATCCTTTTTAAAAATATTCAGCGTGTTGAAGTGTATTCAAGAATAATCTTGTTTTCTTTTTGTCGTAAGCATATTGGAAACTCTTATAAACCAGTCGAATATTGCTTTTTCAGTTACCTACCTATGACTGTTAGAGTGAAACTGTATATTAAACATGTATTCATTCAGGAAGGAAGATTACTCTCGTTAATTCATTCCGATATCAAATGTGATAGGTTGTGTCCCCTAGACCACCAAAGCCACCTAAACAATTGGTTTCTCTAAATCAAAAGACATGTCAACAGAAAAGAAGTTTTGACACTGCAATGTTTATCGCGCGGCGACTGCGTGTATAGTGCGAAATTATTAACCTGACACTCATGAATATTCCGTATGCAGTCGGGATTTATTTATAGATACTACGACTAGTATCAAGCGTAGCATAACCATTCTACAATATAAGGTGATACCGTATTGGTGAATATATCGTAAAGCGAAAGTGGTGTAGTGAAACAGATGCATGGCTTGCGATGCAAAGTTTGGAGTTCAATTCCCGGCGTCGACCTTTTATAAACAAGAGCATTTTATACATTATTCAACCGTTACTTTACATGTATCGTGACTTTCTGTATGATTAATAAAAATATAAACGAAATAAATATCTCATCATCTGCATATTTTTAGAGTAACTCATAATCTTTTACAAAAGGTCGCTGTCAGAAGGAATTGAATTCGGTGCGATGACGTTGGGCGCTAGCACTTAAACCACACAACCATCAAATACCACACTCAATACCCCGTATTTAAATCTATATCAACACATATTTCAATAACAGAAACTCGTCCAAAACAACGCAAACAACCGACCACATTTACGGTTTGTCACGAAGATTAATGAGCGTCAGGTTAATAAGTTCGTGTAGGTTTTGTGATAGATTAAGCAGACACTCAAATTGTAAATATCACATGTTCATGTATATTATATACAGTATTGTAAGACTTTATTGACCTGGCACGCATTAATCTCCGGTAGCGCTCGGCTGTTCTATTTATATCGGTTTAAAGTTTATCCTGCGTGTAAAGCACGGATTTCATAGTCATATAACAAAAGCCCCCTATCACAAAAGTCGGGAAGATTATTGCGGTGGATAGTGTTTTGGACTTTGAATCACAATGACTGTGGTTTGAATCCTGCCAAGATCTTTTTTTTGTTATTTTCTTTTACTTCAACATCACTTATTTTAAAGACATTTTTTCTTTATTTTGTTTTTGTTTCCTTTTTTTCTTAGTTCAATTATTGTATCTACATAAAAATGCAATCACAAAAAGTCTGTTTTGCTCGCAGTATCGATGCAGCTCTCTTCTGTGTCAGAATCGAGGTTGATGACGAGTTTCCCTGTCATGACGTCAGCAAAATGATTAATTAAATAAATTAAAACAAATAAATACAATGAATAAATTAAAAGTGCCTGTTGGGATACGAACTGTGCGTACTTACCACTGCACTACAGTATTAAATGTTACGTATTGAGGATTTAGTCATTACACATTCATGTCTGAGCCTCCTATCTGGGTTAGTAGCTTAAAATAGATTTACAAAAATACACTGAATATTCATGAGTGCCAGGTCAATAAAATCGAACAAGGCACAAGGTGAAAATGCAATTGAGCAACGTTATAAACAACATAGGTTAATCGATAAAGGTAAAACATGCAATCGATTGTCATGTGTTTATTAACACAAAATCACAGTTCCCCTGATGTTTAGTAAATGGGTTTTTTTTTATACAAAATTTAAACCAACTACACGTATACACCACCTTTAAATCAAGTTTGTAAACAGAGGTATAGTAGCACAGTACGATTAAGGGAAGATACAGATGGCGCCATGACAAGGTATTACAGGTCAATTACTTTCTTAATAGTTCACTACCCACGTTTAACTTTTAAATCTGGCAATTGCACATGATAGTGATGCCACAAAATATGATTTTTAAAAATAACATTGTAGCAAGAATCGTGGAAATTCCACGAAAACCAAATTTTTCTAATTAAACGCATACAAATCAGTACTGTAACAAATAAAGTTCTGGATGCAAGGTTGCTGTCATCTAGCTATGGCAAGGAATACTTAAGTCATGGAATTGCTTATTAAGTCATTAATAAGAACATTCAAGAATACTGGCCATGAACAGGAGTATGTGAACAGGTTTTCAAAAATAGATAAATCAGCTCGTGAATTATTGAGCGGAAAGCATTTTATTTATATTAAGTAATGGTGACATAGACACCGCCCATCCTATAAGTAATTCCAAGCGACGTCTCGGTATATGCTATCTATATATATATATATATGAAGTTTACTTGCAATATCTTCTTTCGTTCTTGAGTCATTAAGTAAAAACCATTTTCTATCAGGTGTTTAATTACAATAACAAATTTATTTCGTCAGTCATTCTGTGCGGACTGCACAGTCTGATCCAGGACGGCACTTAACGCACATGCATTAAGCTCGGTTTTCCCACGACACGCCTCAAATAAATGCAATAGCGTCGTTTTATAATACCCAAGGTCCGATATTCACCTTGAAGTAGGTTGTAATAGAAAGACTCAACAGCAAATAATCGTTCAAATATAATAGTTTATTCAGCAGTATTAATTTATATAATCAATAAAATATTAAATTAAATCAGTCAGAATATCAAAATTCTGCATGAAGGACAGATGTTTAACATCTGCAAATCCTAGTCATATGGATCAACCCCAAGACCTCCAGAAGAATATTCTGACTATGGAATTATATAAACGTCATATAATACGACAAAATACAATGTGTAAATGAGACAAATGATATTGGCAATAATAGTGTTAACAAACAATATTATAATAAAGAAATATGCATTTTATAGATATTAAGTCATTTTAAATGGAGGTAATAGATCTATCTTAAAGGGAGATAAAATCGCCCTATTACAATTCAATCCTTAATTTATCTCTGTGCTAGTTTTGTTGTAGTGCCCAAATAAAAATACTGGCGCAGTGCCTAAATCCGCCACTTGCCTAAATCCGCCATCCCATCCGAATAAGCGTTTTTTTACCGACGATTTCTATTTTGTTGATCTGGATCAATCAGATACTTTCCCTTAACAACGCTGACGAGTTTTCATCTTGATTTGTGCATAAATGAATATTTTATCCAATTAGTTTGAGCATAACCCCTAAATGCAAACAAGCAGCATGCCGGGAATCTATTTCATAATGTGCATGCGCAATTTTGAGGCCCCGCACGGTGTCCATGATAAAATTAAATTATCGAGTTAAAAATATATAACCATTATCCATTAGCATTACATACAATAAAATGCGGAAAGAACTGCATATTTAGGCGCAAATGTCTCGCTACTCAAAACCCTAATTATTTGTCCCACGTACACACAGGGCCTCAGTTTTAGAGCTATTTTTTAGAAATACAAATGAGTATTTGAAGAAATTGAATCATTGTATTAACAACAGACAACGAGCTGCCTAATATGGAGAAGTAAATAAAAACAAATGTGAAATAAGCATGTCACTGTTCCTGATCTACGACTTTCACCAAGCAACTTCGGATCACCGTGTTTATTTTAAACGCTACTGGTCATGGACGTAATTCCGGCCTGTACGTAAATATTCGGCCACCCTTCAAAAAGCGTTTTTGCGATAGAGATTAATATTGTTTTAAAACAATTAGCAAAAGAACTTTCTATAGCAACATACTTTTACAGATTTCTCGATTCCAGTAAGTATATCGTTATTTACTTTTGAATTGAAATCTCAGTATCATAACAGGAAATATTGAATCACGTGGGGAAACTGACGTCATCATACGCACGCACCGAAAATATGGTGTTGCATGATTACAGATTTAAATTTATTATTTCTTCTAACCGTTAACAAAAAATTTTCACAAGCAAATTTGACGAAATAGGAAACACCGGCTTCTGTTTAAAAGATCACATCACTATTTTGCCCAGACATGTTTTCTCTTTAAATTCGGTTATCTCTGATTTTCTTACAATTCTCGCTGAATTTAATACCAATATCATCGTAAACTCTAGGCAGCCCCGGTAAGTTTATATTGTAGCCTTCTTCTGCGAAGAGGTTACTCAAGGTATCGAGATTATTCGGCCCCTAGATTTTCAAATTGAATTATCTCCCTTGAATAGAATTAAAAGAAGTTTAAGTTATTTATAGCTCACGTCACCATTGGCTTCAAATTTTAAAAACTTGTTTACTTTATTTTTGACATAAAAATAACGTTTAAACAAAACAAACACACAAAAAAACAAGCAAAAGAAAGAAACGAAACCATTTGCAGTTCACCATTGCCAACATTGGTTTAAATTATACAGAATTTAAGGGAAAGGGGAGGGGTACCGGTGAAAGAAAGTCGTTTAGGTTTTTAATTTTTGTAAACCTTGATCGTTACTCTTTAGATAAGGATAGTTATTGGAAAAATCTATTTTGTCATAAACATTGCCGAGGATACTAAAAAGTGGCCGATTTTTACGTACATTTGAGCTAGGAAAATGGACATTTTATACGTTCTTTATTTCCGTTTATTTAGTTACCTTACACTCGTCCATTTTGATTTAAACCTTATTACACGTTATATGAGTTTCGAACGCAGGATTATTGATGTGAAGTTTAATTTTGATCAGTTGTGTACAACGTGAGATTACAAAAAAAAACAACCACCAAAGTGGCCGGAATTACGTTCATGACCAGTAGAAAAAGAACCTTAAAGAAACAAAAGTTGGAGTTTTGTCTATAGAAGTCAAAATAAATTGCTACGAAAACAGAATTCATAAAAGAATATTATTTTCGAGCAATTTGAACTTTTCTAAGAGGGGTGGAGGATTTAGGCACTCCGACGCTCATTTTTTTACACTGTTTAGGCCTTCGATTTCAATAAATATTTTTCATTTGCTAAGTATTTGAAATGTAACCAAAACATGCCAGTAAATGAACATTAGGCCTAACTTGATTTATTTTAATTTTTATGTCAATCGGTAAACAACTTTTAAAAATATCGTAAAAATACCCCCCAAATGTGGCGGATTTACGCACTGTAATGAAATAAACAGATGAAAGTAACAAGACAAGTAAACGTAAACTTACTGATTAAATGTCTCTTCAACTCAAATTGCCCGCTTACTACAGTGGATATTCACAATACAGTTGAATCATAATCTAAAAATAGAGATGGAAACTCCAGTGGAAATTTGAACGGAGTGTACTATTGTCGAAATTGATGTTTAAGGCCCTGCAATTATTAACAGCGTTAAACCAACAAAATGGCGTTATGTACGCTCAATTTACTTATAACTTTCGTCGGACATTTATTTCGCAGGCATAATTATAGATTTTTACATAGTTGTATATTGCGGGTGGATAAAAGTCATGCACATTAGAAGAATTGCCATTGCGATTCGCCTCTGACTCGCTCGCAAAAACTTAACTGATTGGAATCAGTCCAAAAAATATTCATTGATTAATCAGAGCCAAAAGTGACTGATTAATCAAATAACTAGACTAAATATGATTTGTATTGTTCAGTAAAAAATGTTATTTAATAATTTTGTATTTACTTAAAGGCCTAGTTTAAGGGGTACCTGGCCTATCCATGGAGTATTCCACTCTGTGTATTGGTCCACCTTAAAATATTTTATCATTATCTGCAATCATTTCTCTCAGCTGACTGAGCAATGGCTGAGTGCAGCAGTGTATTGATCTCAGCTGATAAGGGCCGCTACACTGTGTCCACACCGTGACTACAGCAGGGTGCCAAAAACACAGGAGTAGAATACCCCGGATTTGGGTGGGGATAAATAAAGATGGATTAAACTAGACCTTTAAATGTTTGGCAATTTATTTTGTTAAACATTGTCTTAGTTAAAAAAAAAGATTTGTATTTGCAGGGTTGCTGCTGTTAAAAAAATAATGAATTTGCTTGACTTAATTATACTAAACATTTATTAATATTTACATAATAGGCACTTAGTAGCGAAAATGTAGTGTAAAACAATTACCCCTCTGACATTGTAGTGAGATGTCGATTGAACGTAATTTAAAAGACATAATGTCTTTGAAATAAAACTAATTACAACTTTGTAGTCGGAATTGCGTGTACATAGAATACATTTTACGATTTTAAAACCATGGGCAAGAATTTGCGTGTGCAATGTATATTAGATAAATGATCTATAATAAATCATTAACTTATCAATAAAATGCATATACAATCATTAAAATCCTTTAGTAGATACAATGACAAGATGACACGAAATTTTCCATAGCATTGTATATTTTGCGTTAGATGTACAATGAATTTTATTTATAATATTTTATAAACACTGAGCGACTGCACATTTGATAATAAATATAGAAAAAACACTAGAGAAAGTCAGACGTATGTTGATTCTTTCTATGATGATCTGTACTCGATAATCACAACCGAAATGCGATTTTAACTTCCAATAACAGGCTCTACTAAGAATTCTAACAGGTGCATTAGGCACAAAAAGCCGTATTGGGACGATACTCTCCTGGAACTATGAAACACAATTCTTGTGAGAGAAAACGCGTTTCTGTAATGCCGCGAATGGCGTAGCGCGTAAAGTAGATTGAGGGCCAAATACATCCGAGCGGGAAATGATTTTGATTAACTGCTCAGGCAAAGTGAACGCTCATATAGACGTGCATTTGCGTCTGAAGTAGAAGACATGCCAGTATCAAAACTGAATGAATTCTGGCAGAAAATATAGAGACTAGGACCCCGAAACTCGAAGAATATTCTTGTTAAAATTGTAGACAACACTAGGTCTGTTATTCGTGATTAAAACTTGGTGTTTGACAGATGGTCGGAGGACTTTCATAGCATGTATATGTATAACTGTGATGCAATATCCGGGTTCGACGAAACGGTGTATGACAGAGCGGAAGTAAATAAACTGTTACTTGAAGCAATGTTGACGACCCGTTATACTGAATGCAAATGTCACATTAGAGGAAATAATCGCTATTATTAATAAGGCAAAAAGCGGTTCCGCGGTGGGAATTGGCGAGATACCGTAATATGTGATGAAAACCCGACAATTCACCAGTCTCTACAGTCTCTATTCCAGCTTATCTTTGATACAAGCATAATACCGGAAATGTTACGTAGAGCTAGTATTTGCCCTATTTTGAAAGATCCAGCGTCAGACCCTCGTATTCCAATGAACTATCGTGGTATTAGTTTGTTATCCTGTACAAGTAAATTATATACATCGTTTATGAATACGAGACTCACGGCTTATCTTCAAAATAACGACTTGTTATCTGATGAGCAAAATGGCTTCCGTCGAAACAGATCGTGTAAGGACCTTGTGTTTACGCTGAACAGTATTCATTAAGAACAACAAACACGTGTTCACTGCTTATATTGACTTTAGACGTTGTTTCGATTATATTGATTTGGATATGTTGCTTAAAAGTTTATAAACTAATCTTGAACAAAATCGACGGAAAACTGTACAACTCCGTAAAGAATATATACACCCATAGGCACTTCCATCTAGACCTTTTTTGATTGCGGTTTTCTCAAAACTGACACATCGCGTCGGTTTCGAATTTTGCATAGCCCCATCATACACAATTTCCAATACAGGTATGATAAAATTGAACGTTTCAGTTAATATTTATATGTCCTCGTGCTCTCGGGTGTCAAAACGAATAATTGCACGAGAAAATCGTGGTGAATGTAGAAATTTGATGCAGTTTATAATCAAGTGTTTAAAAATGACACTCCAACCAAACAACAGTTTTGAGATCAATTATTTCATGCATAACACTATCCCACAATGAGGAATAGAACAGAACAGAACAAGACTTTTATTTTCACCCAAGTATATAACATATACAATTAGGGCAATATAACAAAGCAAAATTGTTAGTAAATTAGTAACTTCCGATAATTTTTACATTAACACAATTGTATAGATGATATACGGGGGGTATTTAAATAATAAGATACATAGCCGGAATATATGATAATAATAATAATAATAATAATAATAATAATAGCATTAATATGAGATCTATAATCAAATTTAAAATACCAAAATCGTAATGAAATTATCAAAATCACAATCATTATCATATCATATTGAAAATCATCATACTAATCATAATAATCATAATCATGATAATCGTCATAGTTATCATAATCATCATAATCGTGGCATTTAAGAAACAAATAATAGTACAGTTCTATAAGAGCATTTTAATACTAGCACTCACAAAATTAATTAGTGGTTTGTGATCATAGTTGTGCGGTGATGTATTTTCTTTTGCACACGGCGTTTCGGATTGAGAAATTGAAACGACTATGCGTTTTGAAAGGTTTATATTTTGCCTCAGAAATTTAATTCATTATCAATACTTAAAAGACATTTTGTTGCGAAAGACTGTTTGCGTTAGCGTTTATGGTGCTGGAGCTAGCTTTGTAACGGTTTCAATCAACAACAGTTATTTTTGTCGTGATTTACGCTTGAGTGCACCTGCACGCGAGGTCGATGTTAACCACAAAGGCAAGATGGAGGACCTATAATGTGAGGTAATTACTCTAATCAGCTTTGCATTGCAGGATTACAATGGAGAATGCCGTTATCTGAGGGGTTAACATTAAATGACGGATGGGGCAAAAGCAAATTATAATTTGTGTGCTGGATAAGTTTAAATGAAAGTAACAAAAGTATAATTATTAATTTATGTACTAGTACTGCTAGATTAATTAGGATAAAGTAACAAGATTGTAGGTAAAATATAGGTATCAGTTGTACTCATTTAGAGTGCAACAATTGTTTCCATTGCGTTAATTGAAATATAGTATCAATATAACAGGCAAAAATATTTAAAATGTTAACACGTGTACTTGAGTGGTACCATTTTGTACTACTCTTATATAATGCTGCAATTATTTCTGTTATGTGAGTATAAGTATATAGCAATCTTAAGTTAATATTGACATATAATTATGCAGTTATCATTTGGTACAAATACAGAATGAAGCTATTATTTACATTGCACAGTTTATATTTACATGCATATATTTATAATTAAAGTAAATAATGTGATTAGTATATACATGCAAAAATATATCATTTGTGACCAGACAAATATTTTGATATATTGATTACACAAGCGTAAACGGTCACTTATATTGAGATAATATGTAAATATGTTATGCTGTTAACAATAAAAATATATTGAAATAAAGACATTATTGTTACAAACTACAATATTAGAGTTGGTGTATAGCTGGTGGCATTGGTAAATACAGGTAGTTAAATAGATAACTTGCTATCGCTTAAACTTACTGAATATGAAGCGAATAAATTTGCTTGTATTCTGTAATAGTTGTAAGGAATTAGATGTAATAAGAGTAGCATCATAAAGATCATGTCCTAAGAATTGTTCTCTTTCAGATTTAAAGAAATCGCAGTTTAGTAGATAGTGATGTTCGGAGCCAACTTGACCAGAGTTACAAAGTCTGCATATTCTTTCCTCAAATGGGGTTCCATCGTATCGACCGGTTTCAACTGGGAACCAGTGATTTGCAGTTCTAAATTTAAAGAGGTATGTATATTCAGTTTTTGTAAGTTTTATGAAGTAGTCTTCAAAGGATGTAGTTTGTTTGAAACTGGTACATATTTGTCCCTTATGTGTTTGCTGTAGATGAGTGTGCCATTGGGTTTGAATTGGGTTAATAATTTGGCTTTGACTAAGCAGTAAATATTATTTTGGGTTGTTAGGAATTGGTTATCCCATAAGTTACTTAAGTTTACTGAGGTGAGGATTTCTTTAATTAAGTTGGCCCATTTAAAATTTGAGTTTGGAAAGTTCATCATGTATTTATAGATTTGGATAGATAATTTCTGATCTTTGCCTATTAAGATTCTATTCCAAAATGAGATCATGCGACAGTTGATGTTAATTGCTATTGGGTATCTGCCAAGTTCACCATATAAAAAAGCCATTGGGGTTGATTTCCGAGCATTCGTAATTTTTCTAAGAAAATTATTATGGACTTTCTCCAAGATATCTACATTTTCAAAACCAAAAGTTTCTGAGCCATAGATTAAAATTGGTAAAACAGTGTGGTCGAAAAGTTTAAGAATTAAATCAATAGGTAGCTCTGCATTATTTGCTCTAGTATATAGAAGGTGCATTGCTTTTGTTGCTTGCTCGGCTAAGTGTTTCCGTGCATTGAGGAAAGAACCATTGCTGGAAAGGGTAATGCCTAGGTAGTGGTAACGGTCAGTAATTTTTACAGGGTTGTCACCTAATGTGAAATGGAAGTTTTGTAGTTGTCTTGCACCAAATATTACAATTTTTGTTTTGCTAAGGTTTATTTTTAAATGCCAGTTATCACAGTATTTATGGAAGATATTTAAACTATTTTGGAAGTCTATTTTTGAATCAGATAAAATCACAGTGTCATCAGCATAAAGTAGAATAAGTAGTTTTAGCCAAAGAGACAAATCCACGGGATTTGCTAGTTCTATGCCAGTTGAGCCATTGAGGTGCATATGTGTTTGAAGGTGATTTAAGACGATGGAAAAAAAGAATTGGAGATAGATTTTCGCCTTGTCTTACGCCAATTTCTGATACGAAGGGTTCTGACATATTGCCGTTAATAGAGATACTAGATTTGATATTGTTGTACATGTTTTGAATTAAATGTAGAAACTTGCCATTTATATATTGTTTAATAAGTTTGTGCCATAGGCCAATTCGCCAAACCTTGTCGAATGCTTCTGAAAAATCAATGAAGGCGCAGAATAGTTTTTGTTTTCTTTTTTTTCAGTACTTCGATCAATGAATGTAATGTAAAAATATGGTCAGAGCAAGAGTAGCCTTTCCTAAAGCCAGCCTGATTTTCATCTAAAATATTATTTTCATTAATGAATTTGTTTAATCTTTCATTGAGTATGGAAGTAAAAAGTTTGCCTAGACAACTGAGGATAGTAATTGGTCGGTAGTTATTAAGATCTTTAGGGTCACCTTTGTTTTTAAATATAGGTATGATTATTCCATTGAGCCAGCTTTGTGGAATGAACCCTGTTTCCAGTACACAGTTAGTTTATGGTAAACAGGCATAAGTAGATGTTTAGTGGACTTGATATACTCATTTAAAATATTGTCAAATGAGCTAGGTGTTTTGGAATTTTTATGCTTTGTGATACATTTTTCTATTTCTTCTTCAGTAATTGGGGTATTAAGCCTGTTGCTTGTGTCATTTTGTAGATTGGAGTTTGTGTCATTGAAGCGATTGTCATTGATTGTGCTGGTATTAATTTCTTTGAAGTGATCGTGAAATTCATTTAATGTTGGTCTAGTTTTAACTTGAGTTTTTGGTTTAAGTTTATTTAAAAAGGACCAGTACTGTTTAGGATTTTTGTCGGACATGGAACGAAGTTTATTTGAAATGTTATGTTTGCTGGCATTAATGTGGTAGTTCATGGTGCGTTTATATTGCTTACTGGCATTGATCATTTTTTGTTTGTTGTCTATAGTTTAGTTTTTTTGTGTAGTCATTTTTGGCAGTATGATAATTTTTTCGTGCTTTAGAACATTGAGGACCAAACCATGGTTTATTGTTTTCTGATCTATTATGATGAAATCGTTTTTTATTTTCAGAGTATGTGCTGGTGTAAGCTTGATGGAATACTGATTGGAGTTGATCGGTTATGTGCTCAATTGTCTGCTGTGATTGTGGGAAAGTGTTCATTTTCAAGAGTATTTGGTCTATTATGTTAAGGTTAATATTGTTAACAAATTGGTTGGACAAGTCAGGATTCCATTTTGGTTTCTGATTCATGTCAGTTAGATTTTTGGTGGAAATATTGGAGCATTTTCTGTGTGGTATGTTTATGGACCAAGTGAGGGCATTATGACCATTTGAGAACAGTGAATCGGTTTCAATGATATGAAAATCTGAGAGAAAGTAAAAGCAATTAGATGAAGCAATTACATAATCAATTGTAGATTTATTTCTGAAAGTTTAGATATCACAATCATTACCTGATGATAGTCTTCCATTGAGGATAAAACTGTTGTTATTTTTGCATAAATCAATAAGTCGGAATCCATGGGTATTTGTTCGATGGTCTTTAGAAGTACGAATAAGTGGGATAGATAATTGTTCAAGGGTTTTATATTTGTCAAGTTGGCTTTGTATATCATCATCGATATCGAAAATGTCATTTAAATGGGGATCTGTAGTTATGTAATCTTTCATGCTTCCAACTCTGCTATTGAAATCTCCTGCAAGAATTACATATTTATGTTCATTACATTTTTGAGAGATTTCATTTTCAAAGGCCATAAACTCGTCATCGTTGAAAAATTTGGAGTTTTCGGGTGGAACATATACAGCTCCTATTATAATATTTTCATCAAGTTTCGCTAATGATTTGCAAATGGATATCCATAGTACATATTCAGAGTTTGATTGTAGGACTTTAACTGAGGAAGTAAGTTGGTCTTTAACAAATATACCAATGCCACCAGATTTACGCTTAAACTCTTGTTCTCTGTGTTTGGCTAAATATTCATAGTTATTTATTTTAATAATATCGTGTTCATCAGTGTGGGTTTCCGAGATACAAAATATGTCGTAATTACTAATGAATTCAGTGAATTCTGGGAAATTGAGTCTTTTCTTGAATCCACTCACGTTTAAATTTCCTAATTTTATGTCTTTCTCTAGAGTGATTCGACCCCCCGTCTGGCCTAGTGGGCATGGCTGCTGGCAACTGGAGCCCTGTTCAAATTTGGCGTCTGTGCAGTATTCCGGTTTTGTACAGACTCAGCAGTACGAGAGGTGTCCCATGGACGTTGTATCCCCTGCACCGAGGACTGTGCGCTTAGGGGAGTCCTAGGAGATACCGGCGGATGTTTACGAGTGTTTGCCCTCGAAGGGTGAGGGGATACGGACTGTGTTTGCCTAGATATGTGCTCAGCATTCTGGGCTGGTGTATCAGGAGTGTTGAGCACTGTTGTGTTTCTGGGGATGACAGTGATTGTGTTGACAACAGGAGGATTAACGTTTAGGTTCCTGATTTGGGAAGGTGGTTCGGAGTGTGCCTGCTTGGATTGGAAAGCTTGTGAGTTAGCAGACACTCTGTTGCCCTGGAGGATCGCGTTCCAGTCAGGGAATATGTCGTCGACTACCTTGCCGTCTACAACAATTTTTGCAGGGAAGACTATGGAGACTTTGCTGCTTGGATGACTTTCGCGAAGTTTCTTGTATTTTGGCCAAAGTGCTTTCCGTGCTTGAGTTATTTCCTTTGGATAGTCTCTGTTGATGCTAAAATGAGACCCTCTTAGCCGGTTTGCACGTGAGAGGACATTAACTGTGTTTTGATAGTCCAGAAAGTTCACAATAATACCTCTGGTGGCACCCTTAGAAAATCTTCCAAGACGGTGTGCTCGCTGGATATGAGGACAAGGGGTTAGCTAGAACTGTTCAGCCAGGAAATGGGCTATGACATTGTGGCAGTTTTCATCTCTCTGTTCGCTATCACGCCAAATATGAGATTGTTCCTTCGACTCCTTGCCTCAATGTCAATAGATTTGTATTCCAGGACTTTGATTCGTGAGTTGTGATCAGATAATGACCTTTCAATGGATATAATTTTTGTGTGCATTAGTAAACATTCATCCACTTTATGTTCAAAATTTTTCATTTGTTTGAATATTTCTGTCATTTTTCCATCAAAAGATAAATGTTCAAAGTCATGTTGGTTTGTTATGACTGTACCACTGCTACATTCACCACCTGTGTTTACTCTATAACGTTTCCTATTTATATTGTCATGGTTAGTGATACTTCCCGCCGGTGGAATGATAAAACGGTTCTGTGTAATAAATGGTTCATCCTGTGAATTTTCGTTGCTGTAACATTCAAAACTGTCTAGATGATCCATACTTACAGATTGGGAGTTATTTTGAGGCTATTAACTGGCACTTATGTAAAGAAAACGAGGTTTAAATTGTCAGATGAAAAAAATGGCGACTGTTTACAAATTACCGGAAGTTAGACTCCTAGATGTTTCCAAAATGACCAACATATGCAAATTAATCTCCAATTTTATCCAGTCATTGTATTTGGATAACACGTGATTAACGTTTAACCTATTTAACACAAAGAAGCACATTGTAAACGTCTTATATGATTGTGATATTTGATTAATGTAAATTAATCCGTTAACAATTGTTATGGAGGAGATTAGTGGTACAACCTGGAAAGAGCTATTGTGCAGTATACAGGACGGGTGTGCGCCATTCGTATTTAAGAGGCTTCATTCCACTTACTTAGTTATGGAATAATTATTATGAGATAAATTGTCACTTTATTTAGATTTAAATTTATTAAATCAATATTTTAAGATTTTTAAATCAAAACAATTAAAGGAAAATAACGAAAATATTTACTCTTACATTCTAACTGTGAAACTGACTTTAGTAGTGTAATGTGCTCATCCATGCACTCCATGACCCCTCTATATATTCTATATAAATCCGCCATCTTGGATGAAGTAGAAAATGAGTCGCTTTTTGAGATCCGCTCGGCCTTGACCACCCTGACAGTCACAGGTCTATGGTTTTCGTTAACCAAACGACGACGTAGCAGACGACGTGAGGTTTCCGATAACCCGCCATGTTACGCGCGGTAGTTTTAAAATGTGAATCGGTTGTCAGTACGCCAGGCTATTTATTTATAGACATAACGTCATTGCCCGATACATGCCAGTTAAAACATGCCCATTGTCCTTTTTATAAAGCCATTTTTCCGATAATGAGTATCAGTTGACAAAGGTAAGTGCAAAATATTGTAAAAATGGTTCAACATTTGTTACTACTGACTGTGGTGATCAATCAGAGTCCAGCATTTCTTTATCATCTGTCATTGATAGTCATTCAAGCCTTAGCCGTTGGAGAGACAACATCGATCATTCACCCGTATACTGACTAACACGGTTTAAACGCATTACACTTCTTACTTAGATAACGTTTACCTGTGATCTTAAGCAGACGACAGTTTAAGTAGGAGAGGTGGTTTAAAAAGTTATAGAGCCACGTTTCGTTCCCATGTATACATATTTTCGTGACAAGCAATAGGCGCGTGATTTAAATAGGAAAAAATAACAAAGATTGGAGTGGTTTCTACTAATTTATTTAGAACAATACACTAGTATAAAATATTTACATCTTCAGCGATATTTACACAACATATATATTTTGTGATACAAACATTTTAAATATAACAGTGTTAATTAAAATAACTGGAATTTTTTTTTTTTATCCAGCTATAAAACTTCTTAGGTAATATTTTTATTGAACGAAGAGCTGTTTGTTGTGTCTTTTGCCTCTAGTCTTTAACACTTTCCATGTCTGGTTTGGATGAAGGTCAACGTTTTGTAGTTCGCTTTGGTAAAATGTTCCTTTTATATCTTCTTGCTGTAAATCACGGAGACGGTAGATCGGTAGAGTTCCTCTGGGGTATCGTTAATGTACGATAAACACTTTGCCGGAGTAGGTTTCATCGTACGCTCGAGTGAATACGCTTTTCAAATGACCGATGCGCACATAGTCCCCGATATTGAATCTGAATGGTTTAAGTTTTACATCTGGGATCTTAGATTTGGGATTGGCGAAAAATATGTATACAGACGCACTTCCTCCTGGTTATTGTCCTTGACTTCGGCCGGAGTTGTATCGATCGTCCGGTAATAGGTGTCGTTATAGCTTTTCGCTATATCTTTCAAGACAGAAAGATACGTGTTGTCTTCCATATACGTAAAAACGATAATGTTTTGTTTTGATCGTTTTGATCGCTCTTTCCGACACCGACGCTTTTGTTTCATTCTGCATGGGAGAAAACAGAAGGTATCGCTCTTTCATCACTCGTTGAACCACATTAGCATTAAATTCCTGACCTTTATCCGATAAAAGTCTTGTCTGGCTACGTTTTGAGGTCTCGAAAAGGTCGCGGAATGATTCTGCTACACTAGATCCAGTTATTATTTCAATGGCCGCAGCCAGACGTACTTCGAGAATACATCTTTGACTAACAAGATGTATTTGTAGCCCTGGTTCCAATCGGCAAATTTCACCATATCGATTAAATCGCACATCCACAAATCGTTTGTCCCCTAGGCGTTGTAATGATTTCTTTGGAACCTGCGTCGGACTGGTTTATGGAGGCTGTAACTTTCCTGATTGTGAAGGATTTTCCTGACGTTATGCATGCTGATTTTGTATTTTCCTTCACTCTTCGCAAACTGATATAGTTTTTGCGGACTGGAATAACTGGCTGGGTGTGCGGGTTCATAATGTACGTTCTTTAAATAGTCCTCCCATGGAGCCATGACATTACACTTCGAAACCCACAGCGCAAATGAATATATATTTCGTAAGAGCTATACTTATTCGTTTTCATCTTTAACTTCCTCAATTTCTTCTGTGTTCTCAACCGAAAACTCAACTTCAAACAAACCTTTGAATTCGGTTTTGTACTTTTTGATGGTCCGTTTTATGGCAGAAGTAGAGCTAATATCTATCTATCAGCGATTGCACCTCTCGAAATATTTAATGGTTTATGTCGCTTTTCTGCAATTGCAGTACATAGGTTTCCAACATATATTCGTATTTCTGAAAGAATGACCGCTCATTGTAATGTTGAATTCGTTCATCTGCCATTTCCTGGGCATCATCACTCTCTTCATCATCATCGATGAATTTGTTGTACATTTTCTCATATCTTTCGCTATTGCAATATAATGCTTTTTTCCACAACGATATATACCCCTCATTGTTTTCAATATCGTCATCAAAGCTAGTATTTTCCTCGGCTATTTGTCTCTTTTTTGACGGAACCTGTTCGTCGTTTTCGGAACACCGCCCTCTCTTAACGTACCTCTGCACATCATTTGGTCTGTCAAACAATAGTCCACAATGTGCTTGACCCATGTTTTCTTCTCCGAACAGCTTTAACTGAAGAATGATGACTGTTATACATTCTAACTGGGTCACGTGACTCGTAGTATTGTAGTTATATGAGTCCGATGTAAAACCACTGTATTTTAACCGTTGATTTTCTGGTGTATATGGTTTTAAATAAACTAAAAGATATCCATAACGCGCTTTTGTTGCTTTACCAAAGTTTTTCATGAAAGTGTCTGAGCAGCCGGGGTACATTTGTCGCACCAATGTCATGACAGATTGACGATCCACTGGATTATTGAACAACACAATATAATAACAGTTTCTACATTGTGTAGGATCCTTATTCCCAACTAAACTCTGGTTGATGGAAATCACCAATAGAGATCTATGATCCGTCCACTCGGTAAACAAGTCTGTAATACGTGTATATTTTCCGGCTTCAGAGAACAAGTCGTCTAAAACCAGTAAACTGTTGATTCTAGAATCGAAGTAATCGTCATCTTCTAAATCTACCGGAATGCCCTGAATAAACTTTACTCTTGGTACTACGGAGTTCTGAATGATGGTATACAATGGTTGCCATCTCTTTGTTACAGCCACACCTTTCTGTTTATGTTTGACTGAATTAATATGTTATGGTCATACAGCATGTCCTTCAAAAACGTTGTTTTGCCACAAGCTGAAAAATAAAGCTATTTATTAGATTTTGTTAATAATTTGACACAATAATAACTTACATAAACGTGTTAAAATCTTACAAACGTATGTTGAACTAACTATTTTAAAAGCGTTTAAAGTTGTTAAGTGAGATATATCGAAACAGTACTAAATAGTTCTTCTTAAATTATTTGAGAAAAATGAAACGTTTTATCCTACCACTAAATGATTTTATAGAAGGAAACTCTACATGTCAGATAAACTTTTGCTTTACCCGACAGGCAAGGTTTATCTGACACCCTCATGTATATACTTTTGACGGACTACTTTGTCCAGGAATGTGAGTGACGTCATAAACAAGTAATTTTAAAGGTTACAAAATGAGGCGATATTTAACAGTTCATCTATTGGTGGAAATAAGACACTAAACATTCAATAATTACATTTTATTATATACCTTACAATAAATACTACATTACAATAAATTAAATAGTAACAAATTTGTAGAGGAAAAAGAATAAATAGCAGTTAGCTATCGACACAATACAGGTAGTTTCGGTTTAAAATAACTCGCCAAAATTCGCGTGCGCTCGTAATGACGACTTCAAATGTTTTACGTCATTCAGTTGAGTTTTAAGTTTACACAGTGTTGGAATTTAAAAAGAGCAATCAGATTACAATCTTTAGTGTTTCTGTGTTTTTTGGATGGATTATGATAATAAGATTTATATCAAAAAGTGTATCCATGGGATATATGGCTCGAATGGAACCGGTGAGATTAATTCCATTTCAATTTCTATAAGTCGAGTGTATTCCGAGCTGGATTGTTGTGGGTGGAGAACAGAGTTGCCATCATAAGGTGTTAGATCTAGTAATGTGGATGCAGTCTTCGATTAGTTTATTTTGAATGTAAATTTACATAAAGGGTTATTTCTTTGATGAATAAACCGTTTCTTTGTTGGTTGATCAAAGAAAGTCTATCCACAAAGAATAACCCGCTTACACCAACTGTTTTAAAAGGAATAGAAGAATTATGTTTTCACCTTTATCGATCATGCCATGTGCGGATTAACAACTCACTATGGAAGCTAGAACCTCTGTAAGACTGGACTACACGACGTTTTTATCAATGAAAAAATCGTTCGAGTAGGGTGTTTTTAATATTTAATTTTATGCTGTGTCATTCTGGAATAATTGAGTCACACGAGTTGTGTGTATATTTTGAAAGATAATATAAATTTTATATAATAAAACATCTCGACGAAGATAAATCCTGCATATACACTTTTGGATAGTAAAAATTGCCAGCCATTTTGGTCTTTTGTTGTTGAACAGTTTGGTCGAAACACGGACTTGCATTTGAATAAAACCTTCTTATATCTACTGTAGTGTGTAGCATTTGGCATGGTGAACATATATGAAACGAAGCATATGGCGATATTTTATCTTGTTACTCTGCGTTTTGCATTGAATTGTTTCGAACTATTTCGAGTGGCGGAAACATCATGAATATATTCCATATTACTACGCAAGGTTAGATTTAGTAAATTTAATGCGTTTTGGGGTATTGTTTCAAATAATTAAACGTTAATAGTGTGTTTGTTAAACATAAAATAAATAAATAAAAATATGGTAGGATAAATAGAATATTAGGTTAGTGTCTGTGTGTACTTGAATTTATCCGACTCGTCTCCGAAAGGCTTACACGGCTCGGCAAGCCTCGCCGTGTAAACCTTTCTTTAACTCGTCGGATAAATTCAAGTACACAAAGACACTAACCTAATATTCTCCATATACCTGTTGGTCCCGAAATCATCATGGTAAATGGGTGATGATAAATTGTCCCACTCTCTTGCTTATTTACCTTCTTAAGGAGGAGGAGGAGGCATCCATCCCTCTTGAGGAGGAGGAAGAGGAGGAGAAGGCATACCTCCCTCTTGAGGAGGAGGAAGAGGGGCATCCCTCCCCCTTGAGAAGGAGGAGGAGGCATCCCTCCCTCTTGAGGAGGAGGAGGAGGATACGCTTCAATGATTTCACTTTGCTTCTCCGATTCCTTTTTATATGTTACCATAACTCATTTTATGCATTGAATCCATTTTTAAATAAAACATCATACACAAAAAGAAATTAAACACATTTAACTCAATTTTATATGTATTTTGTGCACACAAAGATACTAGTAACAAAAACAACACGCTTTTACTGGAAAAAAATACTAAAAATCAGCAATTGTATACATAAGTATAAAGTAACAAAACAACACGATTTTGTCTGTAAAAAAGACTAAAAATCAGTCATTTTATACATTTTTTGCGAATAAATTAACAAATTATTTTACAAACAAAAAATTACAAAAAATAACCGCTTTATATGTGTGTTTGTGTTTGTGTGCGTGTATGTGTGCGTGTATGTGTGTGTGTGTGTGTGTGTGTGTGTGTGTGTGTGCGTGCGTGCGTGCGTGCGTGCGTGCGTGCGTGTGTGTGTGTGTGTGTGTGTGTGTGTGTGTGTGTGTGTGTGTGTGTGTGTGTGTTTGTGTTTGTGTGCGTGTATGTGTGTGTGTGTGTGTGTGTGTGTGCGTGCGTGCGTGCGTGCGTGCGTGCGTGCGTGCGTGCGTGTGTGTGTGTGTGTGTGTGTGTGTGGTTGCACGTACGGGACACTGAGGCCGTCAATGGGTATGCACAGCAACGAGTGGGGTCTCAGTGGCAGAGTGAGGACGTCCTCACTTGTCAAAAGTATAAATACCCTTTATTCTTCATAATTTTGCATGAAACACAAAATAAAATTGAAAAAATAGGGTATCCCCATTCGTCGTTAACCTCGGGTTATTTTTTTCACCAGTGTGTCGTTTTCTTTTTTTGTCGCTTTTTTTCCTATGAAGCGACACACTTAAAATCCAATGCGCATGCGCGAACATTTTTCCGCTCAGTGACGTCATTGTCTGTTTTGTGAACAAAATGGAAGTGGAGTTATTTCTTATCGATGGTAAGTTACGATGGTCGACCTTCGGCCTGGCAACATAATTGTGTGGGGATTGGTTATGAAATCCTTTCTACGGCCATTTCCCCCTACTTCTGATTCAAGTAGGGCAGTTGTCAGTTACTGGCATAAGCATGTGCACTTAGTAATTTTTCAAGATGGCGGCATGGTATACATCGACAAACAGAATAATTTAATGAAGAATACTAATAAACATAATTTCTAGTCGTAATGTTCGTAAAAAGGTTCAATGGTTAGCATACTTTTGAAAGAAATATTTTATTTGTACCTTATGGCTCCAAATATATACTTAAGGTTAAGTACCGCGAGAATACAGATGAACACGTACTGGTAAACCAGCTAACCCAGGAAAAGTGTTAGTTGGTTAACTGACCGCGGTGATATAACTGAAATACTGTGGAAAACAGTGAAAAATCCAATTAAACAAACAAAACTAAACCTGTTCACTGAAGCCAACAATGTATCAAATGTGAAACACAGTGGTTAGGTTAATTTTGAAATTTATGAATTAATTCAGTGCACATATTTCATCATATTGACATACAGGTACATCGATTTGAAATTGTCAAATACATCAAATAATACCAATAATTATAAAAGTCTATAATAGGAATACAATTTAGGCCGCCATTCAGTGTTTTCATCAAGGAAAAAATGTGAATACAAGTGAATGCAATATTGATCTGTGGGGACAAAATAGAATATTTGAGTTGTCTAGTAGAAGTCCATACATGTAATTCCTATTTTCAGATTGACATAGAATAAATGGCAGACCGCTTATGTGGAATGACGGACCTCACACGCGGAAAACAAGCAGTAAGTACTTATTTAATTTTTTTCCCAATAGCAATGGACTTGATTTTTTTATGTTTTGTAAAAAATTAGGTGGGCAGTAGATATAAATGTATTAAAATAAATGTTTTTATTTTCTGCACACTAAAATTATTAAATCGACAAAAAAACTAGCCTATAATTAAAAAAACAACAACAAACAAACAACTGAAGACAAGTCAAGGCTTAAACAAGGTATTTAAATTAAGACAAGCTAGTTATACCCCCACAAACGAAGTTTGTAAGGGGATATATAGGAGTCACGCTGTCGGATGGTTTGTCGGTCTGTCTGCATACAATGTGATAAGTTTGTGGAGCGAAATTCGTCAACATTTCTTAAGCAATTGATTTAAAACTTGAAATATGTCGTCACCAGGCCCTGGTAGCATTCGGTTTTGACGCAAGATATATACTGGGACGAGTTCTGAAATTCTAGCTAGAACTCAGATGAAAGACGTCTATTTATTTATTTTCTTGTCTTATTTAATAAATTATTGGTGTTATGATTTAAGTTACATGTTTCATTTCAGCTGTAATTAAAATCTTGAAAAAAGTAAATAGTTTTGAGTTATTGTGATTACTATACTGACTAATGACTAAAGTTAAGGTGAAATAAAAAATCGAGATCGGGACGTATGGCATGTATGATAAAAGTGTTTTCAATATTATATTTACTAAGGTTCAACTCATAGAGCTGGATAGGGAGATGAACTGAAAGTTGAAATATATATATAAAAAAAATATTTATTTTTTTTTGCTTTGAAAGCTTCAATTGGGAATTTTAGGCTGTCATTTGGGAAAAAATATATACTTTTTGAGATTGGGAATGGGGCCGAATTTCGGCCCCAAATTTGACGCTGTTGGGATACAACGTTTTTCCTCACCACTTTGGGAATGGTAACGGTACTGGTCAAATTGGGTAAATTAGCGTCGTTTTCAGCTCAATTGGGAATTTTATCTTATTCTTTAAAAGCTATCAAGAGGATGTCAAACCAATAAGTTAAATTCTGACAGGGCTTTTTTTATCCTACAGCTGTAACCTTATACAGGCTACAACCCTCAGAAATTTGCTTTAAATTCATGCAGTTTTCCCCCAAAATGAAACTTGTACCTGGAAATTTCATTCCCCTATGAGTAACATCGCGCGAAAATTATCCCCAAATTTGGTTTTCACGCGCTATTTTTCCCCCATATTTGAAGGCTAGGGCCCCTTCCCCCGAGCCTTACAAAAAAACCTGTCTGAAAACAACTTGTTCAACTTATTCTTGTACTTGAATTAAGCTCAGAAAATCTTTTTACAGGAAATTGCTCGTGTTACTTGAGACTTGAATGTGTCTAAGTTTCAGTTTCGTTCCACAAGTTGCATCAGAGACACAGGTTTGCATGTTAATTTATTTTAGAATATACATCAATATTGACAATCTCCTTGTCAGGGTTTTTTTCCGACTTAGGGGGAAAAGGGCCGTTCTTTTTTATGGGGAAAAAATAGTGAGAAAAACCGGATTTAGGGCAAAATATAAGCGCGTTATTGGCAGTTTGGGGGAAATATAAAAACCTATAACCGTACACACTTAAGTGTTATTGTTATGTTATTGGAGTATTTAACTGAGTTTGAATTAATATATTTAATATGTTTACCTTTCAATATCCTCCATTTTAACTATCGTTACTATTGTTGCACTCTTACGATATTTACAAACGTAGTTGTTTTTAATTGTTTAATATATAGGCAATTTTGGGGGAAAATGGATCGTTTGGGGAAAATTCCAGGGTTCCCTCTGGGCTTTAAAAAGTTGTCGCCACTTACTTTCGCCAAAATCAAAAAGTTGTCGCCACTTTCGCCAAATTCAAAAAGTTGTCGCCACTTACTTTCGCCAAATTCACAAAGTTGTCGCCAAATTGGCATTGTAGAAAATGAAGACATTAAAAATTCTGCTAATAACAATAATAGCATATAAACAATATAAATACGCGTTATATTATATGAACTACTACATAGTGCCTTGTACAGAACACAGTTAAATAAGTTAAGTATTTGTGTACTTCACTCTACAGTAAATCTCACCTTTGGTTTTCATATGCTTAACAATGTTCTCCTTTTTCAATACAGTGCATCCTGTAGTGAATGAATTGCTCAGTTTTGAGGTATACAGAGTTCACACAGCATAGATTTTGTGTTGGAATCATATTTGAGGAACGGGAAATCTGATTTCCAACTGTCTTTGAAATTTCTGTTAGCTGGTGAATTTAGAGTTTTATACATTTTTGAAGGAGTCTCAACATCATCTGAATCTAACGTTCGCTTTTTAACAGGCGTTATACACTCTGAACTTGCCATTTTGACGAGTGAAACAGAGAATATTATCTCATGTTTATATAGCACTAATCAAGGCAAAATGTTTAATTATTGCCTTTAAACACACCGATTATGCTAAAAACAATCCATATTTACCTTTTTGATTGTCATTGTTGTCAACCTAACAGGCTTTAATCTGCTTCCTATACTGTGACAAACACTTCACACTTCAGCGCAAAGTCGGTACATTTCACAGTTGTCTTATCTCTGAAGCAATAAAACTGACGACCAATTAAGATAACTTGTAACAACACCACCAATAATCCCAATTATCACCATAATCTGCCACTTTCCGGCAATCAGCACGCTCCATTGATTTCAGCAGTGTCGCTTACATCACGGAAATCCATTGCACAGCGACTGCCGTAAAGCGGCTGGTAAACAGAGCCTCTTATGTCATTTTAAGTAAATATTACGCAGAAAAAAATGTGGAATTTTGAAAAATCGCCATTTTTGAAAAGTTGTCGTCACTTACTTTCGCCAAATTCAAAAAGTTGTCGCCAAATTTTTTATTTTGTCGCCATTGGCGACAATGGCGATCGACAGCGGGAACCCTGAATTCAATGACATAGGGGAAAAATACGTCAAGGAGAAAGGGCCGATATTCGGTGGGTCTCAAAGAAGGAAAGAAAAACCTGCTTGTTGATCATTAATGAAGCCTTTAAACTATATAAAATATTGCATCCTGAAGGGTTTTCCGTATTATTAGTTTTATGATTTATTGCCACTCGCAAAAACGCAGTGCAATTCAGTTGGTTCCCATTCTCAGATGCCATGTATGTAAGAAACAATGAATTGTAATTGAAACGATTCGATAACAGCGCCACCAAACGCAGTTACTTCCCCTAGCGGTGCACAGTAGCTGATTTGAATTTTGGTAGACGCATGGATAAAACAAAATTTTTAAAAAGCACATCGTCAATCATTAATGGTCCTTTATGAATATGTTTTCTCTGATTTGGGAAAGTTTTACCTTCAATTTGAGGAAAATAGCCAGAAAATAGGTTTGGGAATGGTATAGAGGAAAAACGCTGGGATGCATAACAATATAAATCCAGGGGTCCACTCCAGTCAATATTGTTATAGCAGTGTTAACCATACTTGAGGCTTTTACAAAATATTTGATTGATTGGTTACATGTATGTCATGACAGTCTTGACGAGTGCAAACAGCCTGCGTTTTACGCCACCATGATACTCTTTACTCTTAGACTATAATTATGATAAAAAAAATATTTTTCAGCAATGTTTTAATTAGTTTTGTTCAAATAATGTTGGTTATCAGGGCTTTTTTTGGCTGATTTTATAGCCATTATTCGGTCATATTCCCAGTGGCAAAAAGTATCTTTTTCCCCAAATCCATGCCGAAAATTCCCAATTGATCGTTTGACTTTCAGATGTTTGGAAATAGAGCTGTCAAGTGTAGCAATAAAGCGTTTTGAAGTTGTAATATCCATTTTACCGATATGTTTATATTAAAAATTTTCTTTTTTATGTAAGTTTTATCAATAATTATTCAAATGTAATAAATCAAACAATAGTACATTTTCCCAATTTAAAATAAATTGACGCTAAAATTCCCAATTAGACGGGTATAGGTCATATTCCCAAAATGGTGAGAAAAAGCCCTGGTTATGGAATCAATACAATTCATATTGTATCAAAAGATCAGTTGACAAGAAGCACAAACTGCAGGGCTGCCTTTGTGACATTTATTAAATAAGGTGAACCTATGGTCACACGACAAATGAGTTCAATGTCAGGCTTGTTTTTTTTTTTCAGCTGAAGACAAGCCTAAAGATTTCATTGAAACAAGTGAGTTGTCATCTGTACCTTTTTTTAGCTCACCTCAAGGACTGAGCCTTTGTGACCATCCCTGCCAAAACTGCATAATGTATGATTACATCCAAAAATCTAACCTACAAATTGTATCTTCATTTTCGCGGGTAACGGCAGGTGTGAATGGGGTCTTTTTGGTGTTTTTTGCACTTCTTAATTGACAGCTTTCGTTGAGCAATTTATGCCATGACCTGTTGAGTAATTTGAGACGCTTATTGGCATTTGAGACAGGCGATCGACGGATTGCGCAATAGTAAAATGGCGGCCATTTTCGGTCCGATTTGCTAGTTTCTAGTCTTGAAATCTTTTTTTCTCCTTTTTGGGGTAAAACAATCGGTGCGCGTTATACACGGGTGCGTGTTATACTCGGTAGAATACGGTAACTTACATATATTTGCATTTGAAACTGTTTAGTTAAAGAAACATAGTGTAAGATTGATACAAATCATTCAAATAAAAGAAAGGGAACTGAGAAAAAAAATTGAAATGTAAGTTAGAAAACTTCAGCAATGACTGAACTGCCAAAACTGCATTATAGGTGGTGCTATTCTTTGTGCAGAATCAATACGCAATTCTTTCCTGAGAAGTAGTTGTTTAGAAATGCCATAATGAGCGAAATCATGTATATGAGCAATTGACATAGTGTGTTTGGTTTATTTGTTGGAATAATACTAAATATTTTGTACAAGTATGAAATTTTCACTAAACAGACACTTGTCTATTGAATTGTTTGTGCCACAATCTGAATCATTTAACACATATCAATCGGTGAATTAATCAATTTTAAACATGAATAGTTTGTTATGCCCCCACAGAGTGGGAGGCATTAAGCATTGCACTTGTCCGTCCGTTCGTACGTACGTCAGGAAGCTTGTGTTTTGAACTCCTCTTTAACTACTGGGTGGATCGCGCTCAAACTTTCAAAGTTGAATGACCTTAATGTGTAGTTGATCGTATAGAAAGGAATTCGGGCTGTACAGATTTTTGGCAGAATTATGGCCCTTTATATAGTTGCCTGAAGCTTGTGTTTTCAACTCCTCTTTAACTAATGGGTGGATCTTGCTCAAACTGTAGATGATGGTGAATAAAGGAATTGTGGCTGCGACAATTTTTGGCAGAATTATGGCTGTTTGTCTGTTTTTCCACTGTAGCCCCAAAATTTTGTGTTTTCAACTCCTCTTAAAATATTGGGTGGATCTCGCTCAAACTTTCACAGTTGAATGACCTTAATGAGTAGATGATCATAAAGAAACTGTTTTGGCTGAGACGAGTTTTGTCAGAATTATGGCCCTTTGCCTGTTTTTCCACTATAGAATATATAGTGCCAATTATTTTTTTTTAACTGCTCTTTGCATCTCGCTGAATCTTTAACAGTTGAATGACCTAAAAGCGTAGATGATCGTAAAGAATGGAAAAGTGACTGCGACCAGTTTTGGCTGAATTTCGGCCCTTTGTCTTATTGTCTACTATTGAATATACATGTATAGTGGATTTGTCTGTGTCCAAACGTGTTGTGGGGCATCAGTGTTTGTGACACATTTCTAGTTTGTATAACTTTTTAAAACAAGTACCTGATATTCAAAGCACTTGTTTGTATTTAGCGGAGACAATCTCCATCATCATGCGCCAAGTTTTGGTGCAAGGCTGGGGTGGACCAAGAGGGCCTTCAAAAAAAAATAGTTTCCAAACATATTGGTATGTATGGTTTTCTTTTGAATTATAAGTAAAAATAAATAATTTTAAACTGCCACTCAAATACTTAACAGTTACGGTTACTCCAGTACCTTATGCCCCCACTTCAGAGATTTGCCCTCCCATCTGTTTTTGTGACATGTTTGGTATCTCTTATTTGACTGTGTCGTGCTTTTAAAGATGCTTGGATGTAATTTGGTGTACTTGTAAAAGGCAATTTGACAATTATGCATGACATTTTGTTTTTCACTGAAGGTCAAAGGTCATGTCTCTCAAAGAAAATGAAACAAATCTTAATATTGTAATAACTAAAAAAGTACACAAGGCTTTATCGTGAAATTTGGTATACACATTGGGCTATATGTTTACTATATGTTCGTCTGTTCATCTATCTTTTGGTTGGTCTGCAACAAATGAAAAAACTTGTGATAATGATCGTGAAACTTGGTATCACGCATGAACCTAAACTTTTCCAGAGGTCAATTGTCAGATGACTTTTACTTAAAATAGAATTACGCTAAATACTGCAATAACTGTAAAAGTACATATAAAGATATAATTGTGAAAACATTGTATGAACATGGAGAGTAACGATATTGTGAGAATGTTTAAAAAATCTTGATACTGCAGGTTTTTTTCTAAGGCTCGGGGGAAGGGGCCCTAGCCTTCAAATATGGGGGGAAAAAGCGCGTGAAAACCAAATTTGGGGATAATTTTCGTGCGCTGTTACTCATAGGGGAATGAAATTTCCAGGTATAAGTTTCATTTTTGGGGACAACTGCATGAATTTAAAGCAAATTTCTGAGGGGATGTAGCCTGTATAAGGCTACAGCTATAGAATAAAAAAAAGCCCTGTACTGATGATTTGTCAAACAAGAACAGTGCCCGATGCGCGCACATCGCGTTAGATGATTTATGCATGTTCAATGGGAATACCCCTGTCTCGATTGGACGTCAAATAGAGGCATACCCCACAATTCACTTTATGACGTCACGCACATGGTGCACCTGTATGTTTACTTCCTGAAAATGGAGAAGTTTGTGTTCATCAGCATGAAATTCTTAAACACATTAATCGTCAATATTGGCCAGAAATTTAGAGTTTTTGTTAGTACATGTACTGTACTGATCACTGACTAAAGTAAAGGTGAAATGAAAGATCATTTGGAATGTCCCGACAATTTTAATGGATTTGGACTTGAAAAATTATGGCATGTATGCTCCTTGCAATACTGTCAAAGTCTTGTATTTATGTGGTTTTCATTTCTCTTAGGTTACGGAGTTTTTACAAAAAAAACATTTGCAAAAGGAGAGTTCCTCCTTGAATACACTGGGGATCGAATTGACAAGGATGAAGCAAACCGCAGAGAAGAAAACGGAAACAATTTTTTGTTTGGCTTCATGTTTCATGGGAAAATGCTATGGTAAGTGCAAATGAAAGGGGAGTTTAAATGTTCATTATAATGAGGGCTATTCCAGGAAAAAATATGATGGCAGGAAGGAACGCCTGTTCAAAAATGGATTACCACCAACACAATTATAATTTCCGATACTGATTCCAAAGGTCAACATTACCAACATTACCAATCAGCCAATCAGAAAGTGTACGCAAATGAGCGAGTTGATCATGCTCTTTCATTGTCTAATTGCATATTCAGATCATGTCGAGCGGATCTGTGGTCTAGTGGAAACACTGGTACCAGAACTCGGGTGGCAGGTTTGATCCTCCGCTCAACCCTAACCTACCTAAGACGTTAAACCGAGGTGCAGTGTACTAGGTGCTTCACACCGGGCGCTAAAAGACTCAGGGTCATCTCTGGAATGGGGCGTCTTCTGTATCCACAGTATTCCCCTTACCCAACTAACAAGTCTTCTGGGGGCGATGGCCATATGGGAAATTCCCAGTGCACTTGATAAAAATCTAATACACACACAGATCGTGTCAAAAATCACACTTTATTGATGTTAAAATATATAACTACTAATGTGTATCAGTAGAGGAGGTATGCAATATGATAACTAGTTGTTACATGATTTTTTATTTTATTTGGCTGAGGTAACATTTTAATGAAAGTTTGTGGTAGAAAAGTCCTTTTCGAAAGTGAAACTCTTAAAGTTTTTTTTTTTAAATCAGCGTTCTTTTCCCTGTATTCATATTAAAAATAAGGATTTTGTTGTAAAAAACACATTTAGTTTGACTTGCTTTATGGCTTGCATACAATACTGAATAGATCTACTAGTTTTGACCAAAATTTGAAAGAAATTAATTTCTTTTCTCAAGCAAAAGTTGTTAAAAGAATATGAAATAGAAAAAAAAAGTAGAATAATAAAATCTCCAATGTTATTTTTGTGAATGTATCAGGAATATGTGTCAGTAAAGTTGTCACTAAAGAACAATATGTATAAATATTTCTTTTGAACAGTAAAACACAATTATGTTTAGCACATACAAAATTGAGGCCGGTGAAATTTACAACTGGCTTGTAAATTTTTCCTATTCGTAGGACAGTCTGGCCTGTAAATTGTGGCAGTCTTTCGCCATGTCTGTCATTTGTGTTGGCAGATTCAAATCAAGGTTTAGGTGTCTTGAGAGATATTTGCAAATTAGAAAAAAAATATATAACTAAATTACTTGATAACAGTAGTAACTTACATTATTTGGCTCCTACCATACAATAATACATACAGTTTGTTTTATAAAAAAAAAAGCCAGAAACTCTGACAAGAACAAGAAAAGTCAAGCTCACTGTTCTGTGACAGCTGTTGTTATATTAAAGTTATTTAAAATATAAGTAATATAAAAGCAACGTAATTTCTTACTGTTTAAGGGTTGATGCTTCTAGAACAACTAGAAACCAACTGGGTGGGTTGGTCAACGATGCAGCAGAAGGAACATTTAAATGCAATAGTAAAATGAAATTAATGATCTTCAATAACTATCCACGTCTTTGTTTGTTCGCTGCCCGAAACATTGCTTCTGGAGAAGAGCTACGTTACGACTATGGGGATGATACAAACAATTTACCTTGGAGGAATAAAGTAAGGACTATTTTGTATTTTGAAATATAAATGTTTCATTACAGACAATCTTTTGCTATTTTCAGATGTGTTTTATGGGTTTAATTTGTATTAATGTTATGATTTCCACACAAAAATCCAATCAAACTCTAAAATCAATACAGAAAGCAATTAAAATGTTAAACACAAAAACAAGAAGAAAACACTCATGAATTCATATAATTTTACACTGACACCAACAAATGTCCGCTATATAAAACAAATATCTTCTCTCTGTAACGGATTGTTATTGTCTGGGCCCACATATTTTTAAGCACAGTTCATCCACTCGAGGGCTGTTTTGTATGTGTATTTACTATAAATATTTCAGCATAATCAGGAAAACGAAATAGGTAATGTTTTAGCAGTTTCATGTGTAACTGTTACATTGTGTAAATGATTAACGTTGTGTTAATAGTTAAGAAATAGAAAACCCCACTGAGGGCCCTATGGCATTATAGTGACCAGCCAGGCAGCCCAAAATTGTATCTTTTCGTCCTGAAAGTGTGTATTAATGAGTTTAACAGCACAACAACTTGACAAAAACGATTAAACTCTTTAAAGTACTCATCCAGAACATCTTCAAATGTTGAAGTCTTGTGTTTTTATAAAGTGTTAATATTTCAAATTTTAAATTGTTTTAAAAATAACGGTTTAAAAGTGCCTGCAACAGTGAAATACAATAAATGCTACTGCACAGTGCAACTAAGCTCTGACTAACCCAGGCGGTGACGTCATTCATGAATATTTAGCATGTGCAGTCCATATAAAAAATAGTGACAGGTCCATATACTCTTGTTGCTTCTATCGCATTTTACCGAAACCAGTTATAGAGGATAAAGAAGGACAACTTTATAATCTTTGAGAAATAGTAAAATCTACTGAGGACGCTATGGTAAAGAGCTACCGGCTAGGCAGCTTTGGTCCATGTACACTTTGTGACTGCCTGGCTGGTCACTTCAATTCCATTGGAGCTGAAATGGGTTTTTTTTTCCATATATTATAATGAACATTTTAACCAGGTGGATCATCATGTGTATAATAGTACAAATGGTTCAAGCAAGTTTCAGAATTTTTTTTGTCAAAAAACAAAATCCCGATTTGAAAATATTTAGGTACCAAAGTTCCTTGGTTGATACTGTAGCAAGTTTGTTCAAATTAGTTTGATCTGTAAAAAAAATGACATGAGATTTTTTGTTTGATATAAATGATGCTTACCTCATTGGTCCATGTACTAAAAATATTGGCCGGTTCATATAATTCTCTTCAATGCTATATGATTTTTACATACCGGTCATAAAGATAAAGAAGGTCAATGTATAACATTGTTACGTACGAGCATTAAATGTATGTTTTCGGTTCATTATCCATGTAGTGTTGACAAGAAAAAAAGTTGTATAAATCAATTCAAATGCCTTTCTATTTGTTCCTAATAGATTAAAATTTGTGATTAGGTGGGCCATGTTGGGTTAAGCTAAACTAAACAGAAAATCATTTTATTAAAAAAAGACCCTGTTTATTCTAGATGTAAAATTGTTATGCTATAATAGCGACCCTTTTGCTGTTGTTAGGGAAAACACTAGGGCTCAACACATTATTAAGACCTCTGTGAAAAAAACAAAGCGAAACAACAAATGTCTTTAAAAAATTAAAATTAATATGGAGATGTTATGCTCTAAAGTAAAGTACATGAGGACCAAAATAATTGTTTGTGTGACTTCCCAGACCCCATAATACACTTTACATGCTCTTAGCGTTACAAATAAAGTTTGCATGCTATGCCAATGAAGTAAAGTAACATGAACACCATTTCAGTCGTACAAGACGTCTTTTACTTAATATTTCAATTGCAGGATGATGTTAAGACATTATAAAAATAGAATTTACTGGAGAAAAGGATAATAAATCAAAAATAAATACAAAAAATGTCACCACAAACCTTCTAGTTTTTATTTATGCTTAATATGTTTTATGTGACAATGTGTTTATCCTTCTCAGATGATGATGATGATGATGATGACCCTTTCGATGTCGAGAAAGAGAGGGCTACTTCCATGTTCACAAACAAGACAATAGGTACCATTAAACTATTTTAATGTGTGTGTTATCATTAATGATGGCTGTAGACTGTATTAACAAATTAGTGTTTAATTATGGTTATGTTATTTTATTCAAAAATGTGTATTTCCTTTTCAGACGATGACGAGGATGAGGATGACGGGGACAATGATGATGACGATGACGGGGACGATGATGATGACCCCCCTTTGGATTTCGAGAAAGATGGGGCAACCTCCATCGTACCAAATATGACAGCAGGTATTATTTAACTGTTATTGGTTGTTTGTTTTTAAACATTTTGCACTACACTGTATTCACAAATTCCTGTTTATTTATGCCTGAATAATTTTATTCAAAATTGTGTATTTCCTTTTCAGACGAGGATGACGATGACGGGGACAGTGATGGTGACGGGGACAATGATGATGACCCCCCTTTGGATTTCGAGAAAGATGGGGCTACCTCCATCGTACCAAACTAGACAGCAGGTATTATTTAACTGTTATCAGTTGTTTGTTTTTAAACATTTGGCACTACACTGTATTCACAAATTCCTTTCTATTTATGGTTATATAATTTTGTGCTAAATTGTGTATTTCCTTTTCAGGCGACGATGATGATGGTGACCATGATGTTGATGATGGCGATGACGGGGACATTGATTATGATGATTACGGGGACGATGATGATGATATTGACAATGATGATGGCCCCCCTTTGGATGTTGAGAAATATGGGGCTACCTCCATCATACCAAACAAGACAGCAGGTATTATTTAACTGTTATAGGTTGTTTGTTTTTAAACATTTGGCACTACACTGTATTCACAAATTCCTTTCTATTTATGGTTATATAATTTTATACAAAATTGTGTATTTCCTTTTCAGGCGACGATGATGATGGTGACCATGATGCTGATGATGGCGATGACGGGGGCATTGTTTATGATGATGAAGATGATGGGGACGATGATGATGATATTGACAATGATGATGGCCCCCCTTTGGATGTTGAGAAATATGGGGCTACCTCCATCGTACCAAACAAGACAGCAGGTATTATTTAACTGTTATACATGTAGGTTGTTTGTTTTTAAACATTTGGCACTACACTGTATTCACAAATTCCTTTCTATTTATGGTTATATAATTTTATACAAAATTGTGTATTTCCTTTTCAGGCGACGATGATGATGGTGACCATGATGCTGATGATGGCGATGACGGGGACATTGTTTATGATGATGACGATGATGGGGACGATGATGATGATATTGACAATGATGATGGCCCCCCTTTGGATGTTGAGAAATATGGGGCTACCTCCATCGTACCAAACAAGACAGCAGGTATTATTTAACTGTTATCGGTTGTTGGTTTTTAAACATTTGGCACTAGACTGTATTCACAAATGAGCTTAAAAAATCAAAAGGTCTCTGTCGGAAGGTCCCAATCATTTTGAATCCTTTGCAGGAGGTTTGTATAATTTGGTGCACATTTCTAAAAATAATATGATGTGAAGAGCACACAAAGATGTGTTATTGTCTTAAACACAACAAACCTTTTTGTGTTCAGTTATGCATATAAATTTATGCAAAAATTTGTTTTTTATAGATGATGATGATGATGATGATGATGATGCTTCGAATGTCGAAAAAGAGAGGGCTACCTCCATGTTAGCAAACAAGACAGCAGGTATTATTGAACATTTTTTTCTGGATTTAAATAAGGCTATTATGTTTTAGGCATCATTCATCATTTCATCGTTAAAATTTATTTTTCACTTGTGTGTTTTGTGATAATTCTGGGCTAAGTGTGAGTTTAGGCTATCCATAAAACCGGTTTAAACCCCAAATACTTTGCATTGACTGTTCCAAGACGGTGACCCCAGCTTTAATAAATGTTCATGTTTAATGTTTTGTTGTATGTATTTTCTTGTATCGTCGAGGCAATTGGTCACTAGCTTTAAATGAAAGACTACCAGAAGTTCCCCCCAAAAAATAATATTTTTGGAGTTTCATTTTTCCTCATAGTTAGCTATGCGGATTTTTTCTAAGGCTCAAAAAGTTTCAGAGTGCTGTTGAATATAGTTGTAGAAAATAGAAGGGTTATTTACCCTACTCCCAGTTTTAATCAAACCCCTTTTATCCATGATGTAGATATTGAATGAGAATTCATCGCTCATCGTGTTTGTCTCATTTTTGGTCAAGAAACTACTTATTAATCCACCGTCGCAAAGCGGGAGGGGTATTTTAAGAATGCCCGTTGTCCGTCCATCCGTCAGTCTGTCCCTAACACTTTTGTGTCCGCTCCATATCTCCTATACCCTTTGACAGATTTCCATGAAACTTGCCTTAAGGGCATTAAGACAATGTGCAGAAGGCATTAGTCAGTTATGCCTGCTCATGGTCAAGGTCGTACTTCAAGGTAAAAGGTTTGAGCCTCCATTTTCGTGTCCGCTACATACCGTTTGAAGGATTTTTATGAAACTTACTACAAATGTTAAGGGCATAGAACCAATGTGCATAAGGCATGATTCAGTCATGTTGGCTCAAGGTGAAGGTCATACTTCAAGGTCAAAGGTTTGAACCTCAATTGTCGTGTCGGCTCTGTTTGTCTTATTACCTTTAAAGGATTTTCATGAAACTTGGCTGAAATGTTAATTTCGTTGAGACAATGTGCAGACGGCATGAGTCAGACAGCTGGCCCAATTTCAAGGTCAAGAGTTACAGCCTTTATTTTTGTGTCTTCTCCATGTTTCTATACCAATTAAAGGATTTTAATGACACTTGGCTAAAATGTGTAGGAAATTCAGACAATGTGCAGAAGGCACAAGTCAGTTATGCCAACTCAAGGTCAAGGTCATACTTTACGGTCAAAAGTTTGAATCTCCATTGTCGTGTCCGCTCAATATCTCTTATACCCTTTGAAGGGTTTTCATGAAATTTTGTTACAATGTTAAGGTCATTGAGATGATGTGCAGAAGGCATGAGTCAGTTACGCCGGCTCAAGGTCAATGTCACAGTTGAAGAACACTAATTTACCCTTCATTGCTTTCGTATATGATTCATATCTCCTATACCCATTGAAGGATTGTCATGAAAAGTTTGTCATTTATAAGATGTTCTGAAGTCATAAGTCACCACTTTAGTGTAAAAGAATGTCAGCCGGGGATGTAGTTGCCTCTTCGACTGCCTTGTTACCATGAAAGAAGTGAGTGGCCTGTACAAAATAGCTAGTTGTTTGATTAGATATTTACTCACAGCAATAATAAATGGTATCATTTTTCAGGTTATGCAGGAAAATGTGTCATCATCATACTGTTTTCAGGAATGTCAGTTAATTTGGTGAGTCTTCAGAATTTTCATTTTACTTTTACCAGTTTTTAGTCCCCTAACGGTTTCACCATTGCAGGCATTTCCACAGGGCTTTTAAGCACAGTGGCACCCCTGTGCCTGAATTTCCAAATCAGGGGTACCCCTGTGTCTGAATTTCCAAAGAAGGGTACCCCAGTGCCTGAATTTTTAATTCAGGAACACCCCTGTACCTAAATTTCCAATTATTATCTGTGTATGTGCTTTTTAGCTCACCTGAGCACAACGTCCGTCGTGAATCGTGCGTCGTGCGTTGTCAACATTTACCTTGTTAACACTCTAGAGGCCACATTTATTGTCCGATCTTCATGAAACTTGGTCAGAACATTTGTCCCAATGATATCTCGGCCGAGTTCGAAACTGGGTCACGTGAGGTCAAAAACTAGGTCACTAGGTCAAATTAAAGAAAAAGCTTGTTAACACTCTAGAAGTCACATTTTTAGTCCATTCTTCATGAAACTTGGTTAGAACATTTGTTCTCATGATGTCTCAGCTGATTTCTAAAATGGTTCCGGTCTGTTGAAAAACATGGCCGCCAGGGGGCGGGGCAGTTTTCCTTATATGGCTATAGTGAAACCTCGTTAACACTCTATAGGCCACATTTATTGTCCAATCCTCATGAAACTTGGTCAGAACATTTGTCCCACTGAAATCTCGGCCAAGTTCGAAAATGGTTCCGGTCTGTTGAAAAACATTGCCCCCAGGGGGCGGGGCAGTTTTCCTTATATGGCTATAGTGAAACCTCGTTAACACTCTATAGGCCACATTTATTGTCTAATCTTCATGAAACTTTGTCAGAACATTTGTCCAAATGAAATCTCAGCCAAATTCGAAAATGGTTCCGGTCTGTTGAAAAACATGGCCGCCAGGGGGCGGGGCAGTTTTCCTTATATGGCTATAGTGAAACCTCATTAACACTCTATAGGCCACATTTATTGTGCAATCTTCATGAAACTAAGTCAGAACATTTGTTCTAATAATATCTCGGCCAAGTTCGAAAATGGTTCCGGTCTGTTGAAAAACATGGCCGCCAGGGGGCGGGGTAGTTTTCCTTATATGGCTATAGTGAAACCTTGTTAACACTCTATAGGCCACATTTATTGTCCAATTTTCATGAAACATGGTCAGAACATTTGTTCTAATGATATCTCGGCCAAGTCCGAAAATGGTTCCGGTCTGTTGAAAAACACGGCCGCCAGGGGGCGGGGCAGTTTTCCTTATATGGCTGTAGTGAAACCTTGTTAACACTCTATAGGCCACATTTGTTGTCCAATCTTCATGGAACTTTTTCAGAACATTTGTTCCAATGAAATCTCGGTTGAGTTCGAAACTGGGTCACGCGAGGCAAAAACTAGGTCATTAGGTGAAATAAAAAAAATTGAAGACCCCTTTGATATATTTTAATGAAGCTTAATATGTAGATACATGTACCTAATATCAAGACCTTGCATTATGTTTGTGTTGGGTGGGGTCAAGGTCACAGTTACTAAAAGTTTTCGCTCAATAACTTGAAAACCTTTCTAGATATTTTAATGAAACTTCATACATAGATATCAGGTGAGCGACCTAGGGCCATCATGGCCCTCTTGTTTAGCTCTGGAGTAATGTAGAAATTAATATGGGACACATTCAATTAAGAAAAAAGTAGAACCCATTGCCAACTGTGGGTCTATGCCCCTGTGCCTTAACAAAATCCTGGGGAAAGGCCTGCATTGGTGACAGCAAGAATGAATAAACTCTAGATTTATATTCACCAGCTTTTTAACTAATGCACATGGGTATTTTGGTGAAGTTGTGGTTGGTGACATCAGTAACCAGGCTGGCTAGCTCAGTTGGTAGAGGGCTGGACTACAAATCTGAAGATTGCAGGTTTGATCCCTGGCCTGGCCACATAACTTGTGTGGTGATTGGTCATGAAGTTCTTTCTACGGCCATTCTCCCCCTACCTCTGATTCAAGGAGGGCAGTTGTCAGTTACTTGCATAAGTATGTGCGCTTAGTACAATTAAACCAGCTACCCCTGGAAAAGTGTGAGTTGGTTAGCTGACCACCATGATGTGACTGAAATACTGTTGAAACGGCAAAAAATTCAACAAAACAAACAAACAAACAGACAACATAAGAGTTTTGTGATAATCTGTATAATATGGAGACATCTATGTCGTATAGGCACACATCAGTTTTCACTATGAAATAATTTAAATGAAAATAAATGTTTGCAAAAATAAGTGTATATTAATATATGTGTGTGTGAAATCCTAAGCATATTATTATCAAATTGTTTATTATTTGGTGTGTAATATCATATAGTGGTCCTCTACAAAGTGTTTTCAAATAATGCTCCTGGGGTCAAAATTGGCCCCGCCCTGGGGGTGACCTGATTTCTTTATATGTATATAGTGAAAACTTTAAAAAATCTTCTCTGAAACCGCAAGGCCAAGAGGTTTGGTTTTTGGCATGTAACATTGTATTGTGGTTCTCTACCAAGTTTGTTCAAATCATGCCTCTGGGGTCAAAACTGGCCTCGCCTAGGGGTCACAAGATTTATATAGACTTATATAGTAAACAACTTTAAAAATCTCTGAAACCATAAGGGTCAGTTTTTAATACTTGGTGTCAAACATGGTTGGTGGTCCTCTACCAAGTTTGTTCAAATCATAAAATTTGCCCCGCCCTGGGGCTATCTTATTTCACATATATGTATATAGTCAAAACTTCACAAATCTTCTCTAAAAGGACAAAGCCTAGAGGTGTAATATTTGGCATGTAACATCATATGGTGGTCCTCTACCAAGTTTGTTCAAATCATACCCCTGGAGTTAAAATTTGCCCCACCCTGGGGCTATCTTATTTCTGTTATACGTGTATAGTGAAAACTTCAAAAATCTTCTCTGAAACCGCAAGGCCCAGAGGATTGGTATTTGGCATGTAACAGCATATTGTGGGTCTCTTTCAAGTTTGTTCAAATCATGCCACTGGGGTCAAAACTGGCCCCGCCCTGGGGGTTACTTGTTTCCCTTATAAATATATACTAAAACTTGAAAAATCTCTGAAACGCACAACCCATACATTTGAAATTTGGCATGTAACATCGTATGGTGGTCCTCTACCAAGTTTGTTCAAATCATTCCTCTGGGGTCAAACTGGCCCCACCCTGGGGGTAACTTGTTTTAATAATATCTATTCCGAGTATGAAAATGGTTGCGGTCAGTTGAAAACATGTCCACCAGGGGGTGCAAGTTTCCTTATATGGCTAAAGTGAAACATTGTGAACACTCTCGAATTCGCATTTTTGTCCAATCTTCATGAAACTTGCTCAGAACATTTGTTCTAATGATATCTCAGCCAAGATCGAAATTGGTTTCTGAAACATCACAAAAGTTGCTCAGAACAGTTCAGTTCCCCGAAGTCTCAGGTGAGCAACCTAGGGTCTATGGCCCTCTTGTGTTAATTTAGAGTTTAGTCAGCATCCAACAGGTGAAGCTCTTCGTACAATTAGTTAGAATTTGTATAACCTAATTATTACAACTTTCTACGTATTTCGACATGCGGCATCGGGTTGTATTAGTCACTACTGTCACAAGATCTATAAATGTTTCTGCATAAAAATTTGGTCTGGAATGAAAATTGAACAGTGGTAGTCATTGTTATAAAAAAAAAAACAAGTATAATACATTTACTATTAATTTTGTGATGAAAATTTGACTTTTTAAAAACAAAACTGTTAGAAGTATTAATACATGCAAGTTATTATGAAAATATTAGTACTTCACACATTTTGAAAGATGTTGTATTTGGCAAGTCTGAAAAAATTTCAATTACAATCTCAGATAATTATTAGACATCGTAATGAATCACAGAAAAGGAAAAAAGAACATTTGGAGTTTGTATAAACAGGCTCTTTAAATAGAATTGTATATTTTTTTTCACTGTTTTCATGCAATTGTTGTTTGCACTGTCATTTGTTAACCCTTCTCAGATTGCACCATGTTTCTATACTTACACACGCCAATGTTGTACATCTATTCAGGCTATAAGTATGCAATGGGCTATTAATGCCGAATAAAGACTGTTATGTAATATTATGTTTTCACTTGTATTAAAGTTGGAATATCAATAAAATCTGACATGCAATTTTGTAATTACATCACTGTTGTAAAGTAGCATCCTTCGTTTGAAGATGTTCATATGTCTAGTAACTACACTGATGCAAACGGATATAATAATGCATTTAAGAAATAAAATAAGCCCCCAGTAAATTAATTTCTACGTAAACCGTGTTAAGCGCATGCGCAGAAAAACTGATGTTGGTGTGTGCTATCCATCAAAATGTTTTGACAAAGTTTAGAATTGGTAGACAGAGTACATAAGAACAGTTTATTTTAAAATTGCACATTCCCAGTTCCTTATTTTGTTGCCACTATATTATAGTTTGGTTATTGATATTCCAACTTTAACGGGATGCTGCATTTCTTGCAATACTGTCAAAGCATTGTTTTTGTCATATCATGAAATGGTGCTATTCATTTATTTTGTTATAACTATAGTAGTTTTGGCTGGTAAGGATTTTTTGCATTGGTTGCCATGTTGTCAAAACAATGTTGTGACATAATTTATGTTGTAAAAACTTGTTCATTTGTGTGTTTGTTTAGGTACAATTCTTTTCTGATTTGTCATTTTACAGTTCCTCTTGTAACATGGCTATGAACTGTCATTCAGCAATTGTAAAATATATTAACAGCATGTCACATGATGCATAAACCAGATCTAAAGTTTCAGTCACTAATAAAATTGCTGGTTTGTATGCTGATAAGGCCGTAGTATTAGTAATATTGTGCATTTATAAATGATGGTATTTTGTAAATAATTGTGTGTACCATGTATAAATGACAGTATTTTTAACCAGGTTTTCAACGAATCCTGGTTATTAGATTGAGGTATGGCGGGCGGGCAGGCGTTGTCAAACAAGTGGTTTCCGGTGAATAACATAAGTTAACATACGGGTAAAATATGGCAGGATTGCCCTTATGAAATTAAACAAGCAATGTTTATCTACACATGTAGAATTTGGCCCCGTTGTGAAATAACCAACTTGATAGTTATAAAAGTTTTGAGAAACACAAAACGATATTTTACCTGGTTTTAAAGAAAATTGCAAATCCTGGCTCTTAGATTAGTGATGGTTGGTAGGTGGGGGGAGGGGGGGGGATCCGGTCATTAACTTAGGTTTGTATGGACAAATCTTGATGAAACTGCAAGACTTCATGGCGACTTAGCTTGGGAAATTTGGGGCAAGTCAGTTGAAGGTCCAGGTCACTAAATGAAAACAGAAAAACTGTTCCCACTCAATATCTTGAGGTAGGATAGAGGCATTGTGTTGGAATTATTTGTGTATTTATTACTCAACTTGAGATTGCATTTGAGGCCAGTTGTGTCATCGTCAATGTTCCTTACTAACATTAGTAAAAAAGTTTCCACACAATAATGTGTTGTTGAATATTGAAACTGCACTTAAATTGTGTGTGTAGTTAGCTTACATGTTAACCTAGCTTGTAATTTTGGCCAGTTGGGTCAAGGTAACTTTTACTCAAATAGAACTAAATATGCATGTATCATATGTTAATTCTTGTTTCAGAAATTATGCTGGCGAAAGAGATCTGTGTTTGAATTCAAAAATAGTTCCATATAAGTCCAAAAGCAAATGTTTGTAAAATCGAATAAAACTACAGAAAATTTAGTATGGGTTTTCATGCTAAAATTGTATGATGAAGAGAATGTATTGTTTCTTTCGTTTCATGCAGTGTATGTATATATGCATGGACTATAGACAATTAAATCTGAATTAAATACAATTGTTTTGCTTTTAATTTTATTTTATGATCAGCTGATGACATGTACAATTTATAGCGTCGCTGTCAGTGTACACCTTAAAGTTCTTCAAATGTGATGACAAAAATTATGTATTATGATTATGTCGCATTAATTATACATCATTATATATATTTTATAACACTAAATGAAATAAATAGTGTGGCTGATTCATACGCGGTATTATTATCGACGACTGGTTTAAATTTTATCAAACTATTATCAACCAACGTTCACAATAGTCTTCTGACTAAAACCAAAGCACACAAAGAAGAAATAACATTTTCAATGTCTTTCTCAAGTTATGTACCTAACCGGAACTATTGAACAGCAACGAACATGAATAATCGACTGTCTTACATTGCGCACTCTGTTCCCCTTGTTCACACTTTCCCTTCGGGTTTTCACTCTGTGCCTTAATCACATACTTTCCTCACTTGTTCACACACTATCCTAACTTGTTCACACAACGTCCTTCCCTTATTCGCACACTTCTCACATGTTCTCACATAGTTCCTGCTTATTCGCCTTCTTCAACGCGTCAGTGTTTGGTAATAGCATGTTAAAATGCGAATCGCATTTAAGGGATTATAGTACAACACATTTGAAGAATTGTCAATGAACGTTATCAATTGAATAAATAAAGTCATTGGAAAAACAAAAATGTGTTGAGACAGCATTAGGGTAAAAACTAAATCATTTTGACACATGTAAACTATAGACAATAAAAATATTAGCGGTCCCCCTTCCCCCTTCATTAAAGATGTTTTGAAAACTAGGTAAGTCGGTCTTCAACTATTAGCCGACAAACAATTCACAAATTTATTGTCGACATCTTGCATATTGTATGCGACCAGACGGTTATTGATCGCCGTCTGAACACAGACCAGCTAAAACGTTCTCCGAACATTTTAGGAGAGCGCAAGATATTTTCATAGGACGGTCGCAGCAAATGATTGTAAATGACTGCAACTTAAGTGTATTGATCAATGGATCTGGTGATTGGAAAGTTGGTAACCCGCCGCCGTCCGACAATAAGAAGACCGCCCGACATATTGGCATTTGTTCTTTTGTACTAATGCATACTACGTAGATAGTTTAGATTATTTTTTTCTGCTAACAAATGTGTACGAAAGGTTTATAAAGTGGTTTGCACGAATGAAAGAAAGGTCTATAAACAAAGATTTTACGTGACCTGGATGGCGGATGTGGGGTGGGGCTGGAGTTGACAGTCACAGCGAAGGTCACAACCCGAATTCATAAATCGTCGCGCATGTTTACTTTTTTGTTACAGCCAAGAAAAATTAGGCAAGAAATGAAACTGCTGTAAGCATTATTCTTGGGTTTGTTCTTACACAATTACCACATGTTCACAGATAGATCCGAGTACACATCATAGTAGACACAATTGCAGGGAAATCCATTAATTACATTTGTAATGGAAAACAGGTAAGGGCATTCGAAATTCGCTTACACATACTTATCACGTTGTTTATTTGTTACCACAGCAACCTATACAACGCTTAAAGTTACTATTCATTGAACGTGTAACCTCCACGTGCACACGCGTGAGTCTGTATGACTGTCAACCTATGACGTTGCCGGAAGCAATAACAATTGACTGCTATATAGGTCGCTTATTGAAGTTCATGTGCGCACCGGAATGGCTTAATCGAATGCATTAAAAATGCATCACAAAATTCAAAGACGTTGTTTCTTGCTCAAATAAATAGTGTTGCGGTGAAAATGAATATAATAATCTTTGGGGCATTTGTTTCAAGGAAATTACACGTTTTAATGTCTATAAATAATGAATTCACCTAATGCATTTGGCCCTTTAAAAATGTTTGCAGCACTGTCGTAACATCCACGTTCACAGCTGTATTATAAGAAACAACGGAGGGTTGCTGCCCGTCAAATAAGTGTGATAAAATTGACCAGTCGGCAATTAGTATGGTCGTTTACTTTTCACACGTATTTCCGTACAATTGCGATTCATATAAATCGCATCTTTTAACGTTGAATTCAGAAGACAAAACGATCGGAATCACATCGACCGAGCACCGTAGACGAAAGGCATTGTCTTGGATTGGTAATTAATAATTCAAGTTTAAAAACATTCACTATTTCAACAGCGATCGACACCAATACCATGTAGACGGCATGCGTCCGGAAAAGCGCCGACCTAGTAATACAGTAATCGCCTGCTTATCGGGCATTGTCTGTACAAGAACCAGTACTGTAAACTACTGATAAATTACAATAACCAATATTTCTGGTACATGTGAACCAATGGAACGCTTGAGCATTGAACCATGTGTACGAAACATACAAGTTCGAAGATACAAGAATCTTTATTTCATGACGATATAAAATATAAAAAGTATCTAATATGCATTTCTAATTTATATAATTATATAATAATCAACTGAACTAATTACATATTATTTCATTCAGCAAAACAATTTAGTAATATTTCTTAACTCGATGAGCTAATGCTGTTTGTTATTAAATTTATATTATATACACATATTTCAGACTAAAACATAATACCATTACCAGAGAAATTAAAATAAATTGCATGTTAAAGCATATGTTATTAATGACTCTCTTAATGCATTAAGTATGCATTATGAAATGCAAAAACGTTGTTTCTAGCTGAGGTATGCCAGGATTTAACGGGGGCACAGAGGGAGGACATATTTTCGTGCGGGGATATGTCCAACATTCCATTTTGGACGGACAAAGTCCGCGTTGTTAAATTAGCGGCATATGTCCGGGTGGGCATACGCACTGGAGGGGATATGTCCGTCTGACTAAAATTTGACGAGATGGCATATATCCGACATTCCATTGCGGGCACTTGCTGACCCCGAAGCTTATATATTATATAATAATATATAATAATTTGTAACCAAAAAGTCTTTTATTTCTGATTTAAATCTTTGACAAAACAAACATATATCCATATCGCATGATGAGCTTGCTTACTTAAAGCCGAATGCATTTCGTGTCATTACGGCATTCGTGCATTTTTATTAGTCATAAACTGCCATCTTTGTGTCAGTACATTGCATAAGCCTTCTACCTGTTTCGTCTACGCTTCAGTAAACGCATGCACTATTCCATGCCTTTATCCTCGGTGACACGTTTTTAGGTATTCCAGCGTTATTAGCACTTGTAATTTTATAGTTTCATTTTTTTTTTATCAGTTTTAAATGCTGTTTCAAGAAGTAGAATATTAAAAATGGGAACAATGTACTGTAATGTCATTCACCTTCTTTCTTTTAAAACACACAATAATTGTGTTGGTCATACCCATATAAGTATCTTTTAATCAAAATAGTTAATATATAATTGGGTATTTCATCGTGTGCGTCTGAGAGAGGAAAAAATGCACGCTGCTCGTTTTGTTTACCCATACGGTTTTAACGTATGAGGCAGATGTAGGAATGGAAAAGCACACTATTTATCGGATACGGAAACACACGATGCGGACAGAGAGGTTTGACTCGTCGGTCGGAAAGCAGGCAACTACGGTAGTTTATTGGGCGGCAGTGCGTCAGCCCCTCATCGTGCGTCAACATTCTGACGTCCAACGTTTGTAGCGTCGTAGTAACATGGCGGAAGCACGCACGGTGTTTCGTATGTCACGTGTCATATTGTCATGCTGCGCACAAAAAGTATCGGAGCAAAAGACTTTAAATGACACAGTTTGCGAAACACTTGCGTCGATTATGTCATTATATGTGTAATTGGTGTTTTGTTGTTTCAACACAAGTAAATCAATATACGTTAGATGGACATCAATCGCATTATTTCATAAGTTTCTCCAGACGTGCGGCAGACCAGCGGCGGTCGCAGGGTTCCCGAGCTATAGCCTCGTGTTGCCCATGCAAACTCCATAAGATTTTTAAACAACGGCATGCTTTTGTTTTGAGGCTTGGTAAGTAATATTAGACGAGAATCTCGTTAGTGGGCTTGCCTAATACAAAGTGAAACTTGCCAGTAAATCTCACAACTCACAATTTATTACATTTTTTTTCACAAGTGGGGGGGTGTAGTAGTGGTGGGGGGATAGGGGGATAGTGACTTGGCCCCGCGCCCAATTCCTGTGGTCATACCTCTATCAATAGAAGGCCCTTATGTTTATGAATTTCATAAAATTAGATCTATTCTAAAAAAATATTTATATATTTATTAATTAAATTATTCTTAAATATTTGGATTAGATGCACACAAGAAAGGAAATATAATCGACGAGTTAGCGGAGCGTTTGCTCTGTCAACTCATCGAGACCATCTTCACAATGAAAAGAAAGGATTCAGCTAAAAACTAAGGAGCGCGGGTTTTAAACTGAAAGTGAAAGTTTGACTCAGGGATTGATACGTTTCATTGTTATTTATTTTATTTGACATATTGTTGTCGTTTTCCACTTTCAGAAAATGTATTGACCATAGGCTAGAGCTTGCATGGAATTTTGAAACTGAAAGCTGACGAACAAAAGTTAATATAAATCGAAATAATTGTTTTTGATGCTGTTTAAACTGAAATATGATGAATACTATTATAAAGTCAAATAATAAAATTCTCATTAATATGTTGAATTCATATTTGACTTGTTGTTGGACTTTAGACATCCTACGACTTCAGACTAATGCAGCAGTCTTCAGCCCAATAACAAGGCAAATATCATGAATATAAATTAACAAGATTTCTAATTAATAACATAAATATAATATGATTTTAATGTTTATACTATTATGTATGAATGTATTTATTCCGGACTTCTACTCGATCTAGAAGTTAACAGTCTGCTTATAGCACAAAATTCATTCAAATGTTTTAAAAATCAATGCTAATGGAGCAACAGAGATTTAAATGGTGCGACTAAGTGTACAAGACACGAATGTTACGTAAGTTTTATACACAAACCGATTCCGATCCGACATAATCATGTTATAGACATTTACTCGCATGTGCAGTTACACAAAGTACTAACGACGAAAAGTATATTAATGAGTAAGCTAAAGCTTTTTTTTTTTCAAACCTTACTTCCGTACTTCGCTTTCTTTTGCTGTCGGACAGTTTAATCGGGCATCAGACATTAGAAAGCTGCTAACTGTTCGTGGATTTGCGAATTATAGACGCTTTTTTAGAGAAAATAGAAAATAGCTCAACGTTGTGTCTGTAAATGGAAAATCATCACATAATGACGAACCTTTATTTCTAAGTTTAACCAAATCTCATTGTTCATTTTTTTATGTGTAGACTCATATTTGATAAAGGGACTTCAACTCGGATATAACTGAATTCCAAGAAACGGATAATGTAGACTTTGTAACTAAACTGTTGACGTATATCATTTTGTCATTATTTGCAATTGCTATACTATTATCCGGAGTATATTTATATATTTAATAGTTTTCTATGTAGAGCCTTCTGTCTTTACATTTACACCGCTCTTGACCTCAACTAATAAAACAGATGCCTTTAATCTTCGGAGCCTTATCAGCTTTAAAAGTTAAAAATGTACCAAATTGCGTTAATTATTAAAACGATGTTCATCCTTTAATTACTTTTTTTTCGAGCATGTATACGACTGGAAAGTATGTATATTTCTCCAGCACTACGCTATGTTATGTTTGTTGTATTATATTATGTGATGAAGACGGTGTGCACGCACTTGAAAATATAATAAGCTGTTCTGTTCCATTCTATTCTTAGCAGACCAAAGATCAAATACCGTTATTTACGTATGCGTTTCAAGCGTCTATTATTAGCCATGCCACGTTCCGCGTCTTGTAAAAGATATTAATTCGCTTAATTGTTTTTTGTTTTTTGTTTTTTTTAATCTATATATTAAAACAAACCTATAAATATGTATTAAAAATCACATTGGTCTCTGTCGCAATATAAATTCCACAAAGAATGATATAATCAGTGAATCGCATGGTAGTCCAACAATTTGCTATCGCCATCTCGAGCCCACCTGCCTGATATCGGCCGCAAAAGAGCGCTCGATACCACCTGTCTGAAATATGCCGCGCCGCTCGATTCCACCTGCCTGAAATCGACAGCAACGCTCGATCCCACCTTTTTGAAATGGGCCGCAAAGTTCGATTCCACTTATCTGAAATCGGCCACAACGCTTATCCCACTTCCATGAAATAGGCCGCAACGCTCGATCCCACCTGCCTGAAAACTGCCGAAACGCTCGATCTTACATGTCTGAAATCAGTTGCAACGCTCGATCCCACCTGAATGAAATCGACAACAACACTGGATTCCAGCTGCCTGAAATCTTCCGCAACGTTCGATCCCACCTGTCTGAAATCTGCCGTAAAGCTCTATCTCACTTGTTTGAAATCGGCCTCAATGTTCGGCCCACCTGCCTGAAATCGACCATAGCATGCACCACACCTGCCTTAAATAGACCGCATCATTGACCACAACATTCAACGTTTTAACGGGAAGTTAACTTAAGGTATTATGTACTTTTTTTCAGGTCGGTACTTTTGTAAAGAGCGGCGCAGAACATAAAAATAAAATATAAAATCCCTTTTTATTTTTATTTCACTTTTCGGCAAATTTGATTCGGCGCTTCCGTTAAACAACTTATTAAAAACTCTGGCCTAACTCTCAGAAATCAGCCGCAACGCTCGACACCGCATCAACATAACGTTTGAAAGCTACGGTTAACTACGGCAAAGAGAGGACGAAGACGCTGGGTGTGCATGGATTGTCCCGAGTGCTTTGAATAAAATAAAATTACCCAACAACAATGTATATTCGGGACGAAAACAAAATAAGGTGATCAAACCTTATCAATTATACATTTTATTTTTATAATCTTCGTTTTTTTCAGTTTCAATACGCTTCTGTTTAAAAACGTGCAGGTAGAATATGTCGCACATGGTTACCATCATAGCTTTTTAAGCATGTACATAAATGGAGCATTCTAATACATTATACGTAATCTAAAAATTTCAGATTCTATATTTTAAAATGAATATCATAAAATGTAATATATTCTTAATTAAAGGTGCGTATTGTTCTAAACTGTCATTGGGTGGGCGTCCTCAATGTGCGTGTGTGTGGCGTCCCCACTGTCCTTAGTCCTCAGTGTGAGTCGGTGTGTCCAAGTGGGTGGAGTCCTCAATGTGCGTGTGTGTGGCGTCCCCACTGTCCTTAGTCCTCAGTGCGAGTCAGTGTGTTCAAGTGGGTGGAGTCCTCAATGTGCGTGTGTGTGGCGTCCCCACTGTCCTTAGTCCTCAGTCTGCTTGGGTCCTCAGTGCGAGTCGGTGTGTCCAAAGTCCTCAATGTCATATCAAATGTCCAACTCTTTAATAAACAAAAAAATTAAAAAATAAGTATCAATTCATATTGTTTGTATCAAAAGACGCGCTCTCACCAATTTTCGTCGAAATTACTTCACGGGAATGTGGTGTACCCATTTGGAGGTCCTACGACTTGTGTCCTCACTCTGCACCGTATGCAAGTATGTGTGTGTGTGTGTGTGTGTCAGGTTGCACGCACGGGACACTGAGGACTTCAGTCGGTATGCACACCAATGTGTGGGGTCTTCCTCCCACAGTGAGGACGTCCTCACTTGTCAAAAGTATAAATCACCTTCATTTTGCATATTTTTGTCTAAAACATGAAACAAAATAACCCAAAATATATGGTCCCAGTATCCGTCAAACTCGATTCAGTCTTTTTTTACCGCAGTGTGTCGAGTTTTAGATTTTGGCCATTTTGCCGCTTTGGGATGACGCACTCGTTTTTGAGTGCGCGTGCGCTGTTATAATTACGTCATCATTGTTTACGTCACCCAGACATTTTGATTTAATTGTTTAGCGAGTTTGTGTTGTGGGTTTTACCGTGTATAGGTAAGTTAACATGTAACACTGTTGTTTGTAATGCTACTCAAATATTTATTTAACATTTTTTTACCGTATCACAGAATTGCCTATTAAATTCTTTTAGAAATCATCGACCATTTGTATCGAATCAAAGTTGGTAGGGAATCGTAACAGCAAAATATTTGACAAGATTTAAATCAATTATTGTAAACATTATTATAAAATGCAATAATATAAATCAACGAATTGATTTAGAGTAAAACTGCAGTAAAAGAATATTAAGCGTTCATAAGTTTTATGTAGATTATATAATATCACATATTTTCGCGACACTTTCAAATAAATAATTAAAAAAAACATTTCAAGTAAATGTAGTGTGCGTGGGTAGGAACCATCCACCTGGTTAGCTCAAAATAGTAGAATGCTGTGCTAGTGTGTCGGCTGTCATGGGTTAGAGCACCGCACCGGGCACGGGCGACCCAAATATAAACAAATCGACCGAAATCAACCAATAGTGTATGTCTTCAGGTATTTTTACGTGAAAATTATGATTATTTATACATTTACATTGACTGTATTTTTTTATAATTTATAATATTTGCACAAAAGACGTAGATTAATTTAATTGGAAGTTCAAACAACAAGATAGGTTACACAAATCATGGGTCATGGGTATTATACAATCTCTTGCACACCAGTTTCATTCCATTCACCTCTGTAGTTGACTCGGATAGTAGTCCCATTCGATTCACATGGTTTTAGTTATATGATCATAACAAATAAAGACATTTGGTGTCCCTCTATCCCGTAATAGTCAGGGGCGTAGCTTGGGTTCAAAAAATGTATAGGCACAATAGATGGAATCTACAAAATGACGCTGCAAGCGATAATTTGGGCCAGGGGAGTTTATACTCGTATGTGGCTACAAACAACTAACTTCAGCTAACCCCGATTCTACAAAATAATTGTAAAATAAGCGTGTGTTTCATGAAATTTCCTTCATATTTACGCCATCGACTCGTTAAACGATGAAGTATCAACACAGCCAAGAAAGATCGCCTCACCCCCATCCCCCCTCTCGTTTTTATTGCATTTTTGGCATATTACATTTTTCATCCCTAGAAAAAATTTATAGGCACGTGCCTATAGCAGTCTCCGCGAAAGTCTTGAGTTTATTACTGGCCAAGAGGACCGGTAATGCCCCAAATATTACTGGCCCGGACAAACTAGTAATGGCCGCTTATTTTTTGCAAGGAACATTGAAATACGATAAAAACAATATCTTTGAAGAAAACTAAATTAATATACACTTGAGAGTGCTTTATTAACTAAAGCTAATAAATGTGTACATGTACTATCAGCATGTTAATTTTGCAAGATATATATGAATTCAATTGTATTTGTCAAAGTCCCTTCAACGTCTTCAACACAATCGGTGACCTCAAGTATGACGTTATGACTGTTGTGGAAACAGATACAGCAATCGCTGTCATAAAATATTTTTGACCGAAATTTTCACCGGACACGAGGACCAGTATTCAGACAGTTTTTTCCGTACCTCACGGATTTTTATCGGCAATGTCCGAGTTGCGACGGTCTTTCGCGAAGACAGCTATTGTGCCTGAAGGAAGCTACGCCCCTGATAGTAGTGTAGTTCCCATGCATGGTTTTGCATGGACAAATCCTGTTATTGTGGTCACAGGTGGTTAGCGCGTGGCTAAGATAAAAATTAGTGAACATATCAATGTTAATGACAAATAATCCAGAAATGAAGAAAAAACTTTTCTGGAAAAAATTTCACTATCAAATATATAACAAGACGCCCGAAACATAGGGTGCATCGGTTTGAATAGCCATAACTTTAAAAATTATGCATTGATATTCATTAACTCGATCTTATTCGACGCAGAAACGAATTTTCTTTCAGGAAGTGTACAACATTGTTTTGTAATTATTTGGTTGGAGTTTTAAGAAATAATTCTAAACATAGTTACTTTTACCTTCTTTGTTTATTTCTCGAGTTTCTCAGCCTAACGGCTTAAAAAGAAGCGCTCAAATCACGAAGGTGAACAACTTGATTTCTCAATAAGCCGCATAAAGGACGGCTTAAAGGAACTTTTACATTTGAATCATTACAATATGAGAAATAACGAACACAATTACATGTAATATCACCGTCAATAAACATAATAGGTTACACATCAGCTAATTCGCCAAATCAATCCAAATCGATCCTTGTATGAAAATTATTATCCCTATCTTTTAAAATGTATTAACTTTAAAGCAAATTTAGCCTCAATGACTGTGTTGTTTTGTACAATTTCGCTCACAATTACATTTGAATCGATACAATCAGCAAAAAAGGTAACACTTCAACGATGTCCCCAAATCGACCCAAATCAACCATCATCTACCCTTGTATGATATAGAGGATATTTGTTTAATGCAGTGTAAGATCATATTTATTTTATGAGTGGTCACAGAAACAATATTTTCACGAGTGGCGCAGACAAGAGTGGAAATATTTAGTTTCTATGACCACGAATTTAAAACATTTAAAGCTTACACTGTTGTGGTGGGAAAATAGTGCCACTCTTGTTGCTTCGTTGTCGCTTAATTATATTCGTATCGAACTTTATTATGTGTGTTTTCTGTTGTTTAAAATGGCCGATGTTTAAACAAACGATTAGGGTACTCACATAATTTCAAAAAATAAAAAGTTAAAAGCAGTTCCATATAACCAAGAGTGAAATGATCAAACGTTATCATTTCAGTCAACCTGGAGTGAAATGATCGGGTTATCTTTCACTGGTATTCTCCACTCATTCACCGCATAGCATGAAATAATACTATCATCACTATCTGTAAAAATATTGTACATTCAAACTTTAAAAGCTTAACATTGTGTGTTTTTTTATACAATAACGCACGCAATAACAGTGAACCATTAGTATCACCAAGCCAAAACATGTACAGTATTATATGAAATGGGATTTATAAAACCGCTACCTAATATCAGCACTATAAACATTGAGGCATGGTAAGTTTGTATTTAAAAAAATGTATTGTGACTATCATAATGTAAAACTATCTATTTATTTCAAGTAAGTAAGTACATTTTTTAAATAAAATGACTTAATACACATTTCTCATCATTTATTATCATTTTACTAAATAATTTAAAACTAACATACTTTTACTGCGTATTTAAAAACAATGTACGCACACTTATATGCACATTGGCAGTTCTTATTGTCTTCATTCAAAGCCGAATGTTACCATTGCTGTAGGATACACGGGTCTGTATCGACAGATTTTTTTTTTCGATTCATAAAATAGCTTTTTGTTGATGTGACATTTTATGCTAAACAGAACTATATTTTATTTGGGGGTAATGAAAGAGATTTGAAGCAAAGGTATACAAGTCACACTGTCCCTCTATTTACCTTCTTGAAATAATAAGAACTCTCTCAGGACAGCGCGCTCAACTATTCAACCGCTTTGTCAGAGTTATGGACCTTTATTACTACAAAAAATGGACTTAATTCTACTAAAATGCTGGTACAGTTATGGGTCTTTGCCAGTGACCTTATATAATGACCTTCAAGACATGTGTGCAGTTTTCATTGAATATCTGTAGTAGTGTAGAGATATGAAGTTGTCGTCAATATCCTTAACCTGAATTTCTAAGTCCAAAAAGGGGCATAATTCTGCTAAATTGCAGGTCAGAGTTATGGGCCTTGGTCAGTGACCATATATAATGACCCTGAAGACATGTGTGAAGTTTCAATTGAATATCTGTAGTAGTTATAGCGATATAGAGTTCTTTCACTCAAACTTTAACCTGATTATCTAAGTACAAAAAGGGGCATAATTCTGCTGAATTGCAGGTCAGAGTTAGAGGCCTTGGTTAGGCGTAAAAAAATGTTTGTTTCAGGTTACCAGACCTACCCTAAAAAAATGCCCCAGCCCTTGAACATTTCATTGGGTTTGTCAGATTTGATTTTTGTTATACATGTATTTACCTTTCTCAATAATTAAATGTGGTTTTGGATACATAAGTGTTTTGTTTTTATATAATCCACTTATAAACAATGTTTAAGGATATTACTGATATGTTTTGAACATTTATTCGGTTTTAGAATTTTCAAGTTGACCATATACCAAATAAAAAATAAATCCCGACCTACCTAGCCTATTTTTTTGTGGAATGTAACCTGAAACAAACATTTTTTTTACGCCTTAGTGACCTCACATAATGACCCCAAATACATATGTGAAGTTTCAAATGAATATCTGTAATAGTTAGATAGATATGGACTTGTTGCATGCAAACCTTAACCAGAGCATTACGCTGACGCCTACAAATGGCTGAATAAAATAGCTCGGTGAATAGTCAAGCTAAAAACAACCAAATAAATATTCTATTTTCAAACAACAATGGTGAATTAAATAAAATGAAAGTAAATAAACTACAAAAACAATTGCCCAAACATTGACCAATATATATTTACCTGCTTTTAAAATAACACCTTTAAGATACATTAACCCAGTTTCAAAAAACAAACCTGATATTATGAAACTAATGGTTGAAAAAAAGTCTGACAGTACTTGTATAACAATAAATGACATAAAAATGTGATTAATATGCAAAACACTTAAACCCGATAGTGAGCTTTCATGCCACTTGTCGAAAACAACAATCGAAATTTTCGTAATAAAATGTGAAATGTTTGACTTCATGGAAAAAGTAGGTATCATTTTTCCCACCTATGACATATATGCTGTGCAAAAATGTAGTCCATCATATATATTTACATTTTTAATGAATAAATGAATAAAGAACGGAAATAAATTAGAAAATCCGAGAAAAAAACTAGTTTTTGTCTCGGATTTTCTAATTTATTTAACTGAGTTGATACATTTGAAGTATAGAAATTTAAGAGCAATACATCAGGATTTGCAATAGAGTTATTCCAATTTATTTCAGAATATGTTACAAGAACATGGTATAGTGAAACAAAACAAGAAACAAAAGCATATAACAATTTCAAACTAGAGTTACCAAACTTGGCCAATAGGTTTTTTATTTTAATATGGGAACAAAACGTTGAATGAAATCCCTCAAGCCCTTCCTGAGAAACTAGCATAACGAAAAACTTTAAGCTAGCCTGGACGCTGATGCCAACACCAACGCCGGGGCCAGTAGAATAGCTTACCTTTTTTTCGAAAAGTCGAGCTAAAAACAAATCTGATATTATAAAACTAATGGTTGAAATAAAGTATTCATTTATAACCAAGGGATGACATTAAAATGTGATTTATATGCCAAACACAAAAACCGAAGAGTTGGATTTCATGCAACATTGAAAACACCGATTTCGCAATGACATGTGGATAAATAGATATCATTTTTCAGATAGTGTAATTAATGCTGTGGGAAAATGTGCTCCCTCATATCTATTTACTTTTTCACTGAATTAAGCCGCTATTTTATTTTTTATTCTTTGGTTTATGAGATTTTTTCGAAAAATGTCCACTGGCAGTTTAAACAAAAGCGCTGCCATAAGGCCCTAGGTTGCTCACCTCAAGGGCTAAGGAACTAAACTGTTCTGAGCAAGTTTAATGAAGATTCGGCTAATATTGTGGCCTCTATATTGTTCACAAGCTTTTTCTTCTATTTGGCCTGGTGACCTAGTTTTTGACCCCATGTGACTCAGTTTCAAACTTCTCCTAGATATCACTGGGACATATGTTCTGAGCAAGTTTCATGCTCAAATTATCGGGCTATAAAAATGTAGCCTCTAGGGTGTTCACAAGCTTTTTCTTCAATTTGGCCTGGTGACCTATTTTTTACCCTATTTGACCTAGTTTCGAACTCGTTTTAGATATCATTGAAACAAATGATCTGAGCAAGTTTCAAGAATATTGGGCAAAAACTGTAACTTCTAGAGTGTTAACAAGCTTTTTCTTCAATTTGCCCTAGTGACCTAGTTTTTGACCCCACTTGACCCAGTTTCAAACTCATCCGAGACATCATTGGGACAAATGTGGCCTTTAGAGTGTAAACAAGCTTTATAAAGTTTTCATATAGTCATATAAGATAAACTGCCTCCCCCCTGGCGGCCATGTTTTTCAACAGAAGGCAACCATTTTTGAACTCGGCCGAGATATCATAACAACAAATGTTTCGAGCACATTTCAAGAAGATTGGGCAAAAATGCAACTGTTAGAGTGTTAACTAGCTTTTTCTCCAATTTGACCTTGTGACTTTGTTTTTAATCCCACATGACCCAATTTCAAACTCGGATGAGATATCATTGGGACATATGTTCTGAGCAAGTTTCATGTTGATTTGGGAAAAATATGCGCCTCTAGAGTGTTAACAAGCTTCGTAAAGTTTTCAATATAGCCATATAAGGAAAACTACTCAGCCCCCTGGCGACCATGTTTTTCAACGGAGGGCAACCATTTTCGAACTCGGCCTAGATACCATGGCAAATCTTTGGTGCAAGTTTCAAGAAAACTGGGCCAAAAGTTTGACTTGTATTAACAAGCTTTTTCTTCAATTTGACCTAGTGACCTAGTTTTAGACCCCACATAACCCAGTTTTGAACTTGACCGAGATATCATTGGGACAAATGTTCTGAGCAAGTTTCATGTTGATGGGGCAACAATTTTGGCCTCTAGAGCGTTAACAAGCTTTATAAAGTTTTCAATAAAGCCATATAAGGAAACTGCAGAGCCCACTGTCTCGTCCTGTCAGACACTATAACAATGCGTGAAATCATTAAACAGATTTCAAATAAATTATTATTGTTTGCTCAAAATCGTCCATTATCCCACATGGATCATTTCAATTATGGTTTAATCTAGTAACCCAAGCTATTCGTGTAGTTCACAGTGCAAGAGATATATAGTCCCTTTCAAACACCTTAAAACAAATACGGTCTGTGTGTTCATGGTGATAAGTCATTACCAGCAACGAAGCATAACGAACCAAGACGTAGGGGGTCCATCTGGTCTCTCCGGTAAGTGCTAGAACCGACGCGAACCGGTGCTAGCACATGAAGTATCGAACAGCGCAGCCTGCATGGTGGTGGTTGATGACCAGTTGCTTGATACAGTCGCCATGCTTGAGCTGTATATGTTATATATTTGCAGAATGTAGTATGTAGTATGTTATGCTCCAATGTTTCTTCTGTCGCTCTCACATCATGTCCATATATAAGTGTATGCTAAAAAATGCATTGGTGGAAATTACAGCTGCTTGATATCTGGATCTTCCAAGGCGGAAAATATGCCCTTCGCAACTTTTTTTCATTCCGCAAGTAATTCAACCCAAACATACTAAACAACATAAAAAAGATAAATCTTTAAACAACAACATAAATGAACAATAAATAAAAAAACACATGAAATTATGATGAGACGTATGCAAATAAAAATGCAGACCGTATTTAATGTTCTTTGTTTTCATTTTAGAACCGATTGTACCCTCTGTATAAGTTGGAATGAAAAATTAAAAGGAACAACCATTTCTTCTTGTAATTGTTGTCATATTTATCATTGCGCCTTTCTTTGGTGGTATCCAAAAAAAACAAAGACCCAAAACCAAAGCTATATATAGAACCATATTATTTTGTGCAATCAGACAAAAACATGTCCACGTAGGTTAATACATATCTGTTTATTTAGCAATACAGGTAAATTATTCATACGTTTGTGTTATTTATAATGTAACCTGTGTCTCATAGTCATTTTTTATCCGTGCAACAAAGACTACAATAAACGAATACTTCGATTATTTAGGCAACCATTTGATACTGTTTTGAAGTATTTGACATTTGTGTCTATGTTTGTAAAGAATTTTGATTCATGTAGGGTAGATTTTAGTAGATTTGTGTCGATTTAGGTAGATTTAGGTCGATTTGGGGGTTTGGTGCCGCCGCCGGGCACACTTTTCCTGCGAGGTTTACTAAAAAGCAGCAAATAATGAATGCATTGACACAATATTTCTTTTTTATTGTTAGAAACTCACTGTTATTCTAAGTACACATTAAAAATAATAAATACTACTACAAATTGCTGTACAACATGTAACATTGCATCAATGATTCCATAAAAAATAAATTGTAGTTACATTGCTTGTAATTATGTATGAATGTAATATAATTTGTTAATTTATTTCCGTCTGATGCTTATATATATGTACAGTGACTGGGAAACCCGTGCGAAATGTTATATTTGCGCTTCAAATTGAGAAAAATCGCAAAGACATGTTCACCGATGCGATTTTACGTCACACTGACATTTTTTAGTACGAATCGACAAACATTGCCGGCAGCTGAACAATACATAATGCTCGGTCACAAGTTTGCAGTTGTGTTACTATGCGTTGAGATGTTATCCATAAAATTAATTTGGCAGTGACAGTAAAAGATCAATATCAACAGACTTTCATTACACCTTGAACGGGAAGCGTGAATATTTTTCTCGATATAAACAGTAAGCTGTTCACAAGATGTAATTGCTGTCAATCTCATAAAAATCGGAGGAAATATCATATATATTTTGAAAAAAAACAACATGGATTTCTTGCGTGAGATGAATTTATCTCATAGAGTAAAATCCTTTCCCAGTCACTGCTTATATTTTCAGATTCAGTGTCAGTTTAATTCATACAATGTTGGGTGCAGGATGAAGCGGACCGTTGCCTAAACATACCAGTACAAAGCTTATATTGCCTTATGATCATATGGTTATAGTGTAAAAATAGATGGTTCAGTATATTTAAGTACTGAAAAAAAGTTTATGAAGGAGAATTTTGCTCTGAACAATAAGAATGATTGGGGTTGTTTACCCTAGGACTGGAATAAGAATTTAATGATGGCAACAAGTACTTTTATGATATATCAAAAAACATTAAACCCATTAAGGACAATAATTTAATAATTATTATTATGCAGCGGAAATGTTTAAAGGACATAGGTATTATTTACAGTAAAGGCAATAAACACAAAAAAACTGTCTGAACTGTACAAGTATACACAAATAAAAGAAAATAACCCTAGGGAAAACATAGAAAGAAGACTCTGTCTCATTCATGGTTTTGGGAGATGGGATAGCATTGGTGGGGGAGGCGAATGTTGGCCTGCAGTGGTTGGAGGGTTTTTTCGGCGTAGCTGTCTAAGATCACTTTTGACCTACATTTCTTGCGATAATTATGCAGCGGGAAAATTGAATGCCAATAGAATTGGGCAGATGTTCTAATTTTAAGGAATGCAAACCTCAAACAATGGTTTGACGTATACCAATAACTGTTGCATACTTTTGGGGATTACAAATTTACATAATTGTTAACATAAGCGGTTAAAATGAAGTTATAAACATCTCTTCGACATATACTCTAGAACTGAGGCTAATTATGAACGTATTTTCTCATTGTATGCCATAAACAGAATGCTATATTCATTCACGTAACGAAATAACTATTTTGTTTAGCCTACATTTATATAAGAAGTACGCTCTATAAATAGCAATTGTGCAATGTTGCCATTCATAAATCTCATTAACAGAGTAACCGTTCCATGTAGCCCATTGATTCTAGCGAGTTCATCACATTCCAGAAACAGTAGTGTCATTCTAAAAATAGCGCGCGTAGCTAGCAACAGTTGTATAGCTGTGTTAATATACTCGTACATGCGTTAATAATAGCGTTCAGAGAATCATAAACCTAAAATTTCAATAAATGGGGAATTTGCTGTATATTTATAAACTTAATGTTAATTTGAATTAAAATTGTGGTTACGATTTATTAACAATGATTTATAATTGCATCTTTCTGTCAACTTCTCCAGTAGATGTTATTTAATCTGTAAAAATATGCTACATTTTCTGTAGATAAAATGTTATGAAAGAAGATTCGCAATACGTCGAATTGTTATTCGCGTAACATGAATACACAATTTGCAATACTAATTATACACAGGAACCCTTGATATATCATATTTCTACTGATATAATTTAAAATTTTCATAGTCTAATGCATTTTTATGTTTGCGTTATCAAAAATAAAGTCTTATCATTTCAAAAATCGCCGAATGTTCCCTGGCTATTGCTTTTTATTGGGATACACAGTATAAATGCTTATTTGACTTCAAATCGTTATTATATTAGATAACTAACATGAATGGTATATTACCGGTACTATAAATAACTATAGAGACTCGTGGGATACATAATAATTTTAATTCATTCCCGAAATTATTTTCTTAAATTGTTAATTTGTTAAATTGGCTTGACAAATTCAGATAACAATTATGTTAACCTAAATTATTTTGGTTATTCAAATATCACTGGTGGAAACATGAAGCTGTATGATTGGTTTATTCACGGCAAAGATATTAAAGATAATTTTATTTAATTTTTAAATGAATACATTTATCTGAAATTAACTTTTGGTCCTAGAAGTTTTCTTATAGTGTCCGAAAAATCTGGGGTCCAATAATTAGTCTCCTAAAATAGGTGGGGACCAAAAAAGCTGGGGTCTGAGGAGTCACGTAACCGATCATCTTGGCCATCTGTTTAGGTAATTTTTAAATGACATTTCAATATTAATTTCAACGCCGATTATATTTTTAAAAGACATTTCTTGTTTTTATACTGTTGGCGGAAGCGGTGGTCTTTTGAGAGGGTAATTTCCAAAACATCGCGGAAAACTACTTCTTTTCTTTGCAGGCTATTAGTCAACAAATCGAAACCAGAAAGGTTCCTTCTTCAAAACAGTTTTCTTACATTTTAATTATTTTAAATAATGTAAGTAATATGTGTTATAATGTGTATATCATGTGATTTATTACAATGACAGTTTCTAAAAATGTCAATTTATTAAGAATGTAACTTTAAACTAATGACAATTTCACAGCTTGGTCCTCTTGTATTATATTTAGGGCAAAAAATGACATCTCAATATTGACAAACTATACATAAACAAACAAGTGTATGTGGAATCGGACGTTCGTGAGAGTGTCGTTAAAGTTGTCACATGGAATGTGGAAGGACTTACTACACTTAAATGCTCCGATAGTAAGTTTATATCTTTTCTGTACAATCACGATATAATATGTTTAACTGAAACTTGGACCAATAAAGACTCCACAATAGACCTAAAAGGTTACAGCAAACCTATTCATTCATACAGACGATTGCAAAACCGTAGAGCGAAGCGCTCGAGTGGTGGCATTGTGATTTATATTAAAAACTCTATCCGTAAAGGTGTAACTTTAGTAAAAAATGACATTGATTGCATTGTTTGGCTTAAATTAGATAAGCTATTTTTTAATATTGAATCTGATGTATATCTATGTGTTGTATACATTGCACCTGAAACTTCCCCTACTCATTCTTTGTATACTTATGATATTTTTCAAACTATTGAATATGATATAAATTTGTATCAAACCAAAGGAAAGGTATTCGTAACTGGAGACACAAACTCGCGAACGGGTCATAAAGCAGATTACATCGAGAATGATAGGTATATAAGCGATACTGATTTTGATATTAACTCAGATATTGAAACCCCAATCCCACGCTCAACTTTGTGACCCGGGTACGAATCGATTTGGTGACTACTTGTTAGATATATGCAAAGCTACCAATATTCGTATCGTGAATGGACGGTTACATAACGACCTTAATATAGGCAAGATAACGTGCTATACACATAATGGTGAAAGCTTAGTGGATTATTTATTAACTGCGCGTACCAATTTCAAGGATATTTCAGATTTTACCTTTAACAATTTCACGGAATTCTCCAATCATGCGCCGCTGACATTTGATCTCCGCACGAATAGCGCTACTTCAAAAAGTATAAGTAATCCGATTGTTTATTTTAAATGGAAACCTGAGAACAAATGCGACTTTGTATATGATGTATCATGCGATGTACATAATCTGGAACAAACGCTATTATCGCAAATTGATTCACACTGTGACCCTGATATCCTAGTGGGAGAATTTTCAAACTATTTAAATTCAAAAGGAGAAAAATATTTTAAGCATATTATAAAACCGCAAAATAAAGGATTTATAGCTCCTGATAAAAATAAACAGAGATGGTTTAATGAAGAGTGTAAAAACAAACAAACTCAATTTATAAGAGCTTTATATGAGTATAATCTAAATAAAAATGGACATATACGAGAACAAATGATTGCTATGAAAAAGGATTACAAATATACATGTAGGAAAACGAAATTAAAATACAACAATGATCAAAGCAAGAAAATGAATAATATGAGACGGAAATCACCCCGTGAATTTTGGAAAAAATTCAAACGTAAACCAACAGCACAAAACTCAAATACGATACCGGTAAATGAATTTCATGATTATTTCAGTAGATTAGCGGATGAAGGTGACGTTAATATAAATTCGTTTGATGCCGAAACTTTCTTACATGAATTTGATACTAGGCAAAACACAGAAACTTCATACCCCGAACTAGATAATCCTATATCCACAGAAGAAATAATAAAGGCAACAAAACGGTTGAAAAACAATAAAGCGCATGCGCATGACAATATTATATATGAATACTTTACAGAAACAATACATGTCATCGCCAAGCCATTATAAATATTATTTAATTACATACTTGATAAAAAGCGTTTTCCACGCAGCTGGTCATCCGGAGTTATCATACCAATACATAAACGTGGGGACATTTCAGACCCAAATAATTATCGAGGGATTACATTAATAAGTTGTTTTGCAAAACTGTTTACAAGTATATTAAATGAACGTCTTAAACAATGGGCAGAAACAAATGACATTCTAACGGATGCACCAAACTGTAGCACAGTCGATGCAATATTTATTCTTAATGCACTGATAGAAAGGCAGTTGCAGAATAAAGATAAACTATATTGTTGCTATATTGACTACCGGAAGGCATATGACGTCATCAATCGCGGTCAATTATGGAGTAAAATGATTAATGTGGGCATCGACGGAAAACTCATAACCCTTATTCGATCCATGTACGAAGAAGTTAAATTACAGGTTAAACACATGGGTAATTTATCAGACATATTCAGTAGTAACGTTGGTATATTTCAGGGGGAGATAACCTCGCCCATATTGTTCTCGCTGTTTATTAATGACATCGAATTCGATTTGCAAAATGGAATAAACGCTGGCATTACGCTAGATCAAATATCGATCTACCTATTATTATTCGCTGACGACGCGGTTTTATTTTCTGAAACCCAGGAGGGCTTACAAGAATCATTAAACAATTTAGAAACCTACTGTGATAAGTGGAATTTAACAGTTAACATTGAAAAAACCAAGGTCATGGTATTCCGAAAGGGAGGGGCAATTAGTAAAACATTAAAATGGACATATAAAGGTCAAGAATTAGAAATTGTGAACAATTTTAATTACCTTGGAATTGTCATGTCAAGTGGTGGATCATTTGTGCCCGCAACAAATACTCTATATGGCAAAGCAATAAAAGCGATGCATTCTTTGTTCACCCTAACAAAAGACATGAGCGTACCTATAAATATCATGTTCAATTTATTTAACGCATATGTATTATCAATTTTAAACTATAACTGCGAGGTTTGGGGATTTATCAAAGCGGAAAACATTGAACGCGTTCATCGTAAATTTTGTAAAAGACTATTAAATGTAAAAATGTCAACAAATTCATTATCGTTATATGCCGAAGTTGGTCGATTCCCCCTGTATATAGACAGATATGTCAGGATCGTTAAATATTTTTTTAAATTATACACTTTAAAACAGGGAAATTGTATTCTTAAACAAATTGCGTTATTACAGAGATTAGAAATTGAATGCAAAAATAACACAAACAATTGGACATTTTGCCGATGTATGGCTATTCCCTGAATCAGTGAACACAGATCAATTTATCCCGTTACTTAAAAACAGATTACGAGACCAGTACATCACTAGCTGGAATGTCAGTGTCACATCATCTAGCTCAATGATTCTATATAAGGAACTAAAACCAGTATTCGAAAGATCATCGTATCTTGATATTGTTGAAAATATCAAACATAGGAATATTATTTCTAAATTACGTTTGTCGTCTCACAAATTATTTATAGAAACGGGTAGACACCATAACATTGTCCGAGATCAACGCAAATGTGTGTTATGCAACCTAAATGACATCGAGGATGAATATCACTTTGTTCTTAAATGCCCTTATTATGCTGATGTCAGGAATACATTAATTCCAAAGTATTATAGATCCCGTCCAAATATGTACAAGTTTATCGAACTAATAAATAGTTCAAACAAAATATTGTTAAGAAAACTAGCTATTTTTTGTATAAAATGCTTTAAAATACGAGAAAATGTCATATATATGTAGTATAAAATATTTATATTTTTTCACAAAGAAAACATGTACAAATAATGTAATATTGTTGAAATTGTTAAAATACGTGTGACATTATGTAGTCACTATGTATTAACCTCATCCATGTGACATTCTCACGAAAACATGTTTATTTCGTGTCTATTTAAATTGATTTATCTTCGAAATGATGTATGTTTTGTATTTACTTCAAACGCATGTTGTTATTGTATATGTATGTTAATGACGATGAGCTTTATATGCTTAAGTCGAAAATAAACTATTCTATTCTAATATTAATTTCTACGCCGATTGTCTTTTTAAGGGACATTTCTTGTTGATACATTGGTAACAGGGGCGGGGGCGCACAGGTTTATAATGATTTACATAGATAGGGACACATAAAATATGTAGTTTAATCAATTTAAAAATTTTAATGTGGGAAACCACTTCTATAAAAGAGTGATATGTGAATAGGGCACGATACTGAATTAAAACTGTAGGTAAGACTTAGACTACATGAAAGTGATCAAAATTTACAGTATCAATCAGAAATAATGACATCTTGTTCAATAATGACAATTTGATCAAAATTGTTGTCATAATAATAAGAATCGTACTTCCCATAAGGGTTAAACAATATTTTGTACACTTTAAAAGGTTGATAACTGGGCCCTCCCCATTTTGTATAAAACATGCAATAAAAATGGGGCTTATAAAGAGTTGACACATTCAATAAGGCAAAAGCATACATTATAAATGGCTTGAAGACGTTCGCAACAATAAGACAATAATTGGGTTAATTTCTCCTTTTGCTTAATTTTTTCTTTATTGTATATAGGTTACAATATACTAATTTCATCTCTAATGTCCATTCAAAATAAAAGGTAGTAACAGTTCATAAAGCATACATAATAATAAAAAACACACTTATGCAATTTATTTCCAAACAAATTAGTTGAGAAATGATCCATTAAATATCTCCATTATATTGATAAGTTGTTTATGTATATTAAAACGAAACAGGAAAAAAGGCTATACAGGTACATGTACCCTATATGAAATCCAATATTTCCCAAACAAGTTTGGTGAGCCATTCATTGTTTTAATGGAAATTGATGCATGTATGTGCGAAATTTTAAGAAAATCTGTAGTTTGGAACAAAATATGCATTTGATAAAAATGAAGTTTCAGAAAGCATTATTAGTTCCCATTTGACATACTTAAATGTCCAGTCAAATTCATTATTTTAGCAGTAAGTGTAGGTAAAGCGTTTTTATCATAAACGAACACTTGTATAGTGCCAATTAAAGCATGTACAAACATATCAGTTGAAAGAACCATAACCTTGTTTGAAACCAAATCTATCCTATATACTTAAAACATAGATACAAATCAAAACAGAAAAAGGGGCTTCGACAGGTACCTTATTCAAAACCCAATATTTCCGGAACAAGGCCAGTGACCCCTATTTTTTAAGACTGTTTTAGTTTCAGTATACAATGACACATGTGTGGGATCTTTTAACCAAATCTGTTGTTTGGAACAAAAGATATTAGTATATTTGATAAATTATTGGTGTTTTCACAGGCATATTTAATGCACAATTAACCTTGTTAAGTGTCCATTACAAGTTATTTGTTAAATGATCACTGTAGATAAAGCGCGTTTTATCATTAAACTGCACTTGTATATTGCCAAACAAACATTTAAAAAAAAGATGCATTTAAAAAATCTCCTTCTTTGTTTGAATATAAACGCTTTATATTATTCAACATTGTAAGTAAAACGAACTGAAAAGAGGCTTCGACAGGTACCGTGTTCAAAATTCAATATTTCCGGAAAAATGCCGGTGACCCCTATTTTTTTAAGACTGTTAGTTTTAGGATACATCGATGCATGTTTGCGCCAATTTTTAAGAAAATCTGTCGTTGGAAAGAAATTGAAGGAAATTGTTGCGAACGTCTTTAAAATAAAGAATTCTTTGTCAGATTGATCAAGGTTTAGGAAGGGCTCTGCTAATAACAGAAACATACATGATTAAATAACATTTACATTAAGATCTGTGTTGCTATCTTCCTTGAGCCCAGGCGTTGAGTCCAGCACCGCTCATATGCCTGTACACAGAGGGGAGAAGGGGTAACAAAAGAATAACAGAAAGAGAAGGGGGAATTCCTGCAGCTTGAGAGCAATATTAATTGTGTACAATGAGGATGGCACTTTAATAATAAAAATGATTAAAAGGTAACAATTATTTGACAATTTACCTTTAGACACAGACATATGAATTTAAATTATCAATAAAGATGTGTACAGAACAGGAGCACAAAATGGTAGAATAATTAACAAGTAGCATTGAATTAATAATGACACATGAAAACTAGATTTAAATTGTCAATAAAAGTACAATACTATTGATTATTGACAGAGCCAGTAGTATACAATGTCAACACTGACTTGGTTTAACCCTCTGGATGCTCTACTGAGCAATGTCTATTTTTAGAGCAATGTTCTGGATTAAACCAAGTTGGTTTCGGAAGAGTAGTCTCCCGTCATGGAATGATAGTGATAATTTACAGATGGATGACGATTTTGGTGTGGCAGGAGTTACCTTCCTGTCATTAGGTTAAATATAACTAATTCCCTATTAATATGGACTTGTAATGTATAAAGTAGGTAGATCAGTATATTAGTATAAAGAAAGAGAGTATGATTATGTAAATATATTGCTAAGATACTAGCAATAAGTTAGGCACAGTACTTTGAAAATCTGATCAGTGGTATAAAGAAATGTTTAAATATTCCCTAGTTTTATGTGAATAGCTATTTATGCACTTATCAAAGTTTTCCCCCAGGGGGTTTGGCGGGCATATAATGGACTTTAGACTGAAAGCGATTCCCGACAGGGGGGAATTTGACATTCCGAATGATTCCGGGTCCCGGGGTAATAGACTTTGGTCGGATTTTAGATTCTGGTAATACAGGCCCGGGCCATTTGATAGATATATAGCATCTCCCACTGAGGGGATTTAGACAAATATGCTTGACTCTAGGGTATGGAATTAGAGTTAGACCCCAAAAAATAAAAATTGACAATTTCCTCTGGGTCAGCCTGTCATGATAGGTAATTATATAGAGATTTAATAGCAAAAGTGTTCTCGGTTTGCTGCAGGACCCCAATTTAAAGTTAAATTTTATCTGTGATCTGGCAATCTACCAGATAGGTTGCCAGAGATTTGAATACCGGCTATTTGTTATTGCCAGTAGTATTTCGGATGTTATTTAGAGTAAAGTCGAGGTTTGGGTTTGAGAAAGTGGATTTCAGATGTTCTCTCTGTGTAGAGAACTGGGGTTTGAACAATATTTGCAGCAATAGCTACTTTTACATTCAGGCTTCTTTTCTCATCCTATTTCCAGTTCAAACTGAAGTTTATTTTTTCGTACACTTTGATCTTTTACCAATTTACATCTTAATGTAACACATTGTTTACTTTAATTTATAATTGCAAACAGCTTATTATTAGCTCGACTATTCGAAGAACAGGTGAGTTTCCTACTATCCTGGCGTCTGCGTCCGCGTCCGGACTTTGTTAAAGTTTTTATTCAAAAGTCTTGTAACTTCAAAACTACATAAGTCATTAACTTGAAACTTGGAAAATAACTTTGTCATCAACTCCAGTGTGAGGGGCAACATTCCCCATAACTCTGTTTTGTATTTTGACAGAGTTATGCCCCTTTTTCACTTAGATTTTCTGTTTAAAGTTTATATTCAAAAGTTTTGTAACTTCAAAACTACATAAGTTATTCACTTGAAACTTGGAACTAACATTTGTCATTAACTCCAGTATCAAGAGCAACATTCCCCATAACTCTGTTTGTATTTGACAGAGTTATACCCCTTTTTCACGTAGATTATCTGGTTAAAGTTTATATTCACACGTTTTGTAACTTCAATATTACAACAGCTATTCACTTGAAACTTGGAATATACCTTTGTCATCAACTCCAGTATCAGGATGAACATTCCCCATAACTCTATTTTGTATTTTGATAGAGTTATGCCCCCTTTTCATTTAGACTTTTTTGTATAAAGTTTATATTCAAAAGTTTGGTAACTTCAAAACTACATAAGTTATTCACTTGAAACTTGTAACTAACCTTTGTCATCAACTCTAGTATCAGGGCTACATTACCTATAACTATGTTTTGTATTTTGACAGAGTTATGCCCCTTTTTCACACAGATTTTCTGGTTAAAGTTTATATTCAAAAGTTTTGTTACTTCAAAACTACATAAGTTATTCACTTGAAACTAACCTTTGTCATCAATTCTAGTATGAGGGAAAACATTACCCATAACTCTGTTTTGTATTTTGACAGAGTTAGCCCACTTTTTACATAGACTTTGTGGTTAAAGTTTTTGTTCCAAAAATGTATAAACTATACAAGGCTTCACTTAAAAATATTGTATTTTAACAAATGTATGCCCCTTCACCATCCAAAATATGTACCAACTGAAATACTCTAAATAGTCGAGCGCGCTGTTCTCTGACAGCTCTTGTTCACACCCTTCTGCTTGTACATCTGAATGATGGCATTTCCTTTACAGAAATTTAACCAAGAAACTGAAGGTAGCTGAGACTCGTTAGCACAAAATCACATGGATCAAATTATAACTGGAAAAGGGGACTACTTTACATGTAAACATGCTCTCACAGAGGATTATTTAGTAGAATGCATGCTGTTATTTACTCATTATAATATACTTATCTTATTAATCGCCCGCCGCGAAGCGGGAGGGGGTTTATATGAATGCCCTTCGTCCGTCCGTCCGTCCGTCCCTCCGCCTGTCCGTCCGTCCGTCTGTCCGTAACATTTTCGAGTCCGCTCCATATCTCCTATACCTTTTAGAGGATTTTCATGAAACTTGGCTCAAATGTTTAGTCATTGAGACGATGTGCAGAAGGCATGGGCCTTTCACGCAAGCTCAAGATCAAGGTTACACCTGAAGATTAAATTTTTGAGCCTCCATTTTCGTGTCCTTTTTTGTGTCTGCTCCATATCCCTATACACTTTGAAGGATTTTCAGTAAACTGGGCTCAAATGTTTTGCTCATTGAGACCATGTGCAGAAGGCATAAGCCAGTCACGCCAACTCAATGTCAAGGTCACACTTGAAGGTTGAATATTTGAGCCTGCATTTTTATGTCCGTTCTATATCTCCTGTGCTCTTTAAAGGATTTTCATGAAAATTGCCTCAAATGTTTATCACATTGAGGCAATGTGCAGAAGGCATGAGGCAGTCATGCCACCTCAAGGCCAAGGTTGCACTTGAAGGTCAAATGTTTGAGCCTCCATTATTGTGTCTGCTTCATATCTCCTATGCCCTTTGAAGGATTTTTATAAAACATGGCTCAAATGTGTATCACATTGAGGCAATGTGCAGAAGGCATGGAGCAGTCTTGCCACCTCAAGGTCAAGGTCACACTTAAAGGTCAAATATTTGAGCCTCCATATCTCCTAAGCCCTTAAAGGAATTTTCATGAAACTGATTAAGGTCAGTGTGATACTTCAAAGTCACCTTTTAAATCTAATGAAGGATCACGGCGGGGGATATGCATGTAGCTGTCCTTTGGACTGCCTTGTTGTATTTAGAATATTTTTTATATTTGTTGTTACCATAAAGAGAGATAGGAATAATTATTAATGGCCTAGTATACTATTTTCTTATTGTGTGACTTAACTGTATTTGATATTTAATGTTTTAAATCATATAGTTTCATGACAGTAAACTTTGTTTATTATTTAAAAAACTAATTTTGTGAAGAACAGTTATATGGTTCAAATACTGTACGATATCATTAATTGAAGAGTAAAATATGTTATTCATTTAAACATTCACTGTCCCCATTGTACACGCACATTCCTCATTTGTTTACACCCAGTCCTCACGTGTTCACACACTTTCCTTAGAGATACTTATTTACTATCGGGTTCACGACAATGGCATCATCTATGGTGGAAAATCCAGTTCGAAATAAAACTTGGAATTAAGCGATCATGTTATAAGCATCAACATAAATTGTAATTATATTTGTAGGTATTGAAAAATACTAGACTTGTATGATAAGTTCGTGGACTTTGTAAACAGCAAGAATACTAAAGTTTTATCAGCAATGAAATGTTGACTGGCAGAATGTTTGCTACAAGTGAAATAATATGCAAAAAAACGATTTTAGTTACTGCGAACTGTAAGCAAAGTAACATAAAAACACATAATGTACATAACCGTAAACCGGAGAACGATATCATTAAAAACACTTATTATGATTCTTATGATGCGTAAATTGTGATGTTATTGTCGTTTTAGAGTTTATTTTACTATCATATGTAAAACGCTTCTACTTCTCATGCTATAGATTTCACTTATGAAATGTTTCAATAATATTTTTTTTTCTAAAGGAATCCAAAATGGATTTGCATGTGAGTGAATGTGCAGTTTAAATTGGTAGGCGATACACTGGTGGTTCACTTCTTGAAAAAACAACAAAACACGATAAGGGTGATAAACAAGAAGTTCAATCTGCAGCCAATGAATCTTGAATAGTATCAACAACGATTACAATATGCAGCCAAACAATCTTCAAGAGTAACAACAACGAACACAATTTGCAGCCAATGAATCTTATGCAGTGTTCGGCTGGGTCTTTTAATACGAGGAATTATATTGGTGGAGAATGATGTCTAACCTCAACGAAAACATGTTGTTTCTTTAGGCAGCTAGATTATAGCGCCGTGAAAATCTTTCATCTTGCAGTAAGCTGACCGAACCTGCAAAAATCAACAGACAAATACTTTCTCCTGCAAGTCATAGATATTTTGACAGTAGTTCGCAGTATTTAAAAAACCAAGAGCCTCCCTTAAAACATCTCTGAAAGTAATACAACAATCATCATCAAACAATGTCATTATTTATTTCTTACATCAATGCCCAAGTGCCTCTAGGTCTTCTAAATCTCGTCATCTACCATAGTTTTCTTCTATTTCGAAGGCATGACGGCTCTTAAACACTTGTAATTAACATTACTATATTTTGTCCACCTTTCAACTTGCGTTTATTTACGATTTAAATAAGTTATAAGTTAACAGATCATTTCTGACAGTAACACAACAATCATCATCAAATAACGTCATTATTTATTTCCTGCATCAATGCCCATGTGCCTCTTAGTCTTCTTCATCTACCACAGTTTTCTTCTATTTCGAAGGCATGACGCCTCTTAAACACGTGTAATTAACAACACTAATTTTTGTCCATAATCCAACTTTTCAAATGTTAACAAATGCGTTTATTTACGAGTTAAATATGTTATAAGTTAAAATATCATTTTCGTCTGCATTTCGACGTCAGTAAATTACGTCATTTTGTTTCCAACCCGATATATCATTTTAAAAATAATTCTGTACTGATACAACTTTCATTGCGCAAAATCCAAACAAATGATTGTAAGACAACATATATAAAGACGGCTTATTCTCACTAATTTACGACAACTGTAAGTATAATAATTCTGCTGTTAATTAAGAACTGAAACGCTCACTTCGGCGCTTCATCGCTGTATGCAGGTAAGTTTTGGGACATTTAATTTGCATAAAGCCAAAGGCTTTATGTTAACATTAGATGCATAATAAACTGACCTTCATACATCGATGAAGCGCCGAAAAGAGTGTTTCAGTTCTTATAATTAAAATACAAATTACAATTGTGTGCATGCTTTAAAATTTTACCTTAAAAAGAAAACTTAATTTGGGATTTATTTATTTGCAATTCGCGCCGCAATACATCAAAGTATCAGCCGTAGGCTCCGCCCCTTGCACTGCAGAAGGGTTGTGTAGATCAACATTCATTAGAGGCTATATAGAAAGTAGTCACTTACGAATATTAATTGAGGCAACCGGCTTCATTGGAAAATAAAAGCCTGTCACATGATTGGTTTCAGACGATCAGAACACTGTAAAATGATGAAACCAAAGGAAATTGTAATTATAAATCCATAAAAAGCATTTCCTCAAAGAGTGCTCTGGGTCACGGTTCCAGTGTTGCTATAGTATACCACATAGCTCTCATACAGGCATTAAGTAGTATATTTCATAACAACATATTGATGATATAAAGTTGCGTCATATGTGCAGTTTTCAGATATTCAGGATTCTCAATATCAAAATAATAGACGATGTCCATGTTCGCACAGGCTAATCCAGGACGACACTTTTCGCTTTGATGGTATTTTGTGTTTCTATAAAGTCCCGTATAAACATAAATCCACTGTAGGCGGAAAGTGCCGTCCCGGATTAGCCTGTGCAGAATACACAGGCTAATCCGGGATGACGCTTTACGAACATGTATTAAGCCCGGGTTTCCAACAAACGCCTCATATGTTATAGATAGTTTCATTCAACACGAGGAACATATGTATCAAGGAAATTTAAATTGTAAAGAATTTGTGTTGCTTTATGTTTACTGATCTGACGTGTTTCAAGTTCAAGTGTTTATTTAATGCTAAGTAGTGAAATATAGGAAACTATCAGTGAGATATATCCCTATATCACTCACAGTGAGGGACTACTTTTTATATATTTTTTGATTTTGACAATATTTAATTGTAGGTGTTGTCACCATTTATCATACAGAATTACCAACAAAGAAAAGTAGTAAAGATTAATAAGAGCAAATGTTAAGAATACCTCTCCGATATATTGAACTGTATTTTTTTTCTTTCTCTTGGATTTTCCTCAGTCGTATTGAGCCAAGGAGACTACTACAAACAATGTCTTGCGGGTACAACTTTTACCCACAAGGCATTGGAGCTGGTCACCTTGGTCCAAACTTAATTTTAGCATCCAAAGTATGTATTTTATTCTTTGCACTTTATTAATTACCTCATACTACACTTGCAGTTCAACTTGTCGTGTCTTGTTGTTGTGAACAGTAGTCTCTAAGCAAGCTCATATTTATATATTAGTTTGTGTGTCTTAAGTCTGTATATCCAGTAATCATGCTTAAGTATTTAAGTATTCAATGTGCTGTTGTTAGAAGTGTTCAGCGTTCTATTCTCCGCCATATTGTTTTATTCAAATTTTCGACCGACCTTTAACCCAATTGTGTTGTTACATCCGAATAACTAATGTAGAAATATAAACAAAGCGAAACTCCAGCTGCGACAGCAGCAGAGAACTCTTATTAGCAGCCCGAGGTCTTTTATCTATGGCAAGTGACCAATTGCCAAAAACAATAAACAGAAAATCACAAAAACACATGAAAAAACACAAAACACACATCAATTAAACTGGGGTCACCGCCTTGCAATGGTCAATGCAAAGCATTGGGGGTTTAAACCGGTTTATGTGCGCACAAACCTCACACTTGGCCCAGAATTATTAACAAAACATGTAAGTGTAAATAAAAATTAACCTCATAGCATCGTAATTCATATTAAAAAGCAATTAAAGAGAATACTATTCAATTGAATTACAATTTAATTACTCAAACACTTTATAGACTACGTTTAAGTAATCCATGTTAGAATACTCTTTCACAATTTAACGCGCATCCACGAGTTTAATAATCTTGAATTGCTTTCGAAAACACATAGTGCGTTTGAATGTCGTGACTGTGTTAACTATTGTTTACATCATAACAGGTATGCTCACGCTATTTTTAGAAAATGCCAATTTCGGAGAACTGAACGCACTTTCACTTTCAATACGTACTTTTATTATAAATATATTTAAACCTAGCAGTGAATGTTAACTGTTTGATTTAAACGCTGGACATTATCCAACTACTAAGTGTATCCAATTGCGTGTATGTAAACTTAAATACATTTAGAAACCCGGCTTCTGCGTTGCCTATGAATATACAGTACAACATAGTAGACTGCATATGTACATATGTTTGTTGATGTTTTATCATTCAACATGGAGAACAAATGTGTTAGGCAAATTTAAATTGTAAAGGATTTATGTTCTGTTCTGTTTAACTGATTTTATATGTTTCAATGTTAAGTGTATATTTTGTAATCCATTACTCAAATACTTTTTAGATATAAAGGTTAGTGGAAATAATGAGTGGGATATAAACGTCGGTCTAAGCAGGTAGAACAGGCATAGAGAATAATGAGTGGGATATAAACGTCGGGCTAAGCAGGTAGAACAGGCATAGAGAATAATGAGTGGGATATAAACGTCGGTCTAAGCAGGTAGAACAGGCATAGAGAATAATGAGTGGGATATAAACGTCGGGCTAAGCAGGTAGAACAGGCATAGAGAATAATGAGTGGGATATAAACGTCGGGCTAAGCAGGTAGAACAGGCATAGAGAATAATGAGTGGGATATAAACGTCGGGCTAAGCAGGTAGAACAGGCACAGAGAATAATGAGCTTGTGTATATTGCAACGAGTTAGCACGTGTTTAATACAGAAACTAATATATGTTTCACAGTCAATTTGCTACATGTATATATTCATGCAAAAGGACCAGTGTCTGGTTAATGTTTCCGAGCTACGCAAACAATTGCCCCTTGAATTTCATGAGGCTATCAGCAAGTTTCCTAATATATTGGCTTCATTCTCTTTTTAAATTGATATAAACTTTTCTTCCTTGTAAGCGCCAACAATGCTTTGCGAAAGTAATATATACATTGCTTTGTATAACATTTCCTTTTAAAAACACTTCACTTTATGTTAAACATGACGTCATCACTGCAAACATTCAAATTATTTAAATCATCATAATCATCATCATCGTCATCTTTGTCATCATTCTCATTATAATAATCATCATCTGCAAGAGCCGCAGTAGCGAAATCATCATTATCAGCATCAACTTCACCGTTAACATCATCACCATCTTTATCAATATATTGCTCTTTATCCTTATCATCATCCTCATCATCATCTACTCAATCATCGCCTTCGTTTAGAACGACTTCGGTGTTGTTATCATCATCAGAAGCAGTAGCTGCATCGTCATCGTCACTGTCGTCATTGTCGTCACCACCATCACCATCATCATCATCATAATCATCATCACAATTTTTATCCTTAACAACACCATCATCATCACCATCATCGCCCTTAATATCATCGGCATCGTTATCATTGCAGCAGCAGTAGCGGCGGCATCGTCGCCAACGTTGTCATCATCATTTGTATCATCATAATCACCTTCGAGAATGTCAACGTCGATAAACTATTAAGTCCTAGTTTCCTGAATGGCTAAACACATTTTCTATCAAATCTCGTCGTATGGTCAAATTATATCTTCCACTAACATCAAATGTCGTCAACGCTGAATGAGCATTTTTTTGTTTGTAACAAAGTAACGTATGGCAGTTAACTCATTTATATAAAATTAAACGTTCCATGCGCATATCATATATACATGTAATACAATTTTTAGCAAAGGTATAAACATAGTAATGTTCACATATAAAAACGTGAATTAGATTACGACTCCATCCATTAGACTATAAACATTTACCTCTGTATACCTGTTACCTATTCTCAACGGAAGCACCTATGTTCTGACACTTAAAATTGATTCGTTTTTTCAGGAATGAACGTGCACGAGATACAAGATTTTCTTGGAAATTATGAACTACATCATTTCGTTACATCCTGATTTCGCGAGTTATATGTTCCAATAATCAATTAAAATAGGAGGCACTCTGTCTTTACACGAAATTTGGGGGGGGGGAGGGAGGTGGGGATCACATTCTCTACAATAAAATCAATAGTTATGTCCTTACGCTGAATCAATAGTAATAGCTTTGAGATACAATGGATACAAAAGTAATAACGAAAACATGAATACATTAATACATTTGCAGGGTGCATTCAATAGTTAGGATGCATAAAATAGTTCCAGTGCATTTAGAGGTTTTTGAAAGATGTTAAAAGTCTGAAAGTGCTGTATTATTCTGAATATCACTAAGCTGGGAATGATTGTGCTTGAATTTATTTGTATATATAACTTTAGAAATTATCACACACATTTAAAATGGCAACAGATACTGTATTAATGTATAATGGAAATATACCAAGCATTTCCGCTTTTGTGGACGTTGACAAACTTAACGACGAACAAACGATCTTGTATCTTCCGACGCTGATCGTTATCGTCGTCGTGATGCTCATTGGAATACTAGGTAACGCATGCGTTGCCGTGGTTTTCAAACTGAAGTTCAAAAGGTCAAGTGCCAGGGTGTATATTATATCACTAGCACTGGCTGACATGACAGCGTGTATAGTGGGAATGCCGTACCATATTTATGACTTGACACATCTTAGCACCTATGAAAGTGTTATCACGTGTAAAATACTAAGCTGTTTCATCGGTTCCTGTACGTTAAGCTCTATATTTATATTGCTGGTGGTTGGCCTAGATCGTTATTTCAAAGTTTGTCGACCATTAAAAAAGCAGATTGTCGATTTAGGGGACAGGAAAGCTTGTATAATCGCCGTTGCCCTGGCAACGCTGATTTCGTTGCCGTATGCGTTTATCTATGGAAACAGTTCTGTATTACTGACTGTGAATGGCAATATAATTACTGGAAGTGAATGTTTCATCGATGACCACTTCAGTGAATCTTCTGAGTCTTTGTTGGGGATTGGATATCTTAGTTTCGCTATTCTCTTGTTTGTGTTCTCAGTGTTGTACCTGGTTGTAGTGTATGGACTGATATGTCGCAAAATTCGACGAATAGATCAGTTTCCTATCACTCTTGATAAAGCGGAGTATAGGTATTTTTGCTGCAGAGTAGATTCGAAAAGCGTCGATGACTCAAACGGTGATAAGGATGAAACATGTGGGACAAACACCGAACAATTGGGTGGTGATACACCGTTGGAAAAATGACACTGCTGATGATGTATTGAAAGATGAACAAATGACTGAATTAAGACAAATGGCAGAGAGGGAAGCTTTAGTAAAAGGGGAACCTTCTGGTAGTTCTAGTGAAACAAAACCCGTGGTCGCTAAAGTTGGAAGAGGTTTGAACAAATATAAAGTTTGCAAGAAAATGTCACAAACACTTGTTAGACATACAATGCCAGGAGCAACGGTTCTAGAGAAACATACTCGTAAAATTATGATTATGTTTACCATTACTGTTGTTTTCATTGTGACCTATCTACCGTTTATAGCTATCTCTTTCGAAGACGCTCTTGATGCCGATTTCTGGAACGGCATGACGGCCTCACAAGTAGTCTTCTATGATTTCATTCTGAGGATCTATATTCTAAACAATGTTGCCAATTCAATAATCTACAGCTTTTTGGACGTTAAATTTAGAAAGGAGCTCTTAAAAATATGTTAAAACTTTTTATGTTGTACCGTTTACAAGCTGTCGGAACAAGTGTCTGCACAGAGTTCCAGTAATAAGCCTCAGAATACAACTACACTAACAATTAAATAGTTCAAATGTTTCATTATAATAAAACAAGTATGTATATATAAACTATGCCTTGTTTATAATTAATTTTTTTACGACAAATAGTATATGCAATTTTACATGCTAGTCATAGCGATAACGTATTAAACTCATAATGAAATTTACTTATATAATAAGTGTATATCATATATTTTTCCGGTGCAACCAGTTCTGCAAACAGTATGATGTATGTTTTATAAAGCTTGAAACATATGTGTATGCACAATATCTATTCACAGTGATGGTACATTAATCATCACTTTTGTTCGGCCTGTGTGAATATTGTCTGAACCTTAGTCAGCGATTAAATTGTGTGTATTGTTTTTTATTTTGTATTGCATATAATTTTGAATAGTTATTCCCCGATAATTTATTGTTGACCGCACGTTTTTGCATTACTTACTCATGGATTACAACACAAACGTGTGAATGGCCTATTGGTTACAACCGTACTACCATGTGCAGTGAACGTTTTAAAAGTTTTACTAAAACTTGAAATGACAACACAATATTAGAAATGTTATTTTCTCCAATAGTCGTCATTTCACAACTCGGTGTCAACTGCGTAACGTCGTTTCGCGTAATAAAACATAACTATTAAAAAATGAAGATTATTTTGTCTTGATTGCTTCGATAAAATTCATTTCTATTAAAGGGTTTGACTTGACAGTTCTTCTTTGAGTTGGCTACGTCTAGTTGTACTCTAGTCTTGTATGGTTGTAATAATCTATGTCTTCAATTTCCAAGAACAAGTATTATCAGCAGCACTAGGAAACCTAACTACTGTTAAACCTGATGCGTTTAATGCAAACTACCCCTAGAGAAAAATGATCATACTTAGCTGTAAAAAAAAACAAAACAAAAAATTCACTAATGAAGTATTAATTAAATATGTTATTTGGACTTGTCTAGAGTGTGTCCTGCTATCAATTTTCTTTTAGAAACATTAATTGTTAAATGTAACGGTAAAATATTTAAGCAAAGTATATGGGTTCTTATGGGCAGTGATTTTGCACCACTTATAGCAGATTATTTTTTATTCTGTTATGAAAGAGAGTCTATGCTTAGTTTGTCTAAAGAAAGACAGTTATGTTTAATTCAAAGCTTTAACAAAATTTATTGTTAAATTTAATGGTAAAATATTTAAGCAAATTAGGGTTATAGGGGTTCCTATGGGCAGTAATTTTGCACCACTTATAGCAGATTAATTTTTATTCTGTTATGAAAGGGAATTTATGCTTAGTTTTTCTAAAGAAAGACAGTTAAGTTTAATTCAAAGCTTTATCAAAACTAGTAGATATATTGATGGTCACTGTTAAATATAGATAACCCTTATTTTGAACATTTTATAATAAAAAAAGATATACCACAAAGAACTTTCAATAAATAAATCGTGTTCTTTAAGTACTTATGCTGCATTTCTAGATTTACGTCTAACCATTAGTAACAACAAAGTGCAAATTAGTCTGTATGACAAACGTGATGATTTAAATGTTGATATTGTTAATTTCCCTTTCTTAGATGGTAATATTCCTAAAAGTCCTTCGTACGGCATTTATATTTCCCAGTTAGTCCGTTATGCAAGAGCCTGTTCATGAGTAAATGATTTCAACAAACGTAACCTTTCTCTATCTAAGACATTATTAAAACAAGGATTTGTGTTTCATGAACTACGCAAAAAGTCTACTACGTTTTTTAACAAATACTTTAGTTTGGTTTCTAGATATAATGGTACCTTAAAGTCTTTATTGGTTAATGGAATTTCTCAACCGTCATTTTATAGTGATGTTTTAAAACGGTTACGTAAGTGTAAATATGCAAAATTAGATGCTAGAAACGTTATTTATAAACTGATACAGTCTAATCAATCAAAGATGTATAATTTGTCTATACTCATTAACACGTGCCTGTTAGTTTTTGATAGATAATTTCTTTTAACTGTAAATAAGAATATATTCTCGTTGGGTAAACAACCTAAAACTTTTTATTCGAACAGTAACAGCTTTAAAATCTATCCCCAATGCGTTATAACAAATTAACAAGTAAGTCGTCTACGGTACATGGACACCAAAATATTAAATTTAGTATTTGATTCACGTTTTGTATAAGAAACACTTTTTCATCTTTTGTTTACATAAGTACATGCGGTAATGATCGTTTTAGTTTAATATTAAACTACTATTTCAATTATATTAATTATTAATAGTAAACATATGCAACCAAGCTATGTAACCTGGCCTTTTACACCACGTACTACGGCTTCTTCATGAGATGCACGACGATGATCTGTGATTTGTACTATATAATGCTAGGTCTTGAAATCTTGTCAACAAGAAGGGATTTAGCTGACAATTGTATTTACTTCATTTCATCGTGCCTCAGAAAGTTGCAATGCTGTTGCTCTGGGGAACATTAAGCCATTGAGTAGTTAAATTGTAATCCAATGCTATGAGGTTAAAGTTTATTTATAACTGCGCGCATTGTGATTAATTCTGGGTTACGTGTGAGGCTCGACATGCCTTTAAACCGGTTTAAACTCCCAATGTATTGCATTGACCGTTCCAAGGCGGTGACCCCAGTTTTAATCATTTTTATGTTTTGTGTTGTGTTGTATGTATTGTCCTGTATTGTATAGGCACTTGGTCACTAGCCTCAAATAATGTAATACGTGTTTCTCGTCTAATGATGTTTCTGGAGTTTCATTATTTATATTTTTGAATGCAATACATTCATTTGTATTCGATGTCACTTTTATCCAAGCATATGTTTTATGAAAACAAACTTTATGTATGTAATGCAATTCGTATAATTGATTGTCTCACATCGCAGACAGACATTATATTTTCTTTAAAAAAAAAGAATTGCCAGTGCAATTAACACGTTTGCAAATATATGACAATGCCTGATTTGATCGATATATTATAACATCGACATCAAGTTATATGTGCGCATATTTGCCTTCTTTATCTGAATCTGTGCTAACAAGAGTGAATGTTATATTGTGTTGTGTTGCTTTTAGTATGACAAGCTAGTTCAATATATTTAGGGATGTTTGGTACGATGTGATTCATTTGTAGGTTAATTTGCGACCCTTTGATATATTTATATATATCTATTTGTATTTCAATATCCATGCGCTTCTTTTAGAATAGAGAAACACTATCAAATGTGTTATTGTTGTTTTGTACTTGTACAATAAAAATAAAAGAGAAACAAGCATTTATCATTTTGTCTCACTATCCAGTTATAGTATATTCAGGGAAACTATTGCGCCAATAAAACCACAAATCTATGTCAGGGAAACTGTATATGTGTATATTTAGCTGTAAATTGTAGCAAAGAATAGGAAATACTTCAACTTAGAGACTATTATATTATTTGCCGTTTGACACATCTGGCTTTCTGGGTTGTATGGGCCTTCTGACATAGGTTATTATATGCTTGACTTTAGAAGCTCATGTCAGCTTTTATTTTATGTTATTATAAAAAATAGTAACAGCCATTTATGTTCAGTTCTATTCATGGTATGCCATTGCCAGAGTATTAAGCTATTTTTATATAAGTTTATTTTGCATTTTTAACATTTTTAAATGAATCATTATATTACGTTATGTTGTAATGTATGTTATACCTGAATAAATAAATATATATATCGTTCAGTCCTACAAGTGTTACACTAATATGTCAATATATTGACACTCTTCTATAGGCAGTTTTCGTGAAAACATTTGTACTGCTACTTTACTTACGGTCACTGTATTAAATAGAAAATTTCAAGTTAGTGACTTGAACTGCAAATGATAACTATTTAAAGATCGTAATATATTTTGCGAAAGGCTTAAAGGCTTATGAGGTTCGTACACCGGTTTAAACCCCCAATGCTTTGCATTGACCGTTCGTACACCGGTTTAAACCCCCAATGTTTTGCATTGACCGTTCCAAGGCGGTGACCCCAGTTTTATTCATGTGTGAGTTGTGTTTGTAATGTGTTTTTGTAATGTGCTGTGTAATTTTTTGGCAATTGGTCAATTTAGTTTAAACATATATATTTTAGCTCGATTACATCGAAAGCCTAATGCTTATAGAGACACTCTCGAGTTCGTTTCCTGGGTAGATACAGTGCTTTGGGGGAGATATTGAGAACGCTCCCAGAGTGGGGATCTAACCTGGAACCTAACCCGGAACCTCCCGATCGCTAAGCGAGAACCATATCCACTACGCTACCGCGACCTTGGTCAATTGGTCAATTGCCATAAAAAAGGAACTCGGGCTGCAAATAAGAATTCTCTCCTTCTGTCGCAACTGGTGTTTCACTTTGTCTATATTTTAATATTTTCTTGAAAGTTTGGAAATGTTCCTGAGAATAAAATAACTATATTGTCCAAATGTTTTAATTTTTCATGAAAATCTCATTTTTTCGGGATATTAAAAACAATATTTCGCAAAAAATGTCAGATTATCTTATGCAGAACTGGACACTCCTTTTACTATTTTTCTTGATAACCAGTTAATTTTTTTACATTACGTCAAAATGTTTTGCGAAAGTTATACAAGTGTTTGTCAAAGATTTTGAAGTTTCCGTTAAAAATTGTTGAACTTTCCAGAACATTATCTGGTTATCTTATGCAGAAGTATGCCACCATACTTTTCCATATTCTATCGTCTGACGTGTTTTGTCACAGCAACATAGTGCCACAGGATCTAAAAACTTCCAGTCACTGTCCACAATGTTATATTCAATTCAAACTTTATACCAAAATATCAACAAACCTACTAATATTAAATATTAAACAATTAATTAGTTTGACAGGGACCTTGATCAAGTTGACTTGTTGATTTTCCTTTATACGAAAGCTGATTTATGCTAACTTTGTTATATTTTTATGTCTGTCCTCAATGACACTCAATGGCAGTAATCCAAATAGTTATTGCATTATTACTAGTGTTATTAATGTTGTGTACTATTCTATAATATGCCGTTAATGCAATACGGTTTTTTAACATACTGCACTATAGTGCAATACGTTTTTGGCCCTATTTTTGTTGCCCTCCCAATGACATGAGACGCATGAATCGGATGCAATTATACGTTCAAGGAAGCATTCTAAGATTAATCATGGAAATGTGCGGAAGAGAAGCAAGAAAACAACGAACAATTGATAAAAAAGACATTTCACTATTAGATAAGACAATTATCATAGCGCCACTTACATATGGATGAGAAAATGGAGACTTTTTGGAAGATTAAATGACAAAAACAGTAGGAAATAAAACTTAATGTATTATTTACATTATGTAATATCATTGATGCGTTGATACTTTCAACATTTCCAGGTGTGTATTTTACATTAAAGATACAAATAATTGTGGAAAAAGTCAACAACAACACTTGAAATCAGTCAATTCAATTTATTTTTCAGCGTTTCGGCTTACGCCTTCATCGGTATAAAATGACAATTAAACAACGGACGTGACGTCATGCAATAACGTTGCGTTATTTGGCGGAAAAACACATAGAAATAAGTTTACATGTATACATTAATAAATAATATTAACATACATTTATCATGTACAAATTAATAAATAATATCAAGCACACACGATAGTTTAGTACTATACGGATATAAAATACAGACACGTTTAATACATTAAAGATGCGGCAGTTTCAATATTATTTAAAAGCAAAGTTTTTCTTTAGACTTTGCCAAATTTACCTGGAGTTTCGCTTTGTTTATAATTTACCTGGAGTTTCGCTTTATTTATTTATATTTAGGATATGATTTATATCAGATTGGGTGTAACAGGGTTTAAACAAGAAACTATTCTACATGATAACCAGCTACCGATGCCAACATACTACGATGCGCGGTTTGTTTTTATTTCGACATTTCACCCGGTCATCCTTGCACAATCGTCTTCTTTATTGCTTTTCGATAATGCAAGCAGACTTCGCCGTGTACTAAACAACCTATGAATCATAGTTTTTCTTCCAAGCATACTCGTTACCTTTGTTATTAGATCTTTACAAGCATATTCGTTACCTTTGTTATTAGATCTTTACAAGCATATTCGTTACCTTTGTTATTAGATCTCTACAAGCATATTCGTTACCTTTGTTATTAGATCTCTACAAGCATATTCGTTACCTTTGTTATTAGATCTCTACAAGCATATTCGTTACCTTTGTTATTAGATCTCTACAAGCATATTCGTTACCTTTGTTATTAGATCTCTACAAGCATATTCGTTACCTTTGTTATTAGATCTCTACAAGCATATTCGTTACCTTTGTTATTAGATCTCTACAAGCATATTCGTTACCTTTGTTATTAGATCTCTACAAGCATATTCGTTACCTTTGTTATTAGATCTCTACAAGTGTCAACAATAATGATTAGCATAGTGTGCATATGATAAAACAATTTGAGGCAATTATTTACATATCCAGCACGTCTCGTTCTTATCTAGACTTTCTAATTACGACTCACGATTTGTCTGTACGCCAACATTCTTGAGGTAATTTACCAATATGTTCGCAATAACGCATACGTAAATTATTTATTTCATGGTATGTATTGAAATAGTGCAGAATGTTAAAGGGACTATGTCAACGAAAATGTGATCTCCTTTAGCAATTTCAATGTTATTATGTTCAATAAATGAGCAATACAAAGGTATATACAATAAATAACGTATCAATAATGTGTTACATTATGAGATTATTGATAAAAACCAATAAAGAAAAACACTTGCAAAAGGAAAACCCAGAGTGGGTATCGAACTCACAACGATGGAGTCATTAGAACACATGACTGTAGACAGCAATGTAACCAACTGCGCTATTATGAAAATGAACGAGCATACTATGGTTATATAAGATATTCACAAATGTGACGTCAGAGTGTGGACAAGAAAAGGGCCAAACAAACACAATCTAAATTCTATTATTATTCCCTCAGAATGCATAAACACGTTTTGCATTATATGTACATTATTTAAACTTTTATCATATGTCAATATTAATATTTAATTTTCAGATTTTTTACTGCTGTTGCCCCTTTGGGGCCCTTTTCTTTGACATAGTCCCTTTAAAATGCCGATCCTTTATTGTAGGTCGGTTGATTTCATAACATTTTTCTCTGGGCTATATGGAACTACGTTCTATTTTTGTAAAGTACCCAAAGTAGCAGTAGTAGTAGTAGTAGTAGTAGTAGTAGTAGTTGTAGTAGTAGTTGTAGTAGTATTGTTATTATTAATTTTATTAGTACCGTTATTATCATATTATGATAATAATAATAATAATGATGATAAAAATGATGATAATAATGATGATAATAATAATAATACAAATAATAATAATAATAATAATAATAATAATATTATTATTATTATTATTATTAATGATAATAATAATAATAATAATAATAGTAATAATAAAGGCTAATCCGGGACGACACTTTACGCACATGCATTCATCCAGATTTTCCCACGACACGCATTCGAAAGTTAAATGCAAATACTTACCATAAGCATTTCGTTCTTCCAGAAGCACCTGCTAAAGTCTGAATCCATATAGTATGAAATCTAGAAGATATGCAATGCAAGTGATACTTCGATGTGTCAGTTGAATATAAAGTTAAATATTAGCCATGTTAAAACCTAAATTTAATATATTTTTCATGTGTTGGGGCCAATCTTGGCTTGTATTTTAAAAGATTCTTGCAAATTGAGAAACATCTTAAAATTCTGAAACAATTTTTCTGACAAAGAAATGCGTAGTTTGAAGAGTTTGAAATAAAATTGTAGGTGTATTAATATTTGGTGTATGTCGTGTACATGTTCCAAAATGTCGTGTTTAAACCACAGCTGCTAAATTTGAACTACTTTCAACTTACGTTCAAAATAACTTAATTCAATTCAATTCAATTCAGTTTATTGTAGAAGTAGGCCTCCAGCCCATATACATACAACAAACATACATATATACATATACGGTGAAGTGAATGGTGTAAATATTAACACTAACATGTCACAAGTAAAATGTATACTTTAGGTAAATATTGCCATATATTTTGCCCTCTCTTCATGTGCATAATACATAAACATATAATATCACAATCGTCTCTAGACATTAGACTATAAAACATTTCCAAACTAGCGTTATAAATATATTGCGAAGACAAATACTTAACTCTAAGATCATTATAAAATGGACAGATCATAACAAAATGGTATTCATCCTCTAAAAATAAATCGCAATAAACACATGTTTGGTTTTCTTTTTCAATATTATAATGCCGTCCTTGCTTGAATCGTTTGCATTTACAATGAAAACTTGCCAACATTGTTATTTTGAAATTAGCCATCGTTTATGGTTAGCTTCTAACACGCGGCAATCTTTTAATAAAATAAACTAATAAACTAATAAATTGCTGATGGGTCAAGATTGAATTGAATACAGGAATGCTAAGTTAACCATGCGTGTTGACCAATCAGTGACTAGCTCATAACATGTGTTTGAAATACCTGTGCAATGGAATAACGTAAATGATTAAATTTAAAATTTAAGGCATTTGGAGAGTGCAGACTTTTGCGCTATATTCCATCAAACAGTGAGAAGAGCTTCTAAAAGTCGCTTAACATTTTCTAAATTTCGCTATTTCAATATCATTTATGTAATTTTCTGTTTTAAAGATCTTTTTAAAATAAACATAGTGACACAGTTTACTAGTATTCAAACATATTGAATTCCACTTCTGAATATAATGAACATTTAGTCTCTGGGTTTAATTAAAAAGGAGCATATTTTCATTATTAATACCTTGTGCCTCCCACACATAACCAAATCCATTCTCATATGGATTAGCTCTAATGTTGGTTACCCAATTACAATAGCATAGGTTATCAAAATAAACTAGCATTTCATAGCATAAATGAACATATCTATCGTTAGGCAATTAAGCAATCTTAACCAATATTTAATACAACGTTTAGCAGCAAATATGTTTATTGGATATCTACCTAAATCTCCAACAACTGCATTATTACATTAATGCATATTGACACATTAACATCGTTTGGAGGCAAAAATATGTACATTCTCAGTACATGCCATTTGCTTCATGCCCCATAATTCTGCTCCATATAACAAAATCGTTGCAATTTTAGTATCAAATAATTTAAAGAAAGTCTTATAGGGTTAGCATAAAAACTGGTTTAAAGAGTTAAAAACACTTAATTAAGCTCGTTTGGCCTTCACGGACATTGATTCAACCATTTTATATATAGACAAAGTACTAGAAAAGTACAAACCGACATAATTAAAACCATTTACAGTTTCAAGGGGTTCGTTAGAATATGACCATTTTACACTCATAGATAAACGACCACCTCTTTTACAAACAACTTTTGTTTTAGTTATATTTACATACAGTTTTATGTCAGTACAAAATGTATGTTAGTTATTTAATTGTCTTTGTAATCCAATCACAGTATCTGAAACTAAGGCGATATCATCTGCAAACATGAGGAGCAATACTTCAATGGAAGTTGGATGCCACGAGTGTTTTTTTCACATACAAATGTGAACAGTTCATTAATAAACATAACAAACAATATAGGGCTTAATTTACGCACAACATTATATAGTGTAGGTCGATATACAGAATCAAAATCCTTTTGAAAGTCAACAAAGGCTACATATACTTTTCTTTTCATAGACAAATATTTCTGTACAATAGCATATAAAACATAAGCATTATCAATTGTGGAATAGCGAGCTCTAAAACCAGCTTGCAATTCACAAATTATATCATACGCCTCAACATAAAAAGTTAATCGTTTTGTTAAAATTGATATATAGACCTTACTTATAATGTCAATTAACGCAATGCCCCTGTAATTATTAACACAAGTTGTGTCCCCATTTTTATGTATTGGAATAATCACAGCATTTGCCCACTGTATAAGAAATTATCCCGTACTAAATAACCTGTTAAAAAGTTTACTAAGAAATGGCAAGAGTACATTTTGACTATATATAATACGTTGTGGTACAATCCGCCGACCAACAGCTTTTTTAACATTTATAATTTTCAATGCATCCATCACAGACCCTGTTTCCTCAGAATCGTCATCTGCAAACACATTCTTAAAATGTTCAAACCAAATTTCCGTTGGAATATTTGGCTCCGCCCTTGTTTTACCATGAATTTTACGCCTTTCACTCCAAAAGTCACAACTCCTAGTAACTGATTAATTAAGCTTTTTCAGAATATTTTATTGTATATTACACGCTAGCAATTACAAATAGTTTTATATTTTTGCTTACTGTTCATATATATATTTAATTCAGTTTCCAGTCGGCTGGTCCGAAAACGCCTTAAACATGCTTTGCTTTCTTGTTTTGCACGTTTACAAGCAGCATCAAACTACGGTTTACTTTTGTTTATAGTTATTTGTTTGCTCTTCTTTAATTCAGTACTGCTCTCCAAAATTATATCTTCTATTTTGGCAACAATACTATAAAAAGCCACCGTGTTATCATTAAGAATATCTTCAAGGTCCTCTAGATGTTTAGTGAATATATTTTCTGCTAAACTTTCCAGATACTCATGACTGTACTCATTATTAATACTATAAAAAAATGTTGTTCAGTGCAATTATCATTAGCTTTGCTTTCGCTAAAACGATGGCATTTCATACACTCTTCTATTGGCATATGAGTACTTTCAATGTTATCGAGGATATCAAGTGATTTTATCCTACCAAATACCTCTAAAAAACAATATAATAATCAATGACACTGCAACCATTTTGAGTTATAAATGTAAATCCACTACTTAACAATATTTATAATATAACTTAATTAGATTATTTATAAATATGGGCCCATATCGGCTTAGGGCCGTTTTCCATTTCGCGTGATCCGTTGTCCGTGATCTGCGTCCGTGTCGGTAACATAATACATTGCTCCAGTTGAAATAACAAGGGTCGTTTCTACTTCTACGAATCCGTATCCTTATACATCCGTGTCGCGATTTTTACCGTTCACGGACGAGTTGTCCAGTATCCAGGGTCAATATTTATATATAATATGTTCAATATTTATATAGTATATATTATATATTGTCTTAACATATTTTGGATATTGTGTCGCATTAAGATAACACAACCAACATAATTGTCATTTAAAATAATGCTCAACCACTTAATTGGCATTTATAAATTGACTTCAGAAAGATTTTATATACGTTATATTAAATGACTTATATTCATAAAATCTAATAGACTTTGATAATAAATAAAAGGCTTTACTGGATAATATTATAGACGTAAAGATTGAGTTAAGACTTTTCAAATTCTCAGACGGCACTGAAACTTAAAACTACAAGTAGAACTTCAGTAGAAACTTCACATAAAAAATCTACGTGAGGAAAACATATCAAAAATAACACTCCAGGATTCCGAAAAAAAGTGTGTATTGTGGGAATGAATATGTAAAACCTGTTTATTGTTTGTTTGTTATTACTATTTGCTTCAATAAAACATTCTTATGTCTATACATAGGATGTAGTGTTTTTACTATCAACTATGATGACTTGTATGTTCAAATGTTAACATAATGTAATAAGATTACAAGTTATTTTTAAAACGTATTAACTCTGTACTGTTTTGATGAAAATGTTTACACTTGATTAATGAGTTCGAACTTGACCAACATTTAAAAACAACGGTGCCTTTTTGTAAAGCGATGACCTCAACGTAACTATATGGGTAACTCTACTTTTAAGAATGATTAGTCTATGTTTGTAAAAAATAATTATAACATGATACTCGTAAATTTTTGTATAGACAAAGAACTAAATTATCGTTGTTAACCTACCCAATTAACAACGAATAAAGTTGTCCCGATTCTAAGCGGAGCATAGTAAAATATAATTCTCATTACACAAAAATATTTGTCAAAGTATTTTAGAATCAAAATAATTTTTCCATTGTCGTTGTTAATCGGTCAATAAACAACTCGTTGTCGTTCTGATGGGTGGCTATTCAACCAATCGGACTAACGCCCTCGTGATTTAATTCCAACGCATCAGACCTCCAAATCGTTATTTAATGGCCGTTAAACAACGATTGATCGAACATTATTTCTTAAATAACATACAAATATATATATATTATTATATTATATATTATATGTATAATATTACGCACTACTGATACGAACATATGTAAAACAAACATGCGGACGACAGATACGGTCGCGGACATGGATACGTTCAGCGGATTACGCGTACATGAAAAAGCCGCTTTACACAATGACACCTACATGTAGTTTCTGTCTAATTTCATAATGTAGAAGTTTTTTCTAAAGATTCATCTTGGTGTACTAACTCGAGACTTAGGTATATAATGAATCCAATAAGTTTATATCTTCTCTTGGACAAGATTTCATGAGATACGCAAGAACATTTCTACAAGGAATGAAGATTTAGAGCATTAAGGTTGCGAAAACGCTTTACAGCGAGCGTGCAGGAATTCCTTGAGATAAAGCGCACTTTGTATGCATTTCAATGTTATCACTACTGAATGGGTGTTATACGGATGTACAATCTCGTTAAATTACATGCCAGGATCAATAAACCATTCACAATATTCTGTTATTTTAAGCGTTCCAGACAAACATACATTCAGTCTCAAACATTGATAACATTGTCGAGCACAAGCAATTGTAATCTTAAAATGACTGACATAGGCATCAGTTCTACACGCCAGACATACAAAAAAAGCAAAGGCGCCAAGCAATGTACTGGTGCAGTACCTAAATCTGGACACTTTTTCTGGTTTTAGGACGAGTTCTCAGGCTATAAGCATCAAACTAAAATAAAAAGTTAAACATAATAAATTTGGTGTAATCTTAAGCTTTGGTCAAAATCTTATTTGGGAATTGCTATCGTAAAGTAACAGTATGGTGTGTTTTAAAAAAAGCCCGTAGCACGTATCAAAATACAGTTGGAGAGTACCTAAATCCGGGCACTTTGAACCATATATGTTTCATTAAAACAAAAACAATAAAAATAAGCATTCAACTAAAACTTCTTCGTCAGTAATCGTGTCATTTTTTTCTTCGTTTAAATTGTTCTGGTGTTTACTTTAAAAAATTTCTCTGTAAAGCTTTATTTACCGGATCTACTGTTTTGATTTCAATCCCCCGCGTGCAAATGTTTACATTTGATAGGAAGAAAAAACAAAAGTAAGTTAATAAATTAATACTCAATTGATTATTGACATACGTTTATGAGACAGGTGCGTGCATCAACTGATTCCATAGAGTTATGGGTATTTATCGTACAAACACATTTGTTTTCAGTTGTCCGGATTTAAGTACTGTCCGGCTTTAGGTACTTCACCAGTAGGGCGCCGCTAAAATTGAATGTTAGCAGGAGAACAAAAAAAATAATATGCCTGATGAGGTTCATAAAACACTGAGCTCATATTCTCATTGGGCTGTATTAACATATAAGTACGTTGTTTATTGTGACTTGTGTATATACATAGAATAGGAACGCTTAAATTGTGAAATACAACAAGATAACACCCTGCCCTATGGGCCTATAAGTCACCAGACAGAGAGCATACAAAATCAAATACACAAAACCAAAGCAATATGTATGAGGAAAACAAAAGTAAAAAGTAAAAGTAAAAAGGAAAAATAAAAAGTTTTGCATTTAAGTATAGCATGGATTATATTTAAGCGAGTGTACTAAGTCTGTCTCAATCATAATAACAATAATTGAGAGGATGATTATTCAAATCGGGATGTTTCTTGAAATGGATAAGTAACCTATACGAGTCCGTATACGTAATGAAATTGCATGCACGAGAAATGTGGCAAGCTTGCGTGGGTGGGTTGACATTGCGTTAATTTTTTGCTTACATCTATGGTAGTGTCCTGGTTAAACATGTCGTAATACACTTTCTCAGGTCACTGTATAGATTACAGTCAAACAGAATATGTTTCTCGTCTTCAATTGCCAAAGTCCCGCAAAACCTTCACAGTCTTTCGTTCTCTGGTTCAACGATAAACTGACCCGTTTCAACTCGCAGGGGTAGAATACCACATCTGAATTGGTTTGAAAACACACAAATGAAAGTCCCTATGTTTGAGGTTAATTCAAACATTGTTTAATATCCTTACAATATACAAATCAATCGGCCTATATTTGTCATCGACAAATTGATCCCGCGCTCATCCGCGGCGCCAATAAATCAAACAATCAAAGCGTTCAAACGCTGAAAGACTGCGGCTTGATACAAACCTTAACAACTGAAAGAATACAAGCGGTATGTTCATTAAATACCAAAAGTCCTTAAGTGTTTTTCATCAATATTGTTTCGAACTAATTTTGCCAATCCAAAAGATATTTCATGAGTGTTAAAAATGTATAACAATGCCAATATTGTTTTAGAAAAACCACGGCATAAAAAAAACGACATACTATTTACAAAGGTTAAATACTTGCGTCGGGTCTCGTTATTATATTGCCATATTTATTTTGGTTAAATGGCAAATTAATATTCCTACCTCGCTGCAGTAGTACAAGGCTAAAGTTTCTAATCCATGTTTCCTATGCATTTGTCAACAAATCGTCATTATTGTACAGACCACATTGACATATGTCTTCCGTTTTGTCGATTAAAATAATCGAAAGCGTAATTGCCCCTCCTAACTAACCATGGTACACGCACGCGCGTGACCTTCGCATCGTGTACAGCGCCAATATACAATCGTTAAACATACACTATATGATGCAGTACGCAGCAGATCAGTAAACATCGCCAACAGTTCCACAACATGCCTGTATGAATTGGCATCACATACGATCTACTTGTGGAATAAAATGATTATTTGATTGTTTATTATGGTTGTCTTGTGATCTATTCATATGTTGAATAAGTTAATTGATAGTATTTAGCGAACAAAAACACTTACCAATCCACTGAGAACAATGAATAGTGCAAGATAAAAGAGACGCCCGCTCCAGAGAGCAATGAATAGTGCAAGATAAAAGAGACGCCCGCTCCAGAGAGCAATGAATAGTGCAATATAAAAGAGACGCCCGCTCCAGAGAGCAATGAATAGTGCAAGATAAAAGAGTCGCCCGCTCCAGAGAGCAATGAATAGTGCAAGATCTAAGAGACGTCCGCTCCAGAGAGCAATGAATAGTGCAAGAGACGCCCGCTCCAGAGAGCAATGAATAGTGCAAGATGAAAGAGACGCCCGCTCCAGAGACCCGTTTGAAGCATATTGCACGCTACACGTATTGCACGTTAAGACTAATATTGTAACACAAACGTGTATGATGGAGAACATATAATCGGAAACACAACCTGTAGTTAATGCGCATGGAACTCTCTATCAGATTGTGTGTAAGTGATATTGCTGTTAACGAATAATTTAACTCATTATATGATAAAAATGACCACATAAAACCAATGAAATCAAACGAAATTCCAGAATTATGATTTGCTTTCAAGTTATCTGCAAAAACAAGTGATGTGTCTGACATAACTGTACTCTAAGTGTATTGCTGATATATACCATTGATACATAGTTAATCACCTATACAAAAACCAGTGATGTGTCTGACATAACTGTACTCTAAGTGTATTGCTGATATATCCAATTGATACACAGAGACGTAGTTAATCACCTATACAAAAACACAGGTTTCTTAGAGTTACTGCGGTTATGGAAACAAATGAATCACAAAAAAGTGTTTTATAAATAATTGCCATGCATCTCTTGTCTTTCGATGTAAAACATGAGCACATTAATTTATTATAATTATACTAATACTGCATTATTGATGTATGATATATGATAATGGCTTATTTTAAGGCGATTTAAAATCTGAAAGGGTATTCAGAGCACACTTAATTTAAAACAATGATACAAACGTTTAGTTACTTATGAATGGCAACAAATTTAGTGTATGTCTGTTGCAAATTTAGTGTATGTCTGTTGCAAATTTAGTGTATGTCTGTTGCAAATTTATGTATGTCTGTTGCAAATTTAGTGTATGTCTGTTGCATAATCGATAAATTATATATTTTACATACCTGCTTGTCGATTTGTAATGTGTTTTTTTTATACCTCAGCGATAGCCGGAGTCTTGAGTACCGCGATTTGAAACATTATATCGGATTTGGACGGGGCAGGTTGAACACCCTGTGTATTAATACGCGAAGCCAATCAGAACAGCTGAACTAGTTATTGCTCTCAGTGGATTGGTTTTTAAACGTTCGCTAAATGACTATCAATTAACTCATTCCCATTTTCTATAAATAAAACACAAGAAAACCATAATGTACTATCAAATAATCATAGTATTCCACGTCCTTAAGTAGATTTTATATGTCTCTGTAAATAGTATGTCGTTTTTGGTTTAACACTCATGAAATAATCTTTTGGATTGGCAATATCAGTTCGAAACAAAATTGATGTAAAAGTTATTCCTTTTTGAATTTTTCTTTACTTCATGACTTTTCTATTTAGTGAGCATAACGCATGTGTTCTTTCAGTTTTTCATTTGTTTATGTCAAATATAAACAAAGTGACACTCCAGCTGCAACAGCAGGAGATAACTCTTATTATCAGCACGAGGTCCTTTATTTGTGGCAAGTGACCAATTGCCAAAACAACACGTGAAAAAAAAACAACACATAACAAACACAAACACAAATGAATAAGTAGTAAGAAAGAAATAGTGTATCGTGTTATGTCAAGCCACAGTCTTTCAGCGTTTAAACGCTTCGATATTTTCATTTGTGCCGCATCGGTTAGGTCAGTTGGTAGAGCGCTGGACTATCAAACCGGGGTTCGTGAGTTCGAGCTCCATCCGGGCCACATAACTTGTGTGACGATTGATCATGAAATAATTTGTACGGCCATTCTCTCCTACATATGATTCAAGTAAGGCCGTCGTCAGTTACTTGCATAAGCATGTGCACTTGATACTTGTAACCGCTTAGGTCGGCTAAGCTTTCTCAGGAAAAATGGTGAGCAGGTTAACTGACCGCCATTATATGACTGTTAAATACGGCGAACACTCCAAGCGAACAAAATCATTTGTGATGACATTTACCAAAATGAGCAGTTTAGTCTTCCTTTATGTTATCTTATTATTTTGTAAAACAATTATTTGTACACTATATATAATAGTACTAACGCGACAAACATTCGAAATATGGCTACACACTAAAACATTGTGGGTCTCTAATTTTGCAAGTGCTGGTATCCACATTATTTTAAGGTGTTGTTTAAAACATCCTTATATAACTATCATAATAACTTGAACTTGTGATACCACAGTATTATACTAACTGTTGGAATTTAAAAACTTCTTTTGTATGTTAATGTGCATTGCGGTTGCATTTTATTAAGAATAATTCAGAAAAATATATTATGCAATAGTAAGAAATAAATAGTATGTCGTGTTTGGTTTAACTCATTGTATTATGGGCATTTAGACTACTTTCGTATCGGTTCACTACCCACGTTCATCGTCGGAACCCACTTTCGCTCAAATACGCTATCCTTCTGGATCAGACCGTGGAAGATTAGGCTAGCAAAACTCATGAATAATTAATGATACATGTCATTGATTTCGTGTCCAAGTCTGCACCGAAAATTCAACCAATGAAACGACGCGTTATTAAAACAGTAACATGTAGGAGGTGTTCGCATTTGTCATATTTACCGTTCACCTGCGCGTGGTCCATGCTGCCCGTTGAAAGTGGACAGTGAACTGATAAGAAAGTAGTTTAATTACCTAATAACAATGCGCGAATGTACGTGCGTACACAGCTGTTTTTGATCGGTGTTTACACAATGACTTAGTAACAGGTCAACTGATATATTTCCTTGGAAAAGTAGTTATATGTAACGTGTAATTTCATTGCTCAGAAGGTGGCTCATCAATATTCATGAAAACGAACTTTTAGCAGCCAGTACACCCACGAGTTATAATGTATAGTGGTAATGGAACATATACCATGAGTTTCGAATATGATCCACATTATACTTTCGAATCCTGACCAATATTAAAGTAGTGTATAGCGTTTGAAAGTTGATCTAATAACTAATGTTGACTTGTATATTTTGTGTACTTCATTGCTCTTGAGACATGCACACATCATATACGGAAACCTGCGTTACCTTCAAATATGGTTCACATTATAGAGGCACTCTACGACAAATAAGACACATCATACGGAAACCTGCGTTACCTTCAAATATGGTTCACATTATAGAGGCACTCTACGACAAATAAGACACATCATACGGAAACCTGCGTTACCTTCAAATATGGTTCACATTATAGAGGCACTCTACGACAAATAAGACACATCATACGGAAACCTGCGTTACCTTCAAATTCGGTTCACATTATAGAGGCACTCTACGACAAATAAGACACATCATACGGAAACCTGCGTTACTTTCAAATATGGTTCACATTATAGAGGCACTCTACGACAAATAAGACACATCATACGGAAACCTGTGTTACATTCAAATTCGGTTCACATTATAGAGGCACTCTACGACAAATAAGACACATCATACGGAAACCTGCGTTACCTTCAAATTCGGTTCACATTATAGAGGCACTCTACGACAAATAAGACACATCATACGGAAACCTGCGTTACCTTCAAATTCGGTTCACATTATAGAGGCACTCTACGACAAATAAGACACATCATACGGAAACCTGCGTTACCTTCAAATTTGGTTCACATTATAGAACAAATGAGCGTTAATAAAACACAATAATGATAACTTATACATGTTTTGTCCTTCTATAGCTCTGAAAATGTAATTACAGGTTTGTCTTATAGGTATTACGTATTTACTATTATAGTATTATTCCTTCATTTATCCACAAGTGCCTCCTCAGATTTCATCACATTTGATGGCGGATATTTTGTAAATTTTGATGTTGGTCTGATTTCTTTATTTCTTTGATTATTTTATAAATTGTGCAATAAATGCAATAACAGTCTTTAAGCATGCCATTACTATAATCAATGTCCAACGTTGATTACAATTTCGGGAAAATAAATTATTTTATCATTTATTTTGTAAGTGTCAGAAAAAATAACACAAATACAACATACGAATAATTTAATATACATGAAAAATATATATGGTAAAAATACTGTTTAGTTTTGATGTTAAAACAGAGGACGAACAAAATTGTGTGCCTACATTTACAGACACGTCACAGTAGTTGGTGTTGGCAAATTATCAGAATACGTCATTGATACGTGAACATAAGTGTGAACAACGGTACACATCGACAAGAAAGCAGGACAATAATTTGAGAGACAAATTATACAAAAGGGAGAGTTCACATATGTCTTAAAAATAAAATATTAAGGCATGACAATACAAGAGACAAAATACACAAAATGCAATGTCCAGGTGTCAGAAAATGTCCAAAGATACGTATTTATGCTAGTGAGCTAAACGTCAGAGAAATGGTGAAATAATTAATACATAGGTAATTACCGAGAACATGTCATGCGGAAACAGGAATAAAGCCCGAAGGCATTGACTATTAACAGGCATTTCTGCAAATGTCCCTGAACCGTGGGTTGAACGTGTTTCCACACGCCTCAATATACATGGCGTCCGTCCGTGGAGGATGGCGCACGCAGTCGTCGCATATGGAACGGAAGTAGGCAGATACCGTAATTTGGCACGCATGGATGCACATTTTATCAGTCAGCGGTGGATTTCCTTCACATCTCTGACAGATCTCACGACACCGCGGAGAGACGGTACTATCGCAAGATTTGACGCACATGTCATCAGAAAGGCTGATCCTGTGGACGCATTTATCACAGATAGTTCTGAAATACGTTGAAACTGTGTCACCGCACGCATGACTGAACATCTCGTAATCAAATGGAGGATCCCTTTTGCATGCCTGTCACGTGCGAAGGTTCGCCGATAGGTTATCGCACGCGGCGATGCACCGTGCGGAGGAGAACGCAGCACCGGGAGAGTACATCTCCATGATTGCGACCACGGAAAACTGGATAACTGGTGTTATTCTGCATCTACAACAATCAATAACTTCACGTGGCGAATCTTAAATACACCAAGAACAGATCCTCTGACTACGAAAACTTTGTCTCCATCTTAATATGAGCCAATACAATCAAAGTTCATATTGACCACATGTTTGGATTGGTTATTTTTAAGACAATACTTAATTTATAAATAAAACGTACAGCCATGCGCCCAGAAACTTATCTAAATAGCTAAAGTGTATCTCTATAGGTTCACTAATATTCCATAACAAACATTAGTCATGAACTTGCAACAAACTTTAGATATGTATATTTTTTATATGAAAGGACGTATATTAATGTTCATATAATATCTTGCATTTTCGTTAGATGTGTATCAGTTTCTCGATTAAGAGAGTAATTATAACTTTTTTTTCACCTGTACAACAAAAATACAAAAATTTACATAAAATCCTTTAGAAATTTACTGTAAATAATTATCGGTGATAACGTGTATTAGTGCTGAACGAAACGAGATAAAACACGTGTACAACAAATAAGTTACCTTGACAACACAAATAAACCTTAAAATGTTTTTGTCGACACAATCTTAACTCTTCGATGCGGTCAGATTTCAGGTCACGTACAGCGGTCCTCTATTTATACCTTTTGAAACAGGATGTTCTTTGAATTTTGGGTTTCCCGTCTTTACGATCAACACCATGTTTACCTGTCGAGTACACTTACCCCTAGATGCATATCCGGACATAAGGGCGAGCTAAATACAAATAAGTTTACTAGGTAAATGTAAATCTAAGTATAAAACTCCGTTCAGTTATATGAATTGTGTGTTAATTATTGGAGAACTTATTTTTATTGTTTAAAAAAGTCACGATCATGTATTTTGGTTATTTTATAGCATCTAACAACATGTGTGTATGATATTTTCCGATTTGTCAGTTAATTCATAGAATACAACAATGCATAGTGTAATATATCATTTCCTCGTGACTTAAAGGAAAATCGCGTCTAAATGAGTACATTTTAAAGTGTAAGCATGCGTGTGCGTATGTTTAATACACATGTCACTGAAAAAATCACTTCTATCCTACCTCACCATATTTCTTCGGCGATAAGCATTTGCTTTTTTTATTTGGCCAATGTTTGAATGTAAAAATGCATTTCGAAATTCTCACATGATAATTACGTGTGTATTCAAAAAAAAAACGTGATTCATAGCAATGCACTTAATAAGACAGTATTCGAATGTAGAGTGTGTAATTATTTACGAGTTAATGATATGAAGATTATTATGTATAGATATTCGTAATTTCTACATAATTAGTATTATATATGCGCAACTTACCCATGATTGTATCAAACGTATTATAAACAATTTCATTCATTCAAAAACAGCGTTTGATTTATATGTGTATTGACATGATTCGATGTTAATAATATTTGATTAGACTCTTCCGTTCGTTTGCTTGTTTGTCCGATCATGCGCTTAACGAACACCGCCCGTCAGTCCGTCACTCTTTGGGTTTAAACCCCTGTGGTTTATAGTGTCCGTTCCAAGGCGGTGACCCCAGTTTAATCGTGTTTTATGTGTTTGATGTCGACGTGTGTAGTAAAGAAAACTGTTCACTTGCCCGAAAAAAAGGACCTAAAGCTACATGTGGGTTTCTTTACTGGTGATTCAGCTGAAGTACTCATCTGGATTACCGTCGGTCATTTTCTGTATATAAGATACTATCAAACAATTATACAATCCAGTGCATGAAGGTGGCGGGGGCGATGGCCGGTGGGTACATAAAAGAGGGTTAACTGTGTTAAAGTCTCTTTTTTTAATATAAGCCTTACTTATCGTAAAAACAATTGTCTGTTGTATAAAATCTAAGGTATGAGGAACTATTAGACTATACTGTAATTCACAAATGTACTTTACAGTGATTAACACGTGCTACAGGAACTAGAATCCAGTCGAGAATAACAACAATTACCAGACCCCCTCCTCCAAGAGGATGGAGATAAGCATCACTAAGAGATAACATGCAAGTGGGTCTATAACGTTGATTTTATTTAAACATTAAAACAATGAGGTAAGCGAATTTGAATTTGCTTACCCGTAGTACGAAAACAAAAGATAATAGCTAGGAATAAAGAACGGGTTCATGGTGAGCTGCTATTTTGATGGATACATGATAGGCAGTTTTGGAACTTAATATTTATTACATCGAGGGTTAAAAACCAGAAGGTACCAATATATCGAGGGTTGTAAACCAGAAGGTACCAATATATCGAGGGTTGTGAACCAAAAGGTGCCAATATATCGAGGGTTGTAAACCAGAAGGTACCAATATATTGAGGGTTGTAAACCAGAAGGTGCCAATATATCGAGGGTTGTAAACCAGAAGGTGCCAATATATCGAGTGTTGTAAACCAGAAGGTGTCAATATATCGAGGGTTGTAAACCAGAAGGTGCCAATATATTGAGGGTTGTAAACCAGAAGGTGCCAATATATCGGGGGTTGTAAGCCAGAAGGTGCCAATATATCGAATGTTGTAAACCAGAAGGTACTAATATATCGAGGGTTGAAAACCAGAAGGTACTAATATATCGAGGGTTGAAAACCAGAAGGTACCAATAAATTGAGAGTTGTAAACCAGAAGGTACCAATATATCGAGGGTTGTAAACCAGAAGGTACCAATATATCGAGGGTTGTAAACCAGAAGGTACCAATATATCGACGGTTGTAAAACAGAAGGTGCCAATATATCGAGAGTTGTAACCAGAAGGTACCAATATATCGAGGTTTGTAAACCAGAAGGTACCAATATATCGAGGGTTGTAAATCAGATGGTACCAATATATCGAGGGTTGAAAACCAGAAGGTACCAATATATAGAGGGTTGAAAACCAGAAGGTACCAATATATCGAGGGTTGAAAACCAGAAGGTACCAATATATAGAGGGTTGAAAACCAGAAGGTACCAATATATCGAGAGTTGACAACCAGAAGGTACCAATATATCGAGGGTTAGGCTGTTGATTTCAATGGCAATTGGTACCTTCTGGTTTTCAAGCCTCGATATTTTTTGAAACGGTACTCACTCAAGAGTGCTAAAGACAAGTTCTGTGTTAAAACAAATTATCCATCAATCTATAAAACTCCAGCATGGTAACATGATAACGTTTTGGAATATTATCATAATAAGTTTATAGGTCGAAACGAGCGTCTTCTGTAAATTAAATTATATTCAACATAAAGAGTAAATAAATAAGCAAACGGGAAGAATAACAATAAAACTGACATTTTTATTTTGACTGTAAAACACAGTTCGACCGGTATTTGTGCATCCATTTACACTCACTTTACAGACACATTTTTTGAACGTTATATGGATATATATAGTACACAAATGTTGTGTCGATGTCTGATAAACATGATACATCGACATGCAAGAAAGAAGAAAAGGTATATAAAATAACAGTTATTTCAATATAAACATATGCAAACCGGAAAAAAAATACGACTGACATACTGCACAAAAGAGAAAAATTGACAAAAATAGGAAGAACAACGCGTTCTTAAATATATATATATATTGCCATACAAATGCATTCGTACGTATACGGATGTATATGTAAAGGAGATAAATATCGGAGAAACCTTAAATTGACCGACTTGTCTTTCAATATATATTAAAGGTAATACGAAGCCAGAAATAAAGCTGAGAGCAATAGGATATTAACAGGCATTCCTACAAATGTCACTAAACTGAGAGCTTAATGTATTTCCACAAGCATGGATGAACATGTTGCGCACGCAGTCGTTACAGAGGGAGCGGAACTCGGTAGAGATCGTGTTTCCGCACGAATGGATGCACATTTTATCAGTAAGATGAGGACTTCTCATGCATGTCCGACAAATCTGTCGAAACTGTGTCAAGATGGTATTACCGCAAGATTTGATGCATGTCATCAGAAAGAATGACCCTGTTCACGCATCGATTACAGATGTCTCTCAGATACGTGCAAACTGTGTTGCCGCACGCATGACTGCATATTTGTACAGTTGGCAGTGGGCTTTCCACACATCCCCTACAAATCTGGCGAAACTATGTCAATAGTGTAAAATCGCAAGATTTGATGCACATGTTATCAGGAAGACTTACCCTGTCCACGCACTTATTACAGATAGTTCTGAGATACGATGAAAACGTGTTGCCGCACGCATGACTGCACATCTCGTAGTCCATCGGCGGATCGCTTGCGCAAGACTGACACGTGCGACGGTTCTCTGATGAGAATGTGTTGCCGCACGCGTTGATGCATCTGGTGCTGGAGTACGCAGCACCGGAACAGTTCATCACCCAGACCACGACCACGGACAACTGAAGTAACTTGTGCATAGTCTGCATCTGTAATAAACAAGCAATGAACGAACTTTTCGGTGATTATACATGCACGGAAAAAGAACTGACTGTATAAATTCTATAAACAACAACCTGTGATTATATCTTTTTTTTTTTATATAAGCGTTGTGACTAATTGGTTGCATTTCATGATTTGCTACAAATGAAAAACAACACAACCTTATTTTTATAATAATTTAGGAAATATTAACCGACGAATATTATATACATTTTATTGCGCAAGCGCTCGTAAAAAATATTAATTGTCTCCCTTTCCATTGATAATATAACGCGTTATTACATCGAAAACAAACAAATATCCTCTATTTATTAGGTGCACGTGCCGTTTTCAACTTATTTCATGGGATTATAAGTAGGTCCTTAAGTCCGAATGCAATATAGCGGCTATCAATCAATTCGTGCAACCCAACAATGGACTTTAAAACTACGAAATACGAAACGCTATGACTGTCATTGTGTCATAATTCATATTATATTGTTTGGGCTATATGTTTTTCTTTTACCAGTTTAAGTTCGTATATAATGAAACAAAGTCTCAAATTTGTACAATACTGTTTTATTTAATTTGTGTCGCACGAGGAAGGTTCAACTGAACAACCAACACACTCAATGTATTTTTCAACGTTTCAGCTTACGCCTTCATCAGGATAATATGACAATTAAACAACGGACGTGACGTCCTGCAATAACGTTACGTTATTTGTCGGAAAAACGTATAGAAATAAGTATACATGGTTAAATTAATAAATAATTTTAACATACATTTATACATGTAAATAATAATAATAATTTAAAGCACACAAGATAGGTTAGTACTATACTGATATAACATACAGATATTTTGTATATATTAAAGATGCAGCAGTTTCAATATTAATTTAAAGCAACGTTTCTCTCTGGACGTCGCCAAATTAACCTTTTCCCATCTTAAACAATAGACACAAATTAACTAAGGTATACAAAATTATTAATATATTAATTTTGTATTTGGTAACTGGTCAACTTAAAGATTATAAAACTGAACGTCATAAAATAATTGTTTGGAAGTGGATGCTATCAAAACAAAACACTTATCCAAAAAAGATTTAATTATTGGAAAAACAAGTAAAATAAACAAATAAATATCTGACTCACCTAATAAAATTGTCTAGGGTCGCGGCTTTTTTAAGGGTAGGTCGGGTAACCTGAAACAAACACTTTTTTTACTCCTAATGATTGTATTACTCATAACACTCGGGAGACGAATATAATGTATACATTAGCTCTACAATTAACATTATCGTACCTGTGATTTGTGAATATAAATATATTTTTCCGAAATGTTTATGCAGACGGAAACATTAAAAGCTAATAATGATAAACTGTAATACACTATGGCCACTTTGCTTAGATACAGAATATAATAAACTTATTACCAAATGTATGTGTTCACCCATATATCATATTACAGCTTTCGTCAGTCAAACAGTATTCTTCTGTGTGAAAAGTTCTGGTTTAAAATATGGATTTGTGGATAAATAAGCATTCGGGTCTTTAGAAATCAAATCATCACAGTGTGGACGAGATTCTGAGTTTCTGTTGACATTTTCGTTAATATACAACCACCCTATTCAGTATCAAACGAGTATCTTTCTAAACACTTATGTAATATATAAGTATCAAAAGACTGGCATTAGCATGTCCTGATCCTATGTTCGATTGCAACTAGAAATAACTCGGAGAGTACAGACCACCGCCAGTTAGTGCAGCACCTAATGATTTCTACAGAAAATAATGTAGCAATTTCCCCTATAATAAATTCTACTTTAGACACTCCTGGATCCAGACGGTGATCCGTATCAGCACTAAAATCTAATCATTTGTTCACCGGCCAAGATCAAACTTTCTCAGAAAATGTCCTGCAAATCAGTTCAAAACGTTTGCGTAAAAATTCTAACAAACAAGCCAACATGCAGACACACGCGGAGGTAACAAAGAAACCTTTGTCGTGTACTTGGTAATTATATGAATGAGTCATAAATGCACTTTGGGATCCCGGCGAAATAGTAAACGTTTTAAGGCTAATTATTGTGATTAACTTTCACTTTCAAAGCGATGAGAACAATTTTCTAATTGGCTGATTTCTAAGTCAGACCGAGACCTGGTCGTCCTCAGATCCTAATGGGTAGAGTTTTAGCACGGAAAGTAACCGGAACGTAAACTGGTTTAAACCCCCAATGCTTTGCATTTGACCGTTCCAATGCGGTAGCCCAGTTTAATCCATGTGTGTTTTGTGTTTGTTATGTGTTTTTGTGATGTGCTGTGTAATATTTTGGCAATTGGTCAATTGCCATAAATAAAGGAACTCGGGCTAAAAGTAAGACTTCTCTCCTGATGACGCAACTGGAGTTTCGCTTTGTTTATATTTAGGATATGATTTATATCAGATTGGGAGTAACAGGGTTTAAACAAGAAACTATTCTACATGATAATCAGCTACCGATGCCAAGTAACTTCCTGACATACTACGATGCGCGGTTTGTTTTTATTTCGACATTTCCCCCGATCATTCTTGCGCAAACGTCTTCTTTATTGCCTTTCGATAATGATAGCAGACTTCACCGTGTACTTAACAATCTATGAATCTTAGTTTTCCTTCGAAGCATCTTCGTTACCTTTGTTATTAGATCTCTACAAGCATATTCGTTACCTTTGTTATTAGATCTCTACAAGCATATTCGTTACCTTTGTTATTAGATCTCTACAAGCATATTCGTTACCTTTGTTATTAGATCTCTACAAGTGTCAACAATAATGATTAGCATAGTGTGCATATGATAAAACAATTTGAGGCAATTATTTACATATCCAGCACGTCTCGTTCTTATCTAGACTTTCTAATTACGACGCACGATTTGTCTGTACGCCAACATTCTTGAGGTAATTTACCAATATGTTCGCCATAACGCATACGTAAATGATTTATTTCATGGTATGTATTGAAATAGTGCAGAATGTTACAGGGACTATGTCAACGAAAATGTGATCTCCTTTAGCAATTCAATGTTATTATGTTCAATAAATGAGCAATACAAAGGCATATACAATAAATAACGCATCAATAATTTGTTACATTATGAAAATTTCTATAAAAAACAGTCAAGACAAACACTTGCAAAAGAAAAACCCAGAGTGGGTATCGAACTCACAACGACGGAGTCATTAAAACAAATGACTGTAGACAGCAATGTAACCAACTGCGCTACTATGATTTATGAAAATGAACGAGCATACTATGGTTATATACGATATCCATAAATCTGACGTCAGAGTTTAAACAAGAAAAGGGCCAAACAAACACAATCTAAATTCTATGATTATTCCCTCAGAATGCACAAACACTTTTTGCATTATATCTACATTCTTTAAACTTGTATTATATGTCAATACTGATATTTAATTTTCAGAATTTTTAAAGCAGATGCCACTTTGGGGCCCTTTTCGTTGACATAGTCCCTTTAAAATGCAAATCATTTATTGTAGGTCGGTTGACTTCATAACATTTTTTCTCTGGGCTATATGGAACTACGCTCTAGTTTTTTTAAAGTACCCAAATGAAATGACAGCAGTAGCAGTAGTAGTAGTTGTAGTAGTAGTAGAAGTAGTAGTCAAATTTATTATTATAAGTAGCAGTAGTAGTAGTACTAGTAGAAGTAGTAGTAGTAGTTATAGTAGAAGTATTAGTAGTTGAAATAGTAGAAGTAGTAGTAATATTGTTATTATTAATTTTATTAGTATCGTTATTATCATATTATGATAATAATAATGATAATAATATTAATATTATTATTATTATTTTAGTTTTTATTATTATTATTATTATTATTAGTATTATTATTATTGATGTAGTGGGGTGGGGTGAAGATAAACCAACACCGTCTCGAGGTTCGAGTTTTGTAATTACGACGCCGACAATATATCGGAATTTATATATATATTATATATAAATGAAAAACCTACAACAAATAACATAGAATTACAATATATCACAATATTCACAAAACAAATACAAAATATAATATACGAAAATTCATGCATTTCATTCAATAAATTGCATTTACAATAAAAATACATTAATAAATGCAAATACAAATTAAAACAAAAACAAGCACACTCACCAGGTTGGATGTATATAAAACAGCAATGGAAGCAAATCAGCAATGGAAGTCTTGCGACTTGAGCGCTGTACAAAAATGGACAGAAGGCATGGTCAGTAATTTCACATCTCTATCACATGCTTTTTCCAACCTGACCAATCAAAATCTTGTTGATTATAAACCTTTCATACTGACTGGACATTACATGAATGACCTCACAGTACATGGCTGGACGCACACAGGACAAGGGACTGAATCTCACAAATGGACACATACAGACAAGGGACATAAACACTACAAAATACTAGTAGACAAGTGACATAAACACTATATGATACTTGTATATAAATAGATACAGTACAGAATACAAAATTGACCTATTCTACACAGTCCCTCTCTTCCTCGAAAATGTCTCCTGACATTTAAAATCTGAGAATAAACTGTATGAATCTAAGAAATTGAAAAATATTTTGGAAATACAACTAAAACAATTTAATTAAAGTTCTGAATGTAATAAGGGAACAATAAGATAGACTAAATTGAAAAAGAACCTCGAATATAATCAATTACATTAATAATACACACACACACAAATCTGACAGAAGAACCGTCAATTTATATATGCATGTACATACACTATCACGAGCATTTTGATCAAGGGAAGTAATTATGTCAACCATGAAATAATCTGTCAACAAGAGTTGTCTCCCATGTTCCCTTAATCAAATAGCCTTAATGGACATTTAGAATAAAAACTCACGAGTAATGATTAAAATTACTGAAATATATTAACCAGATACACAAACAAAACAGTTTAATCAATATTAATATGGGACTCATCAAGATTGAATGAAAGTTTCCCGTATTTAATATTAAGTCAAATAGACAAATACAAATAATGGTACATGTTTCATATGCAATCACTCAACAAAATCTCACCTGTTTCATTTTTAATATAAAATGATAAAATTTATTTACAGTATATACATTTGAGTAAAACAATATTATTTGGATTTCAAAAACCTTTTCTCAAAGATATTGACCAAAATAAAGTGAATATTACTCTATACAAATGTTAGAGCAGAGTTTGCAAAATAACAGATACATAATTATGACAATAATGTTTTTCCAGAACATAAATGGATATTATATTCTGCACCTATTTCTGAAAATGTTTACAACCATGGTTGAAAGCATGGCATAACTTTTCATTTAATGCAAAATAAAATGGATAATTGCAAAATTTACAAATTTACACGTTTACACATTTTATAGTTAAAAATGGACCTGATAGGTTACATGCAACCATTATAGGTTACAAAACACCAAGCTGAAAATATATAATGAGTGTATCAAACAAAATGCTCAACAGACTGTTCAAACTGTCAATCGCCAAACTGGTGGACGACGTTGGCGGACAGGTCTGCTGGGGGGGTGGACTTTCCTGCCTAGGCGGGGTTTGTGAAGGACTAAGGCCAGGAGTGGACACATGCGAAGGGGGCGAACCAACCGGACTGGGAGTAGAAGATCTACCTGAGACTGAAGGGGAGGTAGGACTCACAGGACTTTGTTGAGAAACAGAATCCGAACGGGGAGATGGAGAAGGATCTGAAATAGAATGGGTACCGATGCTGGTCATTGGGCCTGGAGTTACAGCAGTACTATTGTATTGGTTCCGCCTCTGTGGAATCCTATAAATTTGTACAACAGAATCCGATTTAAAACTACTGTCACTGTCACTGTCAAGTGTCTGAAAAGGCTTAGTTTGCGTTCTGACCTTGCGGACAGTTTGCGGTGCCTCATCAGGTTCTGGAACAGAGACAAATGGCAACAACATGTTCCTGTGAAAAGTTCGAATCGGTCCCTTGCGGGTCTCTTTCTGTACACAGGCTGGCCTTCATATGGGATATCTAGATCCACATATGGTTCTTTCTCCAATTTATCAGCCAATTTATGTCTGCCTTGCAGATTGACTTGCCTAACAAGTACAAGATCATCAATGCAGATCTGATTCTCGTTTACTTTACTGTCATACAGAGCTTTGTTTTGTGCTGCTCGCTTTTTAGCACATTCACCTGCCACTCTGTATGCGAATTTGAGGCGTTTAAGCAGTTTTGAAATGTATGCAGAGTGCAATGCCTCTCCTTCGTTTCCTGGGGTTGTGCCTAAGTAGGCATCAACCGGCAACCGTGGGTGCCACCCAAACATTAAGAAATTATGGGAAAACCCAGTTGCACTGCTTTTTGTGGCATTGTAAGCCTGTACCAAAGATGGAATGTAGTCTTTCCAATCTGACTTCTTCTCATCCCACAGAGTACCCAACATGCGGAGCAAGGTACGGTTGAACCGCTCCGCCGATGGATTACCCATGGGATGAAAAGGTGTGGTCCGGGTCTTCTGAACATTTGCAAGCTTACAAAGTTCTTTGATGACCTGACTCTCAAAGTTTCTGCCTTGATCAGAACGGAGTTGCTCCGGGAACGAGTAATGAGCAATGAAGGGTTCAAACAAGGCTTTGGCGGTGGTGGTCGCTTTCTGGTTGCGGCAAGGGATTGCCTTGGCATAACGGGTAAAGTGGTCCGTTATAACCAAAACATCCTCATAACCACCTTTGCTTTTATCTACTTTGAGGAAATCAATACAAACAAGTTGCATTGGCCTGGTGGTCTCAATAGGAACAAGATTTGCAGAAGGAACAACGGGTGTTTTCCTGCATATACAGCACCTACAATGAGTGACAATGCACTGTTCGATTCCTGGCCAGTAGAAACGCTGCCGAGCAAGCCACAATGACTTGTCGCGCCCTGGATGACCAACATCGTCATGGACCCCCCGAAACGCTATTAAGCGATAGGAGTAAGGCACAACGAGTTTTTTCACCGTCCAACGTGGAGCTACGATACAAAAATCCATCAATAATTGACATGCGATCAAAATATCTAATAAGTGTTTTGACATTGGTTGATAACTCTTTGATATCTCAAGGTTTTGTACCACACTGAACCATGTCAATGACATGTGCAATATCACGGTCACCTTACTGTTCTTTGGACCAGTTAATTTGGTTTACTGTACTGGCTGGTGGGATTGCATCCACAGCGGCCGTCTGTGAAGCAGAAACACCCGTCAGACATTAAATGGCTGGAAACTGAAACGAAACAGAGTCACATGTTGCCTTAATAGCATCAGAGAACAATTGTGGTCTCCTGCTCAGACCGTCACAATCAGTATTTGAGCTTACCAGCTTTGTAAGTTATGTCACAGTTGTACATAGACAAAGCGGCAACCCAACGCTGGCTGGTAGTATCGAGCTTTGCAGTAGACATGACATAAGTTAAAGGAGTGTTGTCAGTGGTTACAGTAAAAGTTGAAGCGTACAAATAATCATGAAATCTGTCCGTTATAGCCCATTTCAGCGCAAGGAACTCCAACTTATGCGCAGGATAGTTGCGCTCACTGCGACGGAGTCCTCGGCTTGCAAAAGCTATAACACGCTCAGATGAGTCTTCCTGTAGCTGTAACAGTACAGCCCCTAACCCAGTGCCAGACGCATCAGTATGCACAATGAAGGGTTTGGAGTAATCTGCAAAGGCAAGCACAGGGAGAGATGTCAATTTGGACTTGAGAGAGTCAAAAGAGACTTGTTGGGTTTGACCCCAGGACCAAGAGACTGGAGATTTCTTTTTCCCTTTAGAAGTGGATGGCCCATGACCTTCAAGAAGAGAATTTAGAGGTTGGGCAATTTTGGCATAATCTTTTATGAAACGCCGGTAAAAAGCTGCAGTTCCAAGAAAAGATCGCAACTGACTGATGTTTGTGGGAACAGGCCAAGAAGAAATAGAATACGTCTTTTCAGGATCGGTGGCAATACCTTCTTCTGAAATGATGTGTCCCAGATATGTGACAGAGTTATTGAAAAATTCGCACTTGGAGCCTTTCAACTTAAGACCATGCATCTCAGGTCTCTGGAAAACAGCAGTTAGTCGCTCCAGATGGGATTCAACAGTATCAGCAAAGACCAAAATGTCGTCAATAAAGACGAGACACTCGTGCAAGAGAAGATCGCTCAAACACTTTTCCATGCAACGCTGGAATGTTGCGCCAGAATTTACGAGACCAAATGGCATGCGTTCACATTCATAGAATCCAAGTTTCCCCACGGAAAAATGCAGTTTTGGCCTTGTCTTCTTCCGCCATTTCGACCTGCCAATAACCTGACCGTAGGTCTAACTTTTAAAAGAATTTGGAACCCACAAGTAGGTCAACAGTATCGTCGAAACGAGGAAGCATGTATGCATCTTTCCGGGTTCTGGAGTTGAGCATACGAATGTCTAGACAAAAACGAAGAGAATTGTCTTTCTTTCGTACTAAAACACAGTTTGAAGAGTAAGGGGAATTGCTTTCGCGGAAAGCACCGCAAGCAAGCATCTCCTTAAAATGTTGGCGCACCTCCTCATACATACCTGGGGGAATCCTTCGGTAAGGCTGTTTAAAAGGAGTGTCATTATCAAGAGTGATATGGTGCTTCACCAAATTGCAATGGCCTATATCTGTTGGACCAGATGAAAATACATGTTTCCAGTCTCCTAGAACTTGTCGAACTCTAAGAAGCTGCTCTGGTGTCAAATTTGAAGAATCAATTTTGATGCCAAGATCATCAATGGACGTATGAACCTGTTGTGAAGTGGGATTAACACAAGGAAAGATAGAAGAAGAAGTAATATCATCAACAACAGTGACTCCATTTACAACACAAATGGGAGTTTTAGGTTTTATGAACACTGACTTGGCAGTCATGTTACAAAGTCTCACTGGAACTTTGGCACAATTACCATGCTGAGGGACTTTAACAACGTGTGGCCTGACAACTAAAGGTCCATCATCAGAAAGGTTCTCTGTAACTACCTTCTGGATGTCATGACTCAGTCCTCTCACGATTCCACTGAAAGAAAGTGATTCATAAGGTTTGATCTCAACAATGTGTACATTTGTGGACACGACTGTAGCTGGTTTACAAACAAGTGTGTTCAAAGCCGTCTGCCAGGCATCAGGCAAAGATACACCAGCTGACACAGACTTGCATCGCCGAAAGATATTAGTGCCCAAGATAACAGGACAAGATGGACTAGCTGCGTATCTGGTACAACTAAAACTGGCAATGGCAAGTCAAAATTCAAAAAAGGAATAGAGATAGAAGTTTCAATGAAACCAAGAATTTTTAAATGGTTACCATTTGCAACACTACTTTCAAATCAACACCTAATTTTGAAAGATCTTTTAGAAGTGGTTTATTGGGAAGTGACTGGTAAAATGAATGTTAAACAGTAGACACCATTGAACCAGTATCAATAAGAGATACAGTAGGAACACCATGGAAAACTATGTTGGTTCGATTGGAATCTCCGACCAAACGATCTGCAAGGGATGAAGAATTTGAATCTGAAATGGAGGAAAATTGAGAATGGCCTTGAATATCACCGACCTCTGGGTGGCCACTAGCAGAGGTGGTTAGACTTTTGGGTTGTTCTTGAATCCTCTGCCTCGATAGCTCGCCCACGAACGTTGGGTGAAGACTGAATAGTCTGTCGAGAAAAGGGGAAAGTAGAGGGAAAAGAAGGCTGTTGGATCTGCGGCGGGGGATACTGAAATGGTGGCTGAAAGGAAGGCAATGATCAAAACGTTTCATAATTTCAGACAATTTTCTGTCAACACTGGACTGCAATCCTGAAACAAGAGAAGTAAAACGCTGCTCTAGTTCTGTAATCTGTTTTTGGGGGTCAGGAGTTTGAGTCTGAAGAACATTAGAATAGGGTTTAGTTTTAAGTGGCTCTGAAAGCTTCAACTCTTTCTCAACCTATCGAATGTCTCTAAGAAGTTGATAGTATTGCTGGGACGAATCCAGCTTGTGCCTGGTACTGCTCCTCAGAACTTCGGACCGGAAACCCGACCACAACCGCTCACACATCAACTCGTTCTTGGCTGTGCGTGGTAGGTGACCGCCCTCAAACGCTTGTTCTAAAATACCTTCCAACCTGCAACCAAAAGAAGTTACGGTTTCCTCGGCCTTTTGAGCTGCATTGAAAAATTCTTTCATTATAATACCTTTCCTGGCAGGCTCAGAAAAATTTACATCTAGTTTCTGAAAAATAATGTCAATTGAGACGGAATCTCCTAAAGACACAACAAGTTTGCGGGCTGTGCCACGCAAAGAATTTCTTATGGCCTGTAAAACCTTTACAGAAGAATAAGTATTGTCATGGAGTAGACATCTGACTTCATGACGCCACTCATAGTATGTGATTTCATTTCGGGGAACAGGATCTTCCCCTGAAAATGAAGGTATCTTAGGAATGTGTGTACCTGAAAAAAGAAAAGACTGACCTAAAGGAGTGCAGGGTGGTTGAAGGGGAGTAGGAGGCACAAGTGGTTGTTGAATTTAAAAGGTTTTGGGTTTAGTACCCAGATCCACTTTCTTTTCAACTACTGGGGTACCTTTGGGCCGGAAGTTATACTAACTTGAAAGTATCTGAAGCATTTCTTCCTCAGATGGCATACCACCAACGGCGCCTTGTTCATCTTCTGAAACGGGGTATTCCATTGTTTAAGAAAAGTTGGGCAACAAATACAAGGAGAAAAGCAAATCAACAGAAAGATATTCAAAGACCAAACAAAAGGCAATACTACTGTACACAATTCAATCAAAATAAATGACAATTTGTCCAAATGTAAAATAGATTACATTTTCAGTCAAGCTGTCTTCAACTAAAAAGAAACGAATCACAAATTATAACCGCAACACCTCAAGTGATGATAATTTGATTTCTATTCAACTGAAAATGAAATACAAACAAAAAAATGACGTTGATACTTAAATAATTCCCAAGATTGGCAATAAAAAGTGAAAATGTTAACAATTCTTCACTTAAAAGACAACAATTCCGTATTTACAAAACTCTCCGTGTATAGAAAATAATAAAGGAGACACTCTTCCTTGATGTGTACCAAAAAATAAATAATGAGACCAATAAATTCTTAATAAATCCAATTAATATGACTCTGAAATGGCACGAAATGAAACACTAAATTTAGTAATGAAATGTGGGTCTGGCAGACACAATTTCAACTAGACAACACAATAAACAACAACACAACACTGAACAATGACAATCACAACACACACAGTGATAATTACATAGAGATATACAAATCACAAAATAATTTAAACCATGAATATAGTTCACAATTTAAATTTCAAAATATTTCTGCAAACAAGATATTAATTATTAAAACAAATATTTTCCAAAACAGGCATTGTGGTGTAACACTTTTGAACTGATTTTGAAAAATAAATATGTACAGAAATAACACCATTTAACTCCACAGATATCAATGAAATACCTTACAACAACAAGAAAAATATTTTCGGAATGTCAGTTATCAATAAAATACTGCTGTAGACACAATATATCAAACACAGAAGTAAATGGCAGAATTTAGAAATTTCAATAAGAAATATTTCCTGGTCGCGAAATTATGTGACAACCCAATCTTCAAATGCAATATGTCAACAAGTTGGCAATAATTCTATCTCAATCAATCAAATAGCTAAGTTAAACAAATAAATCAATGGAAATGAATAGATAACATGCAAATAATATTGAAATAACAACGATCTGAGATACAGAACGTGTTTTCGTTCGGTTCATTTACCTGATTCACCGGAAACTGACTATTTTTGTATACATACGCACAACAAACAAATAGTGCGAAAGACAAATGCAAATGAAATATTTAAAATAAACTTACGTGTCCATCCAAATATCCAAAAACACACATATTAAAACACTATTCACATAAACAAATGTTCACAGTAAATGTTCACAAAGATCCTGTAGCTGTCTGGTGAAGACAAAGGTCAAAATAAAAGTACAAAAGTCACGTGATGTAAACACGGAAGCACAGGTGGAGAACGTTCCCTCTCACGAGGCAAAATGTAAAATTGTTAAAAAGTTCTTTGGAGAACTCCAAATGCAAATAAAGTTGAAAAAAAAATTCACACGACGAATTTCACTCAACGAAACAGCCCATGGTGCCGGCAAGGGGTCCTCAACCTCTGTGGGTCTTCGGGGGGGGGGGGGGCCTTGGAACGACACTGCACCGCCAGTGGTCCGCACGTGGTAGGTGTGGCTCCAACCTGGTTTGAAACGTCTTGTAGTCGGGGAGCCAAATGTAGTGGGGTGGGGTGAAGATAAACCAACACCGTCTCGAGGTTCGAGTTGTGTAATTACGACGCCGACAATATATCGGAATTTATATATATATATAATATATAAATGAAAAACCTACAACAAATAACATAGAATTACAATATATCACAATATTCACAAAACAAATATTTGTACTTTGGTACAATATACGAAAATTCATGCATTTCATTCAATAAATTGCATTTACAATAAAAATACATTAATAAATGCAAATACAAATTAAAACAAAAACAAGTACACTCACCAGGTTGGATGTATAAACAAGAAATGTCTTTAAAAAAGACAATCGGCGTTGAAATTAATATTGAGATGTCATTTAAAAATTACTTAAACAGACGGCCAAGATGATCGGTTACGTGACTTCTCAGACCCCAGATTTTTTAGTCCCCACCAATATTAGGAGACTTATTGGACCCCAGATTTTTTGGACACTATAATAAAACTTCTCGGACCCAAAAGTTAATTTCAGATAAATTTATTAATTTAAAAATTAAATAAAATTATCATTAATATCTATGCTGTGAATAAACCAATCATATAGCTCCATGTTTCCACCAGTGGTATATGAATAACCAAAATAATTTAGGTTAACATAATTGTTATCTGAATTTGTCAAGTCAATTAAACAAATTAACAATGTAAGAAAATAATTTCGGGAATGAATTAAAATTATTATGTATCAGACGAGTCTATATAGTTATTTATTGTACCGGTAATATACCATTCATGTTAGTTATCTAATATAATAACGATTTGAAGTCAAATAAGCATTTATACTGTGTATCCCAATAAAAAGCAATAGTCAGGGAACATTCAGCGATTTTTGAATTATATCAGTAGAAATATGATATATCAGGGGTTCCTGTGTATAATTAGTATTGCAAAGTGTGTATTCATGCTTCGCGAATAACAATTCGACGTATTCCGAATCTTCTTTCATAACATTTTATCTACAGACAATGTAGCATCTTTTTATAGATAACATAACATCTACTGGAGAAGTTGATAGAAAGATGCAATTATAAATAATCGTTTATAAATGTGTAACCACAATTTTAATTCAAATTACCAGAAAGTTTATAAATATAAATTCCCCATTTATTAACATTTTTAGGTTTATGATGCTCTGAACGCTATTATTGATGCATGTACGAGTATATTAACACAGCTACATAACGGTTGCTAGATACGCGCGCTATTTTTAGAATGACACTACTGATTATGGAATGTGATGAACTCGCTAGAATCAATGGGCTACATGGAACGGCAACATTGTGAATGAGATTTAAGAATGAGAAAATTGCACAATTGCTATTTATAGAGTGTATACCGCTTATATAAATGTAGGCTAAACAAAATACTTATTTCGTTACGTGAATGAACATAGCATTCTGTTTATGGCATACAATGAGAAAATACGTTCATAATTAGCCTCAGTTCTAAAGTATATGTTGAAGATATGTTTATAACTTCATTTTAACCGCTTATGTAAACAATTATGTAAATTGTTCATTCCCAAAAGTATGCAACAGTTATTGGTATACGTTAAGCCATTGTTTAAAGTTTGCATTCCCTAGAATTATAAAATTTGCCCAATTATATTGGCATTCAATTTTCCCGCTGCATAATTATCGCAAGGAAATCTGGGTCAAAAGTGATCTTAGACAGCTACGCCGAAAAACAGCAATGGAAGCAAATTAGCAATGGAAGTCTTGCGACTTGAACGCTTTACAAAAATGGACAGAAGGCATGGTCAGTAATTTCACATCTTTTTCCAACCTGATCAATCAAAATCTTGTTGATTATAAACCTTTCATACTGACTGGACAATACATGAATGACATCACAGTACATGGCTGGACGCACACAGGACAAGGGAGTGAATCTCACAAATGGACACATACAAGACAAGGGACATAAACACTACAAAATACTAGTAGACAAGGGACATAAACACTATATGATACTTGTATATAAATAGATGCAATACAGAATACAAAAAATTGACCTATTCTACATTGATATTATTATTATTATTAAAGGCTAATCCGGGACGACACTTTACGCACATGCATGCCCACGACACGACTCGAATGTTCAATGCAAATACTTATCATAAACATTCCGTTCTTGTAAGAAGCACCTGCTTAAGTCTGAATCAATATAGTATGAAATCTAGACGAGATGCAATGCAGGTGATACTTCGATGTGTCAGTTGAATATAATGTTAAATGTTGGCCTTGTTAACACCTAAATTTAATATATTTTTGCTGTGATGGTGCCAATCTTGGCTTTTATTTGAAAAAAAATATTGAAAATTTAGAAAAATCTGAACATTCTGAAACTATTTTTCTGACAAAGAAATGCGTAGTTTGAAGAGGTTGAAATATAATTATAAGTGTATTAATAGTTGGTGTATGTCGTGTACATGTTCCAAAATGTCGTGTTTAAACCACAGCTGCTAAATTTGAACTACTTTCAAATTACGTTAAAAATAACTTAAAAACATTTACAATATAACTAGATTATTGATAAATATAGGCCCATATGGGCATAAGGCCGCTTGTCAATGTTCGCGTGATCCGTTGTCCATGTCCGTGATCTGCTTCCGTGTCCGTAACATAATATATCGCTCCAGTTGAAATAACAAGGGTCGTTTCTCTTTCTTCCAATCCGTGTCCGTATACATCCGTGTCGCTATTTGTACCGTTCACAGACGACTTGTCCAGTATATTTTCTTAATATATATAAGATATTTGTCTTACATTAAGATAGCAATGCTCAACAACTTAATTTTCATTTATACATCAACTTTAGAAACATTTTATATAAATTATATTAAAGGACTTATATTAATAAATTCTAATGGATTTTGATAATAAATAAAAGGCTTCAATGAATAATTTTATAGAGGTGAAGATTGGGTAAATAATTTTCAAATTTTCAGATTGCAGTGTAATTTAAAATTACATGTATAACTATTTTCAAACTTTACATAAAAAATCTACTAAAGGAAAACATGACACTCGTAAATTTTCCTATAGACAAAGAACAAAATTATCGTTTTTAACCTACCCAATAAACAACGCATAAAGTTGTCCCGATTCTCATTACACAAAAATATTTGTCAAATCATATTAGAATCAAAATAATTTTCTCATTATCGTTGTTAATCGGTCAGTAAACAGCTGGTTGTCGTTCTGATGGGTGACTATTCAACCACTGGGGCTAACGCCCTCGTGGTTTAATTCCTACGCATCAGACCTCCAAATCGTTGTTTATTGGCCGATAAACAACGATTAATCAAAAATTATTTCTTAAATAACATACAAGTATGTATATATAATATACTAGTACGCACGACTGATAGGAACATATGCAAAAATCAAGCTGACGACGGATACGGATACAGTCACGGACATGGATACGTATAGCGGATCACGCGTACATGGAAAAGCCGCCTTACACAATGACACCTACATATAGTTTCTGTCTAATTTCATAATGTACAAGTTTTGTCTAAAGATTCATCTTGGTGTACTAACTCGAGACTTAGGAATATAATGAATCTAGTTAATAATTGTGGCGCGTCGTGAGAAAACCGGTCTTAATGCATGTGCGCAAAGTGTCGTCCAGGATCAGCCTGTGCAGTCCGCACAAGCTGATCCAGGACGGCACTTTCCGCCTTAAGTGGATTTATGGTTAGAAGAGACTTCCTTGAACAGAAAATACCATAAAAGCGGAAAGTGCCGTCCCGGATTTGCCAGTGCGGACTGCACAGGCTAATCCGGGACGACACTTTACGCACATGCATTAAGACCGGTTTTCTCAAGACGCGCCTCATATCTTCTCTTGAAGAAGAACTCGTGAGAGACGCAATAACATATCAACAAGGAATGAAGATTTAGAGAAGTAAGGTTGCAAAAACGCTTTACTTCAAGCGTGCAGGAATGCTTGAGATAAAGCGAACTTTGTATGCATTTCAATGTTATCACTAAAGAATGGGTGTTATATGGATATACAATCTAGTAAAATTGCATGCCGGGATCAAAAGACCATTCACAATATTCTGTTATTTTAAGCGTTCCAGATAAACACAAATTTCCTCTCAAACAATGATAACATGGTCGAGCACAAGCAACTTAAATCTTAAAATGACTAACATAGGCATCAGTTCTACACGCCAGACATACAAGAAAAGCAAAGGCGCCAAGCAATGTAGGGCGCCGCTAAAATCGAATGTTAGAAGGAGAAGAAAAAAATGTCTACATAAAGTTAAAGATAATATGCCTGATGATGCTCATAAAACAGTGAGCTGATATTCTCATTTATATTTAGTGAGCATAACGCTTGCGTTCGTTCAGTTTGTAAGATTTTTATGTCAAATATAATCAAAGTGAAACTCCAGCTGCGACAGCAGAAGAGAACTCTTATAATCAGCACGAGGTCCTTTATTTATGACAGGACCTATTGCCAAAACAACACGGCACAAAACAAAAAGACATATGAAACAAAAACTAAATTGAATAAGTAGTATGTAATAAATAGTATGTCGTTTTATGTCAAGCCGCAGTCTTTCAGCGTTTAAACGCTGTGATATTTTGTATTATTGGCGTCGCGGATAAGCGTGGGTTTCATTTGTGCCGCACCGTTTAGTTCAGTCGGTAGAACGCTGGACTATCAAACCGGTTCTCGTGTGTTCGAGCTCCATCTCGGCCACATAACTTGTGTGAGGATTGGTCATGAAATAATTTCAACGGCCATTCTCTCCTAAATCTGATTCAATTAAGGCAGTTGTCTGTTACTTGCATACGAATGTGCATTTGATACTAGTAAACCGCTTAGGTCGGCTAAGCTTTCCCATGAAAAGTGTGAGCAGTTTAACTGACCGCCATTTTATGACTGAAATACTATTAAATACAGTGCAAATATCCAATCAAACAAAATCGATTGTGAAGACACTACCGAAATGAAAAGTGTAGTCTTCATTTAAGTGATCTTATTATATTTTAATTACAATTTCCTTTGGTTTCATTCATTTAACAGTGTTCTGATTGGCTGAAATGGATAATGTGACAGGCTTTTATTTTTAAATGAAGTCGGTTGCCTCAATTAATATTAATGAAGGACTACTTTTTATTGTTGTTTACATGCAGTGCTGTCACACACCAAAAAAGCACGCACAAAAAAAATAGAAATACAGAAAAACTGATTTATTCACATCTATCAATGGCATCGTCAAAAAAGAATTAATAATACATAAATAAATTAATTAATAATTAATATAAACATGCAAAATATATACTGTTTGTTTTTTTCTGCCTCTATGATGAGCATTATGCATGAAAGAAAAGAAAGAATATAGAGAGAAAATTAAAAACCAACATTTTTGGATAAAAATATTTAATATTTATAATTAAATAGAGGAAAAAAAAGAAATTTAACAAACACAAACATAAAAATATACAGTTTAACAGATTGTAACAAAGAACGGTTTAGAAACAACAGGTTTCAGTAAAATAACAGTCATCCAGTTGAACAAATGTCTCACATTTTTTTAACAAGGAAGCCACCGGAAAACCAAGCGAGCATGGTATGTAATCATCCCATGCAACTTGCAAAAGAATACCACAAGAACACCTCGAAAAATGTGCGAGCTGCATCAAATTGTCACCTCTGTGAGCTGAGTGTCCCATTTAACATTGTAAAAATCCCATCAAGTAAATGACTCGCTAACTGCGAAGCTCAAAATACTCCTCGAAGTAGGCTCACATTCGCCAATTTAGCATAAGCCAAGGATGATTTGCACAAAATTCACGGGTTCATTAACTCGAAAATGTATCCATTCACATTGCGCTACAGGGCGAAGTATATCTTGTACATCGATCCAGTTTGTGGCGAATCGTTATAACACCCTGTGACGAATCGTTATCACCCTGCGACGACCCGTTATTAAACTGTGGCGAATCGTTATACATGTGTCCAATTGCTACTATATTCTAATTCTTTCACTCGGGGCCTAGAGTTTCAGCAGCAGCTGAAGCACACATGTCAAAAAAGGAATTAAACTTGTCTTCATGTTCATAGTAATATGCAAATAAGATGCATAAAAATTGACCTTTTCAATTTGTGTCACATAGGTGATGAAAAGCATACAGTACAGTACCGCAAGTCTTATATTTTTGGCCGATGACACACATTTCCATAGATTTGATACTTTAATAAGTAGTAAAATAATAAAAGTCGCTTATGTTTTTCTCGTTTATTTTATATCCACACTGCAGGTTAGATTTTCCGAATTTCGTACACAAAACGTGTCAACACGCAGTGCAAAAAATGTGGTGTGTAAATATTTGTTCAACACACGGTTTTAAAATGCCATAATGGGTGTAAACATTTACTAACATCGAGGGCCAAACGGGGCGTTTTAAGAAATTAATAAAACAAATTAACAAGCATATGAAACATTTAGTTTCAAATATAATAATAAACATTAATTATTTAAATATAGTTTACGCCTAAAGTACGGTTCCAACCACATATGTATATGGGCGTTTACTACATTGCTATTACTATATAATTTGCATAAAGCCGAAAGCTTTATGTATAGAAATTAGACGCATAAAAACTGACCCTCATATATCGATAAAGCGCCGATATGAGCATTTCAATTCTTATAATAACAATAATAATTACAATTATGTGTATAATTTAAATTTTTACCTGTAAAGAATAAATTAATTTGGGATTTATTTTTTGCAACTCGCGCATCAATACATTCAAGAATGATTCGTCGAAAAGGGCGTTTCAATTTTTAAATAAAACAATTATTGAATTACTATATATAATAGTACTAACGCAAAAAACGTGCGAATTATGGCTACACACTAGAACATTGGGGGTCTCTAACTAATTTTGCAATTGCTGGTATCCACATTATTTTGAGGTGTTGTCTGAAACATCCTTATATTACTATCATTCTACCTTGAACTTATTATACCAAGAGAAACGTTGTATACGTCGTGTTACACTTTTATATGTGTGGCATGGATGCATTGTTTACTCAACTTATTATAAGCAAAAAACGCTTCAGACATTCGTTCCACAACAAATAGTGGATGCACTACCTAATACTTATTTGTTTTGAGTACGTATTTGTATGAGAATGCAAGGGACTTAAATCCATCACGTCTGCTAAATTGAGTACACCGATTACTGTTCCTTGAAATAATACACTGCTCGAATACAAGAAAGATTACTGTGTAAAATCATGCATTTTCCTTTTGTGAGTACAAGTATCTTCTAGTAATTCTACAACTGCTTGAAACGTCATATCCTGTTATCTATTTTGAATTGATGCTATTATACATAAAAGTGTGGTCTGTGCTTATTAAATTTACTGAAGAAGGCTTCTACAACAGTTTGTGACGTCATTTCCTGTTATATATTTTGAATGAATGTTATTATTCATAAAAATGTGATCTGTGCTTTTAAAATTTACTGAAGAAGGCTTCGGGGCCGAAAGCTTTAAAACCGAGTCATTGTTTTAGAAATGTATATATACTTCGACCCTTGTTGGTCAATTTCTACAAGAAGTATGATACTGTTTTATTTATTAATTACGAAATACAATAGTATCTTATTATATCACAACGACAACAAAGCATGTTCACAAACTGAATACAAAACAATACAATACACATATTTTAGGTATGAATTAAAACTAAAGTATCTGATCTCGATACTAGTGTGCTGTTCAAAATGTTTGTTGCGCATAATAATGTTCTATTTTTAGAGAATTTGTATACGAAGTAGGCATACTAAATAATTTTTGGAAATTTATTGAAAATTGTTTGATGTACTTTTTTTAAAGAAAACAAGTGTATATAATATGCAGTTAATAAACATTTCTATTTGATTTACATAATTTACATCAGCAAGCGAGCATGCATGTAATCCAATCACAGAACGAAAACTGTCTTTATTAGTTATAGTTAAGTCAATGAAACAAATTGTTTCTTAAATAAAGAATATGAAGATATTTGTATCTGTACAACACATGATGATTTGAAATTAAACAAATTATGCAAGAGATTCATTAAAACAAGCAATCACACAAAACATATACATGAATGCGACAACACGCTAACTAACGCGTAGCCGAATAGCTTAAATAGAAAGGTTTAACATATAATTGTCCAACATTAATAGTTTTATAGATACCAAACGTAGCTTTGTATTACCATTTATTTTGACCATAGACGTGTCATGTATAGTTAGGAAATTTCGTATCCTCGCAAAAAGTAATTCGGTGGATTGTGATCGTCCACTTAGCACTTCGCAGTTGGATTGGCTCATACAAAGTTCATCTGAACGTGACCCCTAATGCGAAGTCATCAGATCCATTAAGCGGATAATATAGTAGCGTCAGACTGGAGGTGGTTTTAATGCGATTGGGTAAATACCGAGGACATGTAATACGGAAACAGAAATAAAGCCCGAAGCATTGACTTATAACAGACATTTTTGCAAATGTCCCTGAACCTTGGGTTGAACGTGTTTCCACACGTCTCAGTGAACCATGGAGGATGGCGCACGCAGTCGTCACATATGGGAAGGAAGTAGGCAGATACCGTCTTTCGGCACGCATGGACTCACATTTTATCAGTCAGCGGTGGATTTCTCTCGCATCTCTGACAGATCTCACGAAACCGCGAGGAGGCGATATTATCGCAAGATTTGATGCACATGTCATCAGAAAGACTGATTCTGTGAACGCATTTATCACAGATAATTCTAAAATACTGTAAAAATATGTTACCGTGCAGAAAAGTACGCAGCATCGGAACAGTACATCAGTATGACCAAGACTACGGACAACTGGAGTAACAGGTGTATATTATGCATCTGTACAAAAATCAATAAGTTCACGTGGCGAATCTTAAATACACCAAGAACAGATCCCCTGACTACGAAAAAACTTGTCTTCATCTTAAATATGAGCCAATAACATAGACGTTCATATTAACCAAGTGTTTGAATTGTTTATTTTTAAATCAAGACTCATTGTATGATTAAAACGTGCAGTCATGCGTCCATAAATTTATCTGTTTAAGTGAGCTAAAGTGTATCTCTATATCACTAATATTCCATAACAAACATTAGTAATGAACCTGCAGCAAACCTTAGATATGTATATGAAAAAGACGTATATTAGTGTTCATATAATCTCTTGCACTTTCGTTAGATTTGTATCAGTTTATCTAGTAATAGAGTAATTAAAACTTTCTTTCACCTAAACAACAAAATAAAACATAAAATCCTTTAGTAATTTACTGAAAATATTTATCGGTGATAAATAACGTTTATTAGTACTTAAAAAAACGAGATGCAACACGTGTACAACAAATAAGTTACCTTGATAACATAAATAAACCTTAAAATGTGTTTGTCGACAAACAAGATAACTCTTCGATACGGTCAGATTTCAGGTCACGTAGAGCGGTCCTCTATTTATACCTTTTGAAACAGTATATTATTTGAATTTTGTTTTTTTTTCCGTGTTTACGATCAATACCGTGTTTACCTGTCGAGTACTCTTGCCCCTGGATGCGAATCCGGACATAAGGGCGAGCTAAATACAAATTAATTTCCTATGTAAAATTGAAGTTTACGTATACAAAACTGTCTTCAGTTAAATGAAGTGTGTGTTAGTTATCGGAGAACTTAAAACGTGATAAAAGTTATGATTAAAATAGACACGAGCATTAATTTAGATTATTTTATAGCATTTTAAAACATTTCACAACATATGTGTATTATATTTTATGATTTGTCAGTTAATTCATAGTACACAACAACGCATGGTGCAATATATCATTTCCTTGTAACTTAAAGGAACATGGTGTTTAAATGAGTACTTATGTAAAGCGTAAGTATGTATATCTGTTTGTTTATAAAACATGTCACTATACAAATATCTTCTATCCTACCTCATCTTATTCCTTCGGCAATAAGCAAATGCTTTTTTTCCATGGCCTATGTCTGAATGAAAAAAGGCATTTCGAAATTATCAAATGAGAATTTCGTTCAGTGTGAGTGTTTTCGAAAAAAAAAAAACGTGATTCATAACAATGCTCCTAATTCGAATGAAGAATGTGTGCTTTTTGTCTGTGCGTAAAAAGGACAAAAATAGTCTTCAACAGATAATTCTAAAATACTGTAAAAATATGTTACCGTGCAGAAAAGTACGCAGCATCGGAACAGTACATCAGTATGACCAAGACTACGGACAACTGGAGTAACAGGTGTATATTATGCATCTGTACAAAAATCAATAAGTTCACGTGGCGAATCTTAAATACACCAAGAACAGATCCCCTGACTACGAAAAAACTTGTCTTCATCTTAAATATGAGCCAATAACAGAGACGTTCATATTAACCAAGTGTTTGAATTGTTTATTTTTAAATCAAGACTCATTGTATGATTAAAACGTGCAGTCATGCGTCCATAAATTTATCTGTTTAAGTGAGCTAAAGTGTATCTCTATATCACTAATATTCCATAACAAACATTAGTAATGAACCTGCAGCAAACCTTAGATATGTATATGAAAAAGACGTATATTAGTGTTCATATAATCTCTTGCACTTTCGTTAGATTTGTATCAGTTTATCTAGTAATAGAGTAATTAAAACTTTCTTTCACCTAAACAACAAAATAAAACATAAAATCCTTTAGTAATTTACTGAAAATATTTATCGGTGATAAATAACGTTTATTAGTACTTAAAAAAACGAGATGCAACACGTGTACAACAAATAAGTTACCTTGATAACATAAATAAACCTTAAAATGTGTTTGTCGACAAACAAGATAACTCTTCGATACGGTCAGATTTCAGGTCACGTAGAGCGGTCCTCTATTTATACCTTTTGAAACAGTATATTATTTGAATTTTGTTTTTTTTCCGTGTTTACGATCAATACCGTGTTTACCTGTCGAGTACTCTTGCCCCTGGATGCGAATCCGGACATAAGGGCGAGCTAAATACAAATTAATTTCCTATGTAAAATTGAAGTTTACGTATACAAAACTGTCTTCAGTTAAATGAAGTGTGTGTTAGTTATCGGAGAACTTAAAACGTGATAAAAGTTATGATTAAAATAGACACGAGCATTAATTTAGATTATTTTATAGCATTTTAAAACATTTCACAACATATGTGTATTATATTTTATGATTTGTCAGTTAATTCATAGTACACAACAACGCATGGTGCAATATATCATTTCCTTGTAACTTAAAGGAACATGGTGTTTAAATGAGTACTTATGTAAAGCGTAAGTATGTATATCTGTTTGTTTATAAAACATGTCACTATACAAATATCTTCTATCCTACCTCATCTTATTCCTTCGGCAATAAGCAAATGCTTTTTTTCCATGGCCTATGTCTGAATGAAAAAAGGCATTTCGAAATTATCAAATGAGAATTTCGTTCAGTGTGAGTGTTTTCGAAAAAAAAAAAACGTGATTCATAACAATGCTCCTAATTCGAATGAAGAATGTGTGCTTTTTGTCTGTGCGTAAAAAGGACAAAAATAGTCTTCAACAGATAATTCTAAAATACTGTAAAAATATGTTACCGTGCAGAAAAGTACGCAGCATCGGAACAGTACATCAGTATGACCAAGACTACGGACAACTGGAGTAACAGGTGTATATTATGCATCTGTACAAAAATCAATAAGTTCACGTGGCGAATCTTAAATACACCAAGAACAGATCCCCTGACTACGAAAAAACTTGTCTTCATCTTAAATATGAGCCAATAACATAGACGTTCATATTAACCAAGTGTTTGAATTGTTTATTTTTAAATCAAGACTCATTGTATGATTAAAACGTGCAGTCATGCGTCCATAAATTTATCTGTTTAAGTGAGCTAAAGTGTATCTCTATATCACTAATATTCCATAACAAACATTAGTAATGAACCTGCAGCAAACCTTAGATATGTATATGAAAAAGACGTATATTAGTGTTCATATAATCTCTTGCACTTTCGTTAGATTTGTATCAGTTTATCTAGTAATAGAGTAATTAAAACTTTCTTTCACCTAAACAACAAAATAAAACATAAAATCCTTTAGTAATTTACTGAAAATATTTATCGGTGATAAATAACGTTTATTAGTACTTAAAAAAACGAGATGCAACACGTGTACAACAAATAAGTTACCTTGATAACATAAATAAACCTTAAAATGTGTTTGTCGACAAACAAGATAACTCTTCGATACGGTCAGATTTCAGGTCACGTAGAGCGGTCCTCTATTTATACCTTTTGAAACAGTATATTATTTGAATTTTGTTTTTTTTCCGTGTTTACGATCAATACCGTGTTTACCTGTCGAGTACTCTTGCCCCTGGATGCGAATCCGGACATAAGGGCGAGCTAAATACAAATTAATTTCCTATGTAAAATTGAAGTTTACGTATACAAAACTGTCTTCAGTTAAATGAAGTGTGTGTTAGTTATCGGAGAACTTAAAACGTGATAAAAGTTATGATTAAAATAGACACGAGCATTAATTTAGATTATTTTATAGCATTTTAAAACATTTCACAACATATGTGTATTATATTTTATGATTTGTCAGTTAATTCATAGTACACAACAACGCATGGTGCAATATATCATTTCCTTGTAACTTAAAGGAACATGGTGTTTAAATGAGTACTTATGTAAAGCGTAAGTATGTATATCTGTTTGTTTATAAAACATGTCACTATACAAATATCTTCTATCCTACCTCATCTTATTCCTTCGGCAATAAGCAAATGCTTTTTTTCCATGGCCTATGTCTGAATGAAAAAAGGCATTTCGAAATTATCAAATGAGAATTTCGTTCAGTGTGAGTGTTTTCGAAAAAAAAAAAACGTGATTCATAACAATGCTCCTAATTCGAATGAAGAATGTGTGCTTTTTGTCTGTGCGTAAAAAGGACAAAAATAGTCTTCAACAGATAATTCTAAAATACTGTAAAAATATGTTACCGTGCAGAAAAGTACGCAGCATCGGAACAGTACATCAGTATGACCAAGACTACGGACAACTGGAGTAACAGGTGTATATTATGCATCTGTACAAAAATCAATAAGTTCACGTGGCGAATCTTAAATACACCAAGAACAGATCCCCTGACTACGAAAAAACTTGTCTTCATCTTAAATATGAGCCAATAACATAGACGTTCATATTAACCAAGTGTTTGAATTGTTTATTTTTAAATCAAGACTCATTGTATGATTAAAACGTGCAGTCATGCGTCCATAAATTTATCTGTTTAAGTGAGCTAAAGTGTATCTCTATATCACTAATATTCCATAACAAACATTAGTAATGAACCTGCAGCAAACCTTAGATATGTATATGAAAAAGACGTATATTAGTGTTCATATAATCTCTTGCACTTTCGTTAGATTTGTATCAGTTTATCTAGTAATAGAGTAATTAAAACTTTCTTTCACCTAAACAACAAAATAAAACATAAAATCCTTTAGTAATTTACTGAAAATATTTATCGGTGATAAATAACGTTTATTAGTACTTAAAAAAACGAGATGCAACACGTGTACAACAAATAAGTTACCTTGATAACATAAATAAACCTTAAAATGTGTTTGTCGACAAACAAGATAACTCTTCGATACGGTCAGATTTCAGGTCACGTAGAGCGGTCCTCTATTTATACCTTTTGAAACAGTATATTATTTGAATTTTGTTTTTTTTCCGTGTTTACGATCAATACCGTGTTTACCTGTCGAGTACTCTTGCCCCTGGATGCGAATCCGGACATAAGGGCGAGCTAAATACAAATTAATTTCCTATGTAAAATTGAAGTTTACGTATACAAAACTGTCTTCAGTTAAATGAAGTGTGTGTTAGTTATCGGAGAACTTAAAACGTGATAAAAGTTATGATTAAAATAGACACGAGCATTAATTTAGATTATTTTATAGCATTTTAAAACATTTCACAACATATGTGTATTATATTTTATGATTTGTCAGTTAATTCATAGTACACAACAACGCATGGTGCAATATATCATTTCCTTGTAACTTAAAGGAACATGGTGTTTAAATGAGTACTTATGTAAAGCGTAAGTATGTATATCTGTTTGTTTATAAAACATGTCACTATACAAATATCTTCTATCCTACCTCATCTTATTCCTTCGGCAATAAGCAAATGCTTTTTTTCCATGGCCTATGTCTGAATGAAAAAAGGCATTTCGAAATTATCAAATGAGAATTTCGTTCAGTGTGAGTGTTTTCGAAAAAAAAAAAACGTGATTCATAACAATGCTCCTAATTCGAATGAAGAATGTGTGCTTTTTGTCTGTGCGTAAAAAGGACAAAAATAGTCTTCAACAGATAATTCTAAAATACTGTAAAAATATGTTACCGTGCAGAAAAGTACGCAGCATCGGAACAGTACATCAGTATGACCAAGACTACGGACAACTGGAGTAACAGGTGTATATTATGCATCTGTACAAAAATCAATAAGTTCACGTGGCGAATCTTAAATACACCAAGAACAGATCCCCTGACTACGAAAAAACTTGTCTTCATCTTAAATATGAGCCAATAACATAGACGTTCATATTAACCAAGTGTTTGAATTGTTTATTTTTAAATCAAGACTCATTGTATGATTAAAACGTGCAGTCATGCGTCCATAAATTTATCTGTTTAAGTGAGCTAAAGTGTATCTCTATATCACTAATATTCCATAACAAACATTAGTAATGAACCTGCAGCAAACCTTAGATATGTATATGAAAAAGACGTATATTAGTGTTCATATAATCTCTTGCACTTTCGTTAGATTTGTATCAGTTTATCTAGTAATAGAGTAATTAAAACTTTCTTTCACCTAAACAACAAAATAAAACATAAAATCCTTTAGTAATTTACTGAAAATATTTATCGGTGATAAATAACGTTTATTAGTACTTAAAAAAACGAGATGCAACACGTGTACAACAAATAAGTTACCTTGATAACATAAATAAACCTTAAAATGTGTTTGTCGACAAACAAGATAACTCTTCGATACGGTCAGATTTCAGGTCACGTAGAGCGGTCCTCTATTTATACCTTTTGAAACAGTATATTATTTGAATTTTGTTTTTTTTCCGTGTTTACGATCAATACCGTGTTTACCTGTCGAGTACTCTTGCCCCTGGATGCGAATCCGGACATAAGGGCGAGCTAAATACAAATTAATTTCCTATGTAAAATTGAAGTTTACGTATACAAAACTGTCTTCAGTTAAATGAAGTGTGTGTTAGTTATCGGAGAACTTAAAACGTGATAAAAGTTATGATTAAAATAGACACGAGCATTAATTTAGATTATTTTATAGCATTTTAAAACATTTCACAACATATGTGTATTATATTTTATGATTTGTCAGTTAATTCATAGTACACAACAACGCATGGTGCAATATATCATTTCCTTGTAACTTAAAGGAACATGGTGTTTAAATGAGTACTTATGTAAAGCGTAAGTATGTATATCTGTTTGTTTATAAAACATGTCACTATACAAATATCTTCTATCCTACCTCATCTTATTCCTTCGGCAATAAGCAAATGCTTTTTTTCCATGGCCTATGTCTGAATGAAAAAAGGCATTTCGAAATTATCAAATGAGAATTTCGTTCAGTGTGAGTGTTTTCGAAAAAAAAAAAACGTGATTCATAACAATGCTCCTAATTCGAATGAAGAATGTGTGCTTTTTGTCTGTGTGTAAAAAGGACAAAAATAGTCTTCAACAGATAATTCTAAAATACTGTAAAAATATGTTACCGTGCAGAAAAGTACGCAGCATCGGAACAGTACATCAGTATGACCAAGACTACGGACAACTGGAGTAACAGGTGTATATTATGCATCTGTACAAAAATCTATAAGTTCACGTGGCGAATCTTAAATACACCAAGAACAGATCCCCTGACTACGAAAAAACTTGTCTTCATCTTAAATATGAGCCAATAACATAGACGTTCATATTAACCAAGTGTTTGAATTGTTTATTTTTAAATCAAGACTCATTGTATGATTAAAACGTGCAGTCATGCGTCCATAAATTTATCTGTTTAAGTGAGCTAAAGTGTATCTCTATATCACTAATATTCCATAACAAACATTAGTAATGAACCTGCAGCAAACCTTAGATATGTATATGAAAAAGACGTATATTAGTGTTCATATAATCTCTTGCACTTTCGTTAGATTTGTATCAGTTTATCTAGTAATAGAGTAATTAAAACTTTCTTTCACCTAAACAACAAAATAAAACATAAAATCCTTTAGTAATTTACTGAAAATATTTATCGGTGATAAATAACGTTTATTAGTACTTAAAAAAACGAGATGCAACACGTGTACAACAAATAAGTTACCTTGATAACATAAATAAACCTTAAAATGTGTTTGTCGACAAACAAGATAACTCTTCGATACGGTCAGATTTCAGGTCACGTAGAGCGGTCCTCTATTTATACCTTTTGAAACAGTATATTATTTGAATTTTGTTTTTTTTCCGTGTTTACGATCAATACCGTGTTTACCTGTCGAGTACTCTTGCCCCTGGATGCGAATCCGGACATAAGGGCGAGCTAAATACAAATTAATTTCCTATGTAAAATTGAAGTTTACGTATACAAAACTGTCTTCAGTTAAATGAAGTGTGTGTTAGTTATCGGAGAACTTAAAACGTGATAAAAGTTATGATTAAAATAGACACGAGCATTAATTTAGATTATTTTATAGCATTTTAAAACATTTCACAACATATGTGTATTATATTTTATGATTTGTCAGTTAATTCATAGTACACAACAACGCATGGTGCAATATATCATTTCCTTGTAACTTAAAGGAACATGGTGTTTAAATGAGTACTTATGTAAAGCGTAAGTATGTATATCTGTTTGTTTATAAAACATGTCACTATACAAATATCTTCTATCCTACCTCATCTTATTCCTTCGGCAATAAGCAAATGCTTTTTTTCCATGGCCTATGTCTGAATGAAAAAAGGCATTTCGAAATTATCAAATGAGAATTTCGTTCAGTGTGAGTGTTTTCGAAAAAAAAAAAACGTGATTCATAACAATGCTCCTAATTCGAATGAAGAATGTGTGCTTTTTGTCTGTGCGTAAAAAGGACAAAAATAGTCTTCAACAGATAATTCTAAAATACTGTAAAAATATGTTACCGTGCAGAAAAGTACGCAGCATCGGAACAGTACATCAGTATGACCAAGACTACGGACAACTGGAGTAACAGGTGTATATTATGCATCTGTACAAAAATCAATAAGTTCACGTGGCGAATCTTAAATACACCAAGAACAGATCCCCTGACTACGAAAAAACTTGTCTTCATCTTAAATATGAGCCAATAACATAGACGTTCATATTAACCAAGTGTTTGAATTGTTTATTTTTAAATCAAGACTCATTGTATGATTAAAACGTGCAGTCATGCGTCCATAAATTTATCTGTTTAAGTGAGCTAAAGTGTATCTCTATATCACTAATATTCCATAACAAACATTAGTAATGAACCTGCAGCAAACCTTAGATATGTATATGAAAAAGACGTATATTAGTGTTCATATAATCTCTTGCACTTTCGTTAGATTTGTATCAGTTTATCTAGTAATAGAGTAATTAAAACTTTCTTTCACCTAAACAACAAAATAAAACATAAAATCCTTTAGTAATTTACTGAAAATATTTATCGGTGATAAATAACGTTTATTAGTACTTAAAAAAACGAGATGCAACACGTGTACAACAAATAAGTTACCTTGATAACATAAATAAACCTTAAAATGTGTTTGTCGACAAACAAGATAACTCTTCGATACGGTCAGATTTCAGGTCACGTAGAGCGGTCCTCTATTTATACCTTTTGAAACAGTATATTATTTGAATTTTGTTTTTTTTCCGTGTTTACGATCAATACCGTGTTTACCTGTCGAGTACTCTTGCCCCTGGATGCGAATCCGGACATAAGGGCGAGCTAAATACAAATTAATTTCCTATGTAAAATTGAAGTTTACGTATACAAAACTGTCTTCAGTTAAATGAAGTGTGTGTTAGTTATCGGAGAACTTAAAACGTGATAAAAGTTATGATTAAAATAGACACGAGCATTAATTTAGATTATTTTATAGCATTTTAAAACATTTCACAACATATGTGTATTATATTTTATGATTTGTCAGTTAATTCATAGTACACAACAACGCATGGTGCAATATATCATTTCCTTGTAACTTAAAGGAACATGGTGTTTAAATGAGTACTTATGTAAAGCGTAAGTATGTATATCTGTTTGTTTATAAAACATGTCACTATACAAATATCTTCTATCCTACCTCATCTTATTCCTTCGGCAATAAGCAAATGCTTTTTTTCCATGGCCTATGTCTGAATGAAAAAAGGCATTTCGAAATTATCAAATGAGAATTTCGTTCAGTGTGAGTGTTTTCGAAAAAAAAAAACGTGATTCATAACAATGCTCCTAATTCGAATGAAGAATGTGTGCTTTTTGTCTGTGCGTAAAAAGGACAAAAATAGTCTTCAACAGATAATTCTAAAATACTGTAAAAATATGTTACCGTGCAGAAAAGTACGCAGCATCGGAACAGTACATCAGTATGACCAAGACTACGGACAACTGGAGTAACAGGTGTATATTATGCATCTGTACAAAAATCAATAAGTTCACGTGGCGAATCTTAAATACACCAAGAACAGATCCCCTGACTACGAAAAAACTTGTCTTCATCTTAAATATGAGCCAATAACATAGACGTTCATATTAACCAAGTGTTTGAATTGTTTATTTTTAAATCAAGACTCATTGTATGATTAAAACGTGCAGTCATGCGTCCATAAATTTATCTGTTTAAGTGAGCTAAAGTGTATCTCTATATCACTAATATTCCATAACAAACATTAGTAATGAACCTGCAGCAAACCTTAGATATGTATATGAAAAAGACGTATATTAGTGTTCATATAATCTCTTGCACTTTCGTTAGATTTGTATCAGTTTATCTAGTAATAGAGTAATTAAAACTTTCTTTCACCTAAACAACAAAATAAAACATAAAATCCTTTAGTAATTTACTGAAAATATTTATCGGTGATAAATAACGTTTATTAGTACTTAAAAAAACGAGATGCAACACGTGTACAACAAATAAGTTACCTTGATAACATAAATAAACCTTAAAATGTGTTTGTCGACAAACAAGATAACTCTTCGATACGGTCAGATTTCAGGTCACGTAGAGCGGTCCTCTATTTATACCTTTTGAAACAGTATATTATTTGAATTTTGTTTTTTTTCCGTGTTTACGATCAATACCGTGTTTACCTGTCGAGTACTCTTGCCCCTGGATGCGAATCCGGACATAAGGGCGAGCTAAATACAAATTAATTTCCTATGTAAAATTGAAGTTTACGTATACAAAACTGTCTTCAGTTAAATGAAGTGTGTGTTAGTTATCGGAGAACTTAAAACGTGATAAAAGTTATGATTAAAATAGACACGAGCATTAATTTAGATTATTTTATAGCATTTTAAAACATTTCACAACATATGTGTATTATATTTTATGATTTGTCAGTTAATTCATAGTACACAACAACGCATGGTGCAATATATCATTTCCTTGTAACTTAAAGGAACATGGTGTTTAAATGAGTACTTATGTAAAGCGTAAGTATGTATATCTGTTTGTTTATAAAACATGTCACTATACAAATATCTTCTATCCTACCTCATCTTATTCCTTCGGCAATAAGCAAATGCTTTTTTTCCATGGCCTATGTCTGAATGAAAAAAGGCATTTCGAAATTATCAAATGAGAATTTCGTTCAGTGTGAGTGTTTTCGAAAAAAAAAAAACGTGATTCATAACAATGCTCCTAATTCGAATGAAGAATGTGTGCTTTTTGTCTGTGCGTAAAAAGGACAAAAATAGTCTTCAACAGGTATGAATATAAACAAAATACATTATGACGTCATGACGTGACGTTACGTAACGTAATATTTGGCGTACTTTTTCACATTGAATTAACTATATACAATAGTGACATTAGTTTCACAATACAACTATATAAAAGAAAATGTTTATATTAAAATCAATAAAATATATTATCAAATATATAATGTAATAAATATATAACTTATTGAACATATAATATATAGAATGCATGATCATAATTTACACAAAGTCACTGTAAATGACTTTTTTAAAAGCAAAAACATATAAATAACAGAATTCATGAAACAGTAATTAAGAAACAATAAATATATAGATACCTAGTTAACATAACTATAACATATTGTACAATGAAAAACAATTATTTTCAAAATTTAATAGTATTCACATTTTTAATTAAGTCCTTTAATATGTTTAGTTTCCAATGTATGTATCTTTTAAAAGCCTTTCCATGTCATTTTCTACGAAATCTATAGGCATAAAACTGAAATCATTTAGATCATGGTAATTCGAATTAAAGTGAGTTGCAATATTCGTAGAAAATGCAGGATTATTAAAATTATGTATATCATAACGATGATTATTCATTCGTTTTGATACTTGTTGACCAGTCTGTCCATCATATTGCATATTACACTTCTTACAAGTTACCAGATATATAACATGTTTGAATTCTGTTGAAGTTGAAATTACTTTTATTTTGTGAACTCACAAACGAGTGACTCTTTATAATTTTAATGCAATGAGACCATCGCGGTCTATTGCATTTAGAGGAATTTAATATTTCCTGACATGTATTTTCAAACCTAGCTTTAGTAAGACTATTTTTGACCTGTTTAATGCCTTTAAATACCATAACAGGCCTAAACTGGTGAAGTGCTCTAGCAGCGGGGTTATCAGATAATTTGAGTAAATCCCAATATTTATTAAACGATTACCAATATTTGGTAGTGAGGGGTTATATTCAATAACAAATGGTATTATTGTGTTGCCAGCTTGTTGTTGTGAAGGCAGAAGTGCTTATTGTTTTTATTTTATTAATGGCTGAATCTATAACCTTTTGGGGGTAGTTTCTTACCATGAAATCATCACGCAACTTATCAATTGCATTATTGAAAACACTATCATCAGAGCATATCTTTTAACTTGGATTTATGGAATCATATCCTTGCATGCTTTCGGGTGACAGAAACTATATTCAACTTACTAGAGAATATTTGTAGGTTTTACATGCACCAGAGTTGAAATATTATTTTTCGAATCAATTAAGATGTCAACATCTAAAAATGAAACATTTGTTCCAGAAATGTTGTAAGTGAACTTGATGTTGGGGTGATACTGGGATTAAGTGATTCAATGAAATTATGAAGCTTTTCTTAGGACTGGGTCCGAATCGTAAAATTGTCATCCAAAAATATTAACCACATCTCGGGCTTAAATGCAAATTTCTCAATAAATAACTCTTCTAGTTTGCCATAAACAGAGAAGCAAAAACTGGCGCCATAGGGCTACCCATTGCAGTACCCATTTTCTGCAAACATTGTGTGCTATCAAATTCGAAAAAAATGGTTTTAGTATAACTTGTATGAGTTTACAAATACTATCACTTGAAAGATTGTTATTTATATAACCACCTTTCTCCTGCGCAAAGTGTCTACAAGCTTCAATTTCTTCATCATGTGGATTGTTTGTATACAATGAACTAACATCTAAAGTAACTAAAAACATGTCTTTAAGTCAAGTTTACAGCTTTAAAGTTTACAAATACAATCATTTGTGTTGTTTACATATGACGGTAAGAACAGCATATAAGGTTGTAACCGGTCATCACAATATTTAGAAATATGTTCTGTACAAGAATTATAAGCAGAAACAATAGGCCGACCTTGATATTTTATAGGTAACTCGTCATTGTAGGAAGTATATAAAACTGTGGTGTACGAACTTTATCTGCAAAAATATCAAATTATTTTTCTACATAGTCACCACTTTGCACGATTTCATCTGTGCAAACGATTATATTTTGTACAGCTGGAGCAGTAAAATCACAGTCAAGCTTTGAATAATACAGTTCATTTTTAATTGTCTATATATTTCAACCCAATAGTAATTTATGTTCATAATAACAAATAAGCTAATTTATCAGTTTTTTTAATTAATGATAAGATCATCTTGCGATAAACCCTTCAAACCTTGTAATTATTTTTTATTTATATTTGTAAATGTTCTTTTTCTAGGAACAAAACTTTGTATTTCTTGGGTAATAGCATCAATATAAAAATCATCAATATAAGAAACATTTTAGAATGTCTTTCGAAAATAAGAAACAGTTTTCTATAAACATTCGTTAGAACTAATGCCAATTTAAGATGTATTATAAGTTATACTGTTAATAACTGAGGGTGTATGGGACACCCTTACAAAATAACACGAAACACATACACGTGCAAAATAACACGAAACACATACACTGACGTAATATAAACAAAATGACGTCGTTAAACTGCTTTATTAGACTTCTATGGGATATTGACATATACTCATGGTGTATGGAAAACACCCCATTTTCACGTGACCCGTCTTAGCCAATCGGATCGCGTCATTTATGTAGGAGGCGAGATATTGAATTATATTGAATGGACTGCGCCTTTCCCTAACATACGACGTACTCGTGCTAGCGTAAGTGTTGAGATTTAACCGCCCAGTCGACGTTTGTTTGGAACGCCAACGTATTGTCTGTGAAAGCGTTTGTACCGTATGATTCCTCGAGTTTTTAACATGAGGCGTGTCGTGGGAAAACCGGGTTTAATGCATGTGCGTAAAGTGTCGTACGGGATGAGCCGGTCCAGACACTTGACGCTCATGAATTAAGCCCGATTTTCCCACGACACTCTCCAATCATTATTTTATGCTGATGTTAAGGGAAATACTGGTACAGATCGTCCTTAGACCATTTAAGATCAAAACCTGATAATGATAATAAATAAAAGTGTATATTGAATGTTTCATATGAATTAAAAATGGATTTAATGTAAAAGGAACGTTAACTTTTAAAGATGTCCAAACCCATCATAATGATGACATATAATTGTATACCTTTTCTCACAGACTGGAAGAGGAATAACATCTACATAACGAATATCGATTTCTCTTGATATCCCTATGGTTTTGTGTCTTCATTATATAAGGTATTTGTTTATCTCACCTCCTACATAAATGACGCGATCCGATTGGCTAAGAGCGGTCACATGACTAGAAGACTTATATAGCAAAATGACTTTAAAAATCGTCTCCTCAGAAACCACAAGGCCCAGAGGTTTCGTATTTGGTATGTAACATCGTATAGTGGTTCTCTACAAAGATTGTTCAAATTATGCTCCTGTAGTGAAAACTGGCCACGCCCCAGGGTCACGTGGTTTATATAAACTTAAATAGCAAAATTACAATCTTTAAAAATCGTCTCCTCTGAAACCACAAGTCCCAGAGGTTTCGTATTTGGTATATAGCATCCTCTAGTGGTCCTCTACATAGATTGTTCAAATTATGTCTTATGGGTCAAAACTGACCACACCCCAGGTTTCACATGGTTTTTATGGACTTAAATTGCAAAATGACTTTAAAATTCTTCTCCTTTGAAACCGCAATGCCTAGAAGTTTCATATTTAGTATGTTACATAGCATAGTGGTTGTCTTCAAATGTTGTTCAAATTATGCCCTTTGGATCAAAACTGGTTACGCCCCGGGGGTCACATGGTTTAATAGACTTGAATAGCAAAATGACTTTAAAAATCTTCTCCTCTGACGCGGCAAGGCCCACAGCTTTCCTATATTTGGTACGTAACATTGCATAGTGGTCCTCGCCAAAGATTGTTCAAATTATGCCCCTGGGGTCAAATCTGGGCACACCCCGTGGGGTCCCATGGTTTATATAGACTTTAATAGCAAAATGACTCATTACCTGAAACTGCAAGGCCAAGAGGTTTGTTCAAAATTGTTCTAATTATGCAACTGAGATAAAAAATAAGCCACGCCTCAGGGATGCAAATTCCACTTGAATTACAGGGTCTCAGATGGGCGTCCTCGGAGCTCTCTTGTTTTCTTATCCGATCTTCACCAAACTTGATATTTTAAAGATGGCTTTTAACCGAAAGGTGCATAAATTTTTTACACACAGCTCTTCTTTAAAGACGTTTTACTTTAGTTTTCTAATGAAGTAAATCAACTAAAATATTCGCTTATGTAATTGTGTAAATTGTTAATTTTAAACATGTTTAAACACATATTATTATTGTATTTTAATAAGCTTTAAAGTGCTAAATACGTTTTTGTATTTGGTGAACTATATTTTGTGCTAACCGTACAATTGTTCCTTATACAAATTTGAAAGTATTTTACAGATAATGCATTGTGTTGAGTACAATATATTGTGTTGATAATAGGCATAGGCGTTTGGCACAACTTGATAGATAGTATATACTTTTTATAGGACATTTTCGGGAATTTACACAAAGTCAGCAGTTTACTACAGTTCTTTATTAGAATGTCATGCTTTTTAAGAAAATGCATATTGACAATGCAAAATAAAACTCGTACTCGTAAATGTAAAATGAAAATTTAAAAGTGGTAAAACATATATGGAACATTGAGTTAACAATGAATATATAAAATTATGTCGAAACTTTCTAAAACATATTTTGGTATGAACACATGCATATATAACTCAAATAATCATAGATGACATTTCAAGCTGAAATTCTTATAAATAAAGCAAATACAACAATTTATATTCATTTCCATTTGGTGCGATACAACTTTTGTTGGGTGTTCAACGTAATACATTCTAGTATGTTTTGCAACAGTGAGATCTTCGTGTAAGCTTGTTAATGCGGTCTGATTTTCATCTCAGTAAATTTTAATGAGTAATGGTGTCCCCTAAAACCATGCCAGTTCACTCCATCTGCATACGACTCGTGCTTTCCTTTTAGATAAACCCCATTGATGTTTACATAATGGCAGTTCGCGTACCAGAATCCACCTTTGTAATCAACTGAACATTTTGAAGATGGACCATTATCGGCTGTTGAAAACTGCTGGTTGTCATGCAATATAAGGGAATCGGTTACATTTCCTCTGAAGAATTTTATGAATAATCTGTAAAGATCTGATTCTGGTCCCACAACGAAGCGCCCATATTCCGCCACGCGAAAGTCATTTTCGAAATCTTGCAACTCAACTCTAAGCTCATTCGGCACGGTTGAAGTAAGTCGATGTATGAACTCGTTTCCAAGCCAGAATTCACCGTCCAGGGATCCAAAGCCGTATGCATAATTGATCCATGGTCTGGTGAAATTTTCCGAACCGTCTTGTCGCCTTTGGATCACAGTCCATCCGCCCCCAGCCGTTGTTTGATCACAGTAGACTTGAAGTGGGCGCCATAGTGACGTAGGGTGGATGTGGTAAACACCATTAGAAGTATACCCGTGTCGCAGCAAATCTGAACAATCTGAAAAGGCTGTTGTTTTGTAATTAACCTCCGGTCCTGTATTAGTTCCCAAAACAGCAAGTATTTGTTCTACGTTTGATGTGTCAGTTTTATTTGCTGTAACGTTAAAAACTAGCATTAACAGAAAACACAGTTGAAATATACTCGCCATTGTTATCATCGAAGAAACACCAAGGCAAACTGTCTTACATTCAAAAAAGAAAGCACGAACATTGGGTATTTATACAAGTTGATAGCACGTGATATTATCAAACGTGTTTACGATCAATACCGTGTTTACCTGTCGAGTACTCTTGCCCCTGGATGCGAATCCGGACATAAGGGCGAGCTAAATACAAATTAATTTCCTATGTAAAATTGAAGTTTACGTATACAAAACTGTCTTCAGTTAAATGAAGTGTGTGTTAGTTATCGGAGAACTTAAAACGTGATAAAAGTTATGATTAAAATAGACACGAGCATTAATTTAGATTATTTTATAGCATTTTAAAACATTTCACAACATATGTGTATTATATTTTATGATTTGTCAGTTAATTCATAGTACACAACAACGCATGGTGCAATATATCATTTCCTTGTAACTTAAAGGAACATGGTGTTTAAATGAGTACTTATGTAAAGCGTAACTATGTATATCTGTTTGTTTATAAAGCATGTCACTATACAAATATCTTCTATCCTACCTCATCCTATTCCTTCGGCAATAAGCAAATGCTTTTTTTCCATGGCCTATGTCTGAATGAAGAAAGGCATTTCGAAATTATCAAATGAGAATTTCGTTCAGTTCGAAAAAAAAACAACGTGATTCATAACAATGCTCCTAATTCGAATGAAGAGTGTGTGCTTTTTGTCTGTGCGTAAAAAGGAAAAATTTCTATTCACAACACGTTTCGACTTAAATAGTCTTCATCAGGTATGAATATAAACAAAACACATTATGACGTCATGACGTAACGTCATATTTGGCGTACTTTTTCACATTGAATTAACTATATACAATAGTTACATTAGTTTCACAATACAACTATATAAAAGAAAATGTTTATATTAAAATCAATAAAATATATTATTAAATATATAATGTAATAAATATATAACTTATTGAGCATATAATATATAGAATGCATGATCATAATTAATACAAAGTCACTGTAAATGACTTTTTTAAAAGCAAAAACATATAAATAACAGTAACAAAATGAACCATTTATTACGAGAATTTTTAAGAATCCATGAAACAGTAATTAAGAAACAATAAATATATAGATGCCTAGTTAACATAACTATAACATATTGTACAATGAAAAACAATTATTTTCAACATTTAATAGTATTCACATTTTTAATTAAGCCCCTTAGTATGTTCAGTTTCCAATGTATGTATCTTTTAAAAGCCTTTCCATGTCATTTTCTACGAAATCACTAGGCATAAAACTGTAATCGTTTAGATCATGGTGATTCGAATTAAAGTGAGTTGCAATAAGCGTAGAAAATGCAGGATTATTAAAATTATGTATATCATAACGATGATTATTCATTCGTTTTGATACTTGTTGACCAGTCTGTCCAACATATTGCATATTACACTTCTTACAAGTTACCAGATATATAACATGTTAACTTGAACAGTTTGAATTGTGTTGAAGTTGAAATTTCTTTTTATTTTGTGAACGCACAAACGAGTGACTCTTTATAATTTTAATGCAATGAGACCATCGTGGTCTATTGCATTTAGAGGAATAGAATATTTCCTGACATGTATTTTCAAACCTTGCTTTAGTAAGAATATTTTTGACCTGTTTAAGGCGTTTAAATGCCATAACAAGCCTAAACTGGTGAAGTGTTCTAACAGCGGGGTTATCAGATAATTTGAGTAAATCCCAATATTTATTAAACGATTACCAATATTTGGTAGTGATGGGTTATATTCAATAACAAATGGTATTAGTGTGTTGCCAGCTTGTTGTTGTGAAGGCAGAAGTGCTTATTGTTTTTATTTTATTAATGGCTGAATCTATAACCTTTTGGGGGTAGTTCCTTATCATGAAATCATCACGCAACGTATCAATTGCATTATTGAAAACACTATCATCAGAGCATATCTTTTAACTCTTTGAATCATACTCTTGCATGCTTTCGGATGACAGAAACTATATTCAACTTACTAGAGATTATTACTAGGTTTTACATGCACCAGAGTTGAAATATTATTTTTCGAATCAATTAAGATTTCAACATCTAAAAATGAAACATTTGTTTCAGAAATGTTGTAAGTGAACTTGATGTTGCGGTGAAACATTTTAAGTGATTCAAGGAAATTATGAAGCTTTTCTTAGGACTGGGTCCGAATCGTAAAATTGTCATCCAAAGATATTAACCACTTCTCGGGCTTAAATGCAAATTTCTCAAGAAATAACTCTTCTAGTTTGCCATAAACAGAGAAGCAAAAGCTGGCGCCATATGGCTACCCATTGCAGTACCCATTTTCTGCAAACAACGTGTGCTATCAAAATCAAAAAAAATGGTTTTAGTATAACTTGGACGAGTTTACAAATACTATCACTTGAAAGATTGTTATTTATATAACCACTCTCCTGCGCAAAGTGTCTACAAGCTTCAATTCTTTCATCATGTGGATTGTTTGTATACAATGAACTAACATCTAAAGTAACTAAAAGCATGTCTTTAAGTCAAGTTTACAGCTTTAAGTTTACAAATACAATCATTTGTGTTGTTTACATATGACGGTAAGAACAGCATATAAGGTTGTAACCGGTCATCACAATATTTAGAAATATGTTCTGTACAAGAATTATAAGCAGAAACAATAGGCCGACCTTGATATTTTATAGGTAACTCGTCATTGTAGGAAGTATATAAAACTGTGGTGTACGAACTTTATCTGCAAAAATATCAAATTATTTTTCTACATAGTCACCACTTTGCACGATTTCATCTGTGCAAACGAATATATTTTGTACAGCTGGAGCAGTAAAATCACAGTCAAGCTTTGAATAATACAGTTCATTGTTTAATTGTCTATAGATTTCAACCCAATAGTAATTTCTGTTCATAATAACAAATAAGCTAATGTATCAGCTTTTTTAAATAATGATAAGATTATCTTGCGATAAACCCTTCAAACCTTGTAATTATTTTTAGTTATATTTGTATATATTCTTTTTCTAGGAACAAAACTTTGTATTTGTTGGGTAAAGGCATCAACATAAAAATCAAGATAATTATCTCTACCGCCTTTAGTAGTAAAAGTATATGTTTTCTTGTTAAAAAATGGCTTATTCTTATAGCAATTATTTTGACAGTATTTAACTGATTACTATAAATATCATGAAAGAATTCCTAAGTCGTAATCTTCCACAAAAACGAAATGTTTCTTGAGCAAGTTTAATGTTATCATGACTTTTATTATAAGGACAAGAACATAAACCTGTACCTAGTATTTGATGTTCAGTGTATGTTAATGTTCTACTTGAGAGATTTATAACTGTCTATTTTCCGCGCTTGATTTCTTTATGTAGTCTCCGTTGTTTTTTCCATTGGCGTCTATTCTGGATACTGATAAACCGTCAGTGTGTTGTTGTTGTTTTTGTTTTGAAGAAATTTAAGTTTCTTTTGTTGTTTTTCAATGATGAAATTATTTTTCTCTTCAGATGATCTGAAGATTTCACCTGCAATTTCGGTAAATTCATCTTCATTTGAAAGTTGCGTTCTTAAGGTTCTCTCCATTTCAGTCATTTGACCTTTTTGACTGGTGCAGCTGTTATGTAAAGATATTCGTAATTTCTACATAATTATTATCAGCTATGCTCTACTTACCCATCATTGTAACTAACGTATTATAAACAATTCCATTCATTCCAAAACTGCGTTTAATTGTATATGTGTATTGACATGACCCAATGTAAACAATATTTGATTTGACTCTTCCGTTCGTTCACATGTATGTCCGATCATGCGCTAAACCTACACCGCCTGTCAGTACGTCACCCTTTGGGTTTAAACCCCATTGGTGTATAGTGTCCGTTGCAAGAGTCTGACCCCAGTTTCATTATGTGTTTTCAATTCTAATTATGTCGACGTGTGCTGTTATGGCAACTGGTCAGTTGTCCGAAATAAAGGACCTAAAGGTACATGTAGGTTTCTTTAACTGGTGATGCAGCTGAAGTACTCCTCTGACTTACCTTTGGTCATTTGACTTTCTATACTATTAATATACCATCACGTCAATAAAAAGCATGAACGTATCGGAGGCGATGCCTGGCTGGCACATAGAAAAGAGTTAACTGTGTTACAGTCTCGTTTTTAGTATAAGCCTTACTAATTTTAAAGAGAATTGTTTGTTATATAACTTTTAACTAACGGGGTAAGCAAATTTGAATTTGCTTACCAGTTGCAAGAAAACAAAATATAAAAGGTAGTAATAAAGAGCGGCTTCGTGGTGAGTTGCTATTTTGATAGATAAATGAAAGACGGTCTTGAAACTAAATATTGATTATATTGAGGGTTGAAAACCAGAAAGCATCAATATATGTGACGCGGTCAGCGAAAGTGAGTCTTGTGGCGGTAACGACGTTATCTAGAAAAAACGAGATTAAGATTTCTATACGATTTTCTCCAATTATGTCCTTGTTTAATTAAGCATGTATGTCATTAATATGCAGTAATTTTGATAGAAAATGTCATAAATAACAAACTTAATCACTTTAGCCCTTACATATTTTAAAATCAATAAATGTTATTGTTTTGTAACCAGTTTATTAGGGTTATTTCCCCCCCCCCCCACCCCCACCCCCACCCGAGCGGAATGTGTCGCTAGTCGCCATTTTGTGTAAACAATGTCGTTTTAATATCGGAAATGTCCTTGTGTTTTCGGTTAATTTTAACAGAAAAGATTATTTGCCTTTTCCTTGTAAAAATTATCAGCAGAGTTTGACCCGGAAGTAAGTTTGTCAGACAATATATTCAAGTGGCGGCAATTTCAACTGTAATTTCTTAACAAAATAACGTTAAAAACTAATATACATATTATAAGTGTACTAGTTTTGATAAGAAAATGTTGCAAAGGCTTTTACTTTTTATTTCTAAAATGCGAACATAATTATGCCATGTATTGTTAATGGAAGTCTTCAAGACATTATTAATGTCTTTTGCATTTTTTTCATAAAGGCTTTTGGTTTGTCCATCTTTTATGTTGAACTCATGCCTGCACATTGATCGCACTTAAAAATTATGTTTTGGCATGAGTAATTTTTAAAATTGTCATAGAAACCAATAAACATTTCTACTTATTAGTATTAACAATAACAATTGGTAAAGAAACTTTACTGCATAAACAAACTTTAAAAAAGCAAGATGTATTCTTCTAGATGTTTCTTATGGTTTGTGAATTCTGACCGGCTGGCTCATAGCAGGTACCCTCAGAAGCCCAGACAGTTGCACTGTATATTATATCATAGGCCGATTGTTTTTTAAGAGCATTGAATACATTTAAGGCATGACATGATTGACCCGCCTCATTGCTTTGTAACTGTAAGGTCATTTGACCAACCAAAATATCTGACAATTCACATGTCTGCAGGAGTTTTTACTACTTGAAATAGTATTTAATCATAACACGAGTACGGAAAAAAATTGAACTTGTTAATATTTTGTTTTGTGCAATTTTGTCATCAAATATATTTGTCAAAACTTCTGGTGGAAGTTATACAAAATGCTGATATGTGCTGTGTTTAGAAATTAGGTTAATGTAATGCTCAGAAAACTGTTAGGTTGACTGAATCCACCATAAAGAAGGTGTCTGTGATGCAACAGCAAAAACTATATTTGTATTATTGTTTTTAGAGAAGCAAGTGTTTTATCAAGCATATGAAGGCTCGGCGCCAGGAAAAGGGGCCCACCCAGCTATAAGCTTCCTCCCCTCCGCCATTACCTTAAATATTATGGTCTTGGTGAGAGGTATACTAAATTCCACTTCAACAAGTGTTGATGGCCAGAATAAACATAATACCGTCTTGGTCTATGCTGTGTGGAGGAAATTGACTGGTAAGTAGTCTGCCTTAAAATGCTTATAGTTATACATAATTCATATACCATTCACATGTTATTTTCTTTAACATTGGGATGATTTAATTTATTACCATGGAAAATGTGCACAGTTTCCACATTGTATAAGAAACAGTCCCAAAGCCTAATGTATTTAACATAATATCTTCATTTGTTGGATACTCTATCTTAAAATTGCTATCTTAAATTTATATTTTGAGGGAAACCACAAGGGGATCGAATACTCATTGATGCTGGCAGGCCGCACCAAGTTATCAAGTGACTGCCATTTTTGGCTGTGGGAAAACAAATAGCGACATATGGATGCTGTAATCATGCAGGTATTATGAATTATGAACCGAGTATTGTTCCACATGGTATGAGATGGTCACCAAATTACAGAAACCATACCAAGCTTGAGAGATTAATCTGATGATGAATGCCACAAGAAATCCCTACTATATGTACATTTTAATTAAAAAGCACATCTATTAAGGACTAGATAGTTAATGAATGACATTAAATTATATTATATTAAGTTTAAATGTATGACCTATAATTGCAAACAAATCATGATTATTGTTAACAAAAGCATACCGGTACTTGTACTGTGCTATTTATACAGGACGCAGCCACAACAGTCATGAAGTCGTGCCGGAATGACCGTAATATGCCACATCGGGTTTCTTCAGTAGAATGTAGATGCACCTCGTGTTGAAAGCTTACTGATGATCCCGAGGTAAAAGTAAAATGTGGGGAGGCCAGGTGTCAGCCACAACAGTCTGATGCAATGGCGAACCAAATATTTGGACCAGGTTTCACCGTTTGTCTTCAGAAAGGCAGTGGTATCTACATGATGAAATCTGACAGTTTGTCGTACAACTGTTGCTAAACTGCCAATTACCTCTAGTTCCTAAATGGGATCATCACAGACAAAAATGAACGTGTTGAATGTTTGTATTTATGTGTACACATTTAATAATGTTTGATCATAACTGGAAAAAACGAATGTTTTAAGTTGACCAGGGCCCCATTCACAAAGCTCTATAGGGAAAACCTAAGTTTTTTTAAATCACAAAATTCTTTAAGTCTATGGAGGTTTCATGAAGAAGTCTTTTTTTATTTAAATGTTTTAAACTAGTAAAAATTGCTTAGGTGTTTAGTATTTTACGATTTTGTAAACAGAAATAATTAACACATGTATAACACATAAGTTCTATTTAAGATTTTCCTTAGGAAATTTTTGAATACTGGCCCAGTACCAGTATCTTATTATACTCTATTACATGTATCTTGTTTTCATGTCGACACGACCTAAGTCTTTTAAAACTGGATAAGTTTAAGTTGTTATTTGTAACGATGAAGAATTATGTTTCTTTTTTGTTACAAACTATAATGTTTAAGTATTATGTTATGGGTAATTGTTCTAGTGTTGTCAAGTTTGAATAAATGATACAAGTAACTTTTTGTTTTATTTTTTAACCTACCGTTTAAGGATGCAAGTAACACAAAATTATATTGTTAATTTTTTTCAGGTGTTTAATATTCAATTAAACAATACTACTATGCGTGCTAAAACTATAAAGGTTGTTTTTACAAACACATGTGACATGCATTACTTAAATCATTAGTGCATGTTTGTTTGTTATACTGCCCCATTAACATCTAAAATGCTGTTGCTATGGAGACAGTTACTGTCTCCAACAATGTGTGCTTTCGATTAAATGAATCTTGTATGCATCAGCTGTAGTGTGCATATTTAAAAGAAGTATGTTGGCCGATAGAAACAAATATTATGGATATCATATAAGTAACACAGTTTATTATTCTTAAACCTCCATACATCTAAATTGATTCAAACAGGTTTGTAAAGATATTTCATGGCAGTGCAATTATCACAAAAATGTACTTTTATAACTTCTAAATACGATACTAATATGCAATTACAATGTGCTCACCAAGATTTAGGTAAAATAATTAATTGAAATTCGTAATGTGCACTCAGTTTTTAATCTAAATAACCAATGGTCTAATTTGGTTACCATGGAAACTGTGTTTTGGAACAGTTTTCGTAACAATGTGAGGACAACATGAAAAATAATTATTTATTTTATACGACTGTAGTATAGTCTTTGATAATAGTGTTGTCATTGTGTATTGTTTGTATATCAATATAAGTAATATAAAGTGTACTTGTTTGTTCTCATTTTTGCACAAAATATGACATTTTGTATTATACGGTGGTATTACGTTTCTGGCAATATCTAAAAAATAAAAATGATAGAAGCATAATTTTTTCAGTGTTTTATTTGTTCAAGATAGTACTAAATGGAAATGTAAAAAAATGTGATTTTGTATCCATAGGACCCATTTTTGCAGCACAGGTCACAATTATCGGTGTTGATTTCAACGACAGTTGGTAATTATGGTTTTTAACCTTGGATGCGCTTTTGAAACGGCACTCACTCCTGACTGCTGAAGTTTTATAAAAGTTCTGTGTTGTAACAAATTATCCACCAATCTCTAAAACTCCAGCATGGTAATACGGCAACTTTTTGGAATAGTATCATATGTAGCATACAGGTCGAAAGACCGGGTTGTCTTCAGCAAATAAACACCATACATTCAAGAGTAAATAAATACTCAAGACGGAAGAATAGCAATCAACAAGACTGCTATTTTTATTTTGAATGTTAATCACAGTACGAATGGCATTCGTGCATCCATTTACACCCAAGTCACAGACATATTTCCTGAAAACGTTATATATATATAATAAACAAATAACGTGTCGATCTCTGATAAACATAATACATCGGCGTGCACGCCGGGAACAGCAAGGAATATAAAAATACATGCATAAAATCGAATCTATTTCAAATATAAATATATGCAAGCAGGAAAAAGCAAGGAAGACAAACATTTGCACACAGAAAGTCACAGCTTTTTCAAATATAAACACATGCAAGCAGGACACGAGTAAAACTGACATACTGCACATAAGAGAAAAATGCCCGCATAATATATAATGATAAAAATAGACAGAACAAAAACATCTCAAAAATATTTTATTATGTCATACAAATGCATACGTACGTACACGAATATATATGCAAATGAGCCGAATATCGGAGAAACGTTGAATTTGCCGACTTGTTTGGAAACATCTTTTAAATGTGATACGAAGCCAGAAATTAAGCCCGCGGCCATAGGTTCCTAACAGGCATTCCTGCAAATGTCCCTGAACTGCGAGCTGAATGTGTTTCCACAAGCATGGATGCACATGGCGTCCGTCCGCGGGGGGTTGCGCACGCAGTCGTTGCAGATGGAGCGAAACTGGGTAGAGAACGTGTTTCCGCAAGCATGAATGCACATTTTGTCAGTTAGCGGAGGACTTCCCACGCACCTTTGACAAATCTGTCGAAATTGTGTGGAGAAGGTATTACCGCAAGATTTGATGCACATGTCGTCAGTAAGGCTAACCCTGTCCACGCACTTATTACAGATAGTTCTGAGATACGTTGAAAACGTGTTGCCGCACGCATAACTGCACATCTCGTAGTCGATCGGAGGATCGTTAGAGCATGCCTGGCACGTGAGACGGTTCTCTGATGAGAATGTGTTACCGCACGCATGAATACATCTGGTGCTGGAGTACGCAGCACCGGAACAGTACATCACCATGACCACGACCACGGACAACTGAAGTAACTTGTGCATAGTCAGCATCTGTAATAAACAAGCAATATTCGACTGCACAAGTGTCCTTGTTGTTAGACACATTTGATTACAGATTCTTGCGAAGAAACGATGTTGCCTTGGAATATAAGCAGGAAAAACTTTATGACAATCCATATTTATCCTTGTGGAAGTACGTCATGTGTTTGTTTATGGAAGAAGTAAGCCAATTAAATTTGTCCCTTATGGACTAATTTATTTGGTACCAGTTCCTTAGGTTTTGATTGGATTATTAAGTAGGTCCTGAATTGAAGTCCGAATGCAAAAGAGCATCTATAACTTAATTTGTGCGCTTGATGAATCTTAAACAGCCCAGCATTGGGCTTTATATGTTATACGAAAAGTCTAACAAGCATCTGTTTAAACATAAGCCAAAAACTAATATGTAACAAGCTTTTGGCCAATGTATTATATCAAGACAAATTTAAGAGATTGAAACAAGTTTGTATTCAGACATTTTGACAAGATAATTTCAACACACCAGTATACAATCTTTTTTCTGTATACTGATGTGTAAATAATATCAAATAAAGCAATAATGAAACTCCAGAGACATCACCATGAGAGAAAGCCTTATTACCATCAAAACTAAAGTATAGAGCGTTTTTTTGCACCAATACATTAACAGCACGGAGCAGGCGCTCTTATTTACTCAGACACTTGGTTAATACTTACAGCATATTAATATAACAAATTAACAACAACGAGGTGTACCAATGTTAACAACAAAATTTAATGAACGTTATTACCTTGTTATATCACTAACTCCGTATGGTATGTTGTTTTGTCGACACCACCAAACTGATGCAGTATTTGAGACCATGTATAAGGTGAGGCTACATTTATATGTTTTCAAAACAGGATATACTTGGAATTCGCGTGTTTACGATCAACATAGTGGGGATGACTTGTTTACCTGGTGCGCACAATTTTCCCGGGATGCAGACCCGGATATAAGGACGAGCCAAATACATTTTGGTTTAATAGGAATTAAGTTAACCACCTAATGAAACTTAATCCTGTCCCAACTAATGAAACTTAATCCTGTCCCCAGAGATAAATATACATACACGTTTTTTCTCCGACGTATACAGTGGAATTTTTTAATTAGCGGATAATTATAAGAAATGAAAAACAAAGCTGAAAATACTACGAACTAACTTTTTTTTACTTTTACAACATATGTGTACTTTAAAATAATAATTACAGTTACATGTTGATACCTACTGGCGGTTTTCTGTAAAATGTATCTGTTTGCCTAGTAGAAATAGCTCAACGTATTTTGGTAATAAGTGGCATTTGCTAATTCCAAAGAAATGTTAACACGATAAGCATGTCCAATAAATGAGGCGTGTCGTGGGAAACCCGGGCATAATGCCTGTGCTGTCTACAGTGGATTTATGTTTAGAAGAGACTTCCTCGAAACAGAAGATACCATAAAAACGGAAAGTTTCGCCTCGGATTAGCCTGTGCGGACTGCACAAGCTATTCCGAGACGAAAATTTTAACACATGCATTAAGCCCGGTTTTCCCACAACACGCCTCAAACTTAATTAAATGCAATGCACACAATAAAACACAATTTTAAAAAAAAATTGCCTGGCGTGGTAGCTCGTTACTTAACACAAATCATCATTTCGGAGAACGAAATGATATTAATTTTGCAAAGAAGTAGACCACTAATGGCGAATAAATTTACGTTTAATATTATACCAACAAATAACACCATATATATAACTAATAGGAATCTAGGATCTAAATTAACAAATACAAATATGGATCCTTGTGTAATGGCGGTATAATTAAACTGAATTGTTAGTTATTTCATCAGGTACTGTAGGCATGCAATTATATATAAGAAAACTAAACACCTGTTAGTAGATTTTCGAACACTTTGCTATGTATTTTTCCTCTGTAATAAAGTAATATTTATGTCTAATTTTGACTTTTACGCTATATGTGCTAATCATTATTTTAACATGATACTCGCTAATTTTTCCATAGACAAAGAACACAATTATCGTCGTTAAACTACCCCAAAAACAACGCAAATGAAATTCCGATTCTAAGCGGAGCATTGTTAAAAGTAGTTCCAATTACAATTGCATAAAATATGTCAACTAATGTTAAACAAAAATAATTTTCGATTTATCGTTGTTTATCGGACAATAAACAACTATTTGTCGTTCTGATGCGTGGCTATTAAACAACTCGGGCTCACGCCATCGTGGTTTAATTCATATGCATCAGAACTTCAAATCGATGTTTACTGGCCGATAAGCAACGATAAATCGAAAATTATTTCTTAAATAATGTAATGTCCCATTAATGCTCAGTACATATATATGTAATAACACTTAATAAACATTTGCTAGTTTTCCGTGGCCTATGTCCGCATGTAGATAGGGATTTCGAAACACCAACACGTGAAATACGTTAAGTGTCAGATTGTTGGAGAAGCCGTGGTGCATAACAGCACGCTCGATTAAAACATTAGTGACTAATACACGCGATGTAGTATGTAAGGTAAATGGTTAATAATGGTCACGACTTCTGTTTTTGTAGGCAGACGATATTTAATTAATGACCTGATTCATTTTTAGATAGGTAGGATATGTACTACTTATAGACACTTTTTTCCAAACAAGGTCGGTAAAATACAAGTGAGAACCGTTGTAAACATAGACATATCAATACAGGCTATTTATAAACTATAGACAATTGCAGCGTTTTAAATACAGAAATCCACTGTTTTCAGTAAATGGGTAATCCCCTCATTTGTAATATCAACACAATATAAACCGACTATGCTACAATCTACATATCAACAATCTCGTTCAATTTAGTACTTTATTTTGATCGGACAGGTAAAATGTTAATATATCTCGGGCATCTCCTGGTATCTACTTTCATAATGGATGGCAGGGTATATTGGTTTGAAAATGTCGGTCGGTCGGCCGTTGTATATTATATATTATCACGTTGTATTCTGAATCGACAGTGTCATTAAATACACTTTGCAAACTGCCCATCGGTTATGTGAACACATAACATCGGTAATAATATCGAGATAAAACATACCCATGTGAAAACCGAACAGCATCGTTCGGTTTCACGGGATTTCGGTTTACCCAGGTGTTTTTTTTAATTCCATTTTTTTCATTCAATACTTGTATGAAGTAACATACAGCATACGTTGATGTGCTTTATTTAGAAATATAATTTTCCTAGTTTGAGCGTAGCGAATTAGAGGAAAATTAATTTCCATTGCATATGAAAGTCTCCGGTAGGGGGCGCTCAGTGTATTGTGTTGGCGGCAATTATGCTCGTGGAATAGCCATTCGGCTTTGCGTAACTGACTAGCGAACACGTTAATTTTCGTTGTCAACGCTCACATGTGTATTTGAAAAACATGGCTGAGGAAAATTCAAATGGCGATATACACGCCAAATTAAATTTACTTTTTAGTGAATTGCAAAACATGAAAGAAGAGTTTAGGGGGTCGGCTTTAAGTGCACAAGAGGAGGTGAAACGGTACAAGAAAGAAAAGGACGTTACGTGGCGTTTTAAAGGTAACAGAGTGCAGTTCGATTTCAATGAAGACATTGCAGACAGTCTCAAACAAATAGACTGGAGCATTAAGCATGGCAAAAAGGACTATTGCCGTGAGTTGGTAGCGGAGGCGTTAACCAAGATAAAGAAACGCAACAAACTGATACGCATAGCAGACTCGTCCGAGGGCGGCTGGGACACAGTGAAGCTGTACGAGTCCAACCCTGTGGCCAGCGATAGCGAGGACGAGGCAAAGATCACCCGGGCTGAGAATAAAGCAGTAAAGAAGAAGAAAAACGCACTGAAAGGCAAGTCGTCTCTGATGACGTCATCAGAGAAGCGTTTCCATCCGTATACTGCTGCTCCCGTGCGGGGGCTCTATGGTGGTGGTCGCGGTGGTCTTTTTCGAGGCAGCAGACCATTCAACAGCGGCGGACCCAGCAATGCGAGGGCGACCGGTACCGGAAGTTGTTTTGCCTGCGGAGAATTCTCGCACTTCCGGCGAGACTGCCCATACGTCCCGAGAGGTCAAAACACCCAGACATCCACTTCCGGTTCCGGATCAAAGTAGCAGTTCCAAGCGCGAGCAGTCAGAGACATTGAAAGATGAGTATATTTATGATTATACTAAATTTACCAAAGACTATTTCGAATATGAGCACGGCGACAAAGACATTCTTGTGCGGGGACGACTACGCGAAAATATCATTTTTTGGGAAAGTATCGGAGCAAATGTTTATGTTCTTGATGTTATTAAATCCGGTTATAAAATCCCATTTTATACAAAGCCACCAAGGCAGTTTTTGAACAATAATAGATCTGCCCTCAGTAATACTGAGTTTGTGTCTGAGGCAATTCAAAATTTGTTAGACCGCAATTTAATTGAAACCTGCGTTGAACCGCCACACGTTGTTAATCCGTTGACTGTTTCAGAAAAAAGTAACGGAAAAAAGAGACTTATTTTAGATTTAAGAGCCGTAAACAAACATTTATACAAACAAAGCGTCAAATTTGATGATCTTAAAGTTGCTTTGTCATTTTTGAAACAAGGATTCTTCATTGTGAAATTTGACATTGCAAGCGCTTATCACTTTATTGAAATTTTCAACCCACATTGCGATTTTCTAGGATTTTCTTGGAAGGGGACGGACAGTCAGGTCCGCTACTTCCGGTTTCTAGTACTCCCGTTTGGAATAAGTAGTGCTTGTTGGATTTTTACCAAGATTTGTCGCCCTTTGATCAAGAAATGTTTCTTGACGACGGATTCGGTTGTTCAGATTCATACCAAAACACCTTGCTTTTAGGCACTCAAGTGAAACAAGATTAACTCAATTCAGGTTTTATTCCAAAAGCAGACAAATGCATTTGGATTCCAGTCCAAGTCATGCAGTTTTTGGGAGCTGTGCTCGATTCCTTTAAGGGTGAGATTCAGATTGCCGAGCATAGGACAGGTAAGGCTTTATGTACATGCTCTTCATTGATTGAAGAATCTACATTACTTAGAGCTATTCCCGTGAGAAAAATAGCCTGTTTTGTGGGTCAAATCATATCAATGTCAATTCTTATTGGAAATATCGCTCAAATCAAGACCAGGTATTTGAGTTTTGATACCAATTTAGTCAGTTCCTGGAATTCTAAGATAAGAATAACAGAACAAAGTGTTAATGAACTTCAGTTTTGGCAGGCAAATCTTTCCCAATTGAATAAGAGGGACATCTTTGATTCACATAAATGTTCCAAGGTTGTGTACTCTGACGCTAGTCACGCAGGTTACGGTGGTTATGTAGTGGACGCGATCAACGGCGTATCGCATGGAATGTGGTCGCCTGAAGAAGCACAAATGTCTTCCACATGGAGGGAATTAACAGCTGTGTTCAGAATACTGTGTTCCCTCAAACACTTACTTGTTCATCAGAGCATTAAATGGTTCTCTGATAATCAGTCTGTTGTGACCATTGTTAAAAAAGGTTCCAGAAAAAGATATCTGCAAGATTTGGCAATTGATATTTTTAATTTATGTTTAGCCAGTAACATTGTTTTAGAGGTTGAATGGGTCCCTCGAACCGACAACAAACGGGCAGATTATCTGTCAAAGATAGAGGACAGTGATGATTGGGGGACATCAAACGAGCTATTGGCATTGATAGTCGAAAGGTTTGGCCTGCCGACGATGGATTGGTTTGCATCGCATTACAACAGAAAGTTAGGGCGATTTTATTCGAGATTTTGGAACCCTGGTTCGGAATGTATAGATGCATTTACTGCTAGATGGTCATTTGAGTTAGGATTATTTGTGCCTCCAATTTCTGTCATATCAAGAGTTGTGAACAAAATGATGGTTGATAGAGCACGCGGTGTATTAGTTGTACCGCAATGGACCTCGGCGGTCTTTTGGCCATTGTTATGTCCGAATGGACATTTTATTCCTGAAGTATTGGATGTTATTCATCTGCCTTCCGAGAGGCGATTTTATGTACCATGTAAAAGTGGAAAGGGTATGTTCGGCAACGTAAATTTGAAATTCGACATGCTTGCTAGTTACATGGATTTCAGGAAGTGAATAGGTTGTGACATAATCATACTGCAGTGTAGGGACGCATGTTTTTCTACTTCATCTAGCCGAGAGGCTATCAAGACGCTTGTCAGACAATGACGCTTGTCATTGATTAATCTCATTAAGATGCTTGTCATTGATTAAACCTCATCAAGACGCTTGTCTGTGATCAAATATCATTAAGACGCTTGTCTTTGATTAAACATCATTAAGATGCTTGTTTGTGATTAAATATCATTAAGACGCTTGTCTCTCATTAAACGTCATCAAGACGCCGGCCGTTCATTAATGACCATCAAGACGCTTGTCTGTAGTTAAAGATCATTAGGACGCTTGTCTGAGAATGATCTGTATTTGATGATGTATTTCGGTATATAGCCATTTTAGAGTTGTCCGTTTGAGAGTGAAATTGATATGTTATATTTATTATGTATTTATCATTGATTAAAGATCATTAAGCCGCCTGACTTCTGAGAATGACCAGTATTTGATAATGTTCTTTTTTGGTATATACTGAAAAAGAGTTTTGCTAATAGTAATAGTAAAAGAGAATGTGTATTATTTTTATTTTAATTCTTTTTTGCCTTTTTACATATGTTTTTTCAGATCCATGCGGATGAAATTGAGGCTTTACCGGAGGTCTTGGCGGACAGGGTGGAGCTGCTCCCGAGCATCTTGCGCAAATCCAGAGCAGACAGTACCTGTTCCAAATATGAAAGTGCATTTATTCGATGGAGAAATTGGGCTTTGTGCAATCAGTTGGGGAGTAGTGATATTTTGCCCGCTAAGGCTTTTCCGGTGGCGTTATATTTAGTGTCTCTTTTTCAAAGTGCTAAAACCCCGGCACCAGTTATATCTGCATTTTATGGGATTAAATGGATGCATGAGTTATATGGTTTAGTTTCTCCCACTGATTCTAAAATAGTAGCTAATGTTTTAGAGGCAGCAAAAAGAACTTTGTCAACCCAAACTAATAAAAAGGAACCCATAACGGTGGAAATTTTATTAGCTATGTACAAACGTATATACAACGATAAAGATGTAATGTCTCAAAGAATTATTTCCGCCAGTTTACTAGGTTATGCGGGGTTTATGCGCAGTGCAGAATTATTACAAATAAAAGTATCCGACATTGTGTTCGAGGATACATATATTTTAGTTTTTGTTCAGTCGAGTAAAACTGACAAGTATAGAGATGGATCATGGATACCAATCGCAAAATCAGGAACCGTTTTGTGCCCTTACGTAAATTTACAGAAGTACATTGAATGGGCAAATTTGAATGGAGACGATTACCTTTTTTGCAATTTGTCTAAGACTAAATCTGGTTTTAAACCAAGAAAACTGAAGAAACCTATGTCTTATACAAGCTTACGCGAGCAGTTTATTAAGGCTTTTCAACCGCATGTACCAGATATTTCTAGCTTTGGTTTGCACTCCTTAAGATCAGGAGGAGCTACATCTGCTGCAAACAGTGGTGTAAGAGACAGACTGTTTAAAAGACATGGTCGGTGGATTAGCGAAAGTGCAAAAGACGGCTATGTGAAAGATGATATTAATTCTAGACTGATTGTCTCTAAATCACTTGGTTTATAAATGTGCGTTTTGTTTTGTTATTAGAAAACTTGTCAATCATTTTTTTTATTTTTTTTTCTAGATTTGCCCGAACTTTTCGTCCATCTGGTCATACGCATAGGTACCAAAATACAAGCTGTATTTTCAATTTATTTCGTTGTTGAGTTGTTTATTTAGGAGACGTAAAGGGTCTATGGAAATATAATTTTCCTAGTTTGAGCGTAGCGAATTAGAGGAAAATTAATTTCCATTGCATATGAAAGTCTCCGGTAGGGGGCGCTCAGTGTATTGTGTTGGCGGCAATTATGCTCGTGGAATAGCCATTCGGCTTTGCGTAACTGACCAGCGAACACGTTAATTTTCGTTATATTTTATTTAAGACATAAAATATTGACAAGTTTTCTCTTGAAAATGACTATCTGCAGGAATATATGCTGTTGCTGTGTAATCCATATGAGCGTTAGTTCATATTATGTTTTATAAAATCTGCATCAAAATGTGAATTGTTCATGCTTGTATTCGTCATACGTTATAACTGTGTCATCTGGTCATACGCATAGGTACCCCGTCTGGTCATACGCATAGGTACCAAAATACAAGCTGTATTTTCAATTTATTTCGTTGTTGAGTTGTTTATTTAGGAGACGTAAAGGGTCTATGGAATGTTATTAGTGCTACAAGAATAATAAATAACGTAAGGTAACTACTGATTGTAAAAACAATTTACGATAAATAAACAAGGGAGGAATATGGATCGATAGACGGTTTTAAAGAAATGGTGCATCATTTACATGTATTGATTCGATCGCTAATAGATAGTTCATATTTGTACTTATGTTTTAAGTTATTTAACACACAAGCAAATTATGCCTAATCGGCACAACAATATTACAATACCGAATTAATATACATTGCACAGTAATTTTCACATGCAACAATTGCAGTCTTAATACAAATGAATGGGAAACAACGTATTGATCGATCAAATATGAGTACAGATTTACATTGCAAAAACAACACTCTCTATATAAATTGAATCCTTGTTAATACTATCATTGATTATTACATACTTTGTAAAGGCGAATTTCGTTCTTAGAACTAATTTGGTATATGTACTGTTGACTATTGGAGGGGTCAAACTAATAGTGCAATCTAACCGTGTCTGAATGTTAATCGGTTAACGGTCTTAGTAACTCATGTCTTTTATGTAAAAAAAAAAGTTCACGTGGTTTATAATTTAACAACGTTGCTGTTTTCTATTTTTGAAGAGAGTCATTTTATTGAATTAAAGAGGTCCGAATTAAGCTTACGGACTTCAAGAAACAAATGACGTTTTAACACATTTTTGCAAGCCCTAATTTACAGTCTGATGTAAGTATGCTGTATGTATTTTTCATACCTATTGCCTTAAACGTGTTTGATATTTATTAGTGTATATTGCAATTTTCTACAAAGATCAATTCTGAATTAGCTACTTTAATATAAATATATACATTATTTTTCCTTCTTATCGTGGAGAGTATAAATATTTTAACATGCAGATTGGTTTTACAAATAAAATATATCAGTCTGCACTAACCTTAATTTTAGGTAGCACACTAATGAACTTTTTCTTCATTTAAATTAGATGTAGTATTGCTTTTTTCGCATATGAAAATGGATCAAGTTTAACACAACATACACACTTTCCCAAATACATTGAGGATATGTGTTTGTTTTCGGTGTGATAACGCGTGATATCGTCACCGGAAAGGGAGACAAGTAATATTTTAACGAGCGCTTGTTCGACTGAAAATATGTATATTGTCTCCCTTTCCAGTGACGATATAACGCGTTATTACACCGAAATCAAACAAATTTTATTTTCATTTAAATGCTATTTCTATATTTTTTACGTTTGATTTTTATTTAGGGGATTTTCAACACGATATGTACAATAGTACGTCCGCACTATTTTCTCTATAATGCGTTGTAATCGGGATTTGTAATAAACATTCCAGTGCCATCTTGGATTACGATCAAATGTGCCGTGGATTAGATCTAGTTAAGCAACTAAAATTGCAAACAATTTTTGACTCAAGGCACTATCCTGGCAGCGTGTTTACAGTACGACAGTCTACTATGCTACACAGTATTTTCATAGACTACGCAGAATCCGTGTTTCTAAATTTATTTAAGTTTAAATACAATTAGATGCACGTAGTCGTTGAATAATGGTCAGCTTTTAAATCAATAAGTTTACACACACTGCTAGCGTTAAATATATTTATGATGAAAGTACATATTGAAAGTGAAAGTGCGTTCAGTTCTCCGAAATTCAGTTTTCTAAAATTAGCGTGTGCATAGATGTTATTATGTAAACAATAGTTAACACAGTCACGACATTCAAACGCACATATGTTTTTCGCAAGCAATTTAAGCTCATTAAACTCGTAGATGCGCGTTAAAATGTAAAACAACAAAAGATGAACTGTTAGGAGTGTTCTGAAATTGAATACTGATACGTATAAAGTGTTTTCTATATTAATTATTCGGACTTAACAACACAATTTGATAAAAAGCCGGTCAAGAATTTGAAGAAAATAAGATGGCGACGAATTAAACGCTGAACACTACGCTGAACACTACATACAAGAACACACATTGGATACTTACATACTTAAGAGTGGTTACTGGATATAAAAACTTAATACACACAATACAATATAATTATGTGCTTAATGAACACAAGTTATTACGTAAGGGTACACTGGATTCTTGTTATATTTCGGAATTGGAGAACGGGCAATACAACAATGATGTAAACAAAGGGAGACTACTGTTCATAGCAACAGTAAACATGCTGGGATGAATAAAGTGCAAAGGATAAAATAAATACTTGGGATGCTAAAATTAATTTTGGACCAAGATGACGAGCTCCAATGCCTTGTGGGTAAAGCTTGTACCCGCAAGGTATTGTCTGTTCTAGTCTCCTTGGCTCAATACGACTGAGGAAAATCCAAGAGAAAATAAGAGGAAAGACACTTCAATATATTAAAGAGGTATTCTTAACATTTGGTGTTATTAATCTTCACTACTTTTCTTTTTTGGTAATTATGTATGATAATTGGTGACAACACCTACATTTAAATATTGTTCAAATGTTAAAATCAAATACAATTTAAAAAAAGTAGTCCATCACTGTGAGTGATATAGGGATATATCTCACTGATATTTTTCTGTATTTCACTTCTTAGCATCAAATAAAATGTGATATATGTAACCCTTCCAACTGCCCAGATAGTCTCTGTTAACGGATGGGGTATTCAGATAACCATCTTTATGACTCGATCATAAAATCTTATTGGATTATGTTAGCCACATAGGCGAGCCCTCAGCTGACGAGTCAAACACGTTGAATTGGCAGGTGAAGATGTTACTTCCATATGTTTGCAAATTGATTCAGGAATCGAGTCTTAAACACCAATTCTCATTTTAAATTCGTTTTACAGTATTGCAAGTTTCCATAGAACTATAGACTGTGTACTTGTTTATAAAACTATAAATATATGCATACTAGGTATGTTACAGTGAAATGTGTATAAGAAGACTATTGTTGTTTTTTCTTGTATTAAAATAAAACGTATATATTATAACAAGTTGATACTCGTAGATAATACAAGAAGACATTTCCACACTGAAAAGTATCTTTTTATACATGTATGTTAAAACTTTGTCCTAAAAGAGCCTCTCGGTCATAACACAAAGTCGCTTTCAGATGTGATGTCAGATTGTGCCCAAGGGGTTTGGATTCTCCTCCGCGTATTAATATTTTATAGCAGCAGTCCGGAAATATGTAAATAAAAATAAAAACATTGCAGAAATCCTTTCTACTGGACACCTTACCGATTAAAATACAAAAAAAACGCATGGACATCGGTTAAATAATAACGTTTTAGTAACTTTGTATTGTATTGTTTCTGTATGTTATTGCTGGTGATGCCTCTGGAGCAAATATTTTCGAACATAGTCGTTATGAAATGCCTTCCGTAAATAAGAAACAATGTTCAGTCGACTAAACGTCATTAACGTTCATTTGAACTAATGCCCCTTTTTCATTATTTTACACAATGAACTGTTTTTTTTGGCTCAACGTATGTGTTATTTTATAACTTAATTATGGTTTCCATTTGTCACAAAATAACATAAAGAGACCTGCTTGATTAACGTGCCAATGCAATTAATATATACTAGACATAAACCGTTGTGACGACATTTATATTCAATTTGTTCCAAGCAATATTTTAAGAATACAGTTCCGTTTATTATTCTGGCAATTTTATAGCATACTTTACCAGGTTCTGTACACAAACTACTGTAAAAACCAAGTACATTGACAGGATAGATGATTCGCCCAGTATGATTGAGACAATAAGATCCATTATCCCATTGGGATAAGTTGTTAATATGATTGAGACAATAAGATCCATTATCCCATTGGGATAAGTTGTTAATATGATTGAGACAATAAGATCCATTATCCCATTGGGATAAGTTGTTAATATGATTGAGACAAAAAGATCCATTATCCCATTGGGATAAGTTGTTAATTGGCAATGTATAAAAAGCGTTATATTTATATATGTGCGCATTTGAAACCCATCTTATATAATTTCCAAAATATTTTTCTGCTTCTAACGTTCCCAAACGTTTGGTGATTTTTTCATTTATTGATAATTGAAAACACAGCTTATGCTTTACCAAGTCCTCTTTAGTGTCGAACAGGTTAATTATGACATACGTGATAGTCATCATGCATCGTGTTTTTATCAATAAAAACTTAACCGTTTTTGACTGTGGTATGACCCATCATCACAAACGGTTCCAATAACTGGACTTCGTAATTTGAATGACAAGCCAATGTCGTCATGATTCATCTCACACTCGCTCGTTCGAAGCCGCAGGTATACCTTTTTGCTGGTATGTTTATTTGAATGCAATAGCGCACAACAGTGATTTTTGTCAATACATCAATACACATAACCGTGGGGGTACCTCAGTACACCAGTTTTGTTTGTGCCAGTAAATATATAATGAACACCTCATTAGCCAATGTTGAATAGGAGAAAGACTAGGTAGTGAAATATGCGTGCAATACAGAGCAAACAAGGGACATAAGTGCGCGCGCTGAAAAAGAAGTATTCAGCTGGTTGACGTTGTCTCAAATAGTTTTTCAGCAAAGTTTCCTAGTCGTTTATATGCGTATTTTTAAACTAGTTTGCGTAAGGTTGCAGCGACAGAAAAGCATAGCTTGACTTGATGTCAGTTTTTGCTTGATTTTTATATCATCGAATGCGTTTGACATGAGTCAGTAACAACTGAAAAAAAAAATGCTAATTTGAACGCCTTCAGAAAGGGGTGTTTTAAGTGTTGTTTAAATTGCTACCCCTAAACTTGAACATATTGTGTTTGATGGTTGTGCATCTTTAAATGAGTGTCTGCACTGAGTGACGGATTACTCAACTCTATCACATCAGGCTTCGAAAATGTTAATTCCCTACAATAATGGAACCGATCCATATTATGTTACGGGATATAAACATGGGATTTACCGCTTCAAATTTAATTATTTTATCTACAATTCACGCACCACATAACGACCCGCCCACGGACGCCGTCACTTCATCATATTAGGCTATTTTTATGGATAAATGGAGGAAGGTCTCAAGTATCACCCGATGTCTATAGGCAATCTTGTTTTAAACAATTTGGTTTCGAAAGGTTGGGCATACAATTAATTGCATTAAGCATACTCTCTGGACAAAGTGTATATTTATCTTTGACAAAAAAGGCCATTAGTTGACACAAGTACAAGAATTGAGTACTTCAATATAAAAATAACAACCAATATTTTGTATTTAATATTATCAGCACTTAATGTTAGGTAGGTAAATTTCTACATCTACATGAAGCACCGCACGTTGGGCCTCTTTTTTCGACCTAACAATTCTTCATGTACTTAACGTATTGTTAACGTAGCGAATATATATTATAAACGAAAGTGGCAAACAGTCGGATCGTTAAGTGTCAGAATTGTTACATCTAGTTGACACTTATAACAATGCGGAAAAAGAAGAGTGATATACGTACAATTACTGGATGATTTGAAGTACAATCGTTTAACATATTCCGCATTCATTTTTTTGTATATACAAGCATGATGCAATTGTATGAATCATGAGTACCGGACATAAAATATATCAAAATTTAACTGCGCATCCCTATCAGAAACAAAAAACAACAGCAAACAACTACTACTACTACTCTGCTACAACTTCTACCACTATTACTACTACTACTACTACTACTATTACTACTACTACTACTACCACTACTACTACCACTACTACTACTACTACTACTACTATTACTACTACTACTACTACTACTACTACTACTACTACTACTACTACTACTACTACTACTACTACTACTACTACTACTACTACTACTTCTACTACTACTACTACATGTTTATCAAATAATCTAATCGCTATAAATGCTTCTTGACACATTAACATTGACTCAAGTCTGTAATCTTTCATATTTTAACGTAGATTTGTTTACAGGTAAGCAAATCAGTTTTACAAAATGTGTTGTCAAATATAGGTAAACATAGAATAGATCAAAATAAAACACCGAAGTATTCCGAAATTTGTAGCAAGTAATGCGCATCAGCCATCCATTTAAATTATTATTTAAGTATTTGCACTTGTAAATTCCTTGGCTGAGACTTGAGTGATGATGAACATTTGTGGTTTTGGAATACGACTTCCTCAGTTCCATCGTCAAATTCCGAGCATGCCGCTTGTTAATTTTCTATATTATGTTAGTTTGAATATTCTGTATTGTTATTTCTTAATATTATGTAGTATGTTTGTTTGAATATGAGCTGGAAAGGCATTCATACGGTTCCTAAGGAAAACTTAAGTTTCATTGCCTTCATTTCGGATCAAAGTGCCTCCGTGAAATTTCACAATATTTATGTTCAGAAAATTTAAAACAAAAATGTTTGATCACTAAAATCTATGAAAATGTTTATTTTATTTTCATAATATAGAACTTTTAATTGTCACTGGTATCAATTTCATTACAAACGTTACAGATAGACAAAATGCAGACAAATATACACAAACACTACAGTAATATGGATAACCTGAAGTCAGTGGAATATATATTTCAGGGCGCCATTCTGTGTCCAAGGATTCTGGCAGAAGTTCCCGTCAAAAGAGGTCTAATAGCATCTCCCTTCTAAGTCCTGACGACACCGTTTGATGGAATCCGACTCCGTTTCCACCGACTCAGATATGAGTTCCCGCAGACATGGGTCTGCTAGCGACTCCGGTGACAGTGCTAGCGACTTGGATGATAGTGCTGGCGACTCCGTTTCTACCGTCTCTGAAAGATCTCATGAAATCGTTAGACCAATAAAAATGATACCGATACCTGACTCGTCTAACTACTGTATTCCGCGAACTACCGCTTACAGTATCTACATATGCCCTTTCAGTGTTTTAGCAATACAAGCTGTTAAGCCATAGTATTGAACACTTTTATCTGCGTTCTTATTACTACTGTGTGCATAATGTGTTTTAGGAAAATAAATCTTATTGAGCAGTTTGTTTTGTTATAAGAGTTGTAAGTACTGCCAGTACAAATACCAAACTACCAACCCTGCTGCTGCTAACGCTACATATGTACTTCTATCACTTTTATGTCGTCTAGTAAAATTACTACTACAAATTCAGGCAACGACAACAACAACAAAACAACTTATACCAGTTCTACAACAATTGCTACTACTACTGCTGGTGCTACTATTATTATTGCCCCAAATGATGGGGAGGTTTGTAGCTTGTTAAAGTCCCGAACATTGTAAAAGTTTGTCTGGCTTATTGTTAAAGATTGTGATATGGTAAATTAGCAGGGATTTCAGATGAGATGTACCCTGAGATAAATTATTGCCGACCGAATGTCCGAATAATATCATAACTGTAAACCTGAACGATGCGTTTATTTGAACTGCATGGGAATTAGTTCATCATCAGAATATGACAAATCCAGATAATTTCATCACTATTTGAACATGGTTCATCTTTGAAATTATTGTATTTCTATCAACTTATGTTACATGACAATAAGATGTGTCTGATAATCACCGAGAGATGTTGGGTAATATCGGAATACAAATACTGAAATATACGTCTTCTAGTTCGAGTTGTTGGAGGAAAGGACGTTTGAAAATAAAACAAAATTTTAAAATGTTTAAATCTTATACTTTACAAGTCAACACTTGACCTTTTTCATGTTGAAGTGTGAAACGTTCTGACTGAGCGTGCATTGTAAAGTGTGTGAAGTGTGTGTCATATTACTAAACGGTGAAAAACTCAATATATAAATATGCTGCATTTTTGCATACTATAACTGAACAGTAATAATGTAAAACCTATATTCTGATATCAGGGCATTGTAATTTCCAATGTTTAGTGGTTCGACTCCTCGTGTCAGGTGCACTATGTTACACGTTTGAATCCGACAAAACTGTTTTTGTGTTTATTGAAAGAACGCGAATGTCCAAATTAAACAAATGTTTCGGCAACATTGACCATCTACCGGCACTGTTCGTCATACATCATGCCATTTTGCATGCCATCTATACAATAAAGGTGCACCGGACCGATAAATTTATGAAATTTACAAAATATAAGTAGTCAATAACTTTGACAGCTTATTTATATTTAACTCGCAATAATTACAAAAAAAGCATATACTCGTATGCGTTGAAAACGTTTTATTTTTACTGCTATATATTGCTCCAGAATCAGACTGGACAACCTGTCCTTGTTTGCAAATTAATAGAAACGGAAGTAATAAGTATGGCAGCCACCATGGTGACCGGTGACCGCGAGGTGATGGGGTCTCTCACTTCCGAGAGTAAAGATGTTCATCAGCAAAGGTGTCTCATAAGTCAAAACTTGCTGACCCTTAATCGCGAGGGGTGACACTATAATAAACAAACACTTTACTTTACTTTACTGATAGGGGTGAAATGATATTTACTGTCACGCCATCCCATCAAGTATTACTGCCAATCTTTGGAGCTATGTGATATGTATTATATATAATTAATATGACTACTTAGTGTGTGACTTAAATTGTTGATGTTTTAGTTAAGTCCGAGTAAAACTGCGTCCATCCAAACATTGACTGACATAGATGCTAGCTGCCTGATAAAGAAACATGTATCAGGCAGCTGTAGATCAGGCCGCATAGTGGTACGAAAAAAAATACAACTTTCCCAATCCATTTATTTACTGTTATCCCATTTTATTCTATTTAACTATATAATTGCATTTGTATTGCAGACCAAACAGTTGATGTTAAAGCGTTTTAAAGCGTTTTAAATACTTCACTCTTACACTGATCATGAACTGGTTGGCATGAATTCGTTATAAATGTGTTTAAAGGGGATTTACGTCTGCAGACGTGAGTATTATATTTATCAAGTAGTTTCCTAATTTACATGTTCACAATGTATTCGTATGTTCCATCACTGCAAACGATATGACAGGGGATGAAAAGGAAACTCCTGACAAACTCATAAAACAGCAGTTGCCATAGTCAAAGTAATTGTAAAATTTTATACTATATTAACTTTGTTAAATTAGACATCTCATTAACAACTAGAAAACACTCGGAGAGCGCAAACCTCGCCATGTATTGTATAAATAATGAGTTACTCAGAATAATGTGGCAATGTACCGTGTCTCAAAGTAATAAACTCCTTTATTGGATTCAAACTATGATCCGGATCACTACCACAATAATTGATTAGTTTTTTGGCCAATCTTCCCAGATCATTCCTGCATATCCATTTATAAATGTTGGCAATCTTACAAACAAAACGCATAAACAGAGAACTAACTCTGGCAAAGGCAAAACCTCCTTGACGGAGGTAATTGCATTTAACCCGCTATCCGTGCATCCTACAATCGACCAGACGACCTATTTTTTCGATATGGATATTGTACATAAACCCTTGGGAAAGACAACAGGGCAGACGTCAAGGCCAATGAATGTATTTAATTAGATAAAGTACAAGTGCAACCTACAAAAATAACGTTGTTTTTAAATATAATACGTTTAAATGGATGGTGACCATTTGTCTTCATAAAAAGTACACAATTTATAACACCTAATAGTGTCACACACACATATATAATCATCATACTTTTATCTTTACTAGTAATGTATATACAATTACAATTTCGTGATTTTATTTGAATTTTGAAGGATTATTTTAAATATATTAGACGATTAAAGCACCAGTGCATGTTAAGGTGTGCTTTTTTATGATTTTCTTGTGAAAATGTCATATGTTACTAGTATTGCTTTGATTGCAGTAGTTCGACTTGGTTTGTGGTAAACTTTATATCTCTAAACACTATTTAATCAACAAATATGTTCAAAATAAATAACCTCTTTTGACAGAGGTGCTTTGAATGTATTTCAAATGAATAAATTATTTCGAACTTCTGTTACGAAATATATTCAAGAATAATGAATTACGTGACCTAACCTTTGCTGTTGGACGGTCTAAGACATGTTAAGTTGCCATTAAATACGATATAATGTGTGTATTGCTCTATATTTATTGGAATTTAAAATGGCTTCGATCCAATGTGCAATTTTAAATATTTAAGAGTTCAGTTGTATATTTATAAAATCCTTCGATCCAATCTCTAAACACTTCTTGCATGCAAATATTAAACATGTGTTATATTTCGACTATACTCTTGATACATGAAAAGGAACTAATTGTTCTACATGCAACAAATATATTAACTATGCATACGTAAGTACGTTTAATGTTTAAAAGATAACAAATCTGGGCATTTTATATTAGTGTTCTAGATGCATGCAAGGTAACGCATTCCGAAATGTGTAAACGTTAAGTCGTTGTTTCACTTAAAATGTACGTTAATTAGTTCGTGGACCAACAGTTGTTTCGATATAAAAAAAGTTTAACATTCCTACATTGCCGTAGATGGTCAATATTTTAGGGTAAGGGTAACAAATATATTTATAACCGGGACCATCAGTGTTTCTAGAGATATAACATTATAACATTGCTGTAGAATATATATTGTTTGGTTTAATGGTGAAAACTGTGCGCACATTTACATCAGTGTTAAATGGGAGAGCCGTGCATATAGGCAGAAATAGTTTTGAGCTTAAAGTACGTTTTTGCAGGCTTAAAGTACGAATATTTGTTCTAGAAGTGTCAAACTTGGCTATTGTATTAGAGTACGGCTAAACTGCATATCAATAGTCATAAAATGGTATGAAATTGTCTTCAAACTATTAAAAATGCGAAAAAATGTTGTGAGATCTACAAGTCAACAACACACCTGCACACACTGTACCTTCAATGACTTTTGTATTTGAAAAGTTATAGTCTTGACATAAAACACGTGATTACATGGAATAATGGGCCACAACATGAGCATATTCTTGGGACGAAAAACGGAAAAAAAGCTGTACGAACCATAGAAAAACATCCAGCATTTGTTTTAAAACCGGCCATTTTGAGCTGCTGTTTTTTGTCTCACTTAAAGGTAGCCCGAGTTCACTTTACGATTTCCCCCCTCGAAATCCAGGCGGTGGCTGATGCCATAAACAACTAAGGTGAGATCAGTACGAAACAGTGGAATGACTGTTTCGTCATCTGCATGTTACATAAATAAATATATGTCTTCTGAGAATTCGGGCGTTTTATTCGTCAAGAGTGTAACAATAAATGATTTTCTGATTATAGTCAACGGATATTGGACTATTTGGGTTAAACTTGTATGTAAATTGTATTGTATTGACCGGGATTACTAGTGGACACGCATTGTACAAAATGAACAATTGTGTGATCATTTGTGCAGAAATTATCGGATGCAATAATTTATAATAGCTAAAAAATGAAGAAAAAAAACATTTGAAGTGCAAAGATAATTTCTAATGCAAATGGTTTTCGATTCTTACTTTGTACTTGTTTAAATGCATACATGATATTGCGTATATTTAAGAATATTTATTATCTGCAATTCTCATTAAAAATGTGAATATAAAAATAGATGCGACATTTTTAACGGGCAGTAGCATATACCAGTATAAAAACAACAACTTTTGTTGTATGGCATTATTGATCTATGTAAATTGTTGATCAGGGCTGCAAGCCACTAGGCCTAAGTGATTGTGACAGTTCGCGGACACTGCATATGCAATTTAGACGGCCGGAACGGAAGTCAACTAGAGTGTTGTAACACTGCGCAATCTTCTTGATTGGCTGTTTACCGGACAAGTTTTATATCTGAACGACATCCTTACGAATTCCTTTATAAAGGCGGTATAGAGCGGACCAGCTTTGTGACTGACAGACATCCGGACAGTCAAACGAATGTACTGAAAGACAAACGTATACTGTTAAACACACATCTCCAAGTTTGTGCTCACTAAGAATAGCCTTCATCAGAGGGTTTACTAAATCGCGCGGGTGGGGCTTACATTGAAATCTACTTAAGCAAAACTAGCCAGAGATATTTGTCTATACACAACAACCTGAGTGTACACCGGTGTGTACACACTAGAAATTGAAGGGAGAACATTTTATTGAAATCCGACATACTTATATGTGCCGAGAATATTGTTTTATTTAAATGTATGTAATAAAGTGTTAGTCAATCCGTCGGATTTTTGTGTCGCGCGTAACTAAAAAAAAGTATACTGCTAGAGTGATGACACTTTATAAACATATTAATCAGCTTGTGAACTTGTGCACCTGGGTATTTTGGTGCAGTTTCTGTCGACATCGGCTGAGTTATGGCCCTTTTTAAGCAAACAATGACTTCTTTGGACTTGTGTCGTGTGTAACTCTAAAAGTATAACTGCTAGAGTGATGAACCTCTATAAAATTATTATCGGCATGTGAACTTGTGCACCTGTGTATTTTCGTTACGATTTGTCATAGATCAGCGGAGTTATGGCCCACGTTTTAGCAAAATTTGACATTTTTGGACTTGTTTCGCATGTAACTCAAAAAGTATAACTGCTAGTGTCTTGAATCTTTATTAACATATTCATCAGCATGTGAACCTGAACACTTGGTATTTAAGTGCAGATTTGTCAGATATCATCGGAGTTATGGATCTTTTTTAGCAAAAAAAGGCATTTATTGAACTTGTGTAGCGTGCAACTCGAAAAGCATAACTGTTAGAGTCATAAAATACATATTTATCAGCATGTGAACTTGTGCACTTTGTATAGTATTTTCATATGGTTTTGTGACAACCAGCGGACTGTGGGGGCGCCCGTGTCCTTTGGAAACATGTCTCGTTGCAGTTCTAGTTTCATATTTCGTACATTCACAATAAAAATGTTAGTTAGAATGTTCTTGTTTTTCATCCACTCATTATAGAACAAAGATGTCGCTTTTATTCAACAGTCAGTACATGGGATTTATATTGTAGAACCTGCTGCTCCTTCATCTTACACAAACACTAACTCGGATATGACCATTGACCAACCAACTGATTAATTGCTTATTAATCACCGCTACATCCACCGAAACACCAACGCCCCTAGCCAACCAGGGCTTTCAGAATTATATTGAGCTACTTTTTAAGTCCTTCAGAGAGAAAGCTGCATTGTGTGTGAACCAGGGGTGTATCAAATTTGAAAAGAATCATTGGATTAAATCCAACTGGACGCGGCCAAAATAGTCAAAGGCTTAACTAGATCCGCCAAAACTATTCTTCTTTAAAAAAAATCGGTTGGTTTTCTCTTAGTGGCAGATGAAAAATACAAAAGCTTGTTTAAGTATATAAACACAACAAAGATATCTTACCGCCTTATTTAAACGATCTTTTTTCGGCATTATCAGACAACGGCCCTTATTTTTACACAACAGTGCTGAATACGCAACGGTTTCCCACAGACTAGCGATCTATTCGAATTGTACCATCCTTTCGTCTGTTAAGCTTTGGAATGATCTTAATTTATATACTCGTTTCATGTCTACCTTATCTGGCCTTAAATACAGAATCAAACAAATGTTCTTATTGGTGAACGAAAACAACAAATACAACACGCCCGGTTAAGAAACCAATGTAGCGATTTAAACGACGATTTACATGCTAAACACCTGCTTGAAAATCCAAAATGTGTGTGTAATTGTCCCTCTACTCAGCGCAAAAACTTCGTCCCTTTCACCCCCTTAGTGCAAATACACTACTATTTGAAATTCCAGAACTATCGGATAGCGAAAACAATGTTTTTATTTCTGGAAGTTAAATGATTTATAAAAAAACTCGAAGGGATTCGCTTATTGTCTATAAACAAGATATGCAATATAAATCGATTATATCGCTAGTATTATGTATTTTCCCTGCAATGTATCGTGTATCGTGTATGTCAACAATGTTGGGTTGGCTGGGGTGGAGCTTGTCTTTTTTCAATTTAAAAGCAATACATACATGTTGTATCACACTCTTTATTAATATAAAATACTTTGTTTCTCATTTTGTCTGATGCTTACATGTTCTTTATACACATACTAATGCGTTTAATTGTACATTAAGTTTTATCTTATATAAATACGATCTGAATATGTATGAACATATACAAATCCGGAATTTTTGGGGAGGGTGGTAATCTAATGTTGTAAAAACGTATGACCCAACTCTTTTGCTTTTTTTGATACATAGTATGTCAATGTCTCAATAATGTCAACATAATGCTGTATTTGTACATGTCTTTTGTTTATATATTGAAAGCAATAAAATAGTAATTTTACTAAATACTTGATGGCGTTGTTCTTAACCACTTGTAACATGCAACTGATGTATGAACTAGTTCGTTCACTCCTGCAGCGTGATGTTCTTTATAAGATTCTCGTGTGTATCTGTGGAAGGCAAATAAGCTTTTATGTTGAAAATGGCATTATGGTATTTGAACAGTATGAGACGACCTATATAATAATATAATGTTATTAATCAGGTGAATTCATATCGTCCTTGTTATTGGCTAGAGACTGCCGTATTGGCCTGAGGCCGTAAGCAAAATGTTCGTGGTAAAACGTTGAGGTTAGATACCAGTAAATCATTGTGTATCCCTCTGTGGTCCATTCGAAAATAGTGCCTATTACTAAATAGTTCCTTTTCTCTTCTGATATAAAAGCCATTTAACAATCTTTAACATGCCTTTTGTGGTTAATTTTATATTCCATTCATGTCTGAAGCTGTTTGTTACATTTTATTGGAGGCTAACTTAAAACGTGAACTTTTATCGTGTGTTTACCGGTTGTGGGGCATTTTTCGAAATATAACTGCCGAAACCCTGTTTTCTTCCTGTGTCTGCATGCAGGTGAGATGCATTTTCTTAGAATTAACATGACATATCTTTTTATTGCAATTTTTGGAACAGAATAGATTCATCTTTAAATTTATACCAGGCTTACACAATATGAAATAAATGAAAGGCTAGAAAAATGATTGGAAAGTTTGCCGTTTTATATTGGGACTTTACGGGAATTGGAATAACTGGTATCTAACTTTGACGTCTACTAACTCAATTTCCGGCACATACTATCTGCTAATCGTGAAAGCCGCAAACGTTTTAATACCACTAATCGATATGCAGTGTTATCCCGACCGCGTCTCGGCAAACCTGCGAGTCCTACATGTAAAAACGTTAAGTAACACATACACAGTTCAAAATCTGCGTAGCGTTTCGAAAATGGCGTCAAAAACTTGCTTAAATCTAATATCGTATAAGACCGAGCAAATCCTGAATCCTGATTGGCCAAATCTCGTATTGGCCGCGTTTTTCCATATTGGCCGTGTTTCCGTATTGGCCGATTTTTGAAATTTATTGGCAAGGTTAACATTGTATCAAGCAAAGAAATTTACCAGATTCTCCTTCAATATTATAAAGAGAATTAATAATATTGAATGCGAAGGCGTTATTCAAATGCAGCAAGGACAATTATATTTTAATGCATTTGTTGTCTGGAGTACGAACTTAAAATAACCAATACACTTATTAAAATAATATTTGTGTTTCATAAATTTGGTTTCGTTTGTATTTTTTTAATTAATAAATACTGGTTTTGTAAAAATCATATGGTGTTTAGTTTAGAAAATATCTTGAAATAATTGGTTTATGAAAGATAAAACAAACTATGTTGATTTTGTGATGATAAATTCTAATCAAATCAAACTTAAACGCAAGTCGTTTTATTTAAATAAAAATACATTAGCGTCATATAATTTAATCAATGTAACGTATTGTTGCCAAATGTTCATGATTTGAGCAACAACTCACTGTCAACACCATTGTTGCAGTAAAATTCATCGCTGCATGCATGATATTAACTTGTATTTTACAAGCTATAGTTTGAAGGATGTGTCTTTTAAAACACGCGGTTAAGTATTGTCTGATAAAACAAGTAGGGAGTTCACCCTGTATTAGATTAAGTTTTGCATTGTTCAGTAGTGTGTATGAACGGGCTAGTGGCGGTAGCTAAGACATACCGAGGAGGAATAATTATTAAATCGCAAGTATACATTTCACTTTCGTCTTTTCATATTGTATATTTATTGCATGTATATGACTATTGCTTTCATTAGCGCGTGATATGAATGTATGCGTATTGGATATAAAGCTGGTAAACCACTAAGATTAACACGATGAATATCAATATCAACATTTGGTGTTTATAACGCATTTAAAACGGTATATTTTTATCAAATACTATACCTTGTCTTCCGTGTAATACAACCATTGCGAATATTGCTATCTTACACATATGTAAGATAACATTTTGAGCTTTTTTTATTGGCTAAATATTCTTTGACTAACCAATTGCATAACGTTATTTTGGTGAAATGACGTCGTCAACATAAAATGACGTCATCAATACACAACTTTTAGGATTTATTAACATGTTTTGGTTAAATTAGACTATCTTTTTTCGTTTAAAAGAATGTGATAAAAAAGATCTGACACTCGTTGTGATTTCATACCATATTTTATGAAACTAGTCCAGGAAATTCATTAGTAAGCTCGCCAAAGGCTCGCTTACTAACAAAATTCCTGAACTCGTTTAATAAAATATGGTATGAAATCACAACGAGTGTCAGATCTTATATATGTGTGCTAAATAACCATTTCACAAGATATTGTTTGTTTTAAATAAAATATATACATTGAATTTGTATATTTGACAATTAATTGCAATTAATTGCCGACGGTTGATTAAACGATTAGTCAATAAATACAATAATAATAATAATAATAATAATAAATAATAATAATAATAATAATAATATGTTTGTAAAACTTATACATGTATTTCTTTTACATGAAATGTTAACATAATGAAGTATCACTAACATCAGAAATAAAAGCGCACGTATGAGTGTTGCCTAGGGGTTTATCGACGGCTAATACGGTATAATATTTTCATTCGAAATGTATGTACTGAAATACAGTCGACTCCCAATTACTCGAACTTGCTTGTCTCGAATTCCTCGTTGGCTTGAAGTTTCTTCGAGGGCCCGAATATCTATTGCTATAGATTCATATAAATCTCTGTCGTTTGGCTCGAATTCGCGAGGGTCGAATTTTCGAATGGCTCGAAGTGTATGTCACGGTCCCAGTTACAGTTTATACACATGAATTGCTTGTTTGGCTCAAACCCGCTTCGGTCGCATCAGGTCGTTAAAAGATTAGATGGCTTGAAAAGTGTCAAGTGTTGAGTAAAGGCAATAACTGAATTCACAGCTTTTACAAACTTATAATAAATAGCATTAATAAAATAAATAAATAAATGTATGTTAATAACTTGTTTAAACATCTGAATACTCTTCAATTGGAAATTAATAATAAGACAGACGGATTACCACCCGTATATGTAAAAGTAAACATTCTTTAACTCCGTTTAGCTCGAAGTTTCGATGGCTCAAAGTATTCTTGCCTGTCCCCGCGATTTTGAGCCATCGGGAGTAGACTGTAGTATGTTACTGTTCAAACGGTATTCACAGGAATAGCCACAAGATAAGCTAACAAAGGCAAAACATGTACAACTTTTACCATATGTATTCTTCGAGAAAAGACACAAGCATTATAATTAATTCATATATTCCAAACGTTCAATAATGTTTATTTTATTCTCGTGCTGTTCTGGAAGTGTGTACTATTGCGTGTCGTGCATATTTGTGTAAAACCTTCGAAAGCGTTTTTCGTTTTGTACAACCGAAACAGGAAGGTACGTCATTACAAATATAAAATCTTTATTAAGGAGCACTTGACTTTTTTGTCTTATTAGTGTTTTTTATTATTGATAATAATGCGTGACACCTCTCCTTTAAAAAACGAAACTGCTGAATATGACAAAATCTTCATTAACGAACAAAGCACACAATTTTATTAGAACACAGATACACCAGTCTTAGATTCGGCTAACCTCATTTGAAAGTGTGTAGAATTAACTAAAAGTAATCAAACACTGCACGTCTACTAAACACAACAACTTAACAATTATTTTATTATATTTTGATGTTAAACGACAGGTTTTACGAAAACAAACACATGAACTAAAACACATATTTTACACTCTGTTATTTATATAATTGACCATACACACCAAGAGGATACGCATACTTCTAATAATTGTGATGCAGACCTATGATCTATTAGATTTTGAGTTCAATAATAAATATAATAATGATAATAATAATATATATAAAAGAAATTAGTAATAATAATTATGATGATGATTATGATGATGATAATAATAATTATTATTATAATTATAATAAATCATTTTATAATATGTCTTATAAATAAACGTTATTTGATTGGCTTAGCGACACACCCACGAAAGAAAATCCTACATGATATTGCACAGCTTTAACTTCACGCGTGCAAATATCAAATGATATTGCACAGGACGTTGTTTTGTACAGAGATGACGTCATTATATGACGTCATTTACGACTATGTCAAAACATTAGTTCCGGATGGATTTGTGATGCTTTATGTTCAGTATATATTATTAGGTTATTTTTATTTATGTTGGATTAAAAGCACAATAAATCGCAATCGCTGACTGTTATTCCAATGTGCCTTGTATTTAACGATGGTGAATTTTAATAATAAAAGTTGATTGTGATAAAACAGCTGTTGTAACGGTGCCTCTCGGAAGAAACGTAAACCTGAGATAAGATAAGCAAGTCATATAATAAAACAAGTATGGACTTTTTAGCTGTGCAATATCGTGTGATGGTGCACAGCAAACTTCCATATTGAACTCGGCTATTGCCTTGTTCAATGTTAATTTTGCTGTGCACCATCGCACGATATTGCACTGCTCAAAAGCCATAATAATAGCCATGTGTGTGTGTGTGTGTGTGTGTGTGTGTGTGTGTGTGTGTGTGTGTGTGTGTGTGTGCGTGCGTGCGTGCGTGCGTGCGTGCGTGCGTGCGTGCGTGCGTGCGTGCGTGCGTGCGTGCGTGCGTGCGTGCGTGCGTGCGTGCGTGCGTGCGTGCGTGCGTGCGTGCGTGCGTGCGTGCGTGCGTGCGTGCGTGCGTGCGTGCGTGCGTGCGTGCGTGCGTGCGTGCGTGCGTGCGTGCGTGTGTGTGTATTTCTTAAACTACAAGCAAAAAGAAACATCGAGTGTAGTTCATGGTCATGCAATGTATATTTAAAACAATATCTTTCATAATTTAATTGTTTTTTCTATAAAGTCGTTTGAATATAACGGCGTCTGTTTCATACAAAGTATAAATATTTTGAAGTGAGTTTTGAAATGTATGCAGCTGACGAGACCAATGGGATTCTTGTTGTCTCCTTTAAATATATATATATTATAGAATATACACTAGATTCTTTCAACGTAACGAAAACTATTTCTGCCCTACAATAATTGGACAAATCATGCAAATACAATATAATACAAATTACTGTACCTCACTGCCATGTGCACCGATGCTGATGCAGTTATATTATAATGTAGTACACATTCAATGTTTCATCAAATGTTTCGGAGCTTTATTTTACATTCGTTTATTACTGAATAATCAACGGTCTTTTGGTCTTTTTCGCTAGATATCAACGTATTTTATGCAAGAACTAATTTTCTGAGTAATAGTGTATCGTTACTGATTAGCTGATTATGTTAACTTCATGACTTGTTTTAGGCAATTGTATGCAGTTACATGATGCAGACAACAATTTTAGTTTACCTTTGGATACCAACCTACATACAAGGTAGAGATATATTTGAGCTGCTACTTAAAATGTAATGTTCTTTTATTTATTGTTTTCTCGTTTTGATTATTCATGTATACGAAACATCATCTAATAAGTATTTTAACATTGCATTTTTAAATGGATACCAAATTACCTAATTTATAATTACTTTAATATTGTGTTTATTTTAGCCCAATTTCAGCAAGACTGTAGACATTGTCACTGTTGCCAGGACAATAGTTGCAAAGAGGCATATTTAGCATCTTCCTTTTGTCCTGATGGCTGTCTGATTGGATATTGGGGTGGTAATTGCACATCCGTTTGTTCTCATAACTGTCAGAAATGTGATCGTGCTAGCGGTCGGTGCACCTTGTGTGCAGATGGTTATTATACGGACAGTACCGGAGGTTGTCGGCAATGTTACAGTGGATGCCTTTGCACAAAGCCAACTGAATGCAGGGAATGTATGCATGGATATTATACATATTTTAACCAGGGTTATTATTGTGGTAAATGTAGTGACAATTGCATATCTTGCAACGATCGGTTCACTTGTAATGAGTGTATTACTGGATTTTTTGGTCCCGTATGTAACTTTACATGTTCGTCCGTGTGCAGGGATGGTCACTGTAACAGAGACTCTAGAACATGTTCTTGTGCAGCGTACTACCAAGGCAGCAAATGTGACTTGTGTTCGTCGGGCTACTATGGCAAAGAGTGTAATATCCAATGTTCGCACGGCTGCGAGGGCGGTTACTGTCGTAAAGAATCGGGAACGTGCAATTGTAAAAAGAATTTCACAGGCAACACATGCAACACGTGTATTACTGGCTTCTATGGTCAAGAATGTAAGGCAGCATGTCCGTTAAGATGTCAATTTGGTTCATGTGATAACGATACGGGAACTTGTACGTGTCAACCGAATTTCACTGGCATTAATTGTCAAACTTGTTTGGGTGGCTACTATGGCGAGGACTGTAATATCTTATGTTCGTACGGTTGTCAAGGGCGTTACTGTGATAAAGACACAGGAACGTGCATGTGTGAACAACATTTCGCTGACACTAAGTGCGACGCATGTGCAAGTGGAAAATACGGCTCGAACTGCAACAACAATTGCTCTCCGGGATGTTCAGGCGTATGTAGTACATATGATGGCCAGTGTCAGTGTAAACCACACTTTACAGGTGAACTGTGTAACAAGTGTACGGATGGATTTTATGGTCAATATTGCAACCAAATGTGTAGTCAGAATTGTAAATCCTGTACGGAATTATACAATTGTCATGCTTGCAAACCGGGGTTTTACGGGAATGCGTGTCAGAATCACTGCCCAAATACCTGTGTGACATGTACATCATATAGCACTTGTTTAGAATGTACATCTGGGTATTATGGGGATGTTTGTGAACTGAATTGTAGTATTGGATGTGCTAACAGATACTGTCAAAAAAATAATGCTGAATGTTCACCGTGCGTGGACGGATATCGTGGTGTTAACTGCAGAGACAAATGCTCAGAAGGATGTTTTGACGATATGTGTGACCAATATAATTCTAGATGTAAAACCGGATGTAAAGAAAGCACGTTTGGATGGTCGTGTGAGAAACAGTGTCCAGTAAACTGTCTCACTTGTACATCGCTAAACCAGTGTCAAATTTGCAAAGATGGTTTTCATGGAAGTCAATGCAAGCAATCATGTCAAATCAATTGTGTAACTTGCTCTTCGTGGAGGCACTGTTCTACTTGTATGTCTGGCTTTGTTGGAGAAACATGCCAGAATCGTTGTCCTGAAAACTGTTTGACTTGTGATCAGAGTGGCAACTGTTTAACATGCAAAGCGGAGTTTTCAAGGCAAGACACAAAATGTCAGTGTTTAGATAGTTTCTGTGCGTCTACAGCTTGCGCTTCATGTACGAATTCCTCATACTATGCAGAAGGACAAACATGCTGTCCCTGTAATAGTAAATGTAAAAATGCTGCCTGCACATCGGCTTCAGAATGTACGTATGGATGTGAGGATGGCTACTTTGGTGCACAGTGTGAATTCCTATGTACACAGGCCGACATGAAGTGTTCAGTATGCAATGGAGAAAGGTATAGGGCATTTGAATGTAAGAACTGCAACACTGGATTTTATCCTCATACAATTGGACTATGTACACGCTGCTCTGCATCTTGTTGGGAAGGTAAATGTAATACTTCAAATGGACATTGCGAAAAAGGCTGCCAAGAAGGATTCTGGGATCCCAAGTGCGACAACAGATGCCAAGCAAATTGCTCCGTGTGCGATCAGGGCAGTGGAAATTGTTTCATTTGCTCATCTCTGAGTTTATTTGGTAGTGAATGTGATATGCCTTGCAGTAACAACTGTATCAATGTATCATGTCATATGAATGGTACTTATACACATGGATGCATATCCAACTACTTTGGTCCATCCTGTGGAACGCCATGTCCAACAAACTGCGCACAAAATGGCAATGAAACTCGATGTTCTCCTAAAACAGGTCTATGTATGTTTGGTTGCAGCGCAGGTTTCACAGGACATGGTTGTATGGAAGGTAAGAATAATACTCGACCTCTTTAAATCATATTTAATTTGTGTTTATGTATATACACTCGTATTTCACTATTATAAAAATGGTATTATGTAGTAAAATTATTTGTGATTAACATTGTGACTCTGCTTACAGCTCTTAAGCAAGGCAATAATGGAGACATACCAGCAGCTGCTATTGGAGGAGGAATTGCCGCTGTTGTAATTATTGCTATTGTGGCTACCGTGGGATTATTGGTCTATATTCGTAGAAGGTAATTGATAGAAAATCTTTGAATTTTAAGGCTTCATATTACGGGTACTGAGTGTGAAATGTTTAATGATACAATGATAAGTGATGTAATTATATGTTAATTTGAAGGTTATCATTAACAATATACCACCATTAAGACTCTATAATACTTCCGTTTCTATAGACTTCGGTACACAAAGACTGACAACGTTCAAGAAGCGTCAAACCATGCAGAAAACGACTGCGCCCGTGTATGCCTTCGTCACGCGCAGTGGTAAGCACAATGTTAACGGATTCCTTTATTTTCAGGTCATTTAAATGATATTTTTTTATTACGCCAACATTTTTTTATCAAATGTAATGCAACATTTTAAACAGGATTTTCAGAGATGGGTACATGTGTTGGGACGCTTGTGTGCCATTTCCTTAACATTGAACACGCAACAATTAGTAATCGTGTGCATTAATACATACATTGAATTTGTTTTCTCTCACATTCAGATGTCATTCAGTGATTAATGAGCCGTTAGTTCATAACGTATTGGTTTTTAAAGACCATTCCGTTGCATGACGTTGTTTACTTATTCTATATCCGAATTTGTTATCTAGTTATATATAGCATCAATATGAGTGTACAAAGAAACCCGGACAAATTAGTGTTTATTTGTATTACTAGATGAATTGGAAAATGTTGCCGGCCAAAATGCACTAAGATTTGAAGAGAACGGATGTGTGTACTACAACAACGACAATGAAGTGAAGAAATTCAAAATACCAGTGGCAGAACTACAGAAGTTTGTGATTTCCAAGAATATGGACTATTTCAAAACCGAATTTGAGGTAAATATTATATACAAAAGTGTACTGAATACATTTCACGGATTGTCTACTACTCCGTTATATCTCGATCAAAGCAATTAATTTTCCATACACACGTTCATGCATGTATAGTTCATATACATATATATTAATCTTTCTGTTTCAGAAACTCCCGTACGGACTCTTAAAAGACTACCGAGTGTCTCAGTTGAAGGCGAACGTCACCAAAAACAGATACAAAGGCATTTATCCATGTACGTATATAAGTCTTAAGCTATTAAACTTAATTAAGTTTGGTTTCGATTCACTTTTGTTTCGCAAACGAAATCAGCACGTATGAATCTAATGTGTAAAATACCTTGTTTTCTTTTATGCATAATTACACATAATACAATGATGTTGTGGTCTTATTGCAGATGATGACCACAGGGTTAATGTTCGTGGTGGGGATACGGACTACATAAACGCCAGTTTCATTGATGTAAGATCTGCTTTGTTACAATGTTTGTTTATGTTTTGAACTGTATTATATTCCGTAGTAAAATAATCTGCCATGAATAGCGTCATTGCTTAGAGTGCATTGTTATTGTAATGTATTTGAAAAATAAAATATGTTAAATCAATTTCTAACACATGTTGATTTTTATAGATTTATATACTAACTGGTATATCATACATTGAATATCAATGTTAAAATAATAAAATGTACGACCTATGTTGCTAGAATCGTTTTTCATTGCATACATATATTTGTAATATAAATTATATTAATTAAAAACTTAACCCGTGTGCTTAATGTGTGGTGATATAGTATTAGTCTCCGTCTGGTATTTTACCGGATGGGACTATAGGTTGCCCTCCGTCCGTTAGTCTGTCCGCAGAAAACCGGATCCTTCGATAACTCAAAAGGTACTGAAGATATTTTCATGAAACTTGGTATACTTATAAACGACAATGCACTACCTTTTATCTTTCACCAGGGGTCATGTGACTGTTACTAAAAAATAGAAAAAAACGTAATACTGTAAAACCTCGAAAGGTATATAAGATGTGATTGTGAAACTTGGTCAAAGGTCAAGTGACTGTTACTAAAAATAAAAAATAAAACGCTTACTACTGCAATAACTCGAAAAGTACATGGCGATATGAAAGTAATTCATAATCCATAATTGTTAGGGGTTTTCACCGGTAGGGGTTTCTTTTATTGCTTGCAATACTATCAAAGCCTTGTTATATCTTTATTATCGTTGCCAGGGTTACAAAAGACGAAACGAGTACATCGCCACATTAGGTAAATATTCTCGGACAAACACAGGAAACGAAGATATGCATATTGTTTTGTAATTGTTGAGTATTGTATTAATGCATATACCTGCTTAGTATTTTGTCAGTACTTTACAACTGCGTGTAATTTGGAGCATTGCATGTTACTTTACTGATAATCATATGTATTGAAAAATTATGTATTCATCAATAAATTTAGTTGCAGATGAGAATGTATTTTGTTTTTAGGTCCGATTTCGAAACAGCTTGGCGACTTTGGTGCATTCTGAAGAATGGTGTGGCAACAAAAGGTGGAGAAAATCGTCATGGTAACAAATCTGGTGGAAGAAGTGGTGCGTATGTATAAAATGTTTATCCAATGTTTGTGTTTTGTACATTTGATAGGTAATCTAGTATCAAACTGCTCGTATTTCAAATCACTTATTAACACAATTCATCAACTTATGCGTATGTATTATCATTGTTTTTTGTGAAACTAATAAATCATCTGACAAAAGCTTTCATGAGTGTACGAGAAGCCATTGTTAAATTAAGAATACGGCATACAACCAAATTTATATCTATGAACACAGATAATACAGTTAGCCTCAATATATCTTGCTTGTTTTTGAATTTAATATTTCTAACGTAAATGTTCTTTTGCAGAAAGACAAGTGCGAGCACTACTGGCCTAATGTAGGTTCAAGCCAAACATACGGCGACATCCGGGTTTTTTTTATGTCAAAGCGAATGTGAATATGCTGAATTCACAAGACGGACCTTTACTGTTGTAAAATTATGTAGGTCCTACCTGACTGCATATACTATCATATACCATACTGTTGATGACCAAACACTACTAAACTGGCAATAAAACTACAAAAGAAACCCTGCAGTATTTTAATAAAACAGCAAATACTTTAATTAATAGTGTGTGTCCGCAAGATGTTATTAACGTGTTGTTTACCTTACAACTGTTTGTTGATTGTGTACAGAAAACACTATTTCTTCAACCGTTTAACGGGTATCCATAGTGAATAACGCTTCTGTAACATCCGTGTTTGTATAAAAAACAGTATACATCAATTTACAGGACCAGGAGGTGAGGACTTTGAACCACTTACATTTCACAGCGTTGCCAGATAAAGAGGTTCCAGAGGACGTTACGTCGATCATCGAATTCAGACAGAAAGTCATGCGTGCTCCAGCAACACTTGGAGGGTCCGTACTCGTACACTGCAGGTAAATGAATGATTTCGGTAGGTACGCGCTGGAAGACGAGGGCAGGTATCGATGATTGTAGGCAGTGGGTAGAGAATGATTGTAGGCAGTGGGTAGGGAATGATTAGTGAAGGAGATATTACGGATCGACACCGTGGGTAGATTGTAGGAAGTGGGTAGGGAGTGATTAGTGAAGGAGATATTACGGATCGACACCGTGGGTAGATTGTAGGCAGTGGGTAGGGAATGATTATTGAAGGAGATATTACGGATCGACACTGTGGGTAGATTGAAGGCAGTGGGTAGGGAAGGATTAGTGAAGGAGATATTACGGATCGACACCGTGGGTAGATTGTAGGTAGTGGGTAGGGAATGATTAGTGAAGGAGATATTACGGATCGACACCGTGGGTAGATTGTAGGCAGTGGGTAGGGAATGATTAGTGAAGGAGATATTACGGATCGACACCGTAGGTAAATTGTAGGCAGTGGGTAGAGAATGATTATTGAAGGAGATATTACGGATCGACACAGTGGGTACTAGGCATTAATATACATAACGGTGAAAATGGACATAAAACGTACAATTTAGAGCGTTACATAAATATAACTTTTGTTTTCACGCTTTCAGTGCAGGCATCGGACGGACCGCACGTATATTGCTATAGATATTATCATGAAGGAAGGCGAGGCAGAAGGAGCAGTAGATATAGCAGGCTGTGTGCTGAACATGCGACAAAACAGGCCAAACATGGTGCAAACTGCGGTAAATATTCACTCTTCGTGCCTATTGCATACGCCGAATAATGCAATTATTATATGATTATAATGCTTTATGAAACAACATCTCTTTCGACATCAAATACAATCCACTAGTGGGTGTTATCTTGTTTATCTTAGTTGTTAAATCGTCAATTGGTAGCTTGACATTGCCCATCGTATGGGAAACATAAGCATGGCCGATAAAGAAGATAAAGACAATTAATTGGCGTTTAACTTAAAAAAGAAATCAGTATCCGTATCCAATATATTATATACAATATGATAATCATTTGTTTTTATGATTTACACTGCTTTCAGGGACAGTATGAGTATCTTCACCAAGCTGTCGTCCACTCTCTCACGTTTGACTGCAATCCTGTGGCCAGTGAAAGGTTCCAATCGTATATGGACAGGACATCAAAGGATCAAATCATGAATGTGTTTCATGTAAAATCATCTGTATAAGTTCTCGTAAAGACAATAAAATACATGTACTTGTAATAATGTAATATTCAGCTATATAGTAAAGTAAAAGCATCTAACATTCAAAATTGAAAGGATGCATCAATGTATTCTGTTTTATAAATAAAATATTCTTTTGTAGCTTTTGCTAGAGACAAAAACGCACGAGTCGTTTGAGGAAACGGTTGCAGTTGGAAGTAACACAAAGCGCACTGAGAAGAACAGAGAAGGGTCTGATATTCCCAGATACTAAACCGTCTTGGGGTGTGCATCTTTTTGTTAATTAATTAAACCTTTTTATCTTTGTTTACATGCGAGTTTGCTTGATATCAAACATACTATAATGTTAAAGCTTTTATAACATTTGTACAGGTAATGTTCATCGATTAAGACTTTACCTGAACCGGAAACCAGGATCATCGGACTATATTAATGCAGTCTTTGTTAACGTAAGTATTTGGTGCATACATATATGTTGACGTACTAAGCTTTATGGAGTCGTGATAGCAAGTTTCATTTAAACGGCGTATTGTTGAATGATAACTGATTGGTTTTGAAAGTTTTGTATGCTAGCACATTAAACTTTGCATTTCAGAGTTTTCAGACAAAGAATAAATACATCCTTGCCCAGTCTCCGTTACCAAACACTGTCTCCGACTTTCTTGCGTTAGTTGTCCAAACAGACTGTGCATGCATTGTCAGTTGTGAGTCAACATCGATGCCTGCAAAGGTAAGTTGCGTTTCAGAATTCGATTCCTAATAACTACAATGTATGAGAAATGAGGCCGGTTTAGGTCCGTCATACACGTAGGTCACAAACCTTGAATTTCGCAACTGAATATGAGTGTTTTTTTCATTTGTTTTATGAATAAGTTATTATGACGTTACATATGCATGTGCAAAAAAAGCCTGCAAATAAAATCAATGAAAATATTAACAATATATGTAAATGATACTATAATAATCTGTCATCCATTGAAATGAATGAAAGTGAAATGTGTATGAAAGCTTTTACCAGGACTTTATTACCGTTATCGACACTTCCAACCCCTTTCAGGACGTGGGCGTGTATGTTCCCGCGGACAACCAGGTGTTAAAGAAGGGACTATTCAGCGTCTGTTGTTCGAAGCCAGAATCGAACGCGTACCGTATTCAACGGACAATAACAATTCAACAACATGGAAATCAGGAGGTAACTGTACTTGCTTCAGTTTGTCAATTCTTAAAAAAATCAATTTCAAATGATTCCCTGTATTGTAATATGATCCTTAATATGATATTTAACACACAAAACACACGCACAACGTGTAATTAAATTGCATTGTAACGGGTATTCCACCTGCATGTCTGTCGGTATGTTCGATTGTTCCCAGTTTTCTGACTGTCTGTCACATCGATGTGACATTAGCCAGTCACTTGGTAGTTATTGACCAGAATACTTACAATCAAACGTATAATTAAATATACAATAAAATAGTTTATATATATTTGTTATACCAGGGGTTGTCTCTAACGCACATGGAATTTACTGGCTAGAGAGCGGAACAAAGTATTCCTAATTCAACTTCCGACTTCCTTCGGTTTATATCTGAAATAGAAGCTGTTACAGCCAAAGCCAATGCCGATATACCGATACTCATACATTGCCTGTAAGTGTATGCGAGTTGTTTCAACGCAGATATATAATTGATTGTTAAGTATAATATAAATGTATATTTATATTTGCTTGTCGTATACATGTATACGTTGTTTTCTTGTACTAGGGAGTATGATTGTTTTTCCATCTATACAAGAAATACAGCTTTGTAACACCTTATTAACAACTAACGTTTGTTGTTGTTGTTGTAAACGTTAAACAAATGGACACATTCACCATTGTATACGTTCATATTCAGATTATGAACCATGTTTGGGCATATGTTTCAGGGACAAATGGACACATTCACCATTGTATACGTTCATATTCAGATTATAAACCATGTTTGGACATATGTTTCAGGGACAAATGGACACATTCACCATTGTATACGTTCATATTCAGATTATAAACCATGTTTGGGCATATGTTTCAGGGACAAATGGACACATTCACCATTGTATACGTTGATATTCAGATTATAAAAAATGTTTGGGCATATGTTTCAGGGACAAATGGACACATTCGCCATTGTATACGTTCATATTCAGATTATAAACCATGTTTGGGCATATGTTTCAGGGACAAATGGACACATTCGCCATTGTATACGTTCATATTCAGATTATAAACCATGTTTGGGCATATGTGTCAGGGACAAATGGACACATTCACCATTGTATACGTTCATATTCAGATTATAAACCATGTTTGGGCATATGTTTCAGGGACAAATGGACACATTCACCATTGTATACGTTCATATTCAGATTATAAACCATGTTTGGGCATATGTTTCAGGGACAAATGGACACATTCACCATTGTATACGTTCATATTCAGATTATAAACCATGTTTGGGCATATGTTTCAGGGACAAATGGACACATTCACCATTGTCTACGTTCATATTCATATTATAAACCATGTTTGGGCATATGTTTCAGGGACAAATGGACACATTCACCATTGTATACTTTCATATTCAGATTATAAACCATGTTTGGGCATATGTTTCAGGGACAAATGGACACATTCACCATTGTATACTTTCATATTCAGATTATAAACCATGTTTGGGCATATGTTTCAAAGACAAATGGACACATTCACCATTGTAAACGTTCATATTCAGATTATAAACCATGTTTGGGCATATGTTTCAGGGACAAATGGACACATTCACCATTGTATACGTTCATATTCAGATTATAAACCATGTTTGGGCATATGTTTCAGGGACAAATGGACACATTCACCATTGTATACGTTCATATTCAGATTATAAACCATGTTTGGGCATATGTTTCAGGGACAAATGGACACATTCACCATTGTATACGTTCATATTCAGATTATAAACCATGTTTGGGCATATGTTTCAGGGACGGTGCCAGTAAATGTGGCCTGTTCTGTGTTGTTGCCACCCTGCTACAGAAGATGGAGGTAGAACATGAAGTTAGTGTGGTCAACGCTGTCAGAAAGGTCAAGGCAAGAAGGAAGGGTGCTTTCCCCAACACAGTAAGTAACGCAGAACCGTGTACCCCTTTGATTATATTGACAAGGCCTTTTGGTAGGCGGCCTGTTTCAACAATAAGCATACTCAAGAAAAATGAACAAATTAGATCGTGGTTGTTTAGAAGAGAACTGGAGAATTATTTGATCTTTTTCACTATAATCGAATTAAGTCTTATTTGAACTTAGAACATAAAGATTGCTTATAATAACACTTTAACAATAACACGTTGCCTAATTTATCTGACAGCTACATGATTATTTGGTCAATTTCATAGGAGCAGTTTCAGTTCTGCCATGACTGTGTTCTGGACTACATTCAGAGCTTCGACATCTACTCCAACTTCGCTGCTGAACTCGATCGCGAATGCCTAGAGGCATTAAACGAGTTCTACTTTATGTACTGTGCAAAACTTCATATGTTAGATATATGCTGTATTATATACCCCACAGAAGTGTTGTTTTGAACAGGAAAGATTCGGGAGTTTTTCGAAAATCAAAACATTTTCGGTTATTGTTGGACTTACTGTTTGGTGACCAGTGAGTATACTGTGATGGGATTTCGTATATACGAGTACGAGTATCAGAATATGATTACAACACATCAACACCTTTTATGTACAAGTGAACAAATCATTTTCTGAGATAATCAATAAGATTTGTATTGATTTACACATTTTATTATACTGCTTGCCGAGATGTAAATACAATTTTAAATAGTATACAGTTATCACATGGGTGTTTGGGGAACAGTCAAAACTGTTGGCCCAAAGTGGAGGGATGACTGTTGGAACTGTTTTCCGAGGCCGCTAGGCCAACAGTTTTGACTGTCCCTCAAACACCCATGTGATAATTGTTTTATTACCTGATATTTTTTATTTATTTATATTAATTATATAATAAAATGTAAATTATATAAATATTTATTTTTAACAAAAGCAATGTATAATTGGACCATCTGAATATTAGTATCTTTTAAAAACAGAAAATGGGCAGAATATAATTTATTAATATATCACGCCGACATTGACGAAATAACACCCCGTGGGATAAACTTAATTATATTTCAACCCTGTGGAACAAGCAAACACGCACAGTATTAAACATCATCTTGTTGATTTTCGTGACGTCATTTCAGGTTTTTCGTGTTATTGCCACTGTCGTGGTTCAGGTTTTCTAAGCCTTTCTAAATAAACGTATCTTCATTCTCTATCTATGACATGAACGTGCATGTAAATATATGGCGAAACAGAACAAGTGGTAACAAGAATATCTATAAAGACTTAATAGGAACAGAGAGACTAAATAGAAACATGGTCGTTAATTTCCGTTACTGTTTACTGTATCGAAAACTTCGGTAAGTTCCGCCGGCTAGGAACAATGACGGAAATTCGCAGAGATTTAGATGTTTCGTCTATAAATAGTATTAAGTTAACATTGGCGCGTGCGGAAAACAGTCAAAACTGTCGCCCGGTGACAGTTCATTTCTATCGGGAACAGTTGTATCCATAATGAAATAGTTAAAAATGACGGTATTTTCTGTTCATCTGTTACTTTTTTTTTTGGCATATAGAAATAATAATGCTGGTCAGAATGCGTTGAACAATCGTTGTACATTCGTATTACAGTGTACTTCATTAGTTCGCGGCATTTACATCTCGTATAGATCTGCATATAGAGTTTACCCTGTCCGTGGGTGTGTACGTAAGTACATGTATACGTGTGTACGTATGTACGTATGTACGTGTGTACGTATGTTCGGATTCTTGTACGGACAATAACTTTGCCCAGCATTAGAGGATTTTCAAATAACTTGTCAAAAATGTCAAGCATAATGAGAGGGTGTGTCGCGTGCAAGAACCAGGTCCCTAGGTTCAAGGTCAAGGTAACACTTAAAGGTCAATGTTAAAATGTAAGAATTTAAGCCAAAGATCCTGTCCGGAGCATAATTTTGTCCAGCATTAGATGATTTTCAAATAAATTGGCACAAGTGTTAAGCATAGTGAGACGGTGTGTCATGCGCAAAAACCACGTCCCTAGGTCTAAGGAAAAGGTCACACTTAAAGGTCAACGATCAAATATAAGATTTAAAGCAATAGACAATGTCCGGAGCATAATTTTGTCCAGCATGAAAGAAATATCAAATAACTTGGCATAAGTGTTAGCATGATAAGTCGGTGTGTTGCGCGGAAGAACTAACTCCCTAGGTCCAAGGTCAAGGTCACACTTAAAGATCAAAGGTCAAATATAAGAATTTAGGCCATAGACCCTGTCCGGAACATAATTTTGTCCAGCGGTGAAGGAATTTAAAAAGATTTGCAAAAGTGCTAAGCATGTTGAGATGGTGTGTTGCGCGCAAGAACAATGTCCCTTGGTCCAAGGTCAATATCACACATAAAGGTCAACGGTCAAATATTAGAATTTAAGCCATATACCATGTAGGGGGCATAATTTTGTCCAGCATGTAAGAAATTTCAATAACTTGGCACACGTGATAAGCATTATGAGGCGCTGTGTCGCGTGCAAGAACCAGGTGCCTTGGTCCAATGTAATGGTCACACTTATAGATCAAAGGTCAAGTATGTGTATACATGTTAAGATTTATAAACAGTTATAGTCAGGACTAAAACTATTGATGGACATTTGTGATACCTCAACTTACTTTACAGAGTAAGCGAATACGTTAGTAGAAAGTATCATATAAAAGGAAAATTCTCCTTTTGGAATATTTTGTGTTTGCATATAGACAAAGCGGGGGTCATGTAGAACAGGCCGCATAGGTGGAAGCATCTGTGTATGTGGACACATTTCTAGTTCTATATATTTTATACCATTCAGTAGCGTAGGTTTGTAAGATTTTTAATGCTTTAGAATCTGCTTACTTACTCTGATTTAATCGTTTTGTTGTGAACACAGTCAATTTAACATGCTCCATATTGTACGGCGATCGAACTAGGCAACACTTATTGTTAAATGCATGTTGGCACAAAGTGGACAGGAATGATTTCTTACAAATTTAAATATTTAAAAGAAATACACAATACAACATGGTTACCTTGAAGAACTCGCAGTTGTGAATGGTTAGTAATATACATTAAATGTACATTTACTTTATGACAAAATGGAAACCATAATGACAGGTTCATTTTGATCAAACGAGATTTACTGTCATCCACTTCTTGTGTTAAATAAAGGCACAGTAGATTTCTACATGCAATGATGATCTTTTTTACTGCATATCCTTAACAAAACGTTTTAAAATTAAATATAATCAACTTAAATAACCCTTTGTATCTGCAGTTTCGGAGATCGTCGGGGATAGCAACGGAATCAGCGCATTCCTTCCTTGCCCTACGATGATAAATGTTCAAATAAAGTATACACTATGTTACTTTTTTTCATATAATATCGCAAAATATTCGATTTCAGTGTATAATATAAAAAAAAATTATCTGTTATATATGATTATATAATAAAAATATATGCAATATTATACTATGTAAAATATGTTTAGCAACATTCAGATTTAGTTCAAATGAGAAATTGAATATTTGAATGGGCATTACTTAATATCCGCCAAAAATTTGGCCCTATAAACAATACATTTATTGCACGGTTAATTAATTGGACTACATAAATGTATAACAAAAATCATTCAAATTTAATAACATACATTGCTTCCAAATAGTTCAAGTGTACACATGCCTGAGCTAACAACTGAGCCTTAAAAACATGGTCTTGTTCATGACTTGTTATCTCATTGCATTGTTCTTTATACATTATTAAGTACAACTATCAAAATCAAAACTGCACGGTTGCTCATTGTAGTGATCTGTGTACCATTTTGAATTTGTTCTTTTTTTAAAACAATCCTCTTGCCTTAAAGGGGCACATTTGCAGTAGATCTAGAATAAGAATAACATTTGCAAAAATAAAGTTCATTTTCAGAGAATATTATGGAAGCATTGTTAAATACAATTGAGTTATGTCCATAAGCAGTTGACAAATACATATAATGTTAAAATATAAACAGTGGCCATCAGTAACACTTTTGATATGAATGAAATGTACTTAAGTACCGTTGCTAACATGTGCAACATCGATAAATGATGTAGATCTATACTGTATGGAAGTTTTCATTGAAATGTAAGATTTTGTAAGCGCGATTTAGAATTCTGCTGGAACCATGTATACAAATAAAAAATGTTGGCTTCGTATATATTTTATCTAAATGATTCCATCAATATATATTGCTACATTGACGCATTGTCATTACTGGTATTAAGGTTTTTACACCAGCTCCATTTTGAAGAACTACAACCAAGTTCTGTTTAAACAATATGGTGATACCGTCGGAAAGTTGAAAGAGAACATTCTATAAAAACTTACAGTTAATTCTATATTATTCAAGCCAAAATAATTATTATTTTACGCGAAACCCTATGTCTGACAGTATATGCACATGAATCAAGTTACATCGTAATTTTAGATAAGGGAAGGATAAGTTTATGGGAAAAACATTGATATGCCCCTTTTAATGATTCTGGCAAATTACTTCACAAGTTTTATCATTATCATCTACATAATCATATTCGTTATAAAAACGTTTGTCATCGGCAGAGGAAATATAGCTTTTATATATATCAACTGATCGTTACCAATGATTGGCTAATATTGTGTGCAATTTTTTTTTATCAGCACTGCTTACAGCAGCATAAAAAATGTCTCAATATTTTGTAAAGCTGGCCAACTAAATTAAATTCTTCCAAAAAAATGTTCGACTTGGTTTAAAACAAAATCATTTGGAATAATATTTTAATGACTCATTTTATGTTAGTGATTTTACACATTTTGTGTCATTATTTTCTGTTGCTACAAACAAAACAGTTGCTTCCGCATCACGGCAATTAACTTCCGGGTCAATATTGTGTGTGCAAACTACACAGTTTATTGATAAATTTTCAAGAATCATTGCATCAAAACAAAAGAAATATATATACCTATACAGAACATACTCTAGGTATTCAAAATGCATCGAACATTTGGCAGCACAATCTTTTATAAATTCATAAAAGAACAAAATTTATCTGGAAACGTTGACGTTCATCTACTCGTGTCAGTTTCGCAGATATCATGCCGAATAATAAACGCTTACATGTCACTATTTAAAACTAAAATGTGTGTTGGAGGCATATGAATCGATTCGTGAAGACGATATGCCCCGGTGTTGTTGTTTTAAGTTACAATTGTGAGTTAAATATATATAAAAAATTTGGTCGTTTGCCGTTTTTCGCGTGTTCTCTGAAATGACGTTAGCGCCATAAGGATCAAAGTCGCGTTCCGCGCCACATACGAGTGAAGTCACAAATAATCGTTATTGTGACACATACTCTGTTTCGTAAAATTTAGTGTAAAGAACGCGCAACATACTGTGTTGATGTAATTGTTGGTAATTGTCCGTTCTTGAGCCGACAGCGTCCCAAATAAACTGTGTTAAAAGTGGGGACAATATATTTTTATCATAAGATCGAATATATCCCGGCAGCGTCAAAACAGCGTTTCGACAGCGTCCCGATTCTCCAGAATGCGATCCAACAGTTTTCCGACAGTGTCCCGACAGCTCCCGACGGCGACTCGACAGCGTTCCGACATTCCGACTGTTTGATTATTTGAATTGTTGCGCTATCGTGACGCTGTCGGTAGCCAAAATCAGGAATGTATGACTGCAACAATACTCCAGACGTGATATTTCTATATAATTTATAATGCATTATCCATCCAGTTCCACAGGACATTGTCCCGATAACGTCCCTACACCGTCACGAATTTGAACCGATTCAGCCGAGTCCATCCCGATAGAGTCCCGACCATACAAAGTCGGCTGAGTCTCCCGAATGTTAAGGTGCAAACCTAAGTGTCGAGAGTGCTTGGCCGATCACGCCGAACATGTCCCGATAATTCCTGATTCTCAGGACAGCGTACCAACAGCGTACCAACACCTCCATACAGCATTCCGACAGCGTACCAACATTCCCGACTTTTTGTTATTTGTATCGTAGCGCTGTGGGACGCAGTCGGGAGCCATAATCGGGACAGTGTAACTGAGGCTTGACATCTGTATTACCGGATATGCCGGTATAGGTTATTGCTTCGATTGAACAATTTGGCAAGTTTATTCACCCGAGGTGACGATACGTTTTTGCTTTTGGTGAACGTCTAGCCACATTTATGAATGTGAATGGAATAAGTCTACGTGCCTCTTATTATTTATTTTTTGGGTGAACACCTTGCCGGAATAGTTGACGTGTATGAGTTTACCAAGGAGAGAAACCATATAAGAATTTAATTATTTCGTTTCAATCCTTTTCTTATTCTTATTGTATTGTGCATCTATTCGTATATTTGCCAGTTGTACAAAAGAAATACATATGTTTAAATTATTCCAAGCCAGTTAACGCGTAGTCAAAGTAAATATAGTATCAATGAAGCACAACACAACATAAATCGTAAAATAATTTAAACTGGATGTACTGATTTGGGAAGGTCAATGCAAAGCATTGGGGTTTTTAAACATACAATAAGTGTGATTATTATATATATTGATTATGTCCATCAATAAAAAAAAACACACGGACAAGTATATAAATCGGAATAGCCGAGTCGTTAGCGCGTGATACATTTGTTAAACCATACCTAATCCTCAGGTTCGAACCCTGTTGGAAGCAACATTGTTTTCCTTCCTTTTTTATGTTTTTTCTTGTTGTGCTACTTGAGCACTTCGGCTCAAATGCTTGAAGTTGTCAAGTTAGTACGTAAAATGGCATATTAAAAAAATACACAAATCTATTAACACGTCCCTTAAAACTAATCACAATGGTCTGGTTTAAAAAAAACCCAACAACTTATAATGTTTCAAGCGCAATGTTAGTCCACCATTTACAACACATCGACGAGCATGCATATAACAAACATTTCATTACAATATAATGTCACTGTATCTGGAATCGTAAAAAGGCTAATAGGAGCATTTCTAAACACAAATGGTACACAAAGTGACCATGTAAAAAATAGATATATAAACATTGTAATACACTTCATATTGAACAAAATATTTAGCAAATGGCAATTGTGACATGCATTTATTGAAACGTAATAGAAGGAGCCTTATACGTAGCAAGTTTATAATTTTATATTTGAACACATGACACGTATGAATAACATCTTTGTTCAGAATTGACAAGTAGATCTATTGTAATCTTTGCAAAGTCATCACTGAATATCTCTACACATGTAATGTTCTCATTTCTTCAGTTATCGTTTGAACATACTATTTTTTAAATATTTTGTGACACACCTACCGGTAGTCTAACAGGCTTTAAATAAGAACATGTCTAACGAATGCTAATTTTACAAATAAAAAACTAAACGTGTATTAAAATAAACCGTTGCCATCAACTTTTCTATTTAAAACTAGGCTTTATATAAGAATAATCTGAAGCTAATAAGCAATGTTGAATATTTAGTAAAACATTTTAAAGTTAAGGTAGAAAGCCCCTAATGGGACTTTTTTCAGATCTTGACTTTCTTATAGTCTTTGATCATTAAATCTGTTATGAAACTAAACTGTGAAATATAAACAAAATCTAACCACATGTTTTGACAAAAATGCGATTTTTGTTGTAACCCCTCATGTTTCTACTTCAACCGAAAATTGTGATGGGTACACTTACAAAAATGACTGACATATTGTCAAAATGTAGTGTATTTATTCCTGAATAGCTTCAATTTATACTTTAAAGAAATATCTTATGAAAAAGTATAACAAACATAAGTACTAAAATTGACCAACAATACTTATGACATTAAATTTGGCTAAGCATATGGTAAAAAAACAATAGATTGCATTACAGTAAAAATACGCCAAACACCAATTTTTGTAAAACAAATTTACTTTTATTTCATAGTATGTCAAAATCAGTAATACCAAAATAGAATATAACCGTATCTGAGAGGAACAAGGTATAAATTGACACAGGTTCACCACAAAAAATCTCAAGGCATAACATTTGGAGTGAAGCAACCCTATGTTATAAAAACAAAACAAACACTATGAAAAATAAGACAAGTAAAAAAGCAAGTATTTTCCTTCTATGTTAAAATATTTTTGTTCTCTTCTAATTATAATCTAATAGCAGTATCGATGTGAATTATTTTTGCATTAATGTTAAAGAAATAGTGTTTTGTGTAAACATTTTAAATATGCTGAGGTTCACATATCCTTGGTTACCAAATTCAGAAAAATAATAAACATTTTTTATAAGTGTGTGTTTAAAAAAATTCAATAGATATTTTCATTACATTGGGTTCACAAGTTTCAAAAAACTGGCAAATCTTTGTGATAACTTCATCAAGACTCTACTTGGAGCTTGTGACTATTGGTAAAATGTCACTGTATTTGGATACAAAGGTGCCTCTAAGACCATTCTCATCATTTCGCCGATACATAATTTTTTTAGATGTTTTTTTACAGCGGTAGATCTCGTCAAAATTCCTCAGTGGAAAAGGTCCAAGTTTACACAATGAACAGTATTTCCAATTATCCAACAGAACACCAAACTCGATCACCCTACGTCCCGCTCTCCACCCATCTCAATTGACTATTTTTCCAAGTTTTTGGTGTGAATGAATGTTATTTCACAGCAAGGAGCACGTATCTCCTTCACGCAGATATGTTTTTATATACGAATAATTATGTTCAATAACACTAATAATCCTTGGACGTTTATTTTTAACTATTTAAACTTTAGTGTAATTAAATAAACCAATCATATCGCGAAAATGTCATGATTAAATGTAAACAGAAATTCCCAACAATGACGTTATTTGAAGGTATTCCCCATGCCAGAGTAACTTGTTTTTGTTCAAACTACATTTTTACTTCATCTTTAAACACAAATAAGCATTTATTTCACACATTTAATTGAAAATAATTCAATATTCGAAAAGTAATGTTTATTTCGCGAAAATAATTTCTGTTTCGGATCAGATCGATTGGATTTACGGTTAGTGGCGAATGGGCCGAAGTTAACCGATATTTCGCGAGTATTTCCGAAGTCATTAGGACCTTTCTACCTTAATTTCACTGTCAATTGATTACCAAACTTAATAATCATTCGTGGTTGCAATACAGTAAATCATTTTAGTACTAATACGAATTATGAATAAGAGACATATAATGTAATATTACAAATAAAAGAAGATGCAACCATATTTGCATACCCAGTAGAGTATGTATGAACAACTGTTTAAAGTCATCTGTAAGGCAATTTACCAGTAAGAAGGCAAGGTCTGTTGTTGCCTCTGTAAGAACATGATTTAAAAGCTGTTGCATCTACAGTAGAAAATCTATCATCAAACAGTGTGGTATTCATAGTCAGTATAATGTCTTTAATTATACTTTTTAACAGCCAACACAACTAATGGAAAGCTAACCTGAAGCTTAGGGCTTCATCAGCAGACTGAAAGGATTAGCCTATTTGAGATTAACACCAATCTGTGTGAGCCATGTTAATAACCTGCCCCAGATGTGTGCCAGATTGTACCGGGCCCCGTAAAGGATTAGCCTAATGGGGATTAACACCAATCTGTGTGAGCCATGTTAATAACCTGTCCCAGATGTGCGACAGATTGTACCGGCCCCCGTCCTCCTTGTTAAATGTCGGCTTGTGTGTCTTTATGTACACTGCCTCTCTCATCCCTCTCCCAAACTATGTGGGGTCCCGGTCCAGGATGATCACCGAGTCCATTGAAACTACAAGTCCACTATTTAATAAGACAAGTGTTATAGTACTATTACATAGCTAAACTAAAGCTAGTGTTTGTAGTCAAAGTAAAGGGCCTCAATGTGGTAATTTCTTTTTCTTTTAATCTGAAACTAAGATATTAATAATGGCATGTAATAACGGTTAAAATAATGAATATATAATGGGAAAAGATTTTTCGCATTCTGAGTGAAAAATCAAAGTTTAATATAGGTTGTGTTTGTTTTACCCTTTTCATGTTTGCATTTTTACGCCAGAATTGTGACTATTTTGTATAACCATAGTTTACTTACAAAGCGGAATAGCGCAGTTGGTTAAAGCGCTGTCTAGTGTCATTATTCGTAAGTCGTTAGTTCGATAACCGTTTGGGTTTTTTAACATTTTTGGCTGATTTGTTTTTATCAAATATCTCATTATGTATTATATCATTTATTCTTTATTTAATGTACATATCTTAGTATAGCGCATGTCCATAAATATCATTTATAGTGCAATAGGAAACCAATTTCCATAATATCATTTATAGTGCAATAGGAAACCAATTTCCATAATATCATTTATATTGCAATAGGAAACCAATTTGTCGGTGACAGTCGTTTTAAGGCAAGTCACCGTTTACTATAACAAGGCTAAAATGAAGTTTCTGAAGTGTCGTTCCCGGTGCCTCTTCACGTTGCCCTTGACGGAGAAGCTGGCCTGGCAGATGTCGTACGTGAACGGCTTCCCCCGGTGTGGGTGCGCGTGTGCATCTGGAGCGCGAAGGTGTCCGAGAACACCTTCCCGCACAGCTGGCACTTGTGGCACCGTCCGTATCTGTCCCAGCGGAATTCGGCTACTGTAATAACAGTAGCATGCGATCATTAGCAATTACTTTATAATATTAATCCAATCTCTGGTAAGCACACTATATATTTCTCATTAAGGAATACCTACTAAATGTTATAGAACCTCTTTAAAACATAATATACATTTCTCAGAACTTTGCAAATCTTACTAAATCATAACCAAAATCATTAGAAAATAATTTATACGTGTAATCCAATCTTTGAAAAAACACAATATATTAGTTTCTCCCTATGGAATGCTTTTTTTAATGTAATTCTCTCTCTGTCAAACACAATTACACATTTTTTCCTTAAGGATTACTTTATTTATCCAATCTTTTATTCCAATCTCTGTAAATCAGTGTCATTAGTTAATACATTGCTCGTTGAAAATATTAACACAATAATGCCATTTTGTTTTCTGCTGCATGTACTGGTGCGGAACACGGGACGACTTGGACAACTGAGACGTATAACGTCGTGATTGGGCTTTATTTTGAGGCTTTACTCTCCAAATTCTCAAACGCACTACTTGTTTCGATGCACCTGAGATCCATTATGCCTGCTTTCTAGTTGGAGCTGTCGTAAGCATATCTTAAACATATTTTTCAGACTCTTGTAAGCATTTTGTACGTAACTTATATGATGTAATTACTTGAATAAATTGACTTTTGATTTCTAAATCTGTCTCTGAAAAATCGCATTTCTTTGCTTTCTGTCGAAGTTGTGTGACAAACTGGTCGATTGTCTCTCATTGCAACTGCTTAAATTCATGTTTCTAAATTCAAATAAATCAAACTGAGTGTTCTTCTTCGGCTAAAAGTACTGAGTAAGTGCTGCAACTTTTTCATCATAATTTTGGTCGCTGTCATCAAGTCCTACTGTCTCATATATATTGTAATCTTCATCAACAGCGTAGTGAACAAGCAAGGCTTTCTTTCTTTTCTTAGCTCTAATGTCCATTCCCGTAAATAAGTTCTCTAATATATGTATATATTGTTCCCAACGGAGACCGATGTGCGTTTCTTCTGTGACAACATCCAATTTGGGAAACTGCGGTTATCCGGCCATTATTCCGTTTTTATTGCATATGCACGGTATTCTCGCTGTCCTCGTCGCCAATGTAATAATCACTGCTTTATGTGATTGTATTTAATATGGTTAACAGACAAACGTATGAACAACACAGACTCGAAAGATAGTTATACTGTTTATTTATTGTCCGTAGCATTCAACGTCACAATCATACAACTCTCTCTCCAATGCCAAGATACATTCAGTTTTATCCCACTTTAACAGCGAAATTGGTGGGATAACAGCCCGTGGTGTAAACCTCAGGTTAGTTCAACATGTAAGGTTTACACAATGGTTATTTTTAGAAACAGACCGGACTACTTGTTTACGCACTGTTGCACGCAAGGTTTGTTGCATTTACTATTGGATGAAATTCGACGCCTATGGTAATTATGAAAATAAGGAATGTAGATTGAAATTTCTACAAAAATAAGTTTAAAACGTACAAATGTGTAACTTGGTTGTGTTTTCTTTTCACTTATAATTCTTCTATCCGTCGCATGAGTGACCTAGATTCGAACGGCACACTATGCTCACAATAATATTTAAAATACTATACTCTTCCTAACATATCACTATATTTGTTGGTTATTTTGTTGTTTTTGTTTATTGTATCATTTAACAAAATATTCCTTTATTCAGTTTCTTAAGGATTAAAAGAATATTCAAGAGAAAGAGAGTAACAAAGAAAATAATGCATACACGGCATATAAATAAATACACAGAGCATCGGTACAAATATACGGCACTGAGGGTATTTTATTATTTCTTTCAAACGTATACACACGCATTCAAATGTTAAAAAATTAAAAGATACATGGATGGCTAGATATCTCGTTATGTTGTAAAGAATATGCCAACAACGATGATTTTAATGAGTTTCTTGTCCTTTCAATTGCGTATCGTCCCTTGAAAGCCAGCAGGTGTCAAAAGCATAATTATGTGCAAAAAAGGCCGATAGACCCATTTGGACGATATATATAGTCAGACAGACTGACCGGGCACTGACCTTGTTCAAGTCAGAATAAATTCATTCGCGAGTAAAGGACCAATCTGTCATGACAATATACGCTGTTCATGTGGCTATTTACAGTGTACGAATATAAAATTGGCACTTGAAAGTTGTATTGATTTACACCGTGGCAATATGACATGTTGCACCCCTTCTTGTTGGCCAGTGTATTGCGAATATTTTCAAATTAGCCGATGAAACATTAGGATTTATTCATTCGGGATACCTGACGGGAAATTTTCACAACATTTGATTAGAAATTGAGAAAGTCAAAAGTTGAGTTACACCGAAAAAAACTAGTTACATATGCGTTGTTGTCAAAATGTTTCTCAAATTATATGTATTGCTAACGTCATACATTAAGGAAAACACACATTTTTCGATACTTCGGAAACATTCTTTCGTTGCCTACAACAACTTTATGATGACACATGCTGTCAGAATGTTTGAATATCCAAATCACAAGATCACAATTAGTTCTAGCACAGTATCGACTGACCTCGTTCCAGCTCCAGTATTTATTTGGCAGCCTATGACTTTACCTCAACATGTTGACTTCAAGGCAACAGAAAATGCTCACCCCACCCAGTCACTTTATCACTAGCTCGCAGCAACATTCTGTTTCACGAACTAACAACTTGGCCTGTTCAATTTTGGCGCTACATTCAATATTTAGAACCTCAAAATAATATAATTAGTTTGTGATAACCGGCGTTGCTCGTTAGATTTACCGACATGCAGGAAAACCCCAATGCAGGTTAAAATTCAAAAACTATATTCTCGTTGTTAGAAACAGAAAGTGAAAGTTATTGATTTGCTAGAAATGTAAAAATGTAGTTCCATAAAATAAACATGTATTTTTAAAAAAACAAACTTAGGCACATGCAAACAAATCATAATTAAATCATACTCAAAGATAGAATATCGATTAGTTTAACAGTATATTGATGATTTAATCGATTATCCATGTTTGTGTATTTTTGGAACGGGGAGTAATACACTGACCTTGATCATGGCTAAATGGAAATCAAAGTACTGAAAGCAAAGAATCAGTTTTAATGCGTAAAATGTGGGATAAATAGATAATTAGGTCAGTGTTGAATAAAGATGAAGTGTATCATGCTCAGCCTCGCAATTTAAACAAAGCGACACTCCAGTTGCGACAGCAGGAGAGAACTCTTAATAGCAGCCCGAGGTTCGTTATTTATGGAAAGTGACCAAAAATTGCCAAAACAATTACTCAGCACATCACAAAAACACAACACACCCAAAACACACATGAATAAAACTGGGGTCACCGCCTTGGAACGGTCCATGCAGAGCATTGGGGGTTTAAACCGGTTCATGTGCGCACGAACCTCACACTGGGCCCAGAAATATTCACAAAACATGTAAGTGCAAATGAAAATGAACCTCATAGCATCGCAATACAACTTAAACAGCAAAATAAAAGAGAATACTATTCAATTTAATTACCATATATTACTCAATGGCTAGATGTAAACCAGAGTAACATAATTGCAACTTCTCAGGCACGATGAAATGAAACAAACAACAAGTATCAACTACCACTCGTCTTTTTATAAAAAAGCTTGAACGACACAGCATCATATAGTTCAATTTTCAAATTATCGTCATGCAACCTCAGGAAGAAACCGTAATAATGTGTGTAAAAATCCAGATTACATAGCTTTGTTGTGTATATGTTTATTTTAAACTCAATAAAACTTTATATACCTGGCATCTTCCTGCCAACCCAAATTGAACAAAATAATTTAACTTAATGAATGTGGGAGTTAAACCTGTGTATAAATCGGAAATGCTGTAAAATACTTAATAAAAGGGTACAATATATCCTAGATAACCTAACGCTACGTCACTGAGACAGTAAAAATATTTAAATGATGACGTAATCCAGAAACACGCAATGCACCTGATGACGTCATGATTGTAAAACGCAAAGAAGTTAAAGCTACTTATCCGCATCTTAAAACGACAAAATGTGTAACGGTGAAAGAAATTCAGTATCAAAAACTAATAAGCATGTGTTTTTAGTATAAGCGCATTATATCCTTTTGATAAGAAAGAGTTTACTAAATTACTAAGAATACGTTTAGCATTCTCTTCAACATATTTAAATTGGCGAACACGTTTCAAAACATCACTGTCAAATGATGGGTGGGATATTCTGTTAGATAAGAACAATTTCAAAAAACATTATATTAAGAAAATAAGACATTATATTTTGTATAAAATTTAGCAAACTTGTTGCGTAGATAACGATATAAAAATTGTTTTAATAATTTCTTAATGTAAGGTTACGGTCGTTGAAATATTTAACTCATGAGCAAGCTCTTGCATATCGAGCTAATTGCGAAATGTATATACCATAGGAAGGACATCTAGGAATATTAACATCCAAGAAAGGAAAATTACCATCCCACAAAGGGAAATTTACAATTTCGAAATTAAAATCATCGCGTTTGTCATAAAGACTGGTTTTAACTATATTGTCAGTAATTGTCATATGTGCGTCTAGGAATGCAGCATCTGCATACGATGAACACGATTTAATTAAGGAAAGTTCTTTACAGTAAATTTTTGGATATTTTTTTCAAAGAAAGGGTTATCTATGTTTAATATATCATCAATATATCTACTAGTTTGATTAAAACATTGAATGAAATGTAATTGCTTATCTTGTGATAAACCTAGAGTAAAATCCCGTTCATCGCAATATAGAAATAGATCAGCTATAAGCGTCGCACAGTTAGTACCCATTGACACACCAATAATTTGTTTAAATATGTTCCCATTGAATTCAACAAATAGGTTATCAAGAAGAAAGGTGAGGGCTGAACATAATTCTAAGCAAGTCCAAATAATATAGTCATCTATATTCATCTAAAATCTGAATAGTAAAGAATGCTGGTTTAGTGATTAAAGCCAGGTATGAGCATTTTTGTCTTTTGTTCAATAAGCGAAACAAGTTTATTTGTAATAAGACTGTGAGGTAGGGTTGTATATAATGTAGAAAAATCATATGTACTCACACAGGACGCTTTGTAATCTTTGCTTTCAATTTTATTAATAACTTCAGACGAATTTTTTATTGACCAAACTAAGTTAATGTTAGTATTCTATATATTATACTATAATGTGATAATCCCTACTAATCACAGAACTTTTGAAAACTGTGAATTTGTGAATTATGCATACCGAAATGTGATACGTGAACGTTGCTGCTCACCTCTTTGGGAGATTGCCAAACGAAAACCAAAATTACTACATGTGTGCAAAGTACTGCTGCTCAATATTGGGCTATTTGTATCTAAACCCTTTATACAAACATGTGTATCTTGTCAGTTATTGACGGACGATTTAACCGTGCATTCAATTATGTTTTGCCACAAGAAAGATTATAACCGTTTGAAAATGTGGGATGCAATTATTGAACAATGTGGCCATGACAAATTTAGGGCAATTATGTCCATGTCAGTAAACGACCAGTGCTCAGACCTGTTCGTGTTGTGTACAGAGCACAGCGACGGCTGCTTTATCAACCATACATTAACAATTGCTCTTGTTAAAATGCTACGCAGGGTTAATGCTTGATCTGGTTTTAAAGAGTGATAGCTCGTAACTTAGTCTTAAATTTCGATTTCGTTTAAGGCTTAACACTATGAGACTAAACCCTTATAAAATATTATGCATAAGCTTCCTAGTTAATTTGTCTTGTTTTTGTAACCAAGTCAAATTTATATTATGTAGGTAATGCTAATATATAGCAGGATACATTGTGTTGTTATTATGAGATGTTTGCTATAACTTGCATTGTTATATTTTAAACTGCTTACCTGGAAATGTGATATTCTTTTGAACACATTCGTTGTATATGATAAAACATCTTAGATTTATTTTTCTTTATTGGAATGTACGTAGTGTGAACTCTTATTGTGATCACACAAATTGCATTATTTATATTTGCATGCTGTATTAATTTGTTAATTTACTGTGTACATATGTTCAACCCTTCAAATATGGAGGAAATAAAGGAATCAATCAATCAATCAATCAATCATAAACTTTATTACATTATTTAGTAATGTAATTTCTAATAGCACTCAGACCAGAAGTCATGTAAACTGACAATTGTTTAGTGGTGCATGACACTGAATTTGCTATAAAACGACTTATTTATGGAATTTTATGGAGATTTTAGGAATCCAGTAAAGTAATGGTAATTTAATGTTATTATTATTGATGTTAACATTAAATTTACTGCAATCAGTAATATGTTCGGAAATAATTTCATTAAAATCTTTTTGTATTGGGCATCTGATGCCTTTTGAGATAGTTCCCTTGAAATAGTTTGAACATAAAATATTCGTCATAAGATAATTATGTTGTTCGCCGATTTATCTGCGGAAACCAATACGAATTTAGATTGAAGATCTTTGAGTAATTTACAAAGTGTATTTGTATTTAATTTAAATTTATGTGGTAAAGCAATAGGATTATAAATAGGAGTATAATTATAAAAGCATATTTCATTAACGGCCTTAAGCAATACTTTATTCTTTCATTCGTAAAGCGCAGATACATCTGCATTTTCATTTCTGCACCACTTTTTACAGTATTCGTCTAATGATACTTTAATTTCTTCAATGCAATTGTCAAAATTACGTGAAATTGGAAGTCGAAATTTAGGGCCTCTGCGAAGCAAGTGTCGAGGGTTTTTATTTTTAAGAAAATTAAGATCACCTGTAATTACATGACCAACAGGGTTATAAATATATTTATAATGAACACATACTCCTTTCTGATTTACTGTATTTGTAACAAATAAGTGGTGTTTCAGTATTACGGAAATAAGGAGGTATTAATTTAAGTACATTCTTATCATTGACTATTTTAGGAAGGTCAATTAATTTAATTCCTTTATTAAAAAATTAATTTTAATACGACTTCTCTTTTTGTTCTGTATAAACCACGCATGCAGAGGTTATATGATACTACAGAGGTGTACTTGCTTACTATTGCGACATCGGTGAATCACCGATAAATTAACTGTCGAAGCATTCCGGAACCAGTCGATGTAAATAATACGAGCGATAAAGCAAGTTGATATACTTTGTGTAAAACACTGACTTTATTACGCCCACAAAGATGGGGATTTTTTGCTGTATTTCTTAATCTGGATATAATATTATTTACATAAACATAGTGAAGCATTATCTAAAACGAGCAAACAAATTTGTGTTATATTTGCGTGATGTTTATCTGAAATATCTAAAAAAAAATATTGGATTTCAATTCGAAAGTTGAAGATTGAAGAAAATCATTTAGCAATGGCAACAGGAAGGCTGATTGTTTCAAACCAAGACAGTTCAAGCGACGTTCTTGGCGAATGTGTTACAACACGATCATGCGAGCCCTGTATTAGAAACAAGATTATAAGTGCAGCTACAGTTTTTTGCAAAGATTGTAACGAGCTGTTTTGTGACCAATGCAGTCACCTTCACACGATATTCAAAACTGGGAATCATGACATATACAGTATTCAAGATATGGGTTCAGTCGTGAACATGAAAGGTATTGATGCGTGTCAGGAACACAATAAGAAGATCAAGTTTTACTGTCAGGACCATTACAAGCTCTGTTGTACTACATGTGCCTTTATACACAGGAAATGTGAAATTGTGGATGAAATTGCCAGAGTTTCTGAACAAAACGGGCCAGATCTCCATGCCTTAAAACAGAATTTGTTAAAAATCGAATCCGATGCTGACTCTGTTATTGCTGACTGTAAGCAGACGGAAAATATTTTGAATGAGTCCATTGCAAATATGTTTAAAGAGGTAGATGCAATGAGAGACAGTTTCATCATACTATTTGTAAAGGCTAAGCAGAAATTGCTGACTGACACAAATGTTTTTAAGTTTGAAGAGATCAAACGTTTAGGTGAAAGGCATGTAGCATCTTCGCAAGTTAAAGAAGAAATAAATAAAGTGTTGCCAGTGTGCTGTGCTATTTTAGAACACGGAACACCCGAGCAAAAGTATATATTTTCAAAAAAGATTGAGGAGGAACAAAAAACAATGGAATCAAATATAAATGAACAACTAAAGACGAAAATTACACCCAAAGTTTCAGTGTCATTTCCGAGAGACCTGTTATCAATCCTTGAATTGGGAAAATTGTGTATAAAACTGAATTGCGAGGAAAACCAGACAGGTAATTGATAACAGATTTTGTAACAGCTTAAATCTAACAATGTCGATGATAATATTACATAGTAATGTGTTTATTTCACTTACCCGAAAAGCATACGCATATTGTTAAAATACTCTACGAAGTTATGTTTGAATGCGTTCAGTGTTGTTTTACCTTTAAAACCTGTAAGTGCATCATTTATATACCACGTACATAATTTTATTAAATAACTGTTAACATCATAACAAAATACATGCTTTATCAATCGGTGAAATAAATCTCGACAGAAAAAAAATCCCGTAAATTATGCTTCTCGCTATTTGTCCTTTAATGACGTCATCATAGAGTTGTGCAAACAAATATAATATATACCTGGCCCCTAACTACAGCGTCACTTTTAATGCGGACACCAAATTAAATTTGAGCTACAATGTCACTTCGAAATGCACAACCGACAAGTTAAACTGAGTATTCAACCAACCTTTTCGGCGGCAACAGCATAAACTGTTTAACTTATGACCTGCAAGCAGCAACACGACCACGACGAACCACTACCAACGCCACCATTTATGATTTAATCCTCACAAATCCTCAAAATTTTCAATTCTTCCGTTTCAGCGTTACTATCAAAACAGAAAATGACAGCACTTTTTAATTGTAATAAATCCACAAACAGTTTAGAGTTTAAATTGAGTACCTTTGTAGATTTGAGTATATTTTACAAGTTTTAACATCGCTTGGGTGAAAATATAAAATTGTTATATTTATTATACATGCAGTGTTTTCTGATAACTGCTGGTCTACTGTTTAAGTCTGTATTTTTATTTTGGTAATCAGAAATACTACTGTTTTCTTTGTCTTTGACATACTTATTGAAATTACATAGTCTATTTGAAATCGGATTATTTGTAATAGCAAGTTTATTTCAATTAAACAATGATTACAAGTGGAAATACAAAATTTGAAAATGCCATTCAGTTCTTTTTCCACAACTTTATATTTATATATGTTTCTAAAATTGTTTCTGAAATTGTATATGCATATATACTACATTTGTACAGTTATCTTTTTATTAGTAGTAGTAGTAGTATAAGTATTATTAATTTTAAATTATTATTGTTATTATTATTATTATTATTATTAAATAATGTGTATTTTCAGCTGAAACTAGTTCAGACAGCTTATTATCAAAGTCAAGTCAAGTCACCCTAGAGCTGCTCGTGTCCGTGGACTTACCAAAGACTGGAGAAGATGAGGGGGAACCTTATCTTACTGGACTGGACTTTATGCCTGACGGAAGACTTGTAGCCATTGATAACATAAATATGAAATGTATCATATTTAATGACCGGCTGCAGAGACAAGGATCATCGTTCAGATTGAATACAAACCCGCGTGACGTTGTATGCATGTCTCATAATAAACTCGCAGTGACAGTGGCTAGCAAAACCATCTGCCTTCTATCCGTGAGTAATGACAATGTCATCAGTTTGATCAGAAAAACATAGACTCAGTATGCTGTATATCTTCAACAAACTTGGTCGTAAGTGCGTACGACGATCCTCGCCCTGCTAGAATGATATCAATAGACGGTGTGGAGTCGGACTTTGATCAGGTAGTGTTTTCTAGTAAGACGTTCAAAGTTGGTGAAAGTATGTGTACGTATGTTCCTTCTAAGAACACGTTGGTACTGACTTACAGTTTAGACCACACAGTGTATATGTACGACACGGTGAAGGGTACGCCTAGAGCAGTCACTGATGGGAGCATACAGAAACCTCGTGGAGCTTGTGTCGGCCCTGGTGACACGGTGTTTGTGTGCAGTACACTGCAGAATTCCATCGTTCACCTGACAGTTGAAGGTGACATACTCGGTGCCTACCAAGTGGATATGGAGTTTCCATACACAGTGTGTATGAGTAGGGATAGTAGTAGACTGGCGGTTTCGAATAGCTGTCTCGGCGACAAGAAACTTCAGTTGTATAACATATCACCAGCATGCAGTTAGGTGATCATGGGACGCCTTTACTCCGTATTCGTGTGACTCGATGCTACTCGAGTTTTTAGTGCGTATAAGCGGCTGTTATTTATTCGCGATTGAATTTATTGTTGTTTAAAAGGTTGTAAGCAATCAAATTCGCTCAAGAACGTTGACATTCCTATATGATTTATGCATGAATAAGATTGTTTAAATCTGTTAGCATTACACTATTATTTGAATAATATACTTAAATTACAATAAATTCAAATATACTTATTTTAAATATAATATAAATCAAATAATGTTTAAAATAAATATTTAAAATTACAAATCAGTCAAGGTTTTTTTACTGTATTATTATGAATTCGAATGTATTTAATTACACATCAATCAAAATTCATTAAATTGATATGAATAACTGTGAAATATTATTTTGTATTCGTGATTCATTTTAGTTCATTTAAGCACAAGGTGCTCAATGAGCTATTTGATTAGGAGACCTGCCCTTTTTTGTTAGTCACCGTCTACTCGTCGTCCGTATTTCGCCAACGATTTGCCGGTGTCATCTAATCACTTCACATACACAGGTTATGAATATAGGTAGTATTCAGGTGAAACCAATTATGAGCCAGATCCGCCCACCATCACCAGAATTATTGCCCAATGCTTATGAAAGATATGCGAAATGAAATCAACAGTTAGCTTGCTTTCGTGTCCAATCTGGACAAAATTTGCAAAGTTTATATTTGACCATAACATCTCAGAAAATTTCCTAAAGGTCAAGATCAAACATGGAACACCTGAGCCCTTGACCACTCTATAATGAAATGCAAACAGTTTTCTTTGTGTCAGATAAATGCATTCTTTAACATCCGATCGTGGCCTAATTTGAATCGGTTTTTGAAAGATTATATGGAAGAAACAAATCATGGTCTAGACCGGGCATCAGATACACCGTTGTAGCCGCTAATTCGTAAAATATGCTAACATGAAATAGACTTAATTTTTCATATAATCAAAACTTAAGTTTGTGCGTATGATTTCAGGATTTCAGACAATTGTTTGTATGGTTAAAAGCTAGTGCTACGAGAAGCACTGTACCTTTTTTATTTTACAAAAAAATGAGTTTGTGATAGAGATTTCATGTTTGATGCAATCTTGACTAAACTTGCAAAGTTTGTGTATGACCATATTGTAGTATTAATGAAGACATATGATGCAGATGTTTAACGTCTATATTGTACAGAGGCTAGTCGCTGAATGTCCTGCAGAGCTGCTACGCGCATGTAGCTCATGCATGCTGGGATATCAAGTTACAATTCTACAAGACATAGGACCTCATACAAGCTTTTGTTTTGTTATTGGTTTGACCGGAAACACCATATTTATTTTTTATAGCGTAAACAGTGCAGAAAAATAGATAATGTGATTGATAGCGATGTTATTATTAATGCAATATTTATCAAACTTTCACGGTTTATGATTGATAATCAAGAGACTCTCTGGGGTGTCTGTCGTCCGTTGGCTCTCGTATATACACCCGTTACTTTACAGGTCACATGTTTATCAGATTACAATGACACTTGTCACAAAGATGTCCTCGATATATGTACAAAGTGAGTTGGGTCCAAAAATGTGTCACCCTGTTAAAGGATCAGGTTGAATCTTTGTAAAATTGATAAAATATGTTGGCGGACGAACAAAACGGATTCCGGGCAAACCGATCGTAAGGAGGACCTACCTATAAGTTTGTCATCGTGTGTCGAATAACAACAACCATACCGACTGGTTTGATTGCGTAACCGGCGTAAAGCAACTCTGCACATTGTTCGCGGTGTTTGCAAACGACCTTGTTGAGGAAAGCAACGCTATGCGCTGCGGCGTTACCATAGGAAGAAAACAGATATCCCTCCGTATGAATGCAAACGACATAGCCCTCATAGCTGATGGTTGATGTTCAGTGTAACTGGTGTAAACGTTGGTGTGTGATGATAAATACTTCAGAATCTAAGTGTTTGCACTTCCGGAAAGAACGGTTGCAACAAACGCAATACATATTCCTGTAGGAGAAAATGAGATTGAACTCGCTGACAAAAACAGATACCGGCGTGATATTTTAAGAAAAAAGTAAATTCTCCACAACATTCGAGGCACTGGCCATGGGAGGCGGTCGACCGCTTGAGAATATAATTAGTAAATTGCATTCTCTCAAAGATTTTGGCTTCAAACCATTTGAGAAAATGTACAATTTGTGCGTTATTCCAGTCATGAATTACTGCAGCTCAGTGGGGGGTTATAGACACTATATCAAGCGTCTGATAAAGTCCAGAATCGCGCTTTATGGTACGCGCTTGGTGCTGAACTTCACCAGTTTGCCCAATTGCTGCGCTTACTTGGAATACAATTTGGGTCAAAACGTGCGTTGTTCGAGTAATGGGTTACTGCAGCTCAGTGTGGAAATGTAGACAATATCAAGCGTCTGATAACGTCCAGAATCGCGCTTTAAAGTAAGCGCTTGGTGTTCACCAGTGTGCCCCACTTGCTACGCTTACTTGGGATATAGGTTGAGCCCCAACACGCTTTTGTCCGTGGCTGAACATGCTACGCCTTTGGAACAGACTTGTGCTCGTGGAGCGCAACCGATTGTGTGCCCAGGTCTTTGAAATGGACTAGAACCGGTGTAATAGTAACTGGTCAAGTGAGGACATACTGACACTGACCGGAGTACTAAACCATTACACTAACAAATTATCGGTCGAGCTAAAGGCTGCACAAAGTCAACCGAGATCGCATTATATAGACAACAGGTCCGCCGATGTGCAATCCGTGCCAAAACTTAGGACATTCAAAAGTGTGAACACTACATGAGCATCGATCTCAGGAGAACCAGACAAACAATGATGTAAAGCATCATAGGGCACAGTAAAAAGCAAACTTTAAGCGTAAAGAAAAATGGGAACCCTACATTAAATTAAAGTAAATATACATGAAGGGGTTAATAAAGCAGTAAACTCATTTTATTATGTGGCTGTTATTATAAAGCAACACAAAATACCTTATGTTTAATTTCATTGTTATGTGATGCCCGTAAAATTTAATTATCTTAACACCTCATTTTTTCACCAATTTTACTTGTATAATCTAAATGATTCACGTAACCATATATATTTTATTATTTGTTTAGCAAATCAAAATTTACTGTGTTACAATGCAAGAAAATAATAGCGGGAATGAGTATCAGAGATGTACAATTGAATGAGCTGTCAAACAAGTATTTATAATATGTGTGTTAAATAAAAACAATTGTCAGGGCATTTTCATCACTTTAAAATAATGATTTGACTTCCTGTATTGATAATCAAACAGTCGTATAAAGCGAAGAAAAATATGCCTATCTAACTAGTGTTTCTGAAAATCGCCATGTCTTGTTTTAATTATGCATAGTTTTTGAGAACACTTCTACAATATTTTTGAAAATCCATGAATGCCAACGGTAGGTTACTGTTGTAATTTATATTTTTGCTCGTTACCAAAGAAATAGCGGACTATTAAAGCAGCAGCCAATTGTCTGCAAAATATTTGGTCACATTGTTCAAGTGCAAATTAAAATATATATATATATATGTGTGTGTGTGTGTGTGTGTGTGTGTGTAACGCGAAAAAAAAACAACACCAAAAGATGTGAAATACAAAATGATTGCTTGCAGTTGTAATTTTAAAATAATAGGCTGAAGGACGATAGGTTGCAGTTCTGCAATAGTGATGTATTATAGTGACCACGGATTTGGTATAGAAAATATTTATACCTTATATCCATTTGATAATTTGTTTTATTTCAAGCATACGCATACATGTTTATAATTTAAGAGTCCATACATCTACCTAATCTCCAACAACAATGCATTTGTTTGTACGGACGGGGTACTTATAAAATAAATGTACATTATACATAAACATTAAAGACGACAAATCCTTCATTAACTTTATGTTAATTGTTGATGCTCGTACAATAAATGATAAAATAATGTACCTCAGTAACCTAAAAAAATGGTCAGCTTGTACAAAGAAATGTAAACTCATTGTCAATCAACCGCGGCATATATGCATACAAGTTGTTATAAACGCAATTGTATAGGTTTATTTAACATTTTAAATATAAAAAACACACTGCTTATTCAATTTGCAATATTTGTGATGACAGCCGTCTTGATACTTTTTTATCTTAAGCATGTCGTATTTTTTTTTGTATGATACATTTTGAATTATGTCTAAATATTTGTAACAACAAAATCGCCCTTTCTTAATGACGTCCTTTGCAGCTATAGAAAGTTTTCGATTCATTGATTATTCATGAATGACATTTTTTGTTCAGAAAGACGACACGCAAAAGGGTCGACTGACACTTTAAAAACCTAAACGAAAAAGGATGTTGTGCTGGGACCACCTTAATAAACTTTAATAGTTGTAAAACTTCTAAAGGGAATACACGGCATGCGCAAATTCGGTCGCCATTTATGTCGCAATTATACCTCATTGATGACATCAAATCGAAGTCATCATTCAAATCACCAGTAAATATACTGACAGACAATCATCGGCGACGAACAGACAAAAGCCAAGCAGTTCGCGGTCGCTATTTTCAACTGTTTCCGATAAGTTCGGAAACACAGCAAACATAAGTCAAGAAGCATCGGAATACGCATACGCGAATACTAACTTGGATTTCAACAACCAAATACAATCTAGACGAAAACGACAAATCATGTAAATATGACCGGCATTTAGACGCTCCCACAAATGTCAATCATATTCAAAATAATCTGCAAAACTATTTCATTCAAAAGAACACGTGCAAAATGTTTGTGATATTCGAAAGATTACGTGGTAATGTTTGTGATATTCGAAAGATTACGTGGTAATGTTTGTGATTTTGGTGAATGGAAATAAATCCTTTACCAACAGCTTGGGAGGACGTACAACCATTCATGGTAAAACCCGGAACGGTCTATTACACAATATTTTGATAATCCCCGTGCTCCCAGTGACGACACCCTACATGGATAAACAAGCCAGTGACGGATAATGATGAGTTGGAGGTTGACAAAACAGTTGAGGAGATTCTTCTCCCATTAGTGGTAACACATCTTGCGTCTAATGATCGACTTCTCTGAAGAAAATTTCCTACTGACAATATACCATTTTGCCTTTGACTAGATGTCGTTAAATTGTTTGAATACAAGAATACCAACCAACTGCGCTATTCAGAAGGAACTAAATTATTCTGGAAGCTTGGTTGAAAAATATTTGGGGGACGTGTCGTTAATATCATGGGTGGTTTTAAACTCAAGTAACGGAAAAAGACGGCTACCATCCCAGTGGACAGAAACGCAGTTCAAAGAGGAACATTCTGAGTCTGGCGTGAAGCTGCCCGATGTAATCTTTAAAACACTGCCCACAAAGATCGTGGGGCAGGGACTTCAGCGTTGATAGAATTTGTCAGGTGGAAAGTTTTCTGTAATGCGCATCAAGTTATTTGGGTTTTAAGTACATAATGGTACTATGTTCTTTTGTTTCTAAACTATAATATATGTTTATAATCGCAAATGTAATTTGTACGTGCATACATTTACTGGTATATGTTAACAGCGTTAAATTGATCGATAAAGGTCGACATTTGGACTCTAATGTTTGTTGTATTTTGTGATAAGTAAAAAACAAACAAAAGACCATTTTTCATAACAAGTTTGTATTTCGAAAACAGAGAACATCACTACTAAAGATTAACAATTATCACATGATTTTTTAATCACATATAACCACAATGATAAGGTACCTTCCTGGTTTTGGTAACAATAGCATTTTCTTAAAAATAGTTTGTATCAAATAGTTTTTTTAAATGCAGCCTTGATATACTTTTAGGTTTTCAATTGCATCAAAATAATAAATATTTGTACTTACCAAAAACGATCAACAAAGATCAACTTCAGTCTTCTTAAACGTTTTTTTCTGCCATAATAATATTACACCATTGCCTTGGTTACAATACTATTGAAAATCTTCTATAAAACATTTTGTACAAAATAGTTTACTAAATGCAGCTTTTATATACTTTAGATGCACAATGTTATTATTTATGGAGGTACAATATCAGTATAAGCAGATATAAATCACAAACACCAATGTAAATGAAATCGTGAACATAAAACAGTCGGCTACAGATAAGCTGTAGCAAATAAAAGATCTTTTTTTTTCACATAAAGTGTATAATTTAAACACAGAGTACACAGTTATTGAAGATTTAAAATTATCACATTAGTTATGTAATCACAGATAACCAGACTGACAAAGTACCTTCTTGGTTTTTGTAAAAACAATAGTGCCCGCTTTAAAATACGTTGTACGAGGCAAAAAACTAGTTTATTAAATGTCAAGACATGTTTGCAGACACATTTATATTACATCATTACCTTGATTACAATAATATTATATATGTAAGATAATGATATATTTGGACATCTCTTTAGATGCACGATGTAATAGCGGTACAATACCAGTAGTGTGATTAAACATATAAATCGCAAACAACGATGTAATTCAACTTACAAAAATAGACATACATACAACATAAAATAATTGTTTTATAAAAATACAGCAAAATTATCTAAAAGTATTACATAAGTGCTGTACGATTACCGTGCATATTATTATGAAATCAAATGTGAAAAAAACAGCGCACATACGAACAAGAAACACATTCGGAGAATAAAATGAACTGCATAGAATTATCATATTTCCATTTATGCATTTCACATTTCTGTATTTGAACGTTTGCTTATATTTTAAGCTTCATAATAGAACAATAAAATTAAAACTAGACATGTGTCCAAAGGACACGTCCCTAGGTTCACTAGGTCATATGCTGATAAATATATGTTTATAAAGTTGTATCATTCTTGCTGTCATATTTGTCGAGTAACACGCGCAACAAAATTCCTACGGACGGGACGGACAAGGGCAAATCTATATGCCCCCCTTGGGACATACAAACTTCGCAGTAACACATAAATACAACTTGTTTATGCACTGTATTTTCACGCACGCTTGTGCCACGCTAAGCCTGATGAGCAACGGAATGTTTTTCCACAAGAACATGCTTATGACTTCCTCTCCTTGTGCTGACTCATTTGTTCTTTCATACTATATTTTTTGTGAACATCTTTCAACAGGTTTTGCATTTAAATTTTCTTTCTTCTTGGCACATACGGTGCATGCATACGCATCTGTGCTTACGACGCACTCTCGTGTCCACACACGGCACATATTTTCCGCCTGATTTCACAACGACAACTGCACCTGTAACTGTAAACGTTCCGTAATGTTTCCTGTATATTATCCCATTAACAAAGCCGAGTAAATGTGATTTTAAGCCAAACACATTTAGCGGTTAATAAAATTCTCGTAAGAACATAGAGTAGACATGATTATCTTTACATCGATTTCCTTATAAATAAGCCTTACACGTACAGAAAATGGAAGTGGTTAGATAATTATAATGGATAACACTCTAAAACCCAATCAAATAAAAAATATTTCATGTACATTTGTATAAGCTCATTGTCAATGTGTGCACCGATTTGGAATAACGTTCTCTTGAATACTGTACAACCCGTGTACTTGTTATACTTTTCGTGTGGTTTGAAAAAGTAAAAGAAGTGTATACTAGTTGAGCTTACGAAACAAAAACAAAAAATGTTTATTTCGTTTTATCAATAAAATGTTCATGAAGTAACTCAGCTTACCAAAGGCGACGCAAATTTGCCTGGTTGTAGAAAGGCTTGCCACAACTCCTGTATATAGCTGCATTATCATATCGTCGAAGGTGCCGTTTCATTGATTGTTCGTGCTTTAAGGTCAGCCCACATCTCTCGCATGTGAGCATCTTTTCTATAATAAAAGATACCAGCATTATAGCAAATGACTATTTAATCATAACCCGTTTTTCCATTGTATCACTTTGAGTTGCAAAGGTGGAGAACATAAGAACATAATGTCCTGCTTAATTCGTGAATTATTCACATCGGCAATATCATATTATAATGATAGTTAGCTCTTGCTCTTATCTGAACCTATTTAACAGACAAAACTTTAATATGCAACTGTAATGTTGCAAGACTGTGCATGTTGTGCCAAAACAATCGCATAATGTAATAATTTTTCGGATAGAATCTACATAAATACACACAGAATTTGGAGTCTACCTGTCGTTATAGATATGTCCAAAGTAGATACACATAATGTTGTAAAGTTCTACGTTATTTATATTTTTAATTATTATGGATATTAACTCAAATGATTGTATAATTAATCAGTGTTGAACTCAACTTATTTTATTTTGCAAAATGAAACTGCAACCTATCGTTTTTAAAATGCGACTGCAACCGATCTTTTTTTTAAACTTGAAGTTCTGTCTTGTTTTACGATATATTAGTTTTTTAATCCATTGTACATGACTGTTTATGGCCACGTGTTGTACAAACTTGATGTTTGTTGCAATTTACTGACTTGTGTCTGGAATACGAGCAAAAATATATATTGCAACTGCAACATACTGTTCGCATTCATTTATTTTTACAAATATTGTTGAAGTGTTCTCGAAAACAATGCATAAGTGAAACAAGACATGGCAATTTTCGGAAACACTAGATAGATAGGCATATTATAGGATAGGTTTGAAATTCTTTAAAATAGTCTAAATATTTGAAATACCTTGATTTGTTGTTCTTAGCGAGCGTTTTGAGTCCGTCATTGCCGACTGCAACCTATCAAAAAGTCACGTGGGTTTTCCGCATTGAGTTTCGTTGAATTCCAGCCAGTAGTTGTTGAGAAATAGCCCGTACAAGAAAGAGGTACGGAAGGACGGACGGACGGACAAAGCGGCGACTATAATTATGCTCCCCCGAAATTATTCGGGGCATAAAAACAATAACATATTTGTTCATTCATCAATTATCCATTATTTTCTATCAATTCTGAAATTCTAGCACGGCAATATGATAGCGTTGTTTAAATAGCATTACAAATTGATATACGGTTCCAAGTACTAGACCGTACGTCTTCCACTGAGCAATAACACAAATACAACATACGGTTAATTTAATAAGCATGCCAAAATATAGCAATCACAGTCTTAAATCATTTATCTGGCTTTATAATGGTCATAATTTTATAATTGCGTGGGTTACTTTTGCTTGTCAAAAGTATGGTCATGTAGACGTAAGCACTGGACGAGTAAGATGGGCGGGTAGGCGTGTATATTTTTTCTACCCTGGCTCCTGATATTTCGTTAAGGAATATGAAAATACGAAAGTTTGCGCAGAATAAGTCTTGGTCAGCTGGATTTCTAGCGTCGAGCACCACGATGTGCTATGTTTTCTCTCGATCGTGTTTTCTGTCCCTTTTCTTTTAGTCAATGACAGTTTTAGAATATGCAGAAGCAGTAGTCTTTGATGTCTTTTCTCACGTGGATTTCGAAATTATGGTAATGCTGCAGTTTCGGAAAATAATGGTGATGGATCCACATAGGTTGGCACATTCTTTAGTAATTCTTCAGTGGTGATAAACCATGTAAATGCAGTTTCTCAAGCCATCACATGCACAGATAATTGCGTACAAGTTGCGCCATTGTCAGAAACCTCATTGGATCAGTCTTCTAACAAATAATCGCATGCATTTCTTTATAATATTAAGCGGCTCGTAAATATTACATCCTTTACGTAATTTCACTAATTTGTCATTGTCCTTAAAATAATGAATTGAAATTGCTTGTCACTCCCAACTCTGACCGCGTTTGTTTGCTGTTGATTTTTTTTGATCGGTAAACAGCATGCCACCACCATGTTAATTGTGTCAGCACGTCACGGAAAAATCCCAATTCTCTGAACATCCTGTTCCAACAACGTATAAATATTGACCAGCAGTGCAGGACTTAAATCTCACAGGTTAAGTTTGTAGAAACTTAATTTCGACAAACAAGACACGGAATTTATATTCAAGGTAAATATTATTTTTAATGGTTATCTTAGTTCAGTGTCATTTTTTATGTTAATCCCTAGATCATAAATAAATGAATGAACGAACGAATGAATGAATGCATGAATGAATGAACGAATGAATGAAAGAATTTGCTAGTAATTCTTAAGTACAATAAACACATGACGAATAGCAAAAAAAAATCATAGTTTGTAAACTAACTGTATTTAACTTATGTTTTTCATGTGGAAATTGTACAGTTCTGTGGTGGTATTTGTCACTTATTTTGACGTCTACTTGTTTATTACAGATGCATAATATACATCAGTTACTTCAGTTGTCCGTGGTTGGTGTCATGGTGATGTACTGTTCCGTTGCTGCGTACTCCAGCACCAGATGCATCCACGCATGCGGCGACACATTATCGCCCGTTAACCAACGCACGTGTCTTTCATATGTTAGTGATCCACCAATTGACTACGAAATGTGCAGTAACGCGTTCAGTAACTCTTTGTCAGAATCATTGAAAAACAATGTCATAATTGCGTGAACAAGGTCAGCCTTACCGATTACATGTGCATCTACTCGCTCGTGAACAAGGTTAGCCTTACCGATGACATGTGCATCTACTCGCTCGTGAACAAGGTCAGCCTTACCGATGACATGCGCATCTACTCGCTCGTGAACAAGGTCAGCCTTACCGATGACATGTGCAACAAGGTCAGCCATACCGATGACATGTGCATCTACTCGCTCGTGAACAAGGTCAACCTTGCCGATGACATGTGCATCTACTCGCTCGTGAACAAGGTCAGCCTTACCGATGACATGTGCATCTACTCGCTCGTGAACAAGGTACGCCTTACCGATGACATGTGCATCTACTCGCTCGTGAACAAGGTCAGCCTTACCGATGACATGTGCAACAAGGTCAGCCTTACCGATGACATGTGCATCTACTCGCTCGTGAACAAGGCCAGCCTTACCGATGACATGTGCATCTACTCGCTCGTGAACAAGGTCAGCCTTACCGATGACATTTGCATCTACTCGCTCGTGAACAAGGTCAGCCTTACCGATCACAAGTGCAACAAGGTCAGCCTTACCGATGACATGTGCAACAAGGTCAGCCTTACCGATGACATGTGCAACAAGGTCAGCCTTACAGATGACATGTGTAACAAGGTCAGCCTTACGTATGACATGTGCAACAAAGTCAGCTTTACCAATGACATGTGCGTCTACTCGCTCGTGAACAAGGTCAGCCTTACCGATGACATGTGCATACTCGTGCGGTAGTATCATCTTCCCGTAGTTTGGCCGGATCTATCAGAGATGTGTGAATAATCCTCCGCGTACTGATAAAATGAGCATCCATGCGTGCGGAAATACGTTGGCCCCTCAGTTAAGTGACATTTGCAGAATACCTAGTTAAGTTTCGGTTTTCGGACTTCTGAATTCGTATCATCAGTGTGTACAAGCGTCCATACATAATATAACAACTTAATCTACAACTAAAAATAGCCCAAAGGGTGTTTTTATTACACAACTATAGGTTCACAAATTGTTAATACAAATATGTCATAACAACACATAAAATGAATAAAGTTATTACTATATTATAATTTAAATGCGATTTTATTTCATAACGAGTCTGTTACGAAGTCATCGCAACCCATTTTGTTATAATTTTATCGTCAAACGGGCTTTTAATATCTTCAAGTACACAGCGGTGTTACAACCATTTTTTTACTTAAAATATATACTTGAAAATGTCGTGAATAAGTAAATTATAAATTATTTTAACACTTATGATTTTCAAAAGTCCACCGAATCTGTTTCGAATTAAGAATGTCAATCGATGCCTTAATTACCATAATAATTATATTCTATAAAAAAAATTACCCTAGATTGTTCAATACCAACACGTACAGTGTTTCAAAAAATAAAAAATTGTAATTGATGATTGACAGAGAGGCTGGACGGAAAAGTGTTCGTCACTGGGTGGGCTTGAATGACCAACCTTTCGGTTAACAGCCGAACGCGCTAACCGATTGCGCCACAGAGACGATTGTTTAGTGTCTTAATACAAGCTTGAAAACCAGACTGGTTATATTAGGCAATGACTGACAGCTATGACAGCCTTTATTAACTTACAGATGCAGGGTTTTCAACATGTACCTGTAAACTTCTATAGACCATTTCATACCGATCTTCGCCGAATATCTACGTACGTCTCCGAACGGTTTCCGATTAAAATAATTATCAGAGATCGGTCAACCCATTGCTGACTGGGGCCAACGATAACTAAAATTAGATTGTAGACATAAACAAAGCACATGTCCGAGCTTCTGTGTATCCTAGTTATACAAAAAATGCAAACTTTATGCAAAGAAAAAGGCTATGCAGTTAAAGGATCTGGAAATAATATTAAATTACTCTGATTTCATGTTAGAATATCGAGATGAATACAACATACTGATCAGTTATCGTCTGGTTACAAGGTCTATTTACAAACGATAGCAGCCGCATTGACTTTATAAATAAAAAGTTAAAAATAGATCACACTCGGATAGCGGGGAAGGGATATCGGCTATGCACAAAGCATATCGTACTTAATCAACTAATACACTGTAATATATTACATATAATACGTTTTGAAATAGCATTTAGTCGAGCTATCCTCTATTACTTCAGGAAAATACAAACTATACATTAATACCTATGATAATAATAAGTTTTGAATTATTGACAATGACCTTCATTTTTACAAATAGATCAACACGTGTACATGTCCAGTAAACAGTTCATATGAATCTTCGGGTATTGACCTGAAGTCTGCGTTGATGTCCAAGAAATAATGTATGATAGCCGAAATTGTGAACTTTTACAACAATGACGATAGTTTCCCCATGGAATGTGTGTTAAAGCTCAATATAGTACGATTTTTCAACAGAAATTGGCAATATTAAGCTTGAATAATACGCATAACGAGTTTGAATATTGGCTCCAGGATTTCATTGGTTGAAAGTCACATGGTTAATCGCCACGTGACTTGTTCTACGAAATTTTACGAATATTTCCGATCTTCCTGTGAAAGGGTCTATTGACACGAATTCAAATAAATGGCGATGTTATTCGTACATAACGTAGTTTTAACATTACAATGTACGAATGTTACAGGTATAAACAGATGAAAGCCTTTTGAACTTCACAACAAAATGTTAGAACTGTATAATGTCTGTTAGATTTTCGAATATCAGTTGTTTATAGCTTGTACAGCATATTGGTTTTGAATTGCAATGTGTTATTGTATATAAACCATTGCATTTCTTATCTTTATCCAAATGTGCGACCGCATAGGCTTACAGCGACGAAACAGCAGTCTGTGACTCTTACTGCAACTATATTAGTCTTGAATTTCAATTGTTGTTTTAATTGAGAACATTTTGGTACATACTCAAAACGACGACGCATCAATCCGTGAGAAATAGGCATTTGCTAAATACGCACAAAACGCATCATAATCAAAAATAAAACATGCACTTAATTTCCAGCAGAACATAAACATTTTTTTCAAAATGTTGAAGTTAATCATGGACAAAAATATGTAAGACATGATATGGGTATTTTACAATTTACAAATGTTTAAAGTGGCCGACAGAAAAAAAGCTCGTCCCTGGGTGGGCTTGAACCACCAACCTTTCGGTTAACAGCCGAACGCGCTAACCGATTGCGCCACAGAGACGTCTAAATTCTGTATCTTAACACAAGCATGAAAATAAAACTGCTTATATTGAACAATGACAACTGTGAGAGCGTTTTACCTAAACATGCTTTAGTTGTAGGGGTTTCAACACTGCTCACCTCAATGCAGTGAATCACGTGGTTTCAATTTAATATGCCGGGCGGGTAAGGCGTCTTTTTGTTTTTGGTAAGATCAATAGTTTTTGTAATTGTAGTCTACATATTTCTTTATCCTAGACGATATGTAGCATGTCATAGACAGAGTTAAATTCCGCATGCACGGACTCATTACACACAGCAGTGGCTGCACTAATCGTTAGATAACTCTGGAAATATGTTCTTGACGATGTTTATTGTTTTAGGAGGCAAGCTCTATTATAGGACGGTTTACTAGCGACAATTAGCTTTTTCTTCACATCAACGTGCGAAAAAAAAGAAAGTTTTTTCTCAAGAGAACGTGACTGGTTAAAAAAGATAAATAAAATGCAGTATGTTTTTCCTTGTAACATTAGTATTCACATTTATTGCATATTTAACATGGTGTCGCACGTGGCCAATTAAATGATTTGACAGTAAAACGTGAGTAAGCCTAGTGAACTGATCACAAAGTAGTTTAATTTCCCAGAAAACCATGCGCGAACGTACACAGACCATTTCTCGGCGAAGCTGTCCAAGATCACTTAAGACCTTGATTTCCCGTAAATGTGTACCAATATAAGGCTAGAAATTTGGCGCGAAAAGTTAATTATCCCACAATCGTGAACGATGTATTCTCGGCTTACGGTCAGTCTATAAACTATACCACTCAATAGGCAAGAAACTCGACACAATTATCGTTGTCGACATAAAATTTCAAATTAACAATATATCAATACTCTTAAACATTTAAATGCATGTGCATGCTTTGGAAAGCCATGCACTAATAGCTTGCCGTATATGCACCAATTACCGTACAAATTGCATTCGTTGCCTTCCATGCATAATTTTCTATGCTGCTCTCTTTACCCTGAATTTTTTCTTCGATAATCCTTATTTACGAATCCTTCGGAAGATGGAAGAAACCGAAGAGCACACATACTTAATTCTAATGTTTCAAAAGTGAAATACAGTAATATAAAGATCTGTTTTTAAAAGGTTCTGTATGACTTGGTACGAGTGTAGTGTGTGCCGTATAGATATAGTCTTACATGCGTTAGATAAGTAAATCATAAGTGAAAATCCACAAGTCACACATGTATCAGTTTTGAATATTTACGTAGAACATTCAATTGACAGTCCATAGACGCCGAATATCTGTTTAAAGATATTTCTTGTTAATCGGTACCAACACAAAAATTGTTAATCGGTACCAACACAATACATTATCAGTGCACGCGGTTATTTTACTCAGGCTATGATTTGCTATATAATGAGGAGTATAAAGCAATACTATGCTGCAAATACCAAAACTGTTAAAACTACAAACGATTTTCACAGGCCACTTTCCGTGCGACATATCAACATCACGTGATAATCCGCGGTGTTTTTATTCACAGTACATGGGCGGTAAACTAAGAAGAGTTAGCTTAAGCCGATAACATTTATGTAACTGCGCATCGTTGTTTGCTACCATGGCGACTTTAATTAACTGAACACTGCAAGGGTTGTATGATTACAGTGTGATTAGAGTAGACATTCTACTAGGCTTTAAAGCTCCAATCAGTGTACATATCTTAAATTCATAAAATTTCAAAAAGTATGTGGCTATTTCATGAGTTCAAGTAACATTGATTTCTATGAGAGTATGAACATGTGTTTATTATATAAAACATTAACTTTTATTGCATTGCATTTAGACAATAATATACGGCAAAGCTGGGCCGGGCATCTATAATCGGCCCGCTGCCGATATAACGGCCCGAGGGCCGTTATACGGCTAGGGCCGATTATAGACGCCCCGCCCAGCTCTGCCGTATATTATCGTTTATAATACATATTATCCTGTCACAAGAAAAGAATCATGTTACTTTCTTTATTACACAAAATGTTAACAAAAACACCAAACAAACTTTCCGTACTTTTATTTAACATTCAACTAATTACGCAATACGTGACGCAATTCTAACGAATGACGTAATTTATAAACAAAACAGTGACGAAACAAACCAGTTTTCGCTGGACTCTCAGTTTTGTTGTGACAACGATTATGTCGTGTTTGCTTTTATTTTTAGTAAAATGCATTACTATTAGTTTAATAAATCGTGCATGGACGAATTCTGAATGATGAATGTGTCAGTTGGATAAATAATATATTCTGAGACTTTGAATCGAATAAAATCAAACGTTCTGACCAGTCATTGCGATTTCGTAAATCGTGTTTCTGGTCAGAATGGTTCACATGAAATTAATATCATGATTGTTAAAAATTAAGGCTTATGGATCCAAGACAATGGAATTGAAGTGCTTACAGTATTGTTGGAATTTTATTGTTGGAAGCAATGGATTGAAATTGAGGTACAGTAAAAGTTTCCGATCTGTTCAATTTTGTTCAGTGATTCTTTTTCTCAAACTAAACGATGCATAGGCTATAGATCGTAGATATATTTAATCAATTTAACTACAAACTTTCGTTAATATTCAGTATTGCATTTGCGGATATAACCGTTAAGTTTTGACTAAATACGCCATTCGTTGTCGTTGACGTCGCGCGATCGGATTCTCTTCGATTATCGAAAAATCGGCCGCGGCCAATTATATTATATCGGCTCAGCGGAGCCGCGTAACGGCCCGTAATCGACGTCAAAATGTTACTATTTTTAGTAACACTATGTATTATTGATCGTTACAAGACGATTAACGCAGTTTTAACCATACTGTTGTTGTGTTCGTTGTCTCGTGTTTTTTTTCCTACTTTGTGCGGTTGAAAATTGGACACTTATTAGAAACAATAGGGCCATGATGGCCACAACGCTCACCTGAATACGGGCAATGACAGCGAATAGCTCTGAAATCTGCATGTTATCGCATACAAAATTACCCACATAAAACAGATATCTTACTGTTGTTCACCTGCCAATCGACAGGTGCAATACGGATGCCTGCCCTGCCTTATGTAGTTAACCTGGCAATCGAGAGGCGCTTAACAGATTAATGTCCGGCCTATTTTTACCTGGCAATTAATGAAGGCAATACAGATGCATTTACAGTCGAAACTGTAGGTAACAAAGCTCAAGCAATCGATTATGTTTAATCACACTTTTATTACACAGAGGTTCAAACATCTAGCTGATTTTAATATACGGTGTTTTGTTCCTTATTTTTACAGAACAATAAATAAAACAGTCACAAGAGACAGCAATAAAGACACCAGTCGGCGTTACGTTAATCATTAATAAGGACTAGTCAGTCAAACAGATCATTTGCCTTTTAATTGTGTTTTAGGTCTTATTAATGATATTTCGAAGACCAAATACTATTTGTTGCCATCTGTTTTCATAGCCAAAACATGGCAATTTCTTTATTTATTATGACATATTCTGGCCATGCACAAACTGTGCAAGATTTACCAAGATTTGATGAAAAATGGATTGTCTATGTTACACAAAGTCCGTTTTAGGCAAATCTTTTCATTAAAAGGGGGAAAAACTTTAGTGTTTCTGGTTCTATCTGGCCCATCATTGCACACAGATGAGATTTAATGGTGACACACAAACTGTGCAAGTTAAGTCAACAAGGAATACAAGTTAATTCTCTAAGGGGACTGAAAGCCAATTTTAAACAAATAAAGGATTTTTTTCACAAACAATGGGCCATAACTCAGGTCTTTCTGGTCTGATCTGGCCCAGGTTGGACACTGACTGAGACCTTTTGGTCAAAGAAAAACATTGAAAGTTTATACAAGATTAGGCAATAAATAAAATATATACGCTCAACATTGTCCTTTTTTCGTTTTTGCTCACAAACAAGACGCAATAACTCTGACGTTTGTACCCCAATATAGGCCATTTTGGGATTACTTTGAAATCTTCAGGTCATACACACGCTGTGCAAGTTTGGTTAAGTTCAGATGAAATATGAAGTCTGTATGTTGCACAGAGTCCATTTTTAAGTTTTTCGCTTGAAAAAGGGCCAATAACTCTGGTGTTCCTCGTCCGATCTGGCCCATTATCGAATATATCCGAGATGTGTATGGTCATACACAAACTGTGCCAGTTTGGTAAAGATTTATCGCGTCTACGGGCCAAATTGTTGACGCATTACGGACGCCGTACGACAAAACAGTCCCCCTATACGAATAGCTCTCCGAGCACGTTGTGCTCAGGTGAGCTAAAAACGGATGTTAAAAAGAGTTGTTGTACTGCTGATGCAGCAGGGGGTTCGTGTCTTTTATATTTATGAACTTAAAATGTGCAAGAAATGTATCTAATATTTTAACTTTCAAATCATTCATCAAGATTTTCCTTTAGACGTGTACCTTAATTTATATGACCATAGCCCAAGTATATGCAACGTCTTTGCCATTTTTATCTGCCGATGTCATCTTCTTATTATTTATCTGAAAAAAATCAATTCTTGAAAGCTCAGTTTTGTGGCTTTCACTTGAAGAAGAAGATTCACTGTAACAAACATTTTCAGTCACAAAGACGACGACGTTAACTGCAAATATTTATTACAACTTCTAAAAAAAATGTTTCATTTTACAAACATTCACCATGTTTGGTCAGTTATATTCACGTAATGATATGAACATTTAGTGTCTCATATGATGGCGGCTGCGGCCCCGCCTACTTCGTATGTGTCACATAGTGGCCGAAAAGCCCCGCCTACTTCAAATGTGTCACATAGTGCCCGGTGAGCCCAGCCTGCTGGGTGAACGCCCGGTTGCACACCTTGCACACGTATGGTTTCTCCCCGGTGTGGAGGCGGTAGTGACGCTGTAGCACCTGCTTAGAGGAGAAGTCCTTGCCGCACACCTCGCACTCGAACCGCTTGTTGCTGACCCCTGAAACAATGTATGGCAAAGATATTTCTGGTCAGGTAGCCATTACAACAACGCGATCGGTCCGTGAAGTTTGTAGAAGTTCACGAAATAAGTTTAGATACAATCGTCTTTCATAATAGAACTTTCAGTTTTTGACTCTTAAAATGTTAAGCTCCACCCCAGCTGTTGACAAACGATACATTTCTATCCATTCAGTTACACAAGCGCGTCACAAGCTTTACCACGTTCTAGTGTGCGTGTGTGTGAACTAGGTTAACAGTTAAACATGTGATATCCAAGTGCAACGACTGGACAAAACACTATAAACATGTGATGTCAAAGTGCAACGACTTGACAAAACACTATAAACATGTGATATCCAAGTGCAACGACTGGACAAAACACTATAATCATGTGATATCCAAGTGCAACGACTGGACGAAACACTATAAACATGTGATATCCAATTGTAACGACTGGACAAAACACTATAAACATGTGATATCCAAATGCAACGACTGTACAAAACACTATATTAATTTGCGTACGATTGGCATTTTTTTGGAAAAGTCTATTGTTTTATATGTAAGGTTTATCGTAATGTTCCTTACAGAAGTTTATTAACAGTACATCGTAAAATTCTTTACTGAAGTTTATTAACAATGAAGTAAACATTATTAACTAAAGTTTAACCACCGTTCAATAAAATATTTCATTGCATAAGAGGGCGGGTTAAAGGGTGCCAAAAAGCTGCGAACACCCACCTCCTTCGTAAAATTGTCCACGATTTGACTATTAAAATCTCAGTTGAAAGAATTAACGCTTCATAGCAATAAACCAGAAGTACAGAAAGGGTTACCATGGTGATTTATTGAATTATCATGGTATCATTTGTATGAACCAGGATGTCATTGCATCAAATTATCATGGTATCATTTGTATGAACCAGGATGTCATTGCATCAAATTATCATGGTATCATTTGTATGAACCAGGATGTCATTGCATCAAATTAACATGGTATCATTTGTATGAACCAGGATGTCATTGCATCAAATTATCATGGTATCATTGGTATGAACCAGGATGTCATTTCATCAAATTATCATGGTATCATTTGTATAAACCAGGATGTCATTGCATCATATTAACATGGTATCATTTGTATGAACCAGGATGTCATTGCATCAAATTATCATGGTATCATTTGTATGAACCAGGATGTCATTGTATCAAATTATCATGGTATCATTTGTATGAACCAGAATGTCATTGTATCAAATTATCATGGTATCATTTGTATGAACCAAGATGTCATTGCATCAAATTATCATGGTATCATTTGTATGAACCAGGATGTCATTGCATCAAATTATCATGGTATCATTTGTATGAACCAGGATGTCATTGCATCAAATTATCATGGTATCATTTGTATGAACCAGGATGTCATTGCATCAAATTCTTAATCTGGATCTGGCTCCACAAAATCATCGAAGAATGTCATCAATCTATATCTTATCTTTTTATTGTAACATAGTTTGGGTGCCTTCTTGTTCGCTTCAATATAAAGCAATGGAACTATCAGTGTATTGCAAAATATTTTGTCGGTTGGTAGTAATTAATTTTTCCGACCAAACGCTCTCCACCCCTCCTCCCCTAAAATCTTGTAGCTGCGCCTGTAGTGTGCGATTAATATCAAACGCAGAACTCAGGTGTGTTTAAGAACTATTTAATACTCATATATCCGCAATCATTGCAAATCTTGGCGGAAATCTATTTGGAAACTATGAACAATAACTACTTGTGAACTATAAACCGACGAAAAAAAACACAACTAAAATACAAATATCTATGTACAGATCAACATACAACCCCTAAAATGCGGTTTAAAATAAAGCCAACCGAATTTCTTTTATATTCAGCACGGAGAAAAAAACACCTCATTTTAGTATTTATCTATTTAAGTTCTGATTACTGCAACAGGTACTGAAATAGCACAGGTTTGCACGCTAATATGTATACACCACCGAACGCCAGACAGTACACAGTTGGTATACAGCTTGAAACAGTTTTGTATCAACATAATCATCAACAAATTTAAAACATCATTGTAATAGTCTACATTAGTTCAAATCAAATTAACTTACAAACAATATACTGAAAAACAAACAGTAAATGAACACCCTCTAGTTGTCGTTTTCTTCATTTCAAATAGGGTTTCAGTCTAGTTTATTTTTTTAAATACAATGTCAGAATACCATGCAATTGTTAAATATATGTACAATGAAAATATGTTGGTATATTATCACCCGTGAACAGAAACAGTAAAAAAACTTATTCATGTTGAAAAATGGAGAACATGTTCTGCAAGTTCCAAAACTGAAATGCTGAAAAACAAAGCACACATGCATCACTTGCATTTGACATCTTTTTAAACACAGAAGATCTAAAAACGAATTTATCAACACTGGCGTTTAAACAGGGTATCGAACTACGTACATGTAATATCTGAAAGAATGAAACCCTTAATACAGCTTGCGAGATGTGTAAGGACACTTAAACACAGATAAAATATCAAAATACAAATAAAAAAAAACAACGTAAAATGTTCGAAAACATTGCAACAATAACCGTCAAAAAATTTATGTAGAAAACAATAGGTACACAAAGCAAAGTTCCGAAGGTATCAACAATGAAATGAATAAATACCGAATACAAACGGTTATACATGCGTCTATGAAACATTTGGTGAAAGGAATGCTGATAACTTATCAACACTTGCGTTTCAAAGATCGAACAACAACAAGATCTATGAGGTACAGAACACAACCATTGATCAGGACAATGAGAGTCTAACCGCTACCAATGTCAAGTCGGTGAGAGGTGTGTAAGCATATGGTACTGTAGCCCTTGTTTTCGAATGAACGAAAGTGCAAGTATACTAAATCACCGCTACATATATGGTCAAAAGAGGTGTGTAAGGAGACTAAAACACCGCCACAAATGTCAAGTCTGCGACAGCGTGAAAGCATATGATACTGCAGCTCTTGTGTTCGTATGAACGAATGTGAAAGTATACTAAAACACAGCTAAAATGTCAAGTCTGTGAAAGTTATGTAAGCATATGGTACTGCAGCCCCTGTTTTCTAATGAACGAATGTGTAAATATACTAAAACACAGCTAAAATGTCAAGTCTGTGACAAGTGTGTTAGCATATGGTACTGCAGCCCCTGTTTTCTAATGAATGACTTTCCGCAGAGGTTACACTGGAACTCATTGACGCCTTGGTGAATCTTCCTGTGAAGGTTCAGGCTGGACGAACACGAGTAGTAGTTGCCGCAGTCACCGCACCGCAGCCGTGCCTTCTTTCCTTTAGCTGAAAAGGAGAAATCAGGAGAATGTGGATGTCGATGAGGTTGAAGGTCAAGAGAACACATATAATGAGGAGAACATTGTAAAATTGACAGTTAACAAGGTAAAAAAAAACATTATCATATATTTAATTAAGCTGAAAAAAAGAAATCGGGAAAAATATTATGCTGATGACGTTAAAGAACATGCGAACATATACTGAAGAGCATCTGGACAATTAAAATGCTGATGAGGTAACACAATAAACCGAAAATGTAAATATATATATGCTGAAAATTAAAATACCAGAGAAATGTAAACGCTGAAGCAGTAAACTGTGCATATATTATGATGAAATGGAGAATGTCAGGCCAATTGGAATGTGGAAGAGGTAAACGAACATGTAAACATTCCTGCAACATGCTTGCATTCGAAATATTGGGACAGTATGGACTAATGTTGAAATTGTCCAAGACGAACATGGGTCTAGTCAAACACTAATTAATGTATGTCTCACTAACTTGGCAATTGTGCAGGAGCTTTTCGAAAATCAAGCACGAACAAATAACTTTAGATGTAATAGCAAATTTGGAAATCATGAATTAAAGTCAAAGATGTCATCATTAACCTGTGGACTATTTAAACAGGCATTCACTGCGTACATTTAAAGAGGCATTCACTGCGTAAATTTAAACAGGCATTCACTGCGTAAATGTAAAGAGGCGAAATACCATGTGACTGGAATTAACATATACAATGTGAACCAAGTAAAATGCATATGCCTATCCAAATATAACATTTACAGCGAAAACTTAAGCATTAAGAGAATATGTACATGTTTATGTACAAATAGGACTTTGGAAATTCGGATAGTGTAAATTATGGGCATTTTTTTAAGTTTATACATTGAACGATATGTAGCAGCAGCATTATCACCGACAGCAAAGCTCATGAACAAAGGTAACGAGCAAACTAATTGACAAGGCATATCGGAAAAGGTCACTAAATGTTACCCATCTAAATGCCACCATTTACCGACATGTAAGACAATAAGAGGGTCAACACTTATTATGACCACATGATAGTGTTGATAATGTTGCAAAGAATTCTTAAGGTCTTAAATCACCTCCGTGACAATGTCCAAACCTTAAATTTAAACACATACACAAGTATATTTATTTACAACGACTGAATAAAGTATGCGAGAAAAAATAATATAAAATCGCAAGAGTAACTCTAAAAAGTAGATTTCCATACTTAATTCCGAAAAATAAAACGCAGTTTGTACATGCATTATGACAATACTACACTTTAAACGCTTAGCGAAGGAAACAGAAAATGTTCAGCAACACATGAAAGCATGTCCAACGCACGTAATTAAGAAACATAGTGTGTCCGTATTTGGGACCGTTCAGAGTAAATGAGACCTTGTACTATAACAGTAAAGCTTGCAAAACGAGAACAACAACGTTATTGCATGTTATTGGTTAAATTATATACTACAATATTTCATAATTACAACATCTGTACTAGCCATTTATTTTTGCAGAAATACTACCAAACATGATTATAATAATACACACCGAATAGACACAGGACTGAGTGGGTGACACAATAATGATTCAAAATATTTTATAAAAGTCTACGATAAATAACTCTTTTTGGTTGTATCTCACATAATGTACACTCTTTAATATGGATATTGCTTACATTGTGTTGCATCATTTTTTATTAGTCAGTCTTCATGTTTCATGAAATGCATAGTTTTAATTCTAGTCCTAATGTGTGATCATGTGCGAATTCAGATTGCTATCTGTAGTCCAAATGTGTGATCATGTGAGACTTCAGACTGCTATCTGTAGTCCAAATGTGTGATCATGTGAGAATTCAGATTGCTATCTGTAGTCCAAATGTGTGATCATGTGAGAATTCAGATTGATATCTAAAGTCCAAATGATTGTTCATTTAAGACTTCAGGTTGTTATTTGTAGTCCAAATGTGTGACAGACTTAAGATTGCTATTTGCAGTCCAAATATGTGATCATCTGAGACTTCTGACCACTATCTGTAGTCCAAACATGTGATCATGTGGGACTTGAGAGTGCTATTTGTAGTTCAAATGAGTAATCATGTGGAACTTCAGACTGCTATTTGTAGTCCAAATGTGTAAATTACTACTAACCACGTGAAAGTTCTAATTGACATTTGTAGTCCAAATGAGTGATCATGTGCGAATTCAGATTGCTATTTGTAGTCCAAATGTGTGATCATGTGAGACTTCAGATTGCTATTTGTAGTCCAAATGTATAATAATATTAGTCTGCAGATTGCTATTTGTAATCCAAATGTGTGACCATGCGAGACTTTAGATTGTTATTTATAATCCAAATGTGTGGTCATGTGAGACTTCGGATTGCTATTTGTAATCCAAATGTGTGATAAAATGTGTGACTTCTGAATACTTTTTGTAAACCAAATCTGTGATCATGCAACACTTCAGACTTATATTTGAAGTCCAAATGTGTGAACATGTGAGACTTCAGATTGATATTTATTCAAATGTGTGGTCACGTGAGACCTCTGATTGATACTTATGGTCCAAATGTGTGACCATGTGAGACGTCAAACTGCTATTTGTAGTCAAAGTGACAATGTCAGTCTTCAGATTGCTATTTGTAGTCCAAATGAGTGATCATGTGATACTCGAGGTTGCTATTTGTAGTCCAAATGTATGACAGACTTGAGATTGCTATTTGCAGTAAAAAAATATGTGATCATGTGAGACTTCTGACCACTATCTGTAGTCCAAACATGTGATCATGTGGGACTTGAGAGTGCTATTTGTAGTTCAAATAAGTAATCATGTGAAACTTCAGACTGCTATGTGTAGTCCAAATGTGTAAATTACTACTAACCATGTGAAAGTTCAAGTTGCCATTTGTAGTCCAAATGAGTGATCATGTGCGAATTCAGATTGCTATTTGTAGTCCAAATGTCTAATAATATTAGTCTGCAGATTGCTATTTGTAATCCAAATGTGTGATCATGTGAGACTTTAGATTGTTATTTATAATCCAAATGTGTGATAATGTGAGACTTCAGATTGCTATTTGTAATCCAAATGTGTGATAATGTGTGACATCTGGATGCTTTTTGTAATCCAAATCTGTGATCATGCAACACTTCAGACTGATATTTGAAGTCCAAATGTGTGAACATGTGAGACTTCAGATTGATAGTTATCCAAATGAGTGATCATGTAAGACTTCAGACTGATATTTGTAGTCCAAATGTGTCAGCATTTGAGACTTCAGATTGATATTTATCCAAATGTGTGGTCACGCGAGACCTCTGATTGATACTTATGGTCCAAATGTGTGACCATGTGAGACTTCAGACTGCTATTTGTAGTCAAAGTGTGATAATGTCAGTCTTCAGATTGCTATTTGTAGTCCAAATGAGTGATCATGTCATACTCTAGGTTGCTATTTGTAGTCCAAATGTGTGATCATGTGAGACTTCAGACTGCTTTTTGTAATCCAAACATGTAATCATGTGAGACTTCAGACTGCTTTTTGTAGTCCAAATGTGTGATCATGTGAGACTTCAGATTGATTTTGTAGTCCAAATGTGTGACTGTGCGAGTCTTCAGATTGATATGTGTAGCCCAAATAAGTGATCATGTGATACTTTCGGTTTTTTATTTGTAGTCCAAAAGTGTGACCATGTGAGACTTCAGATTGCTATTTGTAGTCCAATGTGTAATCTTGTGAGACTTGAGACTGCTATTTGTAGTCCAAAGGACTGAACATGTGAGGCAATTGCTATTTATAGTTAAAATTGTGACAATGTGAGACTTCATATTCCTATTTGTAGTCCAAATGAGTGATCATGTGAGACTTTAGGTTGCTCTTCCATCTGAACATCCGGCCACACACATTGCATGAGAAGTCTCGAGCGTCAGTGTGGATCCTCATGTGTGCATACAGGTTTGACTTGTTGGCAAAGTCCTTGTGACACAGATGACAAGGAAACCGATTTTCTGCAATGTAAATACTTTGTGTACATATTTTAACTAAGAATAATAATTATTTGTTCTGTTGCGATGACTATGAATATGTATGGGAAATAAAGATAACAAATCCGTCAACAGACTGGTAGAATCTACACTATAATAATAATTATCGCACAATCACGTTTGTTTATTTAATTTTAATACACTAAACGTTTCGCCATGATGCCTTCATCAGTAGTAATAAAAATAATAAATACAAAGGAAGTGACGTCGACGTCATACAGTGACGTTACGTCGTTTGGCGGAAAAACGATGACCTGTAAGAAATGTAAAATAGCGTTATGCTGACATATATAGAATCATGATAGCATAAAATGATGGATCACAGTTGATTCATCAGCCTATTAATTATAATATAATAATTTTTGTAGAATCTACACTGAAATTCTCTCTCCAGAGTTGTACATTGTTAGATCCCTGTTGTAATGTACTATAATGCACCTATCAATATTTTCCCCTGGGGGGGGGGGGGGGAGCGGCGGGCAATACCAGGGGAATTAGACTAATTTCATTCTTTTGGGGTCTAAATCCCCACAGTGGGAGATGCCATATTTAAGTTGAGTGAAAATGCCGGCGTCTAAATTTCCCATTTTTATCAGGATCTAAAATCCGACCAAAGTCTATTTCCCGCGACCTGGAATCATTCACGTCATATTCCCACCTGTCGGGAATAACTTTCAGTCTAAAGTCCCGTGTATGCCCCCCGCTCCCCCCCCCCCCCGGGTGGGGAAAAATATTGATAGGTGCATAAGGAGCAACAACTTGGGACATGTTTGTTGGAAAGTGGTCACATGTTACATACAATTGACTTTGCATATCATTATTTTGATTATTCTCAGAGGAAAAGAATAAAATAACAACTTGTATGAATTCTTTTTTATTTCAATGAAACATTTTTTATAATATGTTAAGAATGGCTATGATATACATTTTAAATACGGTTGCTCAAAGATCTACTTCAAAAATAGAAATGCCAATTTTAAGATGGGTTGCTATCATTTAATCATTTGAACTTACTTAAACTAAAATTTAAACCACAAAAATAAAAATTCTACCCCAGTATAACTAGTAGCATTAAATGAACCAGTGAAATGTACATTTTCAAACAAGGCAATGTATCAACTGCATTTTGTACATCATACAATTAGGAAAGGTTAACATAAAACATGCACATAAGGTAAGGAGAACGAACAACCAAAGTATAAAACAACTCATGGAAGCCTAACATCTCTTTCTGGTTGAAATATACTGTCTTCCTTATTTCTGAGTATAGAGAGAGAGCTAATATTTCACATGACGTTCAACAAAGACTGGTGACTGAAAAAAAAGAGGCATGTCGTGGGAAAACCAGGCTAAATGAATGTGTGTAAAGTGTCGTCACAGATTAGCCTGTGCAGTCCGCTTACCGTTTTTATGGTATTTTCTATTACAAGGAAGTCTAAATCCACTGTAGGCGAAAAGTGTCGTCCCTGGACAACACTTTACACACATGCATTAAGCCAGGTTTTCCCTCGACACTCCTCATATGTATTCTGTTGATCAAACAGCAACACACATTGATCACATAGCCTTCTATGCAAGCAAAGTGACATAAGAATTGTGTCTTTGAACACAGGCATAGGAATAATGTCTCCACGCATAGATTTAAAGCCTATAGGAATATTATCCTCCATACATCCACAGGAATAATGTCACCACCGTTCACGCAGCGATATTCATATGCACCTAGATGTGGTCAGTTGGTAGTCATGTGACTGACCATGTGACATTTAAGCGTGTCTTTCCGTGCAAACCGTTTCCTGCACAAGACACACTCGTGTTCTTTCGCGCCGGTATGGGTGGCCATGTGAAGTTTAAGGTTCCATTTGGAGGCAAGCACTTTCCCGCAGACTTGGCATGTAACCGGCTGTCTACTTCCAAAATCTGAAATGAGAAAGTTTATAACTATAACACTTAATAGTATACAGTGATAAGTATATAGAGATTATGTGCCAAGAAGATAAACTTATCTTTATTCAACACTTATCTAGTATTCTATTTATCCCATCATATTTGGCTTTTGTTTTGAAAATAAAAGAAAGAAAAATACTTAATAACATGAAAAAAAAAAAAAAAATTTCAATAAAATTAACAAATGACATCATTAGCACTAGCTTGCTTTATCGCACAGTGTTGAGATAATGGCAAATTTATTCAACTGGGGATTATTTCATCAATGCATGCAAAATGATGGGATAAATACTTAAGCCATTTCTCCAATATTTAAAGCTAAATGTTAATTTTGGTGCATACTTAATACCGTACTAACAGAATGTTGTACACAATAATTTGTATGAGGCGTGTTGGGAAAACCCGGGCTTAATGCATATGCACAAAGTGTCGTCCTATATTTTGCTTATGCAGTCCGCACAGGCTAATCCCAGACAACACTTTCCACCTACAGTGGATTTATGTTTAGAAGAGACTACCTTGAAACAGAAAGTACCATAAAAGCGGAAAGTGTCGCCCCAGATCAGCCTGTGCTGACTGCACCGGCTGATCCAGGACGATACTTTACGTTTGTGCATTAAGCCCAGTTTTCACTAAAACACACCATGTCTAAAACTGCACTTCATAACAATTAAAATGATATACAAATTTACATGGCTATTCAATTCAGAAGACAATTAAAATGAATACATATTGTTGAACTTTAATAAAGATGTGCCTCTTTTTGGGCAATAATATTGACATAAGAATTCGCGAGATGTATTTATCATCTGACCCAACACTGTGTGCAACATATTTCTTTGGAATTTTAAGGTACAAATGCTAATATATAATTAGACTGCTTTAAATGCAAAGAATGATAAAAAATAACTGGGAGGCATACAATAATTAGCAGTACAATAAATTCCCAGGAAAACTAATGGACTGTTTCTGTGACATTGTTATTTTAAGTATTGGACACAAACTTTCTTAGATCTTATTCTTCCCCATGGGGACATGTAACATTAGAAGAGTTGCAAAAATACTCTGCTTCAAGTTCATAAATAGTATGGACACAGTGTGGCGACCCTTGTCAGCTGATATCAGTATGGACACAGTGTGGCGACCCTTGTCAGCTGATATCAGTGTGGACACAGTGTGGCGACCCTTGTCAGCTGATATCAGTATGGACACAGTGTGGCGACCCTTGTCAGCTGATATCAGTGTGGACACAGTGTGGCGACCCTTGTCAGATACCAGTATGGACACAGTGTGGCGACCCTTGTCAGCTGATATCAGTGTGGACACAGTGTGGCAACCCTTGTCAGCTGATATCAGTATGGACACAGTGTGGCGACCCTTGTCAGCTGATATCAGTGTGGACACAGTCTCGCGACGCGACCCTTGTCAGCTGATATCAGTATGGACACAGTGTGGCGACCCTTGTCAGCTGATATCAGTATGGACACAGTGTGGCGACCCTTGTCAGCTGACATCAGTATGGACACAGTGTGGCGACCCTTGTCAGCTAATATCAGTGTGGACACAGTGTGGCGACCCTTGTCAGCTGATATCAGTATGGACACAGTGTGGCGACCCTTGTCAGCTGATATCAGTGTGGACACAGTCTCGCGACGCGACCCTTGTCAGCTGATATCAGTATGGACACAGTGTGGCGACCCTTGTCAGCTGATATCAGTGTGGACACAGTCTCACGACCCTTGTCAGCTGATATCAGTGTGGACACAGTGTGACGACTCTTGTCAGCTGATAACATTGTGGACACTGTGTGGCAACCGTTGTCAGCTGATATCAGTGTGGACACAGTGTGGCGACCCTTGTCAGCTGATATCAGTGTGGACACAGTGTGGCGACCCTTGTCAGCTGATATCAGTGTGGACACAGTGTGGCGACCCTTGTCAGCTGATATCAGTATGGACACAGTGGACCAATACACAGAGCGGAATACCCCTATAGAGAGGCCAGACACAGTTAGCTGAGAGAAAAGATTGCAGATAATGATATTTTATGGTGGATCAATACACAGAGTGGAATACCCCTATAGAGAGGCCAGACAATCCTTAAACTGGGCCTTTAAAGGCACTAGCAAAAATTTCATTGAGATATAACACACACATAAAATAATACATTATAGCGAAAAGCGTAAACACATTTCCATAAAAGAAATGACATTTGAACAGTTTGAAATTCAGTATAGAGAATATATTTTATATACCACAAAACTAGCCAAAGATCCTTATGTTTATGTAGCATATCGTGCAGCTTGCCGAAACGGTAATTTGTCTGATTTAATCCATGTCGCAACGATTTTCGTCATGTAAATACAGCTAGTGTTTGTAAACAGTTTTACTTGGAGGATCAGTGATTTTGTAATGAACAGTATCCTGCAAACCAAATGTTCCTGACAAAGGTTATATACCAAAGTAAAAACATTATAAGACAGTGAGATGACCGTTGTATTTGTTGTCTTATTGTTTCCATTTTTACCTTTTACATGGCTTTAAAATAAGAATATGTGAAATAACAAAGATTCTTAATAATGTCTATTTAGAAAGATTATTTATCAAATCTTGCATACAACTATTGTAACTATTATAATAATTATTAGATAAACACTATAAGGCGTTTCATGGTAAACCCAGGCTTAATGCACAGCCACTCACACTGCACACTGATTTGGCCTCCTATAGAGGATGTGTGTCATGTTTTGGAATGTTTAAAAAAAAATAGAGGCGCGTTGTGGGAAAACCGGACATAATACATGTGCGTAAAGTGTCGCCTGGATCAGCCTGTGCAGACTAATCCGGGATGACATTTTCCGCTTTTATGGTATTTTCTGTTTCAATAAATTCTCCTATAAACATAAATCCACTGTAGGCGGGAAGTGTCGTCCCTGATTAGCCTGTGCAGTCCGCAGAGTCTAATCCGGGACGACACTTTCGTCTACAGGTCTTTTATGTTTTGAAGAGACTTCCTTGAAACAGAAAATACCATAAAAGTGGAAAGTGTCCTCCTGGATTAGCCTGTGTGGACTGATCTAAGACGACACTTTACGCATATGCATTAAGCCCGGGTTCCCCATGACACGCCTCATATGTATTTATAAGTAAATTCTGCTCAGATACTCTTTAGAAAAGTCCTATAACTTATAAAAGCAAATCTAAAGAATATTGTATTGAAGCGCTAGGGGTCAATGAAACAGCCTTGAAGCAAAATATGTTAATTTTACCAAATATTTTAAAATACTTTGTAAGATTCCAAATATTTATGAACAAAAACATGAACAAAGGCTCAAATGCATATTGGTGCTCTATTTTAAACTATTTTCTTGGATTATATCAACTTTTTACTGGTTTCCACAGGTCTGCGGATAATCATTCAAAAAGAAATTCAGACAAACGTTTGTCAGAAATCTGTAATCTAATATCTTATAATAGTTTTGCTATTTGATTTATTACATTTAGCATGTCAACAAGGGCAGCACATGAAGTATCTGATTAATTTTAATCAAGTAGAAAACATAAAATGTACAATACATCAAGCAATTAACCGATTGTTATTAACAACGACAAAATTAAACAACTACATGTTTGTTCCATTTTATTTTCATATTGTCCATTTCTTTCTTGTCATCATATTTGCCAACACACAGAACCAAGTGCAGACCACAACATGTCAAGAATAATTACAACTCGCATTATTCTGACACACGCCAAAATGTTCTACGATGCAAGCGTTTGTAACAGATGTTGGCCATAACAGATGCTTCAAATGACAAAGAGAAGTCCAGTAAGTTTCAGTTAGGTACCTCCAAGACTTTCAACAGCACCTGTTTGTTTATGTTTTGTTTGTTGAAAACTATATAACGAGAACTCAGAGACCACATTAAATTTTCTACAAACCAACATTCATATAAATGCTTCAAAGGCTTCACGATCAACACACATTCAGATATTATTGCAATTGGTCTGTGACAACTTTAAACTAATTTTAGTTGCTGAAGTCTCATCAACAGACATTCAGACACTAATGCAAACATTCTATGTGAACTTTCAGCTGATTTCAACCAAACTTAATTTCAGTTTTCAGCTTTAATCATCACCCATATGAATGTTCAGTTTGTGAGCCTGTAACGTGGTATTCCTTTTAAACGACTTCTTGCAGATACTGCACGTGAACCGCTTGACTTTCTGGTGCGTCTCGAGGATGTGCCGCTGAAGGTTCCCGCTCTGTGTGAACGACCTTGAGCAGAGGTCACAGCCAAACATCTGACCAGGTACCAAGATCTCTACAATGAAAATATGGGTTGATTAATGTATGTTTAATTACTTATGTTAAATTACATACTACTCAAATTATAACAATGTTACTACATGTAATACCAAATTGTTATTGTTCAATGGTCCCCAAAATGAAAATGCAGATTTGTCACTGCATAGTCAACTGTATAATATAGTCAATGATCGCCAACCCCCCTTATAGACTAGAATGCAGATTTATCAGTTCACTGTTATGCACCTATCAACATTTTCCCCCGGGGGGGGGGGGCGGGGGGGCGGTGGGCAGACCTAGGGGAATTGACAAATGTTATTTTGGAGGGTTTAATTCCCCACTCTAGAGCCAAGCATGTTTGTCTAAATCCCCTCAGTGGGAGATGCTATACATCTATCAAATTAGCTCGTGGGGTATATTACCGGGATCTAAATTCCAACCAAAGCCTATTTCCCCGGGACCCAGAATCATTCGGCTTGTCAAATTCCTGCCTGTCGTAAATCGCTTGCAGTCTAAAGTCCCTTATATGCCTGACGCCCTAAGTCTCTGCTAAAACATAAATCCACTGTAGGCGGAAAGTGTTGTCCTGGATTAGCCTGTGCAGACTTCAAAGGCTGATCCAGGACTACACTTTCCGCACATGCATTAAGCCCGAATTTCCTTAAACACATCTCATATAAAAAATGTTCTGTATAATTGAAGACATTGAAGACATACAATTTTCCAATAAAAGGCTATAAATCATTATTATTAAAGGCAAAGGACATTTTACGAACATTTACTTCACAGTACAGAGGCACAATCAAGTTCAAATTCAGAACGAAACTCTGCTGGAAACAGTATGCACGCTATACCTATAGATATTGAAGTATACAAATAGTCAGTAAGAGATACATGTAAGATATGTTAATATTCATTGGACTTTCTGGCAGAGCTTTGAATTTCTAAATGGCATTACTACATAGATCTATAATATTACATAATTTGTGGCCGGTACTTTTAATGTTTAATTTTGGATGACTTTGCTCAACTTAATTAGTATGTGTGAGCCATGTTTTTCCCAATCTCATTAAAATCATCTCCAGTCTGACGCTACTATATTATCCGCTGACTGGATCTGATGACTTCACATCAGAGGTCAAGTTCAAATTGTTGCCTTCAAAATGGTGTGGTATAAGTTTATATATAAACCACTAAAACTATGCCGGAAATTAACTGAACTTTGGACGTTTAGTCACCTAAGTGACAGCTATATCCATTTTTATCTACGTGAAAATTAATTTAAAATGATTTATTCCTGAGGATCAGCTGGAAATGCTTCACTTTTCAAAACCTGTAGCCAAACTTTGCTGTGCAAAAAGCAATTTCATTGGGTGCAGCAGGGCCGATATTTTATTGTTTGGAAGGTCATTTGAACATGACCTGTAATACGATGCCTTCAGCTCCTGACAGCGTTAGGATTTGATTTTACTGAGATTGTGATTTCCTATTCTTATTACCGGGTATAAGGAAGTTTGCATTGGCTGGGCATTTCTGCCACTATTATAATCAACTGCAGTTTTTCTTCGTAAAAAAATCAAACAATAATTATTAATCTTCGGTAAGGTTTATTGAAAGGCCATTTTATAATCATTCATTTAAATCAGGCAAGATCAATATACAAACCTCACAAAAAAAAACAGTTTAGACTTAAAAATGAACAAGACCAAATCATGAATTTAAACCAAAATATTATAACATTTTCAGCACGGCCCTGTGAAAGCAGCATAGTTTTTATTCAAATAAATTAATACCCAATCCAAACATCTTGTATGCAAAGCGAAAATATTAAATCAGCCACTCACACTGCACACTGATTTTGCCTCCTATAGAGGATGTGTGTCATGTTTTTGAATGTTTAAAATAAAATAGAGGCGCATCGTGGGAAAACCTGACTGAATGCATGTGCGTAAAGTGTCGGCCCGGATCAGCCTGTGCAGTCTGCACAGGCTAATCCGGGATGACATTTTCCGCTTTTATGGTATTTTCTGTTTCAAGAAAGTCTCCTATAAACATAAATCCACTGTAGGCGGAAAGTGCCGTCCTGGATTAGCCTGTGCAGACTGCACAGGCTAATCCGGGACGACACTTTAAGCACATGCATTAAGACCGGTTTTCCCATGACGTGCCACAATACTGCTATCTTACTAACTAGTCATTGAAAGTGTGCACATTATGAACTACAGACCAACATTTAATTTCTTTGAATGATTTTAAACCAACAAGGCTTAGCTAACAAGGTCAATATGACCAAAATACAAAACAAGAGGGCCAAAAGGCCCTAGGTCGCTCACCTGAGAGGCTAAGGAACTAAACAGTAACTGTTCTGAGCAAGTTTTGTGATGATTGGCCTATAAATGTGGCCTGAAGAATGTTTTAAAGCTTTTTGTTCAATTTTGCCATGGTGACCTAGTTTTTTTACCCCACACATTACCCAGTTTCAAACTTGTCCCTAGATATTCTTGAAACAAATGTTGTGAGCAATTTTCAACATTAGGCAAAACTAGAGTTTTCACCTTTTTTTTCTATTTGACCTAGTGACCTAGTTTTTGATCACACAAGCCATTTTCAAACTCCGACGACCTATCATTGGAACAAAGGATCTGGGCAAGTTTCATGAAGATTTGGGCAATAAATGTGGCCTTTAGAGTGTTCCCAAGCTTTTTAAAGTTTTCATTATACCCATATAAGGAAAACTGCCTCGCCCAATAAAGGCCACGTTTTTTATCAGAGTCAAACCATTATCAAGCTCAGCCAAGATATCATAAGAACAAAGGATCTGAGCAAGTTTCATGTTGATTGGGCAAAAAATGTGACTACTAGAATGTTCACAAGCTTTTTCAAAAGCCATATAAGCAAAACTGCCCTACCCCCTGGCAGCAATGTTTTTCAAGGGAGCTGAACCATTTTCGAACTCAGCCGAGATATCATAAGAACAAAGGTTCTGAGCAAGTTTCATGTTGATTGGGACAAATTTTGACTTCTGGAATGTAAACAAGCTTTTTCTGAAGCCACATAAGGAAAACTGCCCCGCCCCCTGGCGGCCATGTTTTTCAACGGAGCGGAACCATTTTCGAACTCGGCCGAGATATCATCAGAACAAATGTGCTGACCAAGTTTCATGTTAATTGGGCAAAATATGTGACTTCTAGGGTGTTCACAAGCTTTTTCTTCAATCTTACCTAGTGACCTCGTTTTTGACCCCACATTACCCAGTTTCGAACTCAACCGAGATATCATTGGGACACAGGTTCTAAGCAAGTTTCAGGAAGATTGGGCAAAAAAATTTCACTTCTAGAGTGTTAACAAGCTTATTCTTTAATTTGACCTAGTGACCTAGTTTTTGACACAACATGACCCAGTTTCTAACTCTGCCCAGATATCATTAAGACAAATGTTCTAACCAAGTTTCATGAAGATTGGGCATGACCTAGTTTTTGACCCCACATGACCCAGTTTCGAACTCAGCAGAGATATCATTGGAACAAATGTTCTGACAAAGTTTCATGAAGATTGGGCAAAAAATGTGACTTCTAGTGTTCACAAGCTTTTTCTTCAATTCGACCTAGTGACCTAATTTTTGACCCCACATGACCCAGATTTGAATTCAGCCAAGATATCATTGGGTCAAATGTTCTGACCAAGTTTCATGAAGATTGGCCAATAATTGTGACCTCTAAGAGTGTCAACGAGGTAAATGTTGACGACGCACGATGGACAAAAAGCGATCACAAAAGCACGTTGTGCTCAGGTGAGCTAATAATAGAACTGACTAAAACAAATGTAACATTTAAATTGTGCATAACCTTTTGTACCATCTTTATCCTTTAATAAATACTATTGTTGTACCATTTTTAAGTAGAAACTGCGTGTTTATTTAAAACCAAGACTGCTTTAAACGTAATATTTGTTTATATCACACTAAAAACTATTTAAGTAAGAGAATTGTAATTGATTTGCTGAATTAGATAATGGGAGTAAACTGTCTATAAACAGATATCAACAATGGTACTATTTCGTGATGACATTTTGGTGGATAAATAATAGATCTCAAAACTAAAGTAACACACTTCCTTAAGCATTTAAATAGAGTACATTTATAGTTTTTCATCACTTCTATAATACATATAGGGACTTAAAACAATATAGTTACTGGCACAAGATGTCAGAGTAAGAAAGAGTTCAAAATGTGCTCCTGAATTCTGATTGGTCAAGCTGAGATGTCAATCAGATTTGAATATTACTCAATTGCTCTGCATTTGAATATAATGGGAGTAAAATGTCTATAATTTCATCCCACTCATAGCTCCCTAATGGGCCACACAGAGAGAAGGAGCAACCATGACCAGCCAGTACCAGTCTTGACAATGGCAGTAACATAGCTATAAATAGATATCAACACTAGGACTCAAAAACATCTTGGGAGTAAAATGTCTGTAAATTGATATCAACACTAGTACTCAAAAACATAATGGGAGTCAAATGTCTGTAAATTGATATCAACACTAGTACTCAAAAACATAATGGGAGTCAAATGTCTGTAAATTGATATCAACACTAGTACTCAAAAACATAATGGGAGTAAAATGTCTATAAATAGATATCATCACTAGTACTCAAAAACAATGGGAGTAAAATGTCTATAAATAGATATCATCACTTGTACTCAATAACATAATGGGAGTAAAATGTCTGTAAATAGATTCAACACTAGTACTCAAAAACATAATGGGAGTAAAATGTCTATAAATAGACATCATCACTAGTACTCAATAACATAATGGGAGTAAAATGTCTATAAATAGATATCATCACTAGTACTCAATAACATCCCCATTGAAATGTTAGTGTTGTGTATTGATATGCGTGATCATGTGAACTCGCAGCGAAGACTTTCTTCCGAACTTCTTCTGGCAGATGTTGCACTGGAAGTCTCGCAGACCGGCGTGAATCTCCTTGTAATGTTGATTGAGGACCCATTTGTTCGTGAAATCTTTACCGCACTCGAGGCAAACCGGTCTGGCTTTGTCAGTGTCTGAAATGAACATAGCAGAATGTGAAGTATTGAACAGAAAATTCATCATCAGTTGATCGAACAATCATAAAATAAGAAGTATAATAATCAACTTCATAATAAAGTTAATTCATTAATACAAACACAGTATTCCACTGGCTTGGCTGTTGCATTTAATTAATATGTCACCTTTGTAATATGTTTTTTTAGGAGTGGAAAGATTACATAATACCGAAGAAATTCTGTGTTCTATGCTCATAATGTACATTCATTATTTTGCGGTTTATAAATTCTTCAATAATGGCTCATTCATGCGGTCTTAAATTTGCGCCTTTTCAATCTTATCTCAAGTTATCTGTAAATCTGTTCATGCAAAAACAAAATTTTACGCACACTCTTAAATTTGTGCTGTGTTGAGACCACAAGTTAGGCGAAAATTAGCCCACCACGAAATAAATTGATTATGCAGTATTTCATAATAGATAAACAGAAATTCTGAGATTTCCATTTTCTAGTCGGAAACTAGAAGCAATTTAAACTTTCCTATAATATATGCTATTTCTATACGCAAGTGTGGGATTGTCACTGTTGGTCGGCATTTGGGATTATTCACCACGGAAATGAATGTTCAAGAAATAAATATTTTTTCATATTTATTTTACAAAAATAAAACACAGTACCATGCCTCTTTATATTTACAACAAATAATAAAAATACACCGGATATCCATAAAAACAACACACAAACAAATCGCCAAGAATCGTTGTCATAAAATCATTAAGAAAATATTGTAAAATATTGTAAAACGCACCCTGTATATGTGGTAATGGGGTGTGATTTTAGAAAACCTGCCATACCCCTTTTAAAGTTTCAAACATAGACATCACTGCCAGCCAGATCTTGTCAATATAAACACAGTTTATATGAAGCGAGTCGTGCTAAATGCATGTGCGAAAAGTATCGTCCCGATCAGCCTGTGCAGTCCACACAGGCTAATCCAGCACGGCACTTTTTGCGTACAGTGGATTTATGTTAAGAAGAGACTTCCTTGAAACAGAAAATAGCTTAACAACAGAAAGTGTCATCCCGGATCAGCCTGTGTGGACTGTACAGGCTGATCCGGGATGACACTTTACGCACATGCATTAAGCCCGGTTTTCCCACAACACGTCTCATATATAGAATCTGGCATTCACTGATGAGGGCTCTGCCATGGAAGGCAAAAACTGACGTACACTGTGGAACAAGATGCTTCTTAAAATGAAGGCTCCAAAATGGAAAGCAACAACTACTGTTCATGTACACTGACAACAAGCCTATTCTTTGAACATCATCAATCCCTTTGGCATTTCCAAAGTAGTAATCAGCTAACATGAGAATGAAAACAGATTCAACACTCTCAAAAAGCCTCTGGCTTTCGAAACAATCAAGCTTAAATAAGAATGTCTAAACCAACTAATGAACATTGTGGATCTAACTGATTCTCAAAATATCATCAGTCCCTATGCATCAAGTCAGACCGTGCTGTTTGATGGCGTGCAGTCCCTTTGCATCACGTCAGACCGTGCTGTTTGATGGCGTGGTACTGAAGGCTCTCCTTGCGAGTGAAGGCTCGAGTGCAGATGGGACACTCGAACCTGACCCCCGAGTGGCACTCCTTCACGTGGCGGGACAGACTCGACTTCTGGACGAACGTCTGCGGGCAGAAAGCACAGGTGTGTCTCAGCTGGGAGGAGTCTGAAAAGAAAGAAAATGGGAAATGTGAGACTTCTGAAAATTTCAAGTTATTTAGATAGGGAAAGATCCATGGTGAAAAAGCAGGGCACTGCACCCTGTCCCTTTATGGCTTTCTGGGCTGGTCAACACTGGAATGCTGAATATCTTTTTAAATGTAGTACATTTTTGCAAATTTTCAATTATAAATGTGTTTAAAAACCTTAGAGGCATTATATTCATAAAATCTCCATATTAACCAAATTTTTGAAAATTTCAAAACACTGGTCGAGCTTTCCCCCCAGCTCCTTTTTAGCAGACCATGTTCCTTTCTATTCCTAGATTTTCCCCTAATTAAATTTTCTTTTATTTGATTGTAGAAAAAAAACTGCCTACTGTATAATTAGTGTTATATAATTATGTACTTTTTATTATTAATATATTTTATGGTACACAGTCACATTTAACAGTACGCACATAATTATCAAATTCAGTCAGAAGTTTATTAGTCAAGAGTAAAATGTCAGTAAAAAGTCATACATATCAACAATAAGTTACTAATATTTGGAAAGAGGGGTATCCATTTTCTCTTCTTTTTTTGTTTTTATTATAAAATACAAAATATACTGAAAGATAAAGTCAAATTAACACATGATAAATATTGCATATAGTTTAAAATGCAGTTAAAAATCAACATAAAACATAACACAGTATCGTCATCAGTACGTCAGAAGGTAAATTTTCAGTTTAAATATGTACAATCAGCGTGAGTGAGATATTTACAAATGTGACATTATTATGCATGTTTTCACTTTGTATATATAACATAATGAAACATAGTGTAAAACAGATAAAATATACTCAAGCAGTTTCAATGGCGACTAAACATAGATCATGAGATGCGAAGACAGGATTCGAAGTTAGAGCGGGCGGAAAAAAATCAGTACCTGCAACCTATGCATATATAAATTATATGAGGCCTGTCATGGGAAAACCAGGCTTACTGCATGTGCGTAGTGTCGTCCTGGATCAGAGTGTGCAGTCTGCACAGGCTAATCCAGGATGGCACTTTTTGCCTACAGTGGTTTTATGTATAGAAGAGACTTCCTTGAAACAGAAAATACCATAAATGCGGAAAGTACCATCCCGGATTAGCCTGTGTGGACAGCACAGGCTTATCCGGGACGACACTTTACGCATATGCACTGAGCTCGGTTTTCCCACGACACGCCTCATATATTTTCAAAATTTGGGAGTTGTGTGATACCATAGGTTAGCTTCTGCTGCAATTTAGCGACGAGAAAGCTGATGCATTTTTATCATTCTTTGCTGTGAAGAACTTTTAAGTTGTAAGTGATCATGAGAGGGGGGTGGGGGGTAGGGAAAGATCTAGGATCTAAAAAGGTACAGGGTGCTACGAAAAATGAGCAGGGGAGAAAACCGGACCAGTTTTTTTACACTTTTTAATAATTTGCTAAATCCAGGGTTTTAATGCTTCTGATTAAGCTTTTAAAGCATAGTCTAGTCTACTAAGTAGTTGAATATTTGCAACCATTTGTTGAATTTCAAAAGATATTTGACATTTCTATATTGACCAGCCCAGAGGGGCAGAAGGGGGGAGCCAAATAGAGCAAGGTGCAGCCCCCTGCTATTCTGCTCTAGATGTTTCCCTAGGGGGGGATAATTTGCTTCCGGGGCCTCTTAATCCGCCAATGATCATAATACATGAATTATGGCTTGGATGTTTGCTGTCTGATGAACAGAGCATTAGATATCAGCTACAAATCATCTCTTACAGTTTTCAAATCTTAAACATAGGAATAATGAAAATCCAGAGACATCAACAGGAGAGAAACTCTAATGAATCTAAGCTGATCCTTTATTTGAGGCAAGTGACCAATGGCCTATACAAGACAGGAATATACATATCTACATCCGCTGATCCTTTATTTGAGGCAAGTGACCAATTGCCTATACAAGACAGGGCAATACATACAACACAACAAGAAACATATAAATAAAAAACATACACATCAAATCATTTACACATGGTTGAATAATTACTTTTTGCAATAGATGCATTTTTTTCTTGATTTTCTGTCCAAGACACATGCACATACATTTAACTATAAATTGCAAACTGCTACTCCATGGCAACTAAACAACACTTTTAACTAAATTTATTGTACAACATTTGCCTATAGGTTCAAGTTCATATGTACTAAAGAATGAGTCTTCAGTTTATCTTTCCTTCCGAACTTCTTTCCACAGACGGTACACTGGAAATCCTTAACCCCGGAGTGTATCCTCATGTGTATGTTCAGGTTGCCACGGGACGAGTAGAACTTCCCACAGATACCACACTGGAACTCCCCTGCCCCTGGAAATGATGAAACACACTTTAATGTGAAGGTAAAATAAGTCATTAAACGTAGAACAGACGTAGCAGATCCATGGTCTCAGAGCTCGAATTTAACTTTTTGGCCACTAGCAAATTTTTGCGAGTGACTTATATTCTAGCTGGGAAGTATAAGTTTATAATTCAGCTGGCAAATATTTGTTTCTACTGGCAATTTCATTTAGTAATAGCAAAATCAACTAAATGCCCTTTTTTGTTAAAATGTGTATTATTAACTTTAAACTGTTTACCAGTCTCAGATTCTTATTGTTACGTTCATACATGTTTCACTTGCATGTTTTTGCAAGCAGCAGAAACAATTACTTGCAAAACTGATCTTTAACTTGCATTTTGCGAGTTACGAGTGGTCAAAATTCGAGCCCTGCATGGTCTAGTGGTAACGCACTGGCTTCACAGCACAGGGGTCGTACCGGTAGGTTAAAGCCCCCGCTACACCCTAACCTACTAACTTGTTATTCACATGAGACGTTCAACCGATGTGCAGTGTACTTGATGCTTCACAGCGGGCACGAAAAGACCCAGGGTCACCACTGGAATAGGGCGTCTCCTGTATCTTGCACTATACCCCATAACCCAACTAACAACAGTTTTCTGGAGGCGATGGTCACATGGGAGAGAATCCGGGTGCACTCCATAAAATTTACCACATTTAGACTGCTTTATTATACCAATGTTTTATATGCAGTTAACCATTTGTTATTTTACATTAAGTTTTGTAATAAGTACAGTCGACATAATACTGTTATAACATTAAATGAATCACAATTATAAGTAAACATTTAGATTTTTTTCCAGCCAAAGCAGTTTTTAGATGAACCTGTACTATCCATATAACACATGTTAGTGGTCCGACGTCTCACCTATACCTGGATATTACAACATTCAATGAAATTATTTAATTCAAATACACAAAAGAACTTTTTGTTCTTGTTGTTAGAGTTTATTAACTGATAAGTTTTATATAAGCACAATACAATTTCAGAAAGTAATTGCTACCAGCTATAAACATTTCTGGGATTTGTGTGTTTTCTTCTGTTTGTTTTTGTTCGCTTTTTTTATCGAGCTATTAAGGTTTTGAAATATTGCATCAATAATATGGTACATCTACTACCAACAGTAAAACTTTGATAACTGAATTAATATCTTTGTTTCAGAACTCAGATTATGTTACTTTTTTCGCACAAACTATACGTAGATGGTTTGTATTTTAAAGCAATTTTTCAAACCCTTGCAACAGGAATCATACTCGGTTGGCTTATTCCATGACACATTTACATGGTTAGCGGTTGGCTTATTCCATGACACATTTACATGGTTAGCGGTTGGCTTATTCCATGACACATTTACATGGTTAGCCGTTGGCTTATTCCATGACACATTTACATGGTTAGCCGTTGGCTTATTCCATGACACATTTACATGGTAAGCAGTTGGCTTATTCCATGACACATTTACATGGTTAGCCGTTGGCTTATTCCATGACACATTTACATGGTTAGCGGTTGGCTTATTCCATGACACATTTACATGGTTAGCGGTTGGCTTATTCCATTACACATTTACATGGTTAGCCGTTGGCTTATTCCATGACACATTTACATGGTTAGCGGTTGGCTTATTCCATGACACATTTACATGGTTAGCGGTTGGCTTATTCCATGACACATTTACATGGTAAGCAGTTGGCTTATTCCATGACACATTCACATGGTTAGCGGTTGGCTTATTCCATGACACATTCACATGGTTAGCGGTTGGCTTATTCCATGACACATTTACATGGTTAGCGGTTGGCTTATTCCATGACACATTCACATGGTAAGTGGTAACACTTGTTAAATACAACCTATTGATGAGTGATCGGTAGAATTAACGAAATATAATGTCAAACAACACATTTCCATCAAACCAACTGGATTAAAATACAATTATTTCAATCTTTAAGAACATAAAATTGGTAACAAAATATTATACACGCACTGCTATCTAGCACAATGAACAGTTCGTCCCTCATCCAATTATACTGCAACGATTGGTCCTTCATAAAAATATATGAGGCGTGTCGTTGGAAACCCGGGCTTAATGCATGTGCGTAAAGTGTCATCCTGGCAGTCTGCACAGGCTAATCCAGGACGACATTTTCAGCTTTTATGGCATTTTCTGTTTCAATGAAGTCTCTTCTAAACATAAATCCACTGTAGGCGGAGTGTCAACCCGGATAAGCCTGTGCAAACTGCACAGGCTGATCCGGGATGACACTTTACGCACATGTATTTACCCCGATTTTCCCATGACGCGCCTCATATAGTCAATTTGCACACTTTAATGACACACATTGTAGGGACATATCCACTATCAGAAAAGGTACATGGCATTGTTCAAAAACACTGGGAAAAGCTATTTTATAACTAAGGAAATCCAGCTAAAAAAGACAGAAACTCGCACCCAAGGTCACTGAAACTCAACATTGACTCTCAAATGTGTAACAGAATGAGCCTTCAGTGTGTCTTTCCGCCCAAAACACTTCCCGCACGCCTTGCATTTGTAGTTTCGCTCGCCCGTGTGTAACTGCAAGTGCTTCTTCAGATTTCCCCGAGTGGAGTAGAGTTTGCCGCAGATTCTGCACTGATTCTCGGCACTGGCATCTGTAAGACAGAAATATTGTGACTAATAACATTCAACTAACAAGCTATCATGTAATGAGATACAATAAAGGATAGAAATATTGTGGCTAATAACATTCAACTAACGAGCTATCATGTAATGAGATACAATAAAGGATAGAAATATTGTGACTAATAACATTCAACTAACGAGCTATCATGTAATGAGATACAATAAAGGATAGTAATATTGTGGCTAATAACATTCAACTAACGAGCTATCATGTAATGAGATACAATAAAGGACAGAAATATTGTGACTAATAACATTCAACTAACGAGCTATCATGTAATGAGATACAATAAAGGATAGAAATATTGTGGCTAATAACATTCAACTAACGAGCTATCATGTAATGAGATACAATAAAGGACAGAAATATTGTGGCTAATAACATTCAACTAACGAGCTATCATGTAATGAGATACAATAAAGGATAGAAATATTGTGGCTAATAACATTCAACTAACGAGCTATCATGTAATGAGATACAATAAAGGATAGAAATATTGTGACTAATAACATTCAACTAACGAGCTATCATGTAATGAGATACAATAAAGGATAGAAATATTGTGACTAATAAAATTCAACTAACGAGCTATCATGAAATGAGATACAATAAAGGATAGAAATATTGTGGCTAATAACATTCAACTAACGAGCTATCATGTAATGAGATACAATAAAGGATAGTAATATTGTGGCTAATAACATTCAACTAACGAGCTATCATGTAATGAGATACAATAAAGGATAGAAATATTGTGACTAATAATATTCAACTAACGAGCTATCATGTAATGAGATACAATAAAGGATAGTAATATTGTGGCTAATAACATTCAACTAACGAGCTATCATGTAATGAGATACAATAAAGGATAGAAATATTGTGACTAATAACATTCAACTAACGAGCTATCATGTAATGAGATACAATAAAGGACAGTAATATTGTGGCTAATAACATTCACCTAACGAGCTATCATGTAATGAGATACAATAAAGGATAGAAATATTGTGGCTAATAACATTCAACTAACGAGCTATCATGTAATGAGATACAATAAAGGATAGAAATATTGTGACTAATAACATTCAACTAACGAGCTATCATGTAATGAGATACAATAAAGGACAGAAATATTGTGACTAATAACATTCAACTAACGAGCTATCATGTAATGAGATACAATAAAGGATAGAAATATTGTGGCTAATAACATTCAACTAACGAGCTATCATGTAATGAGATACAATAAAGGATAGAAATATTGTGACTAATAACATTCAACTAACGAGCTATCATGTAATGAGATACAATAAAGGATAGAAATATTGTGACTAATAACATTCAACTAACGAGCTATCATGTAATGAGATACAATAAAGGATAGAAATATTGTGGCTAGAAGCTTCAAAGGCTAAAGAGAATTGACCTGAAACTTTTCTGAATTCTACTAGCATGATTTAACCCTATAATTATATTCAAACTTTATTCTCAGCTTTGTTCCTACAACTTGTCATGCTATTTTTTTTACATGTTTTTTTACATAGGTCATGTTACTACTAAATTTTCAGAGACATGCTTTTAAATTTAAATTTACCCTTACAGAAACTAATATCCATCATCATAGTCTCTCTTCAGAATATATTTATGCCTAAAAGCTTTTTGGTGTTTTCATGTCAATTCTTTCTTGACAGATGTGTAGAGAGTCAACTTCAATTAAAAAAAAAAACAGACAGCAAAACTGTTCTCATTTGAGGTCATGTATTATGAACATGGGTGAGTTACTGTAGGTCTTGAGTTAGGGAGGTTACCATATCAAGGCATGAACCTGGACTCTTGTTGACATTTCAACAGCAGAATCATCTTCAATGAATCATATGGTGTAAAACACAACATAATTTACATGTTTATTACTATTAATGGTAACATTATTAACAAAAATGCTTAAAAAAATGGAAAATATCATTATTTCTTAATGGCAATTCATACAAATATTGCTGGTCTTACACCACACCACAATAATTGAAGGCATTTAAATTCATACACTTTCAAAACATTTCTATACAATGCTAATTCTCATGTAAAATATTATTTCCATTGTACTAGGTTTTTTGTTTTTTTATTTATTTATTTATTAATATTTATTAAGCTTGTAAAGCATATTTCGCTCATTATCAGTTTTTTCTTTATTTTCTTTTAATTTCTAACAAGCTGCCCATGTCCTACCCATTACTTGCAAACAAATGTGTCCACAATTTCGCTGTGGTAAATTTGAGGCATGTCCAGGGAAAACTGGGCTAATGCTGCAACTTTCCGCCTACAGTGGATATGTGTTAGAAGAGACTTCCTTGAAACAGAAAATACCATAAAAGCGGAAAATGTCGTCCCGGACAACACTTTACGCACGTGCATTAAGCCCGGTGTTCCCAAGACACGCCTCATTTCATGTTCATTATTTTCAATCAATGCTGTCCACGATTTAAAATTTCACACTCATATACATTTTCCCTATAAATTGGTTTAAAAATTATTTTGGGGTACCTCGAATATTAAATCTAAGCTGTCCTCGCTTTCTGTATTCATTTTCACACTCATGATCGGAAATCACAGCATGGCACACTTTCCGCCTTTCATACTAATTATCTCAAATTACAGCTGTCCTCATGTTCTGTGGTAAACTTCACATTCATTGGCTTTAAAACCGCAGGGAACACTTTTCCCTGGTGAATTTCACACTTGTTATCTCAAATTACTGCAGGGCACATTTCCATGTTGGTGGATTTCACATTGATTATTTTAAATCACAGTTTCCACACTTTCTCTGCTGGTAGATTTCACAAGTTGGTTATCTCAAATCACAGCTGTCCACAGCTTCTGCATGCTGCTGATATACATGAACTCTGAGCGACTCCTTCCGTATGAAAAGCTTCCCACAAACTGGGCACGCTACCTTCTTTATGTTCGTATGAGTCTCTTTCATATGTCTGCTCAGGTTGTTCTTGAACGAGAAGCTTTTGAAGCAAATGCTGCACAGAAAACCACTTCCAGGAGAGTGGACTGAAATGAGAGGAATGATAAAGGTTACATACAACTTTATTTAGATATTGTGTGTTGTGTTTATTTGTAAGGATATTGGCTAGAAAATGACACTGTAACTATTGACTACCATGATACATTGTATAGTGTAAACTGAACTAAATAACCTCATTATTATTCATCCCATGATACATTGTATATTGTAAACTGAACTAAATAACCTCATTATTATTCATCCCATGATACATTGTATATTGTAAACTGAACTAAATAACCTCATTATTATTCATCCCATGATACATTGTATATTGTAAACTGAACTAAATAACCTCATTATTATTCATAATACATTAAAACAAACACTAGACATAGATTTTTACAAACTTTATTACATTTATTGTTCGAATGCAGTTCACAACCAATGCAGAACCGCTTGAACATTCAACTGTACGCATATCAGAAGAGCCATCAACTCAAGCCAAGTACAATAATATCATATTAAAATACAAATGATGTGCACAAACTGAAAATTCTAAAAAAAAACCTACACTTGCATTAAAGCCACTTCTATTTGCCTGCTGTTTTACATTCAGGACTCAGTTAATCTGTTGTTTTTCACTTGGCCAGGAGTATATCAATCGTTATTTTCACTTGTGGATAAACTTTATTGTATTTTTAACTTTGGGACCAATTTATCAATTGTTATTTTCATGATGGGATCAATTTATCAATTGTTATTTTCACGATGGGATCAATTTATCAATTGTTATCTCCCCTTGTAATCAATTTAACTTACATAATAGTTTTATGGTACATGCATAGCTTTATGTTGCTTGCTGCTTTTCACAATTTCTCTATATTGTTTTCACATAGAAAATAGTACATTGTTATTTTCACTTAGGCATCAGTTTATTGCTATGGTTATGGCTCACTTAATTTCACTTGGGCATTAGTTTATGCATTCTTATTGCTACTTGGGCGTCAGTTTATCTCTATTGTTATAGTACACTTTTTGGGGCATCAGTTTATTTAACATTTCTTTTACTTGGCCATCAGTTTACTGGTATCAATGGCTATTTTCACTTGACCATCAGTTTATCAATGGTTATTTTACTTGGCCATCAGTTTATCAATGGTTATTTTACTTGGCCATCAGTTTATCAATGGTTATTTTACTTGGCCATCAGTTTATCAATGGTTATTTTACTTGGCCATCAGTTTATCAATGGTTATTTTCACTTAGCCATCAGTTTATCAATGGTTATGTTTACTTGACCATCAGTTTATCAATGGTTATTTTCGTTTGGCCATCAATTTATCAATGGTTATTTTCACTTGGGTGTGAGTCTATCCAAGTGGTTATGGTAGACATGAGACTTCATGTTGCTTTTGGTGAAGAACCCCTTGCCACACAAAGAGCAGCTGTACGGTCGCTGCCCGGTGTGTATCCTCATGTGGACATCGAGGTTTGCCTTCCGTGTGAATGTCTTCTGGCAAATCTGGCAGGTTGTCTCCGAGATCAAACCTGCAAGAGAGGACGACAGAGTAACTGTAAGAAGCAAGCAAGATGTCCAAAAAGGCCTTGGGTCGCTCACCTGACTGCAAGATGCAAACAAGAGGACCACAGTGGCCTTGGGTCGCTCATCTGACTGCAAGAAGCAAGCAAGAGGACCAACATGGTCCTGGTTCACTCATTTTACTCTAAACAGTGCTGCAAGAGAAGACAACAGTAATATATACTACTCAAAATTTGAAAATAATCACCTGTTGTATTCTTTCATTTTTGGTTAGTTGTTTTAGTTGTCTTTGTTTAAAAACACGTTTGTTGTTTTATGTTTTTCATTGAGTATTATTAATTTAATATTGATTTATGTATTACACATATAGTTCTATTTATTTAAAAAATATTATTCAGAAGAAAAATAAGACATTTGCTAAAGTGACCCATAACAAATTTAGAGTAGTATATGAAAAGAATACAGTGCGACTGTTAAAGGTAACAAAATCATTTGCACCATGCATGCACTGACATTTTTAACCAGTCACCCTTTAGTTGTCCAACATGGCACATGATGGTGAGATGAAGTCGTACTGGTCCAATATGGCACAAGCCCAAAAGTTCTTTAGCAGTAAATTCTGAACCAGGTTAAATTTAAACATTGGATACATTTATTTCCCAGAAACACATTTACCTCTCACTTAAGCCCAAGATTCAGGTTTTTGTAACATTGCATGCTAAATATATCATTATTTAACAATTATTCCATGACATTTGTTGTATAAACATGAAGTTGTTTGTTTTGTTCTTTGAACAGGTGAATGTGACAGTAGTACATTCACATTCACTGATCAGCAACGAGACAACTTCCATTTGTTGTTGTCACAGATTAACTGTAAAATAAGCAACTCTTATAAAATAGAACAATTTAAATAATATTTATGTGTAATTTTAACAAACAAGGGGAATACACCCAATCTGTTTATTATTTACAATGGGCAAGATACAATAAGCTTTCATATTATTGTAAAAAACGCATTTTAATACAGCTAATATTATTTTAATGTACACTGAAGGCATATACGAGTATGTTTCATTGTTTGAATGTGTGCATCATTCTCACCCCTTCTTATCAGAATAAATCCATCTAGAGAAAAAAATACTGAGAAAAAAAATACTATGTTTAATATGCATTACATGTAATATTAACACACAGATTAGACAAGAGGTTAAACATCACTCTTGCGTTGAACAGTGCACAAGGTTACATCAGAGATTACACGTCATTCTTGCGTTGAATGAAGACCGATATCAACAAGGAGGTTACACATCACTCTTGCGTTGAATAAGCATGTTATCAACACGTAGGTTGCACATCACTCTTGCGTTGAACGGTGCATGTTATCACCATAAGGTTACATCAGAGGTTACACAACACTCTTGAGTTGTTTGTTATAAGCATGTAGGTTACATAAGGTTACACATCATTCTTGGATTGCACGGTGTGTGTTATAGAAATGCGACTGTAAGTGCTGTTTCTGCCGGAACGACTTCCCGCATGTGGTGCACTTGAACGGTTTTTCTCCGGTGTGCACGCGGAGGTGTTTCACGAGGTCACTGCGGGACTTGTTGAGGCGGCCGCACAACCGACACCTGTAGTTGCCCTCGGCTGTCCGCTCCATCAACTCGTCTGAAACACGCAAAATTGAAACATAATTTATTGTTTATATGTGTTACGCTGCGCGGACATAAATTATTTGTTATATCAACCTGTCTTAAACATGCCAAGAGTAGTTTTAACGTGTTTTATTTTATATACATGTAAGTCTACAATGACCTAAATGTATCAACCCGTACAAAACGTGCAGTTTAAACACGTTTTATTTCATCTACATGTAGTGCTACAATGACCTATGTGTCGGATAAACAAAGTGCACAAATATTTATTGTATATACATGTAATGATACAATATCTATACCTCGACAGATATCCAAAAAGACTAGGCCTTAACTTATACCAACAACATAAAGTTCATTGAAATTGCAAGAGAATGCAACATTTTAAGCTTGATGCATCTAAACTCTATTTTGATGGCACTTTGGTTATGTGCCATGAATCAGATCACAAGTGTCGCCTGTATACTCCACAAAATATAAATATATTTGAAATAAAAATTACCATTGAATATAATGCTTAAGGCAAACATCTTATTTATTTTTTATTTTATTTTTTTTGGGGGGGGCGGGGGGAATTCTTTAAATAAGTATTTGCACAGATCCAATTATTACTTCATACTTTTCCAAACATTATAAATAATACAACACACACATACAAACACATATAAACAAATATCTCCATTTTAATTACGGAATAAATAGCATCACAACCACCACCCAATACAAGTATAATAACAATACAAATAATGATAATCATCAACATAATCCTATAGAGAACACTAGGTTAGTGCTGAATATAGAAATACTCTTTAGTGTATCTTGCGAGGCTTAGAACTTTCACAATGAAAAGCACATTCAAAGTCCACAAAGTCACAACTGCGTAATGATCCTTACAATGTATGATCTATAAATAAATCAGTACACAATGAATGACCATGACCTTTCTGATCATTTTCAAAAACTCTGCAACGAAGCACATGCGTGACTGCAAATTTAATTTGATTATTTTGGAAAACACGTTTGTGCATTTTAAATGCAATGTGTGTAAATTATCTTTGAATGAGTGGCCAGAAAATGTGATCGATAAAAGTAAACAATGGCAATCGCATCGTGTTACGGAATGGAAAACGTAGTCCGTATACACGACAGGTATATTTCCACAGTGTGGAATAAAGCAGAGTTTATCCCACAGGGTGTTATTTCGTCAATGCCGGCGTGAAGTTGGGATAAAATAGTAATCATCATTGTCTCTAAATTATAATCATCATCATAATCCCAGTAATCCAGGGTTCATACCGATTTTCTGTAACAAAATTTCAAGCATTTTTCCAGCACAGAAGATCCAAATTCAAGCACTTTTTTAGTGTGCCCAATTTACATAATTGAAAGATAAACTGTCATTAATGCTACTATTTAAATTGTGAAAATTACCTCTTGTTTTGTTTCAGACTTATTTTTGACTCGGTGCTAATTCAAAATAATATTTTAATCAACTATAAATACTTGGTGGGACACAGTTCTTCAACAATTTATTTGCAGACACATAAAAAGCACAACGCTGGTGCCACAAAATATTTTTTATTGATTTCTGCTAATTCTCAGATTAGTTTGAAGCACTTTTTTCGAGCATTTTTCAGTTCTAGGGGAGCAATTAGCATTTTTAAGCACTCTCCGTCTAATCTAAGCACTTTTAATGGAGCAGCTTGAAATATGACGCCTGTATATCATTATCATCTACATTACGAACTTCATCATCATCATCCTCTTTCACCGCCATCAAACAAAATTGTGTCAGTGCGTAAGGTTGAAATGTACGACTTTGTGGGCACGCATGTTGCTGATGTGAGAGAACGACTTGTGGCAGATTTCACACTTGAATGGTCGGTCGCCCGTGTGGGTGCGCATGTGGACGCGGAGATTCCCTTTCAGACTGAAAAGCTTACCGCACACCACGCACGTGAACTTGCCGTCCGGGCCTGGCGGGGGCAAGGTGTCTGAAAACATAGAAATGAAAGATGTAATGCATCTATTTAAATGCATAAGACACTGCTTTTTATCCAAATATTTGTGCATGCGACTTATACAACGATGCAAAAAGGTGAGAATTGGTATTGTCTTTCAAGTGGAATTATATACCAATACGTCTTATATGTGGCTTGAAACATGAACATTCAGCGGTGTCATATATGTGGCTTGAAACATGAACATTCAGCGGTGTCAAATATGTCATATATTACAGTGCAAGTCTGACATGTATCGTTTATTTACAGAGAAGTGTTTTAGGATAAAACACGAACTACAACCCTTCATCTTCAAAAATGGTTTTCAAACTCATCATTTAAACAAGCTGCACAGACGGCACAAAATGCGGGATCGAAAACAAACCAATTTATTCTGAAAAAATCTGTAGAAAATTTAAGTTATTGTGGTGTTAGAAGTCTATTTAAAAGTGTAAAATGTGACTGTTCACTTAATGGTCAAGTTTATTCAAATATACTGTTGCAAAATGTAAGAAAGTGACGTCACAAAATGCAGAATACTTACATGCAAAAAAAATTCTAAGTGGAGTTTTAACTTTAAATACCTAACAAAATAAATGCAATCACAAGTTGCATATATTACAACAGATAAAAGTCTGCTGTCCAACAAGGTTGATAAAAACTATAGAGCCAATTAAGTAACATCCAGAAAGAAACATTTATAAACATAATTATGGTTTGTCGACTGATGGACTTTTGAAGCTGCAAGTCATATTACATATGGAGGTATATGGTTATGCTCCTGGTTTGTGTATTGAAGACTCAAAACATAAACAAAGTCTCCAAAGTTACATGTATTTTCAATGACACATTATGTGTATTTTAGATGTGCATAATCAAACAGAATGGTAGCAGAGTCAGTCACACATCAAACTGTACACATCTTACAAATATTTCATACGTGTAACCATATGTCAACAGAAACGCTGTCTTTGATGGAACCGCCTGTTGCAGTGTGAACATTTGTACAGTTTTAGATTTCACAAATATTTCATGTGTGCCCTATTGAAAATGTTTACTGAAGTCGGCTGCGCATTTACAAAACTGTCAAATGTGTAACCACAGGGCAGGTCTGTTCAAGTCAGTGTCACATTTACTAATATTTCATGTGTGCAATCAAATGGCTACAGAGATGCTTGTCGTTGCCTGAACTGTTTGTTGCAGTGTGAACACTTGTATGGTTTCTCATTCACATATATTTCATGTGTGTAACCAAATGGCTACGGAGGTGCTGTCGTTGCCTGAACTGTTTGTTGCAGTGTGAACACTTGTATGGCTTCACATTCACATATATTTCATGTGTGTAACCAGGTGGCTACGAAGGTGCTGTCGTTGCCTGAACTGTTTGTTGCAGTGTGAACACTTGTATGGTTTCTCATTCACAAATATTTCATGTGTGTAACCATGTGGCTACGGAGGTGCTGTCGCTGCCTGAACTGTTTGTTGCAGTGTGAACACTTGTATGGTTTCTCCCCAGTATGGACACGCAGGTGAATGAACATGTCCGACTTCTGGTTCGTCTGTCGGCTGCACATCACGCACTCGAACTTCCCATCTTCTGATCTCCGAAACAACTCCTCTTTGTCTAGAATACAACAGATACAGACTGTTAGAATCATACACCACAAAAACTGTGTTGGAATAATACGCCAACTAGTGTGTTGCAATAATACGCCAGAACTAGTGTGTTGCAATAATACGCCAGAACTAGTGTGTGGAATAAAACAGCAGAAATAGCATGTTGAAATAATGAACCAGAAATAGCGTGTTTAAATAATACACCAAAAGTAGTGTGTTGGAATAGTACATCAGAAATAGTGTGTTAGAATAACACACCAGAAATAGTGTGTTGGAATACACCAGAACTAGTGTATTTGAATAATACACCAGAACTAGTGTATTTGAATAATACACCAGAAATAGTGTATTTAAATAATACACCACAAATAGTGTATTTGAATAATACACCAGAAATAGTGTATTTGAATAATACACCAGAAATAGTGTAGTTGAATAATACACCAGAAATAGTGTGTTGAAATAATACACCAGAACTAGTGTGTTGGAATAATACACCAAAAACAGTGTGTTGGAATAAGCATGGCACTGCATGGAGCATTGATAATGTAACTTGAATGCCCAACGTTATTGAGACTCGGTTGTGCCATATTTTTGGGTAAAACCAGTACCAGGGGTGGCGAAATCTCAAAAAAACTTACTTGTCCACTGACAACTAATTATGAAATTTAACTTGTCCGTCGATGAAATCCACTTGTTTTATATATATATAAATGCATGTATTGAATGATGTGAAATTTTGATATCTGCATAGTGCATACTTTATATTAGTGTTTGATAAATAAAATTAAAGAGTTTTTCTTTGTACTGTTTACTTTTGCAAAGCAACAAGTACTATTATAGCATTAGTTTTATATCGACATGTATGACACATTCATACACTAGAGTCTTAACTATTATTTAGTTGCATATTTTACTATTGAATTGTGCTAAATTACTAAACACAGTCACATATACTTGTAACTATAATATTGCATATGCATATTTCTTATCACAATCTTTTCTAGTTTTTTTGGGTGGTGGACTTTTCAAAGCTTCAGGTTTCTGTTCCGAAGTTTTTATTAAAAAACGTTCCATTGTTTACGGTAAAAGTGGTCTGAAATAAAATTGCAGACTGCGTTTTGTTTATTTTAATGCAACATTATAAGTTCTGTTACGAGTGCTAAAAAATAGAAACACGTCTACACTGCAGTCTAAAAGTCGGATTGTATGTTGAAAATGCGGAACGCTTTTCAATGCGTTCCATGTATTGTGGAGCGCTTTACTCCGTATAAAGCACACGTTTTGCTCCGCAAATAGCACTGACAATGCGAACGCATGTCAACATCCGGTTTTGCGAAACTGAAATTTGGCTTTATTTTTTTTTATTCTCCTAGCTGTTTCTCAAGAAATTGGTTGTCCACGGACAACTTGATTGAAAAAATTCAGTTGCCCAGACCTACAAATGTACGACTCGGACAACTCGGACATTTGATTTCGCCACATCTGAGTACTTGAGTTTTCTTAAGATCAATCACTCGATGATGCCGTCATTTGCCGGATATTTTCAAGAAAGATCACGTCATTCTATTGTCGTCATTAACAAAGCCGACATCATTCGTTTGAAGCTTTGAAGCAGTTGTCATGTTGTGCCATGATTCATTAAAAATATTTACAAAAGATTTAAATCAGATTTTGCTACGATACTTCATGTTAATAATGAGGCTAAGAAAAGGAAATAAGCAAACTTTATTATATCTATTAAATGTTACAAAACCTTGACAATAATGGTTAGCAAGAAAATGCAAAATGTGGCTTTTAGAAATACTGATAACAAACAATAAAATGCCCTATGCCATAAACATGTTACGTGCCGTGGGAAAACCGGGCTTTATGCATGTGCGTAAAGTGGTCCTGGATCAGCCTGTGCAGTCCGCACAGGCTAAACTGGGATGACACTTTCCGCTTTTATAGTATTTTTTGTTTCAATGAAGTCTCTTCTAAACATAAATCGGCTCTAAGCGGAAAGTGTCGTCCCGGATTAGCCTGTTACGTTTTCCCACGACAAGCCAAATATATATATATATGCACATGCAAGTGAAAATGTTACAAATTTTATCATGATCCATTAAAAATGTACGAACAACATTATCATACGACAATAACTACTCAGGCATGTCTAATATAAATTCACATGAAATATATTTCTAAGTATCAATGGCATTCAAACTGTGTAAAGACCATCTGAACATTTTAACACTTTATGCAACACATTATTTACAACAATTAAACAATGAAATGTGCAGAAATGACCAGAACATTTTACATGTACTACTTTTTAAAACTCATATATATAATATATATAATAATATATATAGAATAATAAACGCCCCCAACCATTTAATGAGCAATATTACTTGTCCCGCGAAAGATACACAACTTGTAGCTTATTCATATTTGAATTATTCTTCATTTGAACTTAAAAGGCATTTCTGAATCCATCATAGCATGATTGTAAAACCGGACCTATCAAAACCAATGTTCATTTCTAAAATTGTTCCCACTTGGTGAAATGATAAAACCATGATCTAAAATCCAATGATTCACTACAATCACAACACATCCCACAAGAACCAAGGAAGTTTAACTCCCAACATGTCACCCATTATTGATCTTAGACTTATTGAAGCGTGTGACCTAGATATTGTCTGTCAGATGAACTTGTAACAATTAGTGTCATTTAGCCTCCTTCTTGAGCATAACACACTGGAACTTGAAATGTTGATTTTACTAAATAACATTTAACTATTAGTGTTTTATAGCCTAGTTTCAGCTCATAACAGGTGGGACTCAGTGTTGATTCTGTCAACGCCTTTATTAATTATTTAGCCTTATTCAAGGCTCGTAATTCTGGTACAACTCAGATTTTGATTCTGTCCAAGCAACTTTTTCCTACTAGTATTAGACAGTTTTGTTCCACTTTTCAAGCGGAGTCCTAAGAAGTAACTTGTAAGGCCAACCTTAAAAAATTGTCTGTTTGCCATTGCCTACTCAAGGTTGCTGGTAACAGGTACGTAGGTAGGCAATTGTTTGTTTGCCATTGCCTACTCAAGGTTGCTGGTAACAGGTACGTAGGTAGGCAATTGTTTGTTTGCCATTGCCTACTCAAGGTTGCTGGTAACAGGTACGTAGGTAGGCAATTGTTTGATTTTAAATGCAAATTTATGAATGATCCATTTGGCGTCAAAATATAGCATTTAACACATACATTGCTTTTGATAATAATAAAATAATCAAGTGTCTGTTGATATTATGAGAGCTTGCAAGCAATGGTCTTAAATTAGACAATGAATATTGACAAAGAGCCCGTTGTTTTCACAAGTTTGATAAAACATGATTAGAATTGCATTTTGATATGGCCTATAATAGGCAAGGGTCTAGCTGATAAAGTTAATTTATTAACCCAATGGAAAACGACCGAAATGAAAGAAGAGCGAGCTTTAATTTAACCTACGGAAAAATTAGAATATTCAGAATTGAAAAAAAAACTGGTTTGATTTAACAAAAAAAAATAATTTGGAGTAGGGGCTTTTTCGGTGGGTAGGTAGGCAATGGCAAACAAAGTTAATTTCATTTTTGGCCTAACCATCCGTGCTATACAGTCTCGTTCCAGTGCGTGTGATCTGGTGGGACTCGTAACCATCCGTGCTATACACTCTCGTTCCAGTGCGTGATCTGGTGGGACCGGAGATGCTGGCTCTGTCTGAAGGACTTGTCACACTTGTCGCATTTGTATGGTTTCTCCCCGGTGTGGACCCGCATGTGCACGAGGAGGTTGTGCCTCTGCGCGCATGTCTTCCCGCACAGCTGGCAGGCGAACTTCCCGTCCGGAGTCCGCCGAATCATCTCGTCCACTTTCAAGGTCGACAGTGGCCCCGTCATCTCAACTGTAAAGGCAATAAGTTTTTACTAGTAAAATTTTAACTAATATAAGCTTGATATTACTTTGTACAAGTAGAATTTCAACTATTGGTACATTGGCTTATTATACAGTTTATTCTTGTAAAATTTCAACAGTATTAGCTTAATATAAGCTGGATAAAGCACAAGCAGCACTTGTTGAGTCTTGTAAAATTTCAACAGTATTAGCTTAATATAAGCTGGATAAAGGACAAGCAGCACTTGTTGAGTCTTGTAAAATTTCAACAGTATTAGCTTAACATAAGCTGGATAAAGGACAAGCAGCACTTGTTGAGTCTTGTAAAATTTAAACAGTATTAGCTTAATATAAGCTGGATAAAGGACAAGCAGCACTTGTTGAGTCTTGTGCCTATACCCAAGTTTGATGAGCGATTTGTCTCAATCGCTGTGGACCTCTATGTGACTTTCTCCTTCTCACTTAATCTCGTTGATTCATGACTTAAAATGTCTCTTCCCCATGCTGAAAACATTGTAAATTCTTTGTTTTTCACATTCAACTTAACACCTGAATATTTTATTACCCGTTATTCAGATATTTTCCTCATCTTCTCAGAGCATGACTTAATGGTGCATCTTATACACAGTGGCATTGTATACGCAAGAAATTATGGTATTATTTTTATGTACTTTTTGTACAAGTTAACAAACACACAGTAAAGAACACAACAGTTACTGATTTTTTACCTAGGTTTATTACAATTAAGTCAATATTGTCACACATACGACAATACCATCATGAAAAATTAAGGATAAAATCACTATTATGTGAAACAATAATCTAGAGGCTAGAGACGTCTATAATTAACTTATAATTAACACTGTTCACATTCTAAACACTTCTACAAACCATTTTTCGTTTATAAGCAGTTAGTTTTAAGGGATTTGTTCACAGATTCTTGGAAATGTCGAAACTATTATTTACTTTCAACCAACCAAGTTGGTAGAAATGTAAATTATAATACTGTACTCTCCACTAAAAATTACTACAAAGAGTAATGATTCTTATATGAAAATGTCAATGTCACAAAAACTGCCAAAATACTGACATAATGTTTGTACAAACAATAATCACATACACTTGCATTGAAATAGATGAATGGATCAAATACACTGAAGTAAATCATTAACTGTGCATAAGTTATACTTTTAGTAATTATTAAAACTGTTCCAGTAATCAACAACAAAGTTACAAAACCCCCATAATATATTTCAAAGTCTCTTCTGGTTATTTTAAGGTGTTCTCGTTTTTTTTAAAAAGAAACAATGTTTTAAAATTACATATTTGCCTTTTTTGTCACACTTAAAATCATTTAAAAGGCAACTCTTCCCTGATTTACTACATCTGAACATGGAAGTACATCATCTACCAAGTACATCATCTACCAAGTACATCATCTACCAAGTACATCATCTACCAAGTACATCATCTACCAAGTACATCATCTACCAAGTACATCATCTACCAAGTACATCATCTACCAAGTACATCATCTACCAAGTACATCATCTACCAAGTACATCATCTACCAAGTACATCATCTACCAACAGATATCAATAATAGCACTATCTGGCAAACTAGGTTGAACTGTTTAGATTGAAGTCATGTTCTCAGATCTGATCTTTTTAGTGGATATAGGACAGAAGATTTGAAAAACTAAAAACGCAGTATAAATATAAAACATTTGAGGTGTGTCGTGGGAAAACCGAGCTAAATGCTTGTGCGTTAAGTGTTGTCCCACATTAGCGGACTGCACAGGCTAATCCGGGACGCTACTTTACGCAAAAGCATTAAGCCAGATTTTCCCACAACACGCCTCATTTACACATTTGTTTCTACAATATTATATAACGTGACATTAAAACAGTGCCTAACCAACAAAAACTTTCAGTCACAAACAAGACTTAGCCAGTCTAAGTGCCCTTTCTGTCTTGCCAGTCTAAGTTCCCTTTCTGTCTTGCCAGTCTAAGTTCCCTTTCTGTCTTGCCAGTCTAAGTTCCCTTTCTGTCTTTATTTGAAGCAAGGGCCATAAGAGCCTTCATTTTTTCTTCCCGAGTCAAATCATTTTCGTGTACGCTGGCCAGGTGTCCTCTCAGATGATGCTTCAGGCGGAATGACCTGTTGCAGACTGAGCATGTGAAGGCTTTCTCACCCGTGTGGATTTTCACGTGCCTCAGAACGTCTGTCCGGCTCCGAGAGGCGTACCCGCACACAGCACAGCTGCACATGCCGGTGTCCAGTACGGTCAACATCACTGAAAACATACAGAGAAATAGAATATGTATGTCACAGTCTGTCATCACAATAAAATATATTGATACATATTTCCCAATCACAGAACTTTTACCATGACCATCTTCAACTCTGCCCCCCTTATTGTTAAAGGAGTAATGTCTGACCATCTTCAACTCTGCCCCCATTATTGTTAAAGGAGTAATGTCCAACCATCTTCAACTCTGCCCCCCTTATTGTTAAAGGAGTAATGTCCAACCATCTTCAACTCTGCCCACCTTATTGTTAAAGGAGTAATGTCCAACCATCTTCAACTCTGCCCCCCTTATTGTTAAAGGAGTAATGTCTGACCATCTTTAACTCTGCCCCCCTTATTGTTAAAGGAGTAATGTCTGACCACCTTCAACTCTGCCCCCCTTATTGTTAAAGGAGTAATGTCCAACCACCTTCAACTCTGCCCCCCTTATTGTTAAAGGAGTAATGTCCAACCATCTTCAACTCTGCCCCCCTTATTGTTAAAGGAGTAATGTCTGACCACCTTCAACTCTGCCCCCCTTATTGTTAAAGGAGTAATGTCTGACCATCTTCAACTCTGCCCCCCTTATTGTTAAAGGAGTAATGTCTGACCACCTTCAACTCTGCCCCCCTTATTGTTAAAGGAGTAATGTCCATTCACAACTCTGCCCCCCTTATTGTTAAAGGAATAATGTCTGACCATCTTCAACTCTGCCCCCCTTATTGTTAAAGGAGTAATGTCCATTCACAACTCTGCCCCCCTTATTGTTAAAGAAGTAATGTCTGACCATCTTCAACTCTGCCCCCCTTATTGTTAAAGAAGTAATGTCTGACCATCTTCAACTCTGCCCCCCTTATTGTTAAAGGAGTAATGTCCATTCACAACTCTGCCCCCCTTATTGTTAAAGGAGTAATGTCCATTCACATGCTCTCTAGTGTAGCCAAGGTTAAAAGTTATGTGATATCCCGCTAGAATAATGTGCATTTTCAGTGGTGTGATTTTGGAAACACCTCAGGGGAGGAAAATATCCTACCCCCTTACTGGGTTCACCAACACTCACCAAACTCCACTTTTAAATAGATCCAATAAAGTTCAGAACTATTTGTACAACAATCTTGTTATTCAAAAGCAGGAAATCAGCTGAAAGGAGGATAAATCACACCCCTGTTTTACTGATATATGTGGAAACATCAACTGATATCCAGCAGAACTGTTTCATACAAATAGAACGAGAAAAACTAAACACATACTTCATAAAATTATATTTTCTCTGTAATTTAAAATTGATTAACAATCATTTTTGGTTCAGAAACCCTTGCATTCTTCCATGCAATTTATATACGAAACATTAAAAGTATACCAAGACACAGTTATCAGGGCCGGGCCGACTAGCTCAGTTGGTAGAGCGCCGACTACAAATCCGAGGATCGCGGGTTCGATTCCCAGCCCAGCCACATAACTTGTGTGGGGGTTGGTCATGAAATTATTTCTACGGCCATTTTCCCATTACCTCTGATTCAAGTAGGGCAGTTGTCAGTTACTGGCATAAGTATGTGCACTTACTACTGATAAACCAGCTTACCCAGGAAAAGCGTGAGTAGGTTAACTGACCGATGTTATATGACTGAAATACTGTTGAATACGGTGAAAAATCCAAACAAACAAACAAGACACAGTTTGCATGACTTTTGTATCAGGCACACTACTTTCCAACAGTTACAAAATGTGCAAGGTCAGACCACCAAGCTCTGAGAAAGCATTTTTTGATGGATCTCTTTTATTTTTTACCTCATTTTATCTAAAAGTTAATACAATCCACTTTGTTTTTCAAGTCGGAGGAATATCCATCAAACGGTGAGGTCCCCACATTTGACGGAGGTGTCAATCACATCTTGTATACCCGTCAATATAGGATTATTAACCACACCTACTTTACGTTAAACTCCAACAAACACCATTGACAATATACAGATGTTTTGACGTGTCGATCAAACAATAAAAGTCCTAACATTCTAAAGGCTAAACACATTGACAATCAAATCTTGTCATAAGCTCAATCATCATTCAAGACACACCCTTTTGGCAACCCTCACATCGCTGAAACACTTGCGCCCTAAACATTGATTTTCTCTAGACCCATTTCACTCCAGGTTCACTCAAATGCTTGCTGGCTATATGTGACCTCACATGCTGCTTGCAGCGAAAGTGCACGTCACAGTACGGACACTTGAACGGTTTTTCTCCAGTATGAATGCGACAATGATACTTCATGTCTGATTTCTTCCGGAAGGATTTCCCGCACAACATACACTGGAACAGGCCATCATCAGTCCGTCCTATCATGTCATCTGTATATGGAAGAAATCAGCGTTTTAAAACACTATGAAAACAGTCAGCTTATTCAAACTTGCAAGCCCCCTAACCCAATGTTCTCACAGGTCATATTCAAACTTGCAAGCCCCCGAACCCAATGTTCTCACAGGTCATATTCAAACTTGCAAGCCCCCTAACCCAATGTTCTCACAGGTCATATTCAAACTTGCAAGCCCCCTAACCCAATGTTCTCACAGGTCATATTCAAACTTGTAAGCCCCCTAACACAATGTTCTCACAGGTCATATTGAAACTTGCAAGCCCCCTAACCCAATGTTCTCACAGGTCATATTCAAACTTGCAAGCCCCCTAACCCAATGTTCTCACAGGTCATGTCATAATCACATCAAGGCCTATTGTAGCCCCCCAAATTAGACTGGATCCCTCCAAGATTTTGCCAAACATTTAATCTCCTCACTAGCTACTGTTAACAAATTGAGGCGTGTCGTGGGAAAACCATGCTAAATGAATGTGCGTAAAGTATCGTCCCGGATAAGCCTGTGCAGTCATAAGCTCAATCATCATTCAAGACACACCCTTTTGGCAACCCTAACATCGCTGAAACACTTGCGAACTAAACATTGATTTTCTCTAAACACTTTCCGCTTTTATGATATTTTCTGTTTCAAGTCTCTTCTTAAAATAAATCCACTGTAGGCGGAAAGTGTTGTCCTGGATTAGCCTGTGCGGACTGCACAGACTAATCCGAGACGACACTTTACGCACATGCATGTAGCCCGGTTTTCCCACAACACTCCTCAAATAATTTCCAATCATTGATAACCACAAACACTTCACATGCTATCACATGCTCTTTCGTGTAAAAAATCTCAACAGTAAGTTAAACGTGCGTTTGTTTGGATTTTTCGCTGTTTTTACCAGTATTTCAGTCATATAGCGGTGGTCAGTTAACCTACTTTTCCTGGGCAAGCTTAGCCGATCTAAGCGGTTTACCAGAACTAAGTGCAATTAGTTATGCCAGTAACTGACAACTGCCCTACTTGAATCAAAGGTAGGGGGAGAATGGCTGTAGGAATAATTTCATGACCAATGCCCACACAAGTTATGTAGCCGGGCTGGGAATCGAACCCGCGATCCCCAGATTATGTGGCCGGGCCGGGGGTTGGAACTCACGTTCCCCAGATTATGTGGCCAGGCCGGGGTTCGAACTCACGTTCCCCATATTGATATTTGAGTACATAGATTGGATGAAATACGAGATTCATTTGCATGTGATTGACATTTCTAACAAGGATATCGGTGATTTTCGAGGATCATAAAAACGTCAATACAGTATATTTTCACACATTAAACAGATTAGAAAAATGTGCACATGATCAAGGTCCATTTTAACACTACCAACACGCGTCAAAAAAGTACCAAAAAGTATGGTAATATTTTCACCTTTCTAATATATGTCAACAAAAGCGCACAAGACTAAGGTATATTTGACCACAATTAGCAATAACAGTGCACAAAAGTATGTTTGTTAAAAATTAAAACTTGCAAAAATGGTACAAGACAGAAGTAGATTCAATTAATGGTTTTTCTTTTAATTTGTCACCAACACATGACAAACAAAGATTCACTTTCTAGGTCCGAAAGCTAACAAATAATATTTTGCAGTAGCAGCATCAAAACAAGCAGCATCAAAAATGTCAAAAATGGGATACAGATATGAGGCGTGTCATGGGAAAACTGGGCTTAATGCATGTGCGTAAAGTGTCGTCCCAGATCAGCCTATCCAGTCCACACAGGTAACCCATGTCGGCACTTTCAGCCTACAGTGGATTTATGTTTAGAAGAGAATTCCTTGAAACAGAAAATACCATAAAAGCGGAGTGTCGTCTCCGATCAGCTTCTGCGAACTGCACAGGGTGATCCGGGATGACACTTTACGCACATGCATTAAGCCTAGATTTCCCATGACACGCCTCATAATTAAACATCGGCTTAAACAAAGAACAACAAATATTTAAGAAATATTTCATATTGTTTATGTCAACGTTAGCAGCAAAATGTAAGACACACACCACTTTTTAACTTTTTAAATAGCAAATTATACTCGTATAACAAGACCTACCAAATTAACTTTCATTTTAATCCAATACATTGCTGGATAAAATACTTTCAAGATTATGAACTGTTGTGATAGACAAAGGTCTTACCAACAAGGTGTGCATATTTTGACAGGATATCAAGCATGATAGGAACAACAACAACAACACTATCTGTTACACAATATTCACATTTTCTGGTGCTAAAATATACTGCAATTTGTTCAATACACTATGTTAGTGGCCTAAAAGAACTCCATATGTTCTATGACAAACCCTTCAAAATTCATATTGTATAATTTCTATATGGAAATGTTGCACAAGAGATTTGATGAACCCCCATTTAGGGAAAGTTGTGCAAACAGTGAGATTTTCCAAAATATCAGGGAGCCCAGCTGTTAACCATGTTTTTCATTAAATTGGTACATTTCAGTGTTTACTATTTTTGTCACTAAACGGGCACATTGGAGTGTCCACTATTTTTGGCACTAAATTGGCACATTAAAGTGCTGTTCACCATGCTCCTCACTAAATTGGCACAATAAGGTGTTGTTTACCATTTTCCTCATAAAATCAGCACATCAAAGTGCTGTTTACCATTTTTCTCACTAAATTAGCACATTGAAGTGCTGTTCACCATTTTTCTCACTAAATCAGCACAATGAAGAGCTGTTCATCAGTTTTTTCACTAAATCGGCACATTCCCTTCTCAAAAATGTGTATTTCATATGCATTTAATGCGTATTAAACGCTGCGGTATTGGCACCGTATTTTTCCTGCTTTAAATGTGCATTAAATACACTTTTAGTACACTAAGTGTATTTTTTCTGTACTTTTTCTGCATTTTTTTACAAAAAAGTGTATTAATGCACTAGAAAATACACTTTAAATACACTCAAGTTTATTTTTTGAAGATATAGTGTAACTTTCAAGCAGAGAAATGCACTTTAAGTGCACTTCAGTGTGTTAAAGCAGAAAAATGCAGAAAATATACATTTTATTTCTGTAACAAGTGTATTTTGTCTGCATTTTCAAGTATATTAAATGGATATTAAATGCAGAAAAAATATGGTGCCAATACCGCAGCGTTTAATACGCATTAAATGCACATTAAACACAGTTATTCGAGAAGGGTTGAAATGCTGTTCACCAGTTTTCTCACTAAATCGGCACATTTAAGTGCAAGATCATGTGCTTGGTAAGGTTTCCTTTCAAAGTGAATGCCTTCCCGCAGACTTCACAGCTGTATGCCTTCACGCCTGAGTGAATCTTCATATGCATCCGCATGTTCCATTTCCGCGTGAATTTCTTATCGCAGATCGGACAGGTAATGTCTCCTTGAGGGCTATTGAACATGGGACCTGAAAACGAGGCAGCACAAATAGAAAGGTTTCTATGATCAATAGCCTTACCAGTAGCCAAGCATGATTCTTCATTTTGCAAAATTGAACAAATTTGAAAAAGTTTTATTTTTATTTTTTAGCACAGACATGGCGAAAGACTGTCAAAATGTACAGGCCAGACTGTCATACTAAAGGGAAACAATTGCAAGCCAGTTGTATATTTCACCCACCTAAATAGAGATTGAAATACATGTTATATTTACGGACACGCAACAAATTACCAGACAGTAAGTCCGGCATCATGGATTTCACCGCCGGCCTTTTGACATTTTTACCGGCAATGTCCGGCGGTCTTTTACCATGTCTTTTAGCACCAATCTATGAAAATTACATATTTTTTAATCCTAATGAATGCAGGTCTTGTTTAAGAGGTTGTGGGTGTGGCCATGGAAATAAAATAGGGGAAAATACTGCAAAAATCGGTAAAGATACTTAATTTGTGAATTGCATGACTCCGTTTGGATTTAGACACAGGCAGCTAAACAATGTCAAATCTATAAATACCTGTCAACTTGCGTGTTAACAATGTCGTTGAAACTATTAAGTGTAATATTCAATGCTTTGAATATAGGTGCCTTATTCAGTGGCAACAGTAAATGACATCTGCATTGAATACATGCCGTGTACACAAATGGCCAAGTATTGAGTTGTTCTAGATATATCAATATTTAATAAGACACAAATTATTATCAATTTCAATTTTTATCACGTATCTCCATTTTTTATTGTTAAACTGCGAACCTGATGTATATTGCACCTTAACAACTCTACCCAGTATAATACTGTACACCGCATGAAGTCATCTTCTCAACACGCTTTGGCCGATTCAAGTCAAACGAGTGTTCCCAGATTTGAGCACAAGAAAATTCATGTTTCCCTATGCAGGTATAAGTCTTACCAAAATTATGCTTGGTGACATTTTTATATAAGAAAATAAGAACAGTCCCCTCATTATAAGTCTCCAACTCAAACATGCAATGAAGTCACATAAGAAAATTCAAATTTCCCTTGCCAGACAATAGTATTACCATATGCATGGTAAGTTGTTTTTTTACTGAACGCAAAACAATTTTTTCAAAAGAAGACTTCATCTTAAATACTAGTCATTTACATGTTCGAGAAGATTACCCATAGAAACTGACAATCATTTCCATAGTGAGCACTAATTCAAGATAATTTGTTTTTCCCATTTTTCAGCGAGTCACATAAGAAAGTTCAAATTTCTCCTGGCAGCTATGTGTATCATTATATTATCCCTCAAAAGAAATCTTCAACTTGTATTCTCGTGTAAAACTGGAGTAACATAAGAAAGTTCAAATTTCTCTCGGCAGCTATGTGCCTGACCTTATTATGCTTGGCGAGTTTTTTTACATGTGCACAAAACAATGACCTCAACAAAAGTCTTCAACTCATATAATTTACATAGGAAAATATTATCTGAGAAATCGACCTATCATTTCAATTGAGAGAGTCACATAAGAAAGTTCAATTTCCCTCGGCAGCAAAATGTATCACCATATGTTTGGTGAGCGGTTTTTAATAAACGAACAACAATTCCCTTAAAAAGCAGTCTTATCTCGTATACTAATAATTTACATACACAGAACTGAATAATCCCAGAAACTGCCTCGGCATTTCAATCGTGCGAGTACCACCTATGAAGTCACATAAGAAAGTTCAGGTTTCCCTCGGCAGCTAGATGTATCACCATATGCTTGGTGAGGTTGCCACGGAGAGAGAATGCCTTTCCGCACTGGTCGCACTTGAACGGTCTCTCCCCCGTGTGAGTCCGCATGTGCTCGTTCTCGAGCTTCCACTTCGACGTGAGAACCTTCCCGCAGAGTCGACACTTGAACTGTCCGGCCTCGGTGGCAGCGGATATACCCACGCTACTTTTTCTATCTGAAAACGTAACCCAATGTTAGTGAAGCCAATCTTCTTCTGTGATTGTGGAAATAGTGACACTACTTTTCCTACAGAAAACATACAAAAGAAATAATGAAATGAAACTTTTTCAGTGACAATAGATATACTAACTTTTTCAGTGATTGGAAGTACCGATACTAAAAATATATTTTGTAAGTAAAATAAAACGTTTTCAGCAACAGTGGACAGTTCTATCTGAAAACATTATAGAAACAAACCTGAAGTGAAGCTTTTTAATGGCAGCTGATTTACTGATGCTACATGCGTTACCTGACAACAACACTGTATATTATAGGAACACACTTTTTTACCAATGTGACCATAACAAATCTTTCCGTCAGCATCTCAGAGAGGTTAACAGTCAAAGAAAATAACCACATGAGTTATATAAAGACCTGAACTACTTAATTTGAAACTATTTACTATACATTATTTTCAAATTGTTCTAAATTTTATTGGACAGAATAAATGTATACTGGCAAGGGACCATGGGCCTGTGTTCATTTCAATGAATGGGTCAACAAACAATAACTAGCAGATAACAATTAAAATACAAATAAATGAATATTCAGACATTTGCTTTCCACCAAATGCAAGATTTTTGCAAATATATTAACAACAAAAACTAACTGATGACAATACCAGTTTTATATTGCAAACATAAGTGAAGATTTGTTGGTAAGACTTCTGCAGAAAAAAAACAACCAACTTTTTTGCAGCGAGTTTATATATTACCAAAGTGCAGTTTATACAATAAATAAAACAACATTCTCTTCATGTGTTCAAAATATAGTTTGACTTCACTTTACAATGGTTATGGGCACCCTGTATTATTTTGACTTCATTTTACAATAGTGCATCCTGTATTATTACTTAAATTTGGACATGTAAATACAGTTGTACAGGAAATCTTCCACTCTGTTTGTACAGACATTATTGCTTTGTATCAGTGGTTGAAATTTTCACATGCCCATAATGCACCTGTCAATATTTTCCCCCAGCGGGGGAGCAGCAGGCATATACGGGACTTCAGACTGAAAGCAATTCCCGACAGGCGGGAATTTGACACGCCGAATGATTCCGGGTCTCGGGAAATAGACTTTGTCCGGATTTTCGATCCCGATAATATTTGCCTCCGGGCCATTTGATACACCAATTAAGCATTCCCCATTGAGGGGATTTAGACAACATGCTTGGCTCTAGGGTGAAGAATTAGATCCCCAAAATACAATTAGTCAAATTCCCCTGGGATTGCCGCAGCTCCCCCCCCTGGGGAAATATATTGATAGGTGCATAAGCCCTGCACTGGTGAATTTTGAGCTGGGGTTCCACAGATTCTCAGTTTTTTATAGGTGGGCTTGCAACATTTTCTTGCTTTCAAGTTAAAAGACTTCGGGCTTGCTTTGCCAAATTCCTAACTTCGATAACTATGATGTGGGAGTATCTAAAGAAAATCACAGAAAACATATTTACCAGCAACATGTATGCCATTCTTCTACAAAAGTTAGTAACACATGCATAGAAACTGGTACAACAACAAGGCAGAGACATAAACCGACTCCTCGGGCTGTTGTTACAGCGTTATTTACTGGTCCTTCTGACTCAAAGCGGCCTGGCTGTTGTTACAGCGCTTGGTTATCGTTATTTACTGGTCCTTCTGACTCAAAGCGGCCTGGCTGTTGTTACAGCGCTTGGTTATCGTTATTTACTGGTCCTTCTGACTCAAAGCGGCCTGGCTGTTGTTACAGCGCTTGGTTATCGTTATTTACTGGTCCTTCTGACTCAAAGCGGCCTGGCTGTTGTTACAGCGCTTGGTTATCGTTATTTGCTGGTCCTTCTGACTCGAAGCGGCTTTAGGCTGCTGTCACATGCATCTGCTTGCGTCTGCGTCATGCGTTTGCTAAAAAAACGGACAGAATAAATGGATCTAGCGTTTTTCAACTGGTCTGTTCACATGGACCTGCATGCGCTCTCCATTGAAATCTTGTCCGCGTAAAATCGGAACAAGAAGCGATTTTGCGCTGACGCGCTGATACGAAGAAACCATATCCAGCGAAGATAGCATCATAAGCGGTCACTTAAATGACTTCACAGTATTCGAAAATTTATGGAATTGATAAGACAACGTCCAGTTTTATATGACCAAACACAAAAAGATTACAAAGACAGTGAGTTAGTGAACAATGCGTGGCACAGCCTTCTTGATGCGCTTGATGTCGACTATTTGACAGGTATTATTCGGTTTGTCATAATGCCATGTTTGCTGTTAAAAAATATACATGCATGATATTCAGAATAATCACATAGGCATACTTCATCTATGTACAGATTTTTTCCATATACATTCACTCAATTCAAAGAAAGAGCGTAAACACAAACGTCGCGCGGACACAATATGCACACGCACAGAACGCAGACGCATGTGAAATCGACCTTAAGTGTAGACCTGCCCCTGTGGCCTTTCAGGGGATTAAAAATGGGGTCATGTCCGAATGCAGGCCAAATTTTGTCCCAAACAGGCTAAATAGATAACAATGTAATAGGGATTCTAGAGTACTGTGACCAATTCGACCCCACTGAACTCAAACATATTGTGGCTGTTTTAATAACCCGCCACATAACTTGTGTGGGGATTGGTCATGAAATGATTTCTACGGCCATTCTCCCCCTGCCTCTAATTCAAGTTACTGACATAGGTATGTGCACTTAGTACTGGTAAACTGCTTAGATTCGCTAAACTTGCCTAGAAAAGTCTGAGTAGGTTAACTGACCGCCGTGGTATGATGAAATACTGTTAAAAACGGCGAAAAATCAAAACAAACAAACAGCAAACAATAAGTACATGTATACATTGGTGGAGTTAGTGTGTTTCGGGATGACTGCAAGTAGAGTCTGCTACAGCGGTTCTGACATATGAACAAACTGGTGTCTCAGGCACTGCTGCTTGCTGGCAAAGTTCTTGTTGCAACGAGGGCATGTCCAGGGCTTTTCTCCCGTGTGAACTTGCATGTGCCTCTGTAAGTTTCTCTTCAAGTACAGCTTGCTGCACTGTGGACATGACACTAGTCCTTTGGTGTCCATGTCACCTGTAAGGGAATCAGACTAACAGTCTATTTGAGGCGTGCCGTAGGAAAACCGGGCTTAATGCATGTGCATAAAGTGTCGTCCCGGATTAGCCTGCGCAGTCCGCACAGGCTAATCCAGGACGGCACTTTCCGCCTACAGTGGATTTATGTTTAGAAGAGACTTCCTTGAAACAGAAAATACCATAAAACCGGAGAGCCACTTTCCACCTCTTGTGGATTTATGTTTAGAAGAGACTTCCTTGAAACAGAAAATACCATAAAAGCGGAAAGTGCCGTCCTGGATTGGCCTGTGCAAACTGCACAGGCAAATTGGTGACGACACTTTCCGCACATGCATTAAGCCCGGTTTTCCCACGACACACCTCATTTGTACTGCTAGGTGTATAAACCTGTAATAAGAGGTCATAAGATGCACACAAAATATCTGCAGTGGAACTTATTGCAAGGGAAAAGACTTAGCACAGTATGTTTATCTTTTACATGGTGCAGGGTAATTAGATTAGCAAAGAAAATGTCCACCTGTATTTATTGCAAAATATTTAGATACGCACAGTCAATTTATGCCAGTTGGCAGTATTTACTGCAGTAACAATGGCACTGTTTGTAAGTTTCATATTGGCATATTCTATTTGTAATACATGGAAGATTCTCGAGTAAAACTAGAACACACTTTTAACATTAAGATCTGAAGTAAATTCTTCCTGTCCACAGGGCTAGGGTTTGACAGCAGTGCATACTACAATGACTATACTTACCGGTACATATTTTAAATTTGCAAACTCTTGAGTTGGGACTCGGAAAGTACACATTTTAAAATTTACCAGACTTCTTGCATCTTTAGTAGTTTTATTGTAGTTCAACACTTTTTATTACATAAATACAGTGACAGTGCCAAGACAATGTGAAATAGGCAGAATTGATGAACACAAAATATCAATCCGATTTAAAATTAAATTCAACATTAAAGATATCAAACAATATCGAAATTATTACACAGTAACGAATTTAAAGCATGAAAACAGCCACAGCAGAAATGCTCTTCAAGTTTACATCACACATAAGTGCAAGAAAGATAAACATGTGCATATCATCATACTTCTAATACAGCAGGTCATCTTCTACATGTATCACACACCTGCTTATGATCTAAGACAAAACTCACACAGTTAAGTTTTCAGTGAGCACCAAAACTAAACGAATCCTGTTATTGCACAGCAGTAACGTGTCTGATGTCACATCTTCCCCAGATGTTGCACCATGTGAGATCTCATATTGCCTTTTACGCTGAATGTGCGTCCGCACACGTAACACGCATACGGCTTTTCTCCCGTATGTATCCGCATGTGAGTTTCCAGCTTCCATCTGGACGGGAATGTCTTCGAGCAACTCTGGCATGGGTATTTCCCGAGGCCTGACTCAGTAAGATATGCACAGTTGTTTGTTATCTTCGAGTCACAATTCCCACCCGAGTCTGGAAAGACAAATGTATTGATTAGTTGTTGTTCCTGTGGCCTGCATTCTCTCTCTCCAGCTGTATGGGGGTCGACTTCATCACTGTTCTGGTTAACACTGTAAAAAATTGCCTCAGCACATCACATACGATTGAAATTATGTCAGGGTTAACCCAGTAAAAATACCTGCACAATAACGAGTACATGATTATAATACAGGTATATGTACCAGTTTATACTTCACATATATATTGTAAATACCAACACAAAGAGATTACATTGTGTTCAGAGAACAAGATCGCAATACATGTCATTTTATACGGTAAAATAATATTCGACAACAAACGATACACTTGTCAATACAAAACAACATAATAAACATTTCTGGATATTACCATAATGTAGTCAATACCACATACAGTAGTCATTCAAGATTCCAATATTTCAGTTTTAGCTAGATTTTTCAATAAAAACACAAACATATGTACAAACAATATCTGCAAATGTTGCAGCATTGCCATTATTCTGAGTACAAAAGGTAATAATGTACAATGTGCAAGGAAACAAGTTCACAACAATATTCATATCTTTCATAGAAGTAAATACTTCCAAGACTCCAAAAAAAATTAGTGGCTTTCGTAAAGTAACCTTGCTAGTCTACGGTTCATTTCATTTGAGGAATACAGTATATGACATGACACATATCGCAATAACAAACAATAACTAACAGTATTGTTTGAACATACATATAGATTGCTACGAAATCATCATCATTCGCTTCAAATACAGTATTATTCAAAGGCTAACAAGAACATGTTAAAGCACATCACATGAGAAATTACGCATATACCATGAGAACCACAACACAGATTACTGGCAACATCAACCTTGCAAAAGAAACATGTATTTTAGCATCCACAGTTTTGTGCTTGTTTGTGTGTTCGTTTTTATTTTTTTATTTTGAGTAACACAATATCACATAAACACTTTAACTACTCATATCAGACCATATCTGATCTCAGCAATATTTGTTTACTGTAAACAAAATCACAGTAATCTCAACGGGTCTTTTTCAGATCTCATTCTCCCTTTTTTTTCAAACACAATGTATACTGTTATATTGTATGCAATACATTTTCAATAAAGTTTCCATGACTTTAATATAACTGATAATACCAGTTGTACACATAGTGCAACCCAAACCTGTTAGCAAACACACATTATGTATCTAAGGCATGAATATAGAATTTGTGTGATATACATGTAAACTGTTAAAATAAACCAAATAATAGTAGTTTGCTTGAAGCTATCAAATGTCCAACAGTGGCACATAATACCAGGTATTGTTTTCAAACATAATTGGATTTTAGACACATTTACATTGAAAGAAATATCGGTTTGGATCAATGGTCAGTGAGATAGGACCTTGTCTTTAAATTGTGTCAAGCAAAAATGGTAGATGCAGTGTTGTTGAACATTTCACATTCCTGTGTGACAGTGTGAGGACAAACAAGAGGGCCACTATGGCCCTAGGTCGCTCACCTGATATCTATGTATGAAGTTTCATTAAAATATCACAATAGGTTTTCAAGTTATTGAGCGAAAACTGTTTTCCTATTTTTAGTAACAGTGACCTTTACCCCACCCACCACATACATAAAGCAAGGCCTCGATAATATAAGGTATCTACATATGAAGTTTCATTAACATATCTCAATACGTTCTTAAGTTGTTCAGCTTAAACCGTTTTTCTACTTTTAATAACAGTGACCTTGACCCCACCCACCCCATAAGAAAACCCAAGTGAGGTCTCGATATAAGAAATGTCTATTAAGTTTCATTAAAATATCGCAATGCTTTCTCAAGTTATTGAGCGGAGCTGTTCTTCTATTTTCAGTAAAGTGACATTGAGCCCACCCATCCCATATGCAATCCCAAGCAATGTGTTGATATAAAGTACTTATGTATAAAGTTTCATTAAAATAGCTCAATGCGTTCTCAAAATATTTAGCGGAAACCATTTTTCTATATTTAATAACGGTGACCTTGACCTTGCCCCCACCCACCCTATATGCAATTCCAATTGAGGTCTCAAAATAATGTATTTATGTATTAAGTTTCATTAAAATATCTCAACACGTACTCAATTTTTGAGCGGGAACCGTTTTTCTATTTTAGTACAAGTTACCTTGACCTTGACCCCTCCCACCCCATATGCAAGGCCATGCGAGGTGTCAATATACGGTATCTATATATTAAGTTTCATTAAAATATCTCAATGCGTTCTAAAGTTATTGAGTAGAAACCGTTTTTCTATTTTTAGTAACAGTGACCTTGACCTTGACCCCAACCATCCCATATGCAATCCCAATTCAGGTCTCGATATAATGTTTTAACCAAATATGAAACCTCCGGGCCTTGTGGTTTCAGAGAAGAATTTTTAAATCATTTTACCATTTACATCTATATAAACCATGTGAGCCCCGGGGTGAGCCCAGCTTTGACCCCAGGGGCATCATTTGAACAATCTTTGTAGAGGACTACTAAAGGACTACTATACAATGTTACATACCAAATATGAAACCTCTAGGCCTTGAAATTTCAGGATTAATTTTAATAGACCCAGGAGCTTCAGTTGAACAATCTTTGTAGAGGACCACTATACAATGTTACATACCAAATATGAATCCTCTTGGTCTTGGGGTTTCAGAGAAGAAGATTTTTAAAGACATTTTGCTATTTAAGTCTATATAAACCATGTGAGCCACGGGGTGTGGCCAGTTTTGACCACAGAGGCATCATTAGAACAATCATTGTAGAGCTTCACTTTACAATGTTACATACCAAATAGAAACCTCTGGGTCTTGCGGTTGCAGAGGAGAAGATTTTTTAAGTCATTTTGCTAAGTCTATATAAACCATGTGTGCCCCAGGGTGTGGCCAGTTTTGACCCCAGGGGCATCATTTGAAAAATCTATGTAGAGGACCACTATACAATTTTACATACCAAATTGAAACCTATGGGCCTTGCAATTTCAGAGGAGTCATTTTGCCATTCAAGTCTACATAAACCATATGACCCCTGGGTGTGGCCAGTTTTGACCCCAGGGGCATCATTTGAACAATCTTTGTAGAGGACCACTATACAATGTTACATACCAAATTTGAAACCTCTAGGCCTTGCAGTTTCAGAGAAGATTTTTGAAGTCATTTTGCTATTTAAGTCTATATAAACCATGTGAGCCCCAGGGTGTGGCCAGTTTTTACCCAAGGGGCATCATTTGAACAATCTTTGTAGAGGACCACTATACAATGTTACATACCAAATATGAAACCTCTGGGTCTTGCGGTTTCAGAGGAGGAGATTTTGAAAGTCATTTTGCAATTCAAGTCTATATAAACCATGTGACCCCTGGGGTGTGGCCAGTTTTGACCCCAGGGGCATCATTTGAACAATCTTTGTAGAGGACCACTATACAATGTTACATACCAAATATGAAACCTCTGGGCCTTGCAGTTTTCAGAGGAGAAGAGTTTTAAAGTCATTTTGCTATTCAAGTCTATATAAACCATGTGACCCCCAGGGTGTGGCCAGTTTTCACCCCAGAGGCATCATTTGAACAATCTTTGTAGAGGACCACTTTACAATGTTACATACCAAATATGAAACCTCTAGGCCTTGCGGTTTCAGAGGAGGAGATTTTGAAAGTCATTTTGCAATTCAAGTCTATATAAACCATGTGACCCCTGGGGTGTGGCCAGTTTTGACCCCAGGGGCATCATTTGAACAATCTTTGTAGAGGACCACTTTACAATGTTACATACCAAATATGAAACCTCTGGGCCTTGCAGTTTCAGAGGAGAAGATTTTTAAAGTCATTTTGCTATTCAAGTCTATATAAACCATGTGACCCTCAGGGTGTGGCCAGTTTTCACCCCAGAGGCATCATTTCAACAATCTTTGTAGAGGACCACTGTACAATGTTACATACCAAATATGAAACCTCTGGGCCTTGCGGTTTCAGAGAAGAAGATGTTTAAAGTCATTTTGCTATACAAGTCAATATAAACCTTGTGACCCCCGGGCGTGGCCAGTTTTGACCCCAGGGGCATAATTTGAACAATCTTTGCAGAGGACCACCAGAGGATGTCAGATATCAAATATAAAAGCTCCAAGCCATGTGGTTTCAGAGAAGAAGATTGTTAACGTTTTCAGTTTTTAAATCGATTTTTAGCTCTGGTGACCTACATATCAGCCGACCGAAAGGATTTGAACAACTTTGAAAGAGGGTCACCCAAGGATCATTCATGTGAAATTTCATGAAAATCTGCCAAGCGGTTTAGGAGATGTCGATTATATACAATTTTGACGCACGATGGACAAAAGGTGACCCAAAAAAAAGGCGATCACAAAAGGTGAGCTAAAAATAATTAATTTTATTGTTTTCTTTTCAGTGAAATATCGAATTTTATTAATGAAATAAAATTTTATATTTTCACTGTTGAGCAAAGTTAACACCCCACTGGATCCCTGGTCAGCAAAAGAACACAGTTGCTATGGTTACAAGTGACTGCCTACTGTTGCCTGGGTGACAGCTTCAAGCAAACAATAACTGTGAACTCATTCAGATATTGCCTGGACATGAATTATCTGCCCCTGAAGTGCCTGTAACAAGGGCCATAACTCCTCATTTGAGACTGGAAATACAATCATTGCTCACAACCGCTCATCTAGGCTGACATGTTCGCTTTAGCCAACTTATAATTATTTCTGTTGACATTTTGAACACTAAGTTTAACTATGAAAATTTACTGGGGTTTAATTAACCTAAGAGTTTCTTTGATAAAATATTTAAAATTAAAAAAAACTATAAATTATGAGACACTGTAAGCTTGTGGGGTGCACAGGCAAATATAACAAAGTTTGACAATATTCCCCAATGTGTTTGCACCCTTCCTTTTTCAGGTGTTCAAATGATTATTTTCCAATATTTGGACATACTCAAAATAATGGGGAACAAAAATGTGCTCTTTTTCACAAAAATGGTCCCAAATGAAGATTTAACATGGTCCCAAATGAAGATTTGACATGGTCCCAAATGAAGATTTGACATGGTCTCAAATGAAGATTTGACATGGTCCCAAATGAAGATTTGACATGGTCCCAAATGAAGATTTGACATGGTCTCAAATGAAGATTTGACATGGTCCCAAATGAAGATTTGACATGGTCTCAAATGAAGATTTGACATGGTCCCAAATGAAGATTTGACATGGTCCCAAATGAAGATTTGACATGGTCCCAAATGAAGATTTAACATGGTCCCAAATGAAGATTTAACATGGTCCCAAATGAAGATTTGACATGGTCCCAAATGAAGATTTGACATGGTCTCAAATGAAGAATTGACAGACCCTTATTTTCTGCTGCAGCATTCCAGGTCAGACATATTATATGTTCATTAAATTTTTGACATACAAAATAATCTCATACAAACCTTGGCGAAACTGGCTTGTCCAAATGCTGTTCATGCAGAAAAATGAAGACTTTTCATGGTCAATACCAAATCATGGACAAATCTTGGGACTCCACAGTTTAGCTTGTACTTCAGACTTGGATATTGTTAAAAGAAAATATTCACACTGTCCCAACCTTATGCAAGTATTCTAATTGTAAATGAAAACATTCTAATCAACACTTTATTCCACACTAGACAACTAGTGTTCAGTTTGCATCATTTACATATCAACACGACAGAATTATCAGAAAAGGTGTCTGCGAATTTCCATTGTGCGAGGACAACATAGTGTGACCAACATACAAAGTTAGCAACCTTGGGTCACAGAAACAAATGAGGCGCGTCGTGAGAAATCTGGTCTTAATGCATGTGCACAGAGTGTCGTCCCCGATTAGCCTGTGCAGTTCGCACAGGCTAATCCAGGACGACACTTTCTGCTTTTATGGGATTTCCTGCTTCAAGGAAGTCTCTTCTAAACATAAATCCACTGCAGGTGGAAAGTGCCGTCCTGGATTAGCCTGTGCAGACTGCACAGGCTAATCCGGGATGACACTTTACGCACGTGCATTAAGACCGGTTTTATCATGACGTGCCACAAATATGGGTTATGGGGCATAAGGGTATATTACATAGCCACAGAAATGACTGGGACCTGACATGTACACTGTCTTTGTTAATGGGAAGCATATTAAGGCACTGTAATACATTTAATAATTATAAAATAGATGTAATAAGCGAGTAGTAACACCACATAAACCACCTTCTTTAGCCAAGGTGATCGTATGTTTATGGTTTTTGAACATAGATCATTGTAGATCATAAAATATTTATTTACATTTTCTAGATACAAGTCTATCCTGAAGTGGACTGAAATCCAAACTTCCATTTAACATAATTTTAAGCAAGCTTAAATCTCGGGTTGAAAACCAGAAGGAACTATTTTCTATTGATTTCATTGGCAGTTAGTGCCTTCTGGTTTTCAAGTCTTTTCCTCAAGTCTTTATTTTCCTATCTGTGTTCTTTCCTTTTTCTATAGATGATAGATGCCCCCACTTTCCAAAGATGTCTAAAAAATGCCCCATTATCAAATATAGAACAAAACTTTCTGGCCCCATGTGTTGTCATCAAACCTTCATGCAGAATTTGCCATTTGATGTCTTTAAGTGTAAAATGCAAGACTTGATTCAAAACCATCAACCATGAGTTATACAGCCTGCCCTAGTTTCCATCTATTTTAGCCCCGTGTGATCACTGTTGCATGACAGCGCTGCACACAGCCCTGGCTCTACCTCATGAAGGTCCAGTAACAACACACAAAGATCAAAGGAGCATGCAGTGCTCTATAAGGGAGTCTGACCTTACGATTGGCTACTTCCACTATGATATTTGTATAGCAAGAAAAATACAATAATCTGATCATTTGCAGACACAAATATTTGCAATATAAACAAATTACAATCATACTTGAAAATGTGATCTTCACCACTTAAAAACAGTTTTGCAATAATGTACTGGATTAAAAATTTTATCATCGGACTTAACAACTACACGTTATCAAATAGATGTCTTGTAACAGTTTTTATATGAATTATTTTCCGATCACTCTGCATAAATGCCATGAGAAAAAGGGGAGGCAATTTAGTATATAAACTAAAAGCTCTTTCTCCGTAGATTATCTCCCCTCTACAGCCACGGCACACTCCTTTGACCAGACTGTCTTCAATATTCGAATGAACAGTTTCTCAAAATTTTACCAAACAATATTCCTTAAAGCTGCTGTTGCCACGTAATACAAGCACATTTTGGACGGAACAGCTGCAGTTGTTTATCTGAATATGCCAAATTGTGAGAAATGATAAGCCAACACGAGCCAACACTAATAGATGCTTAGAAAATGAATAAGACTCAAACATTCCAGGGTTTTTTTTCAGTGACTTTTGAATATGGCCTTTTCTGTGAACTATTAATTCCAAACTAGTATCAAATTATAACACGTGATTTTGTTTTATTTAATCACACTTTAATTACAAACACATGATATTAAAGTATGATCTTTACATTCATAAAACCTTATCACGCATCATTCAAGTTAAATTTCTCTCTTTTGCAGATTTGATATTGTCAATTATTCTTTAAATCTGCAAAATGTCCAATGGCTTCACTTGGGTCAGACACGTAGATAGAAATGTCACATGATTGAGATGTAAAAGGCTCATTAAGGGACAAAACAGGGGTTTCATCGATGTTATTTTGGTCACCACTATCAGTATGTGAATTTGATTGACTTGCATAGGTCACTGACAGTAAATCTACTTGTGAAGACACTAAAGTTGAAACTGTTGAACTGCAGCACAAATTGTCTTTGGGGGCTTCACTTACTGTTTTCTCACTTAAAATTGCCTGTTTGAAACGATGACTCATTTTCCTGTCAGATAAGCTTGTCTTTTTATAAACAAAAAATTCACATAGTACTGCGAGTTTCATGAAAAATGCATTGCGATTACTTAAAGAAAAAAAAAACAAGAAGAAAATAATCCGCAGTGTTCACACTTAAAAAATCCAAACGCTTGATTCAATATAGATCATAACCCAATGAGCGTTTACAGTGACCCGGATGAGCACATGTTTAACTAACCGACTGGTTCACGAAAATATCGATAAAACGTTACACGAGACCTTTCAAAGCGGTTTAGACATAAAACTATTACCGAAATGTTATCCAGTGTAAACAAAATTCACAAACATAATTAAGATTTCTTTTTTTTTTATACACTTTTCCATTTGTGAATTTTGGGCAGAAAATTGTGAAAAAAGTATACTTTTTGGCTTTGTGAATGGTACCGAATATCGGCATGAAAACGAATCCAAAAATATGCTGAATTCATAAGGTAAATTTGTATTTCCTTTATGGCTATATAAATCCGATGACGAATCATGATTAATCATTTGTGAATTTCATGGAAATGACATCATTTGCATGATAGTGTAGCAAAAATGTAAAGAAAGTGTTCCCAACTCTTTTACCCAGTAGAAAAAACTTAGTTTTTGTTTTTAATGTAATGAGAACTATTTGTGAAATGTTGTTCACAGTTCATGCAAATATTGAAAACAGTCGTAAGATTGGTGAAAAGGAAACATGGACTTACTGTATCCCTGCTGACCAGCCATGTCCCCACCGCTCCCTGTCGCACCACTGGGGTCAAAGTTCATTCCAGTTGCCATAGAAACACTGGGGTCCCAGCCCTCCTGAGAGTGTGACCCCATTCCTAACTCCACCCCGGTGATTTCCAAGTCCTCACTATCACCTGCCTCAGTTTTAACACTCACACCACTCATGTCCCCCATGCTGTTATCTCGCGTATTACCACCTCCCTCGTTCAGCATATTGGAATTACTAGAGTTTGACTGTTCATTGTCACTCGTGTTTTCTCCAGTGGATTGACCTTCCCCTGCCTCTTGTTTTACATTTTGTGCAAAGGGTGACAGTCCAGGTATGATTTGTTCCTGAGAGGTGGGTGTGTTGAACTCTCCGGATGCTCCCCGGGGCCTTGAGAGGGGGTAGGGCTGGTGACGGGGTGTGGACTGACGGGGCCCGGGGAAGTATGGCCCGTGAGCTCCCCGCCTGGGCCCGGGCCCCATGCTGGCCTGCATCTGGGCTTGAGCCATCTGTGCCTGCGCCATCTGGGCCTGCGCCATCTGGGCCTGGGCTAGTTGGGCTTGCAGCTTCTCTCGCTCTCTCTCCTGCTCTGCTTCCTTCTCCAGCTGTTTCTTGCGGTGGTGCCCTGTAGAGCGAACAGACAGGTTATGGAAAGATCCAGAACGAAATAGCAGGGTACCTTTTTGGTTCCACCCAGCTGCCCCTAAACACCGGAATATTGATTATCTTGTAAAATTTCATACATTTTCATCAAATATTTAATGACAAACGAGTCCATGTGTAAAACCTTAATTACGAGCATTAAAATGATAAATCAAATAACTGGCCCACCTTCAGGGCTTGAATTTAACCATTTGTGCCACTAGCAAATCTGTGTGAGTGGCAAACATTTGTTTCTTCTCGCAATTTCTCTAAGTAATAGCAAAATGAACTTAATACCTTCTATTGTTTACTAGCAAATTTTTGCGAGCAGCAGAAAAATTCACTTAACAAAACTGATTTTTAGGGCTTCCATTAAGGGAAGTTTGGGAGTCATTTACTCCCAGTTTTTGTCACATGACTTCCAAAATTTCAGCCATGAAAGAACTTCCAAAATTTCAGCCATGGAAGTGCCATCATGTAAGGATGAACAAGTTAGAAGAAAAATTAAGTAATTTATCTAAATATTAACCTCTTTCACTGAATAAATTGGCATATAAACACTCGATGAAAAATAACTGGCCTTAAAAACACCTTGATATTATACATTACTTAATTTCATTTCTGAAATACTCAGGACTTATGTAGCGCAATACTGTCATAACTTCCAAATATTATGAGCAAAACTTCCAAAATCAGAGGCCAGGAAGTTCAAACTTCCAGTTTTCAAAAGTTAATGAAAGCCCTGTGATTTTGCAATTGTGTGAGTGCTCAATTCGAGCCCTGGCCTTTCTACCCTGCTCCTTATAAGCCGCGTACTGTAACTGATCCTAGATCTTTCCCTAGAGATCTTTCCCTATAGATCTTTCCCGCGAATGACCGTCGGAAAAACTTGTCCGAAAACTGGTCCTCGTGTCCGGTGAAAATTTCGGTCAAAAATATTTTATGACAGCGACTGCTGTATCTGTTTCCACAACAGTCAAAAAGTCATACTTGAGGCAGTGTTCTGCCGTGAATTTGGACTATTGGGGACAAGGGCCCTCTAGGCTTGAAAAAGTCGGGACAAAGTACAAAAATGAAGGGACACAGACAAAAAAAAGTTTTTCACCTGAATATTCCCAAAGCAGCTAGGTTTTGTTTTGAAAAGTACGTACAAGCTGTTTTCATTCATGTTCGTTTTTATTTTCTGTTCGAAAAAGGATTAATACATAATATTAAGTTCTTAATTAATTCATAACGTTCTGTTGATCAACGTAACACTGCATTCTTGCATACCTTATAACCTTGCATTATTTATTCCAGTTTGAACAAACAATAAAATCCGTTATAAACACAATGCGTTAATAATGAAACCGGTTAAAACAACAAAGTGTAACAGAGTGACACCAACAATTAGCCGGGCATCCAAAACTGTAAGCCGTTAGCAACACCCATAGCAACAGTGTCGGTTAATTCGACTTCATTGATGTGTCTGCCGAAATGCGGCTGTCGTCTATCAGTTTATCGCTGAAAAGCGTGTTTCACGCTTAGCATGTTGACCGCGTATCGATTGATACTACTGTATCTGAACTGTTCAAGCGCTGCCGATAGAGCGTTAATAAATTAGTGTTTTATGGAAAAAATTAGTTATAAATTGACGCCACGATCAATGATATAAATTTTACTAAATACACACCTAATGATTTACTTGTAAATTGTGTGCGCCCGCGGACCTGCTTACAAAAATGTGGTGGGGACAAATCATTCATTTTTGCGCCAATGGCGCAAGGCCGCATCCACGGCAGAACACTGCTTGAGGGTCCCTGATTGTGATGAAGACGTTAAAAGGACTTTGACAAATACAATTGAATTCATATATATCTTGCAAAATTAACATGCTGATAGTAGTAGCTTTAGTTGATAAAGCACTCTCAAGTGTATATTGTTTTAGTTTTCTTCAAAGATATTGTTTTTATCGTATTTTAATGTTTCTTGCAAAAAAATAAGTGGCCAGTAATAGTTTGTCCGGGCCAGTAATATTTGGAGCATTACCAGTCCTCTTGGCAACTTTTGGGGAGACTGGTAGTGTTGTGCCGATTAATCATTTTGTCGATTAATCAATGACTAATAGGTAATGATTAATTAGTCAATTAAGATTTGGAGTTCGTCAATTAAATGAAGATAACTATGCATGAGTTGTCTTTCTTGAAAAATTTCCAATCCCTTTATTTTAACTTGAACAAGTGATCTGATTCATTTATATGTTTCAGTGACCAAATACTATAATTTGGGCCGAAAATAAAATATTGTTTGTTTCCCCTCCCGCGACCCATCCTAATAAAGGGTGGGTCGGTAGGTCGGAAAAATATTTTATTTTATATACGAAATAAGTCATTTCCATTCATGTTTTCCTTATGTTTGAAATGTTACGTTATCATATAAATTCTTTATATTTTCGTTGTAGTAGATTAATAAAGTTCTGCTTATTTACGTAATACTCTGTTTTAATTACCTGACAATAATTTATCAAAAAATTGAACAAACAATAACATACGTTAAAAACAAGAGCGTTAATAATAAAATCCTGTTAAATCTAAGGACTAATAGCTTGACGTAAGAATTGGCGGGCATCCAAAACAGAACGCTGTTAGCAACAACCATAGCAACGGTGACTGTCAAACTGCGGCTAGCAGATTGCAGCTGAAAAGCGTGTTACACGCTTAGCACGTGGATAGTGGTTTAAAGCATCAATCTGTAATACTGTATCTGAACAACTCAAATGCTAGAGGATAAATGAATTAGCTTTCTACGAAAATTAAAACAAATAGGACTTCGTTCATTAATAAAAAGAAAGCAACAGAACATTTTTGGATAAATTAAAATAAAAAGAAAAGGCGCTGAAGTTTATTTCCTTTCATTTTTGACAAGGACTTTAGTTCCGCTAACTTTCATTAAAATGTTGCCTCAGCCAAAGTAATTCTAATCCGTGTAGAGTGATGAGTTTGGAAAACACTTTCCTTAATTATTACTAGATCTAGTAATTGTATTTTTTCAACAAAATAAGACGTTTGACGCGATCAATTTCTCGAGTTACATGACGTCGTAATTCATATTCTTAGTAAACGGTTCCTTTCACAAAAATTCACAAAAATTATGATATCTATTTATAATTAATTATTTATTTACTATTTTTTATTAGTAATTTATTACAAACGCGGCTGTTAGAAACACGCATATCTATAACAAAACACATACCTAACGCAAATGTGTTACAAATGACTTACACCTTTACCAATTAAAATTAGAATGAGGGCGTGATAAACTTTCAAACGACGACACTCATTTGCATGCTGGAAATTTTATGCGTTCTCATTGGCTGACTGTTTGGCTCTTGTTAAGCTGACTCCTCCTGCGTCAAGATTTTATCGATAATGCAGTCTTCATGCTAATTTTTTCAAAGCACTTGCCAGTTCGGGCAAGCTTGTTAGCAAAACCACTTGCCCGAAATCTGTTTAACTTGTCCGAAATATTTAATTTCAAATGGTAATGTACAGCAATATAAAAAAATGATTACGTTTTTAAATTTTTGTTTTATTTCTATAAACATTTCATCTTGTTTTTGTTGTTCTCTCTCAAAATACATAAGGTTCGATCATCATATTTTGTGCATCATGCATCACAATGTGATTAAACCGTTAAACAGGTATATATTTCGGGTCAAAAAGATACATGGCTCCACTAATAAGGAGCACAATGGAAAGCTGGACCAATTTGTTGATAATTAAAGAAGTCAGCATTTTAAGCTTTTAACAAAGAAGCATTTAATCGACTACGATGAATTGTCTGTATATTTCAATAAGCGTCTACACAATAATAACGACCTCACAGCATCATGACATCATAAGTTTATGTGTAAATACTCAGTGCCGATAATACAGGGGGTTTTGTATATATTTTCTATGAAGAAACAATCTAAAAAGCTATTTTTAATTGATTTTCTTTGTCCACACAGTATATAAAGCGTATAAAAACACTTGCCCGATTGGGCAAGCATCTGGCATTTTCTGCTAGCCCGAAATCAAATCTACTTGTCCTGGGCATCGGGCAACCCAGTTACGACGAAGACTGCTAATGGACACTTGGTGCATAAAGGCAAGTTTGTTTATTGCCGGTGGGCGTTCTTTGTCTTTAAAAAAACATGCATATGCGAGCGGAAATGGTTGCGCCCTAGAATCTGACACTGAATGTTATGTCGTCCTTTTCGTAAAAGCATGCGTCAAAATACGCCGAAGTACGCGTTCCTGAGAACTGTCCGTTTAAAGTCATTTTATAAGCGTCTTTTGAAAGTTAGATTTTTGTTTCATTTAAAAGCATGTGATAAAAAAGATCTGACACTCGTTGTCATTTTAAACCACATTTTATGAAACTCGTCCAGGAAATTCGTTAGTAAGCTCGCCAAAGGCTCGCTTACTAACAAAATTCCTGAACTCGCTTAAATAAAATATGGTATGAAATGACAACTCGTGTCAGATCCTATATATATTTTAATATGATTTGTAGAACTAATATTCGTCTCTAGTAAAGCTGTTATTTATTAATTACAAACAAAGAAGTCCATGATGGCTACACTCAGTTTTGTTGAAGATAGAGATATTACTTCTGTTAAAGTTTTGATCAAAAGTAATAAAATGTAAAAGTAAAACTAATAAAATTGTTGTCTAAGTATTCATTTGTCTAGCTGGCCAACTGTCATATTTCTTTAGCTCAACGTAATACCCTTGCTTATGAAAAAATAAATAATTGCCATTAACGAGTAGGGACCCAGGTATATTTTCTCTACCCTGGTATCCAAATTTTCGCAATCAGTTTTGGAGCAAAAGTATTAATGCTGCAGTTCAGAAAGATAATGGGGATAGACAGACAATGCATGCTAGCTCCCCTATACCAGTTAATCACCAGCCACTACATGCTGTGGTGAGCTAAAACTAACAAGATGAATAAAAGGCTAAACCAATCTATATGTATTGCTTATTTCTTCAGACCCTTAGCATTACATGTTCTTTGAGGTATGGTTTTTTTGTAGTTTTTTTATTATTCTGCATTTTTGTACCCAACACAACATAAAGATTTATAGTGTTTGTGCGGTTGCTTAACATTTCAATAATCAATATATGAGGCGCGTCGTGGGAAAACCGGACTTAATGCATGTGCGTAAAGTGTCGTCCCGGATTAGCCTGTGCAGTCTGCACAGGCTAATCCGGGACAGCACTTTCCGCTTTTATGGTATTTTCTGTTTCAAGGAAGTCTCTTCTAACCATAAATCCACTGTAGGCGGAAAGTGCCGTCCTGGATCAGCCTGTGCGGACTGCACAGGCTGATCCGGGATGACACTTTACGCACATGCATTAAGACGGGTTTTCTCACGGCGCGCCACAAATGTATCTTGTCAATAGTTCAGCGTGTTAGTAGGATAGTGCACAAACTGTATTTACAAAAACATGTTTCATGCCTATTTCCTTCATAATTGGTATATAAATCAGACACATATGTATTGCCAAACTAAATAAAACAATGTAAATCATTAAAACATTGCAGTCTAGAGTGTATTTCCTTTACTTTCAAGAATCCTGCTTAATCAGTTATTTAGTCAGAACTTGTTGCTGATTAATCGACAAAAATTTTGGACACTGATTAACAACACGGAAATTAACTTTCTTTATTTACTCAATATAATGTGTGTATTTAATACATTTGAACCCATCTAAGTCAATTTTGTTTAATATCTTGGAAATGTGTCTTCTGCAGAATTTAAATGTTGCTGAACATTGAGTTTACTGACGGAAAAGTTGTAACAAAAACAGAATTTTGATTAGCCAAATATTCAAATTGGTAGCCGTTAACTTATTTTTGCAAAACATATATAGTTGTGCAAGTCACTTTAAACACAAAGTAACACCAAAGCTTAATGTAACCTATGAAATCATGATAGTTTTAAGCAGAACATTTGGGTTATAAACTATTCCAGTGTTGTTTTTTTCACCTTTGGGGGAAAGGTGGTGGTGCCCTTCAGATGGGGAATTTTACGGCAAAAGGGAATTTATTTATTTTTAGGAAAGCATTATTACATTTTTGTATTCTACTTTGTAATAAAACATTAATGAATTGTTTTGCAAACAAATGATAACTTAGATCATGCACAAACTTGGTTTGGTAAGAATTGCAGGAATTGTTTACGAAAATTCCTCTATCTTAATCAATTTTTGTTCGATTTTGGTCATTTGACAAGTTTTTTCAAAATAAAGCATACATTCGGAGAGGAATTTTAAGACATATAGGGGGAAAATATATAAACTTTTTAAGCAAGGGAATGGGGCCGAATTTGGGCCCCCAAATTGGCCCTAAAAACACTGCATTCCCAGTCCTCCAAAGTAAAACCGGGTTGTGGGACAGTAAGGGGAGCTTACAGTGAAAATGGTGTCCAATAACCACCATCTGTGTTGTGGAACAGTAAGGAGAGCTTACAGTGAAAATGGTGGCCAATAACCACCATCTGTGTTGTGGGACAGTAAGGGGAGCTTACAGTGAAAATGGTGTCCAATAACCACCATCTGTGTTGTGGGACAGTAAGGGGAGCTTACAGTGAAAATGGTGTCCAATAACCATCATCTGTGTTGTGGGACAGTAAGGGGAGCTTACAGTGAAAATGGTGGCCAATAACCACCATCTGTGTTGTGGGACAGTAAGGGGAGCTTACAGTGAAAATGGTGGCCAATAACCACCATCTGTGTTGTGGGACAGTAAGGGGAGCTTACAGTGAAAATGGTGGCCAATAACCACCATCTGTGTTGTGGGACAGTAAGGGGAGCTTACAGTGAAAATGGTGGCCAATAACCACCATCTGTGTTGTGGGACAGTAAGGAGAGCTTACAGTGAAAATGGTGGCCAATAACCACCATCTGTGTTGTGGGACAGTAAGGGGAGCTTACAGTGAAAATGGTGTCCAATAACCACCATCTGTGTTGTGGGACAGTAAGGGGAGCTTACAGTGAAAATGGTGTCCAATAACCACCATCTGTGTTGTGGGACAGTAAGGGGAGCTTACAGTGAAAATGGTGGCCAATAACCACCATCTGTGTTGTGGGACAGTAAGGGGAGCTTACAGTGAAAATGGTGGCCAATAACCACCATCTGTGTTGTGGGACAGTAAGGGGAGCTTACAGTGAAAATGGTGGCCAATAACCACCATCTGTGTTGTGGGACCGTAAGGGGAGCTTACAGTGAAAATGGTCGCCAATAACCACCATCTGTGTTGTGGGACAGTAAGGGGAGCTTACAGTGAAAATGGTGGCCAATAACCACCATCTGTGTTGTGGGACCGTAAGGGGAGCTTAAAGTGCAAATGGTGGCCAATAACCACCATCTGTGTTGTGGGACCGTAAGGGGAGCTTACAGTGAAAATGGTGGCCAATAACCACCATCTGTGTTGTGGGACAGTAAGGAGAGCTTACAGTGAAAATGGTGGCCAATAACCACCATCTGTGTTGTGGAACAGTAAGGAGAGCTTACAGTGAAAATGGTGTTCAATAACCACCATCTGTGTTGTGGAACAGTATGGAGAGCTTACAGTGAAAATGGTGGCCAATAACCACCATCTGTGTTGTGGGACAGTAAGGGGAGCTTACAGTGAAAATGGTGGCCAATAACCACCATCTGTGTTGTGGGACAGTAAGGGGAGCTTACAGTGAAAATGGTGTCCAATAACCACCATCTGTGTTGTGGGACCGTAAGGGGAGCTTACAGTGAAAATGGTGTCCAATAACCACCATCTGTGTTGTGGGACAGTAAGGGGAGCTTACAGTGAAAATGGTGGCCAATAACCATCATCTGTGTTGTGGGACAGTAAGGGGAGCTTACAGTGAAAATGGTGGCCAATAACCACCATCTGTGTTGTGGGACAGTAAGGGGAGCTTACAGTGAAAATGGTGTCCAATAACCACCATCTGTGTTGTGGGACAGTAAGGGGAGCTTACAGTGAAAATGGTGTCCAATAACCACCATCTGTGTTGTTTTTCAGTAAGAATGGACTGCTCTAACAAACGGAAATCAAGAAACCAAGACTTGGCAATTAAGATTTTCTTATGATGGTAATGGTCTCTTTACCGGTAATCTATCAATATATAAACGCCGGAGAACAAAGACTTTACTAAGAAGAAAGATGGAAATGGGTGAATTTATCGTACCAATTACTTAACAGCAAAACATTGCTGCTAGTTTCAGCCCTAACTGTTTTGACAGAAGCCAAGGAATGTAGACATGACAATAGTGGACAAAGAATTTACTTCTAGTCCCCATTCTAACTTTTATGACAAAAGACAAGTAAGGCCTAAATTAAAATTAAGTTTGTTTGCCCTTTACCAACCAACCCACAAAACGGCCGCCCACTCAAAATATTTTATTGCAAAATCTGCGGTTATTTTTTTATTTAGTTCTTTTTTCTTGCTTTAAATTTCGTTTTTCCGCTCACAACTTCCATGATCATAAAGGCGCTTGAACAAAAGAGTATAATGCCTTTGAGTGTGAAAACAAGCGCCTAGTGACCGGATACTACTTAACATGGTGTGGTTCCCATTTTGTCGTGTACACACCAGTCTACGTATGAGGTCATCATCTGTGTACAGAATTACGTTTTGTTTCAAGGTTAGATACTAGTAAACAGTGAGGTGGTCCCCTTAAAAGTTGTCCGTATATTAAATAGTTCCCTTTTACTTCTGTCAAAAGAAAGAGACATTTCGCATAACGGACACGTCTTGTGTGCATTTTGATGTATCATGACACCGAATTACTTGAAATTTGAATATGCAACAGTTTATGTATAGACAGCATGTGCTTTTGTCGAAATTACGAGTGTTTCTTACAGGTGACTACAACCAAGTGAGATGAATTTTCTAGAAGTAGCATTATTTTATTTTTTTATTCATTTTAAATTTTGAAAGCAGAGAGAACCATCTTTCCAAAGAGAGACTCGCAATATCTGAATCAAAGAAAAGTGGCAAACGATGCAAAGAGTTTTTGCTATTTTACAATAGGACTAGGGGGTGTCACGATATTAGAAATCCATATTGCAATATATTGCGATATTTTTCAATTGATTGCGATATTTATTGCGATATATTGCGACCTCTGTATTTGTGTATTCAATAAACTTAAGACTGATAAAATCACTATGGAGAGCGCAATATTTTACTGGATGGTTTTTTAACTTTTTATTAACACCGATGTTGATGAAAGGCACAACAATAAAAACTTATAAATAGCAGATAGAAAAGCAAAACAATTATGAGCAACACTCTCAAACCGTCTGTCATTGCTGTTCACTGTATTTATTATATTACATTCAGAGTGATTTTTTACATGAACAGGTACTCTGTTCATGATGTATATTTGTTTTGTGCATAAACTATGCATGTATTGCACTCTTTATTTTAACTGGAAACAATGTCAGGTTTAATGTATTATTAAGCATAAACTTTTAAGAGAAAACGTGTATCAAACATAAATGGAATATTATTCAGAGATCGCGAAACTCAATAGGTGCTCAGCAGACACGTTGTCTGACAGCCTTCAATCAATAGGTGCTCAGCAGACACGTTGTCTGACAGCCTTCAATCAATAGGTGCTCAGCAGACACATTGTCTGACAGCCTTCAACATTATGTCAGACAACCAGATTGAAAGTCAGACACACAATGTGAAATGAGTAGAACTTTAAACAAATCTGTCAGACATGTCTGGCAAGCGCTTTGGATCTGTCAGACATTTTCAAATTGTGGCAGACATGTCTGACAGTGTGACACATTTCGCGGTGTCTGTTATTGGTCGCCAAGTCTATATATAATGGTCACGCTGTTGACCTTCACCCCTACAAAACTATCAACTTTACAAAATGATACTGGCTTTCAATTGTTTATCACTGACAATAAGCATGTTTTAATTCAGTCAAGTTTTGCAATCAATGTAATAATAACAAGAAAAAATACAAAACTGTAAAAAGACCAAATAAATAAAATGCAATATATCAGTATGGACATTCATATTGCAATATTTTATTGCATAATCAAATATTGCAATAAACCAATATACCGGTATATTTTGACACCCCTAAATGGGACCATATGGAGATTTGATTTTACCTATTTCTAACATTCAGCGTGTTTGTTGAAATCAATTAAAAAAAAAAAAAATCATAAAGTTGAAAAAAGTAAAACTTGCGATGATGTATTGTATGATCTATTGTGCGTGGTAGAGGAGAACAAGAAAATAACTGACAAAAGTTTCGATTTCAGTTAGCAAATCAACAGTGGCTGTGCAGAAAAGTCTCACCCTGATATTAACAAAATAGTGTATGTCAATACCGGCTTTGTTAAGGAATAATTCTTCTATCAGCAGCCAAAATTTTACATATGATACTAGTATTAAACTGTTCTTTCTTAAACTGTCATTTACAAAAACACGGTTTATATTTGAGAGGACAGAGACATCCGAGTTAGCAATATTTCTGATTCTTGTGACATTTTCATCGAATAGTTTTTTTATTTTTCAATTCATTGATTTGACATTTTTCTAGTCAAACAGTATGTATTTGATCTGTATTAATATGATTGGGACTGTCTAGCCAGTTCAGCCATTGATAATAATAATGTTTTCTTGTCAAACAGTATGTATTTGAACTGTATTAATATGATTGGGACTGTCTAGCCAGTTCAGCCATTGATAATAATAATGTTTTCTTGTCAAACAGTATGTATTTGAACTGTATTAATATGATTGGGACTGTCTAGCCAGTTCAGCCATTGATAATAATAATGTTTTCTTGTCAGACAGTATGTATTTGAACTGTATTAATATGATTGGGACTGTCTAGCCAGTTCAGCCATTGATAATAATAATGTTTTCTTGTCAGACAGTATGTATCTGATCTGTATTAATATGATTGGGACTGTCTAGTCAGTTCAGCCATTGATAATAATAATGTTTTCTTGTCAAACAGTATGTATTTGAACTGTATTAATATGATTGGGACTGTCTAGCCAGTTCAGCCATTGATAATAATAATGTTTTCTTGTCAAACAGTATGTATTTGATCTGTATTAATATGATTGTGACTGTCTAGTCAGTTCAGCCATTGATAATAATAATGTTTTCTTGTCAAACAGTATGTATTTGAACTGTATTAATATGATTGGGACTGTCTAGCCAGTTCAGCCATTGATAATAATAATGTTTTCTAGTCAAACAGTATGTATTTGATCTGTATTAATATGATTGGGACTGTCTAGCCAGTTCAGCCATTGATAATAATAATGTTTTCTAGTCAAACAGTATGTATTTGATCTGTATTAATATGATTGGGACTGTCTAGCCAGTTCAGCCATTGATAATAATAATGTTTTCTAGTCAAACAGTATGTATTTGAACTGTATTAATATGATTGGGACTGTCTAGCCAGTTCAGCCATTGATAATAATAATGTTTTCTAGTCAAACAGTATGTATTTGAACTGTATTAATATGATTGGGACTGTCTAGCCAGTTCAGCCATTGATAATAATAATGTTTTCTTGTCAAACAGTATGTATTTGAACTGTATTAATATGATTGGGACTGTCTAGCCAGTTCAGCCATTGATAATAATAATGTTTTCTTGTCAAACAGTATGTATTTGATCTGTATTAATATGATTGGGACTGTCTAGCCAGTTCAGCCATTGATAATAATAATGTTTTCTTGTCAAACAGTATGTATTTGAACTGTATTAATATGATTGGGACTGTCTAGCCAGTTCAGCCATTGATAATAATAATGTTTTCTTGTCAAACAGTATGTATTTGAACTGTATTAATATGATTGGGACTGTCTAGCCAGTTCAGCCATTGATAATAATAATGTTTTCTAGTCAAACAGTATGTATTTGAACTGTATTAATATGATTGGGACTGTCTAGCCAGTTCAGCCATTGATAATAATAATGTTTTCTTGTCAAACAGTATGTATTTGAACTGTATTAATATGATTGGGACTGTCTAGCCAGTTCAGCCATTGATAATAATAATGTTTTCTAGTCAAACAGTATGTATTTGATCTGTATTAATATGATTGGGACTGTCTAGCCAGTTCAGCCATTGATAATAATAATGTTTTCTAGTCAAACAGTATGTATTTGAACTGTATTAATATGATTGGGACTGTCTAGCCAGTTCAGCCATTGATAATAATAATGTTTTCTTGTCAAACAGTATGTATTTGAACTGTATTAATATGATTGGGACTGTCTAGCCAGTTCAGCCATTGATAATAATAATGTTTTCTAGTCAAACAGTATGTATTTGATCTGTATTAATATGATTGGGACTGTCTAGCCAGTTCAGCCATTGATAATAATAATGTTTTCTTGTCAGACAGTATGTATCTATGCTGTATTAATATGATTGGGACTGTCTAGCCAGTTCAGCCATTGATAATAATAATGTTTTCTTGTCAAACAGTATGTATTTGAACTGTATTAATATGATTGGGACTGTCTAGCCAGTTCAGCCATTGATAATAATAATGTTTTCTTGTCAAACAGTATGTATTTGATCTGTATTAATATGATTGGGACTGTCTAGCCAGTTCAGCCATTGATAATAATAATGTTTTCTTGTCAAACAGTATGTATTTGAACTGTATTAATATGATTGGGACTGTCTAGCCAGTTCAGCCATTGATAATAATAATGTTTTCTTGTCAAACAGTATGTATTTGAACTGTATTAATATGATTGGGACTGTCTAGCCAGTTCAGCCATTGATAATAATAATGTTTTCTAGTCAAACAGTATGTATTTGAACTGTATTAATATGATTGGGACTGTCTAGCCAGTTCAGCCATTGATAATAATAATGTTTTCTTGTCAAACAGTATGTATTTGATCTGTATTAATATGATTGGGACTGTCTAGCCAGTTCAGCCATTGATAATAATAATGTTTTCTAGTCAAACAGTATGTATTTGAACTGTATTAATATGATTGGGACTGTCTAGCCAGTTCAGCCATTGATAATAATAATGTTTTCTAGTCAAACAGTATGTATTTGATCTGTATTAATATGATTGGGACTGTCTAGCCAGTTCAGCCATTGATAATAATAATGTTTTCTTGTCAAACAGTATGTATTTGAACTGTATTAATATGATTGGGACTGTCTAGCCAGTTCAGCCATTGATAATAATGTTTTCTAGTCAAACAGTATGTATTTGAACTGTATTAATATGATTGGGACTGTCTAGCCAGTTCAGCCATTGATAATAATAATGTTTTCTTGTCAGACAGTATGTATTTGATCTGTATTAATATGATTGGGACTGTCTAGCCAGTTCAGCCATTGATAATAATAATGTTTTCTTGTCAAACAGTATGTATTTGAACTGTATTAATATGATTGGGACTGTCTAGCCAGTTCAGCCATTGATAATAATAATGTTTTCTTGTCAGACAGTATGTATTTGATCTGTATTAATATGATTGGGACTGTCTAGCCAGTTCAGCCATTGATAATAATAATGTTTTCTAGTCAAACAGTATGTATTTGAACTGTATTAATATGATTGGGACTGTCTAGCCAGTTCAGCCATTGATAATAATAATGTTTTCTTGTCAGACAGTATGTATTTGAACTGTATTAATATGATTGGGACTGTCTAGCCAGTTCAGCCATTGATAATAATAATGTTTTCTTGTCAAACAGTATGTATTTGAACTGTATTAATATGATTGGGACTGTCTAGCCAGTTCAGCCATTGATAATAATAATGTTTTCTTGTCAGACAGTATGTATTTGAACTGTATTAATATGATTGGGACTGTCTAGCCAGTTCACCCATTGATAATAATAATGTTTTCTTGTCAAACAGTATGTATTTGAACTGTATTAATATGATTGGGACTGTCTAGCCAGTTCAGCCATTGATAATAATAATGTTTTCTAGTCAAACAGTATGTATTTGAACTGTATTAATATGATTGGGACTGTCTAGCCAGTTCAGCCATTGATAATAATAATGTTTTCTTGTCAGACAGTATGTATTTGGTCTGTATTAATATGATTGGGACTGTCTAGCCAGTTCAGCCATTGATAATAATAATGTTTTCTTGTCAAACAGTATGTATTTGATCTGTATTAATATGATTGGGACTGTCTAGCCAGTTCAGCCATTGATAATAATAATGTTTTCTTGACAGACAGTATGTATTTGAACTGTATTAATATGATTGGGACTGTCTAGCCAGTTCAGCCATTGATAATAATAATGTTTTCTAGTCAAACAGTATGTATTTGAACTGTATTAATATGATTGGGACTGTCTAGCCAGTTCAGCCATTGATAATAATAATGTTTTCTTGTCAAACAGTATGTATTTGAACTGTATTAATATGATTGGGACTGTCTAGCCAGTTCAGCCATTGATAATAATAATGTTTTCTAGTCAAACAGTATGTATTTGAACTGTATTAATATGATTGGGACTGTCTAGCCAGTTCAGCCATTGATAATAATAATGTTTTCTTGTCAAACAGTATGTATTTGATCTGTATTAATATGATTGGGACTGTCTAGCCAGTTCAGCCATTGATAATAATAATGTTTTCTAGTCAAACAGTATGTATTTGAACTGTATTAATATGATTGGGACTGTCTAGCCAGTTCAGCCATTGATAATAATAATGTTTTCTTGTCAAACAGTATGTATTTGATCTGTATTAATATGATTGGGACTGTCTAGCTAGTTCAGCCATTGATAATAATAATGTTTTCTTGTCAAACAGTATGTATTTGAACTTTATTAATATGATTGGGACTGTCTAGCCAGTTCAGCCATTGATAATAATAATGTTTTCTAGTCAAACAGTATGTATTTGAACTGTATTAATATGATTGGGACTGTCTAGCCAGTTCAGCCATTGATAATAATAATGTTTTCTTGTCAGACAGTATGTATTTGATCTGTATTAATATGATTGGGACTGTCTAGCCAGTTCAGCCATTGATAATAATAATGTTTTCTTGTCAAACAGTATGTATTTGAACTGTATTAATATGATTGGGACTGTCTAGCCAGTTCAGCCATTGATAATAATAATGTTTTCTTGTCAGACAGTATGTATTTGATCTGTATTAATATGATTGGGACTGTCTAGCCAGTTCAGCCATTGATAATAATAATGTTTTCTAGTCAAACAGTATGTATTTGAACTGTATTAATATGATTGGGACTGTCTAGCCAGTTCAGCCATTGATAATAATAATGTTTTCTTGTCAGACAGTATGTATTTGAACTGTATTAATATGATTGGGACTGTCTAGCCAGTTCAGCCATTGATAATAATAATGTTTTCTTGTCAAACAGTATGTATTTGAACTGTATTAATATGATTGGGACTGTCTAGCCAGTTCAGCCATTGATAATAATAATGTTTTCTTGTCAAACAGTATGTATTTGAACTGTATTAATATGATTGGGACTGTCTAGCCAGTTCAGCCATTGATAATAATAATGTTTTCTTGTCAAACAGTATGTATTTGAACTGTATTAATATGATTGGGACTGTCTAGCCAGTTCAGCCATTGATAATAATAATGTTTTCTAGTCAAACAGTATGTATTTGAACTGTATTAATATGATTGGGACTGTCTAGCCAGTTCAGCCATTGATAATAATAATGTTTTCTTGTCAGACAGTATGTATTTGATCTGTATTAATATGATTGGGACTGTCTAGCCAGTTCAGCCATTGATAATAATAATGTTTTCTTGTCAAACAGTATGTATTTGATCTGTATTAATATGATTGGGACTGTCTAGCCAGTTCAGCCATTGATAATAATAATGTTTTCTTGACAGACAGTATGTATTTGAACTGTATTAATATGATTGGGACTGTCTAGCCAGTTCAGCCATTGATAATAATAATGTTTTCTAGTCAAACAGTATGTATTTGAACTGTATTAATATGATTGGGACTGTCTAGCCAGTTCAGCCATTGATAATAATAATGTTTTCTTGTCAAACAGTATGTATTTGAACTGTATTAACATGATTGGGACTGTCTAGCCAGTTCAGCCATTGATAATAATAATGTTTTCTTGTCAAACAGTATGTATTTGATCTGTATTAATATGATTGGGACTGTCTAGCCAGTTCAGCCATTGATAATAATAATGTTTTCTTGTCAAACAGTATGTATTTGATCTGTATTAATATGATTGGGACTGTCTAGCCAGTTCAGCCATTGATAATAATAATGTTTTCTTGACAGACAGTATGTATTTGAACTGTATTAATATGATTGGGACTGTCTAGCCAGTTCAGCCATTGATAATAATAATGTTTTCTAGTCAAACAGTATGTATTTGAACTGTATTAATATGATTGGGACTGTCTAGCCAGTTCAGCCATTGATAATAATAATGTTTTCTTGTCAGACAGTATGTATTTGATCTGTATTAATATGATTGGGACTGTCTAGCCAGTTCAGCCATTGATAATAATAATGTTTTCTTGTCAAACAGTATGTATTTGATCTGTATTAATATGATTGGGACTGTCTAGCCAGTTCAGCCATTGATAATAATAATGTTTTCTTGTCAAACAGTATGTATTTGAACTGTATTAATATGATTGGGACTGTCTAGCCAGTTCAGCCATTGATAATAATAATGTTTTCTTGTCAAACAGTATGTATTTGATCTGTATTAATATGATTGGGACTGTCTAGCCAGTTCAGCCATTGATAATAATAATGTTTTCTAGTCAAACAGTATGTATTTGATCTGTATTAATATGATTGGGACTGTCTAGCCAGTTCAGCCATTGATAATAATAATGTTTTCTTGTCAGACAGTATGTATCTATGCTGTATTAATATGATTGGGACTGTCTAGCCAGTTCAGCCATTGATAATAATAATGTTTTCTAGTCAAACAGTATGTATTTGAACTGTATTAATATGATTGGGACTGTCTAGCCAGTTCAGCCATTGATAATAATAATGTTTTCTTGTCAGACAGTATGTATTTGATCTGTATTAATATGATTGGGACTGTCTAGCCAGTTCAGCCATTGATAATAATAATGTTTTCTTGTCAGACAGTATGTATCTATGCTGTATTAATATGATTGGGACTGTCTAGCCAGTTCAGCCATTGATAATAATAATGTTTTCTAGTCAAACAGTATGTATTTGATCTGTATTAATATGATTGGGACTGTCTAGCCAGTTCAGCCATTGATAATAATAATGTTTTCTTGTCAGACAGTATGTATCTATGCTGTATTAATATGATTGGGACTGTCTAGCCAGTTCAGCCATTGATAATAATAATGTTTTCTAGTCAAACAGTATGTATTTGAACTGTATTAATATGATTGGGACTGTCTAGCCAGTTCAGCCATTGATAATAATAATGTTTTCTAGTCAAACAGTATGTATTTGATCTGTATTAATATGATTGGGACTGTCTAGCCAGTTCAGCCATTGATAATAATAATGTTTTCTAGTCAAACAGTATGTATTTGATCTGTATTAATATGATTGGGACTGTCTAGCCAGTTCAGCCATTGATAATAATAATGTTTTCTTGTCAAACAGTATGTATTTGATCTGTATTAATATGATTGGGACTGTCTAGCCAGTTCAGCCATTGATAATAATAATGTTTTCTAGTCAAACAGTATGTATTTGAACTGTATTAATATGATTGGGACTGTCTAGCCAGTTCAGCCATTGATAATAATAATGTTTTCTTGTCAAACAGTATGTATTTGAACTGTATTAATATGATTGGGACTGTCTAGCCAGTTCAGCCATTGATAATAATAATGTTTTCTAGTCAAACAGTATGTATTTGAACTGTATTAATATGATTGGGACTGTCTAGCCAGTTCAGCCATTGATAATAATAATGTTTTCTTGTCAGACAGTATGTATCTATGCTGTATTAATATGATTGGGACTGTCTAGCCAGTTCAGCCATTGATAATAATAATGTTTTCTTGTCAAACAGTATGTATTTGATCTGTATTAATATGATTGGGACTGTCTAGCCAGTTCAGCCATTGATAATAATAATGTTTTCTAGTCAAACAGTATGTATTTGAACTGTATTAATATGATTGGGACTGTCTAGCCAGTTCAGCCATTGATAATAATAATGTTTTCTTGTCAGACAGTATGTATTTGATCTGTATTAATATGATTGGGACTGTCTAGCCAGTTCAGCCATTGATAATAATAATGTTTTCTTGTCAAACAGTATGTATTTGAACTGTATTAATATGATTGGGACTGTCTAGCCAGTTCAGCCATTGATAATAATAATGTTTTCTTGTCAGACAGTATGTATTTGAACTGTATTAATATGATTGGGACTGTCTAGCCAGTTCAGCCATTGATAATAATAATGTTTTCTTGTCAGACAGTATGTATCTATGCTGTATAAATTAATATGTGTGTCTAGTTAATTCAGACATTGGTATGAAATAGAATACAAGTACTTAACAATTTGTTTTTAAAGCATTGCATATTCTATTTTATGTTATGTGCCGTATTAAAGCCAGTTTTACCATGTACATGTACAATATTGGTTGTATCAATCAAGACGAAGAAAGTAATTGTGATTTTCAAACAAAGATAATGTATTGCTATTTAAATGACGACATTCATGTATGACAAAGATTAAATTCTCTGAATAAAATAAAATATATTTTTCCTACCTACCGACCCACCTCCAAATTTGTGGGTCGTTAAAGGCAAACAAAAGATTTTTTAATTTAGGCCTAATGTAGACTTGACAATATTATGAGTAATGAACATAGAAAAAGTTCTCTTTACAGCTACTTCCCATTCTTACTTTTGAGACAGAAGCCCAGGAATGACGACTTGACGTCCTCATGATCGTCGAGATACGACTTTCCTGACTCGGATCCGAGATGACTGAGAGTGCCGTCTGCCACGCTGGCCGTGAGAATGACCGACTCCTCATCTGTGTGCTCTGCCAACTGCTCCACCTGCAGAATACCACACAAATAATCATGTACACCTGTAGAATATCACACACATTTTCATGTACACCTACAGAATATCACACACATATTCATTTACACCTGCAAAAAATCACACACATATTCATGTACACCTGCTGAATATCACATACATATTCATGTATACCTACTGAATATCACACACATATTCATGTACAACTGCGAAATACCACACACATGCTCATGCACACCTGCAGAATATCACACACATATTCATGTACAACTGCGAAATACCACACACATGCTCATGTACACCTGCAGAATATCACATACATATTCATGTACACCTGCTGAATATCACATACATATTCATTTACACCTGCTGAATATCACATACATATTCATTTACACCTGCTGAATATCACATACATATTCACGTACACCTGATGGATATTACACACATATTCATGTACACCTGCTGAATATCACACACATATTCATTTACACCTGCTGAATATCACATACATATTCATGTACACTTGCAGAATATCACACACATATTCATGTACAACTGCGAAATACCACACACATGCTCATGTACACCTGCAGAATATCACACACATATTCATGTACACCTACAGTATACCACACACATATTCATGTACACCTGCAGAATTTCACACAAATATTCATGTAAACCTACAGAATATCACACACATATTCATGTACACTTACAGAATATCGCACACATATTCATGTACACCTGCAGAATATCACACACATATTCATGTACATGTGCAAAATACCACACAAAGACTCATGTACAGCACTCAGAATACCACAAAAATATTCATGTACATCTGCAGAATATCACACAAATATTCGTGTCCACCTGCAGAACGTCACACAGACAGTCATGTACACCTGCAAAATATCACAAACATGTTCTTGTAAACCTGCAGAATATCACACAAATATTCATGTTCCCCTGCAGAATATCATACAAATATTAATGTACACCTGCAAAATATAACACAAATATTCATGTACCCCTGCAGAATATCACACAAATATGTGCACCTGCAAAATATCACACAAATATTCATGTATCCCTGCAGAATATCACACTAATATTCATGTAAACCTGCATGAACATGACCAGGTTGAGTTGTTCAGATTTTATAGTTAACTGTTTGTACCTGTGTTTAAGCAAATTTACTCCCATAAACAACAAGAGCTGTCAGAGGACAGCGCGCTCGACCATTCAAAGTATTTCAGTTGGTACATATTTTGGATCGTGAAAGGGGCATAAATTTGTTAAAATACAATATTTTTAAGTGAAGCCTTGTATAGTTTATACATTTTTGTACAAAAACTTTAACCACAAAGTCTATGTAAAAAGTGGGCTAACTCTGTCAAAATACAAAACAGAGTTATGGGTAATGTTGCCCCTGATACTAGAGTTGATGACAAAGGTTAGTTCCAACTTTCAAGTGAATAGCTTATGTAGTTTTGAAGTTACCAAACTTTTGAATATAAACTTTAAACAGAAAATCTAAGTGAAAAGGGGGCATAACTCTGTCAAAATACAAAATAGAGTTATGGGTAATGTTGCCCCTGGTACTAGAGTTGATGATAAAGGTTAATTCCAAGTTTCAAGTGGATAACTTATGTAGTTTTGAAGATACAAAACTTTTGAATATAAACTTTAACCAGAAAATCTATGTGAAAAAGGGATATAACTCTATCAAAATACAAAATCGAGTTATGGGTAATGTTCACCCTGATACTATAGTTGATGACTCAGGTATATTCCAAGTTTCAAGTGAATAGCTTTTGTAGTATTTAAGTTACAAAGCTTCTGAATATTAACTTTAACCAGAAAATCTATGTGAAAAAGGGGCATAACTCTGTCAAATACAAAACAGAGTTATGGGGAATGTTGCCCTTGATACTGGAGTGGATGACAACGGTTAGTTCCAAGTTTCAAGTGAAGAACTTGTGTAGTTTTGAAGTTACAAAACTTTGGAATATAAACTTCAACCAGAAAATCTAAGTGAAAAAGGGGCATAAATCTGTCAAAATACAGAACAGAGTTATGGGGAATGTTGCCCCTGACACTGGATTTAATGAAAAAAGTTAGTTCCAAGTTTCAAGTGAATAACTTGTGTAGTTTCGAAGTTACAAAACTTTTGAATATAAACTATAACCAGAAAATCTAAGTGAAAAAGGGTCATAAATCTGTCAAAATACAAAACAGAGTTATACTGAATGTTGCCCTTGACACTGGAGTTGATGAAAAAGGTTAGTAGATGCCGACGGTAGTAGGAAAGCTCACCTATTCTTCGAATAGTCGAGCTAAAAACGAAAGCAAATTCTTTGGCAATTATTTTAGGGGGAATTTTGATCTGAAAATATATACTTTTTCGTTGGTGGAATGATACCGAGTCTTGGCATCAAAACCTGTCCACCTGCAGAATATCACAAAAATATTCATATAGAACTGCAGAATATCACACAAATGTTGTAAACCTGCAAAATATCAAACACATATTGATGAACACCTGCAGAATATCACACAAATATTCGTGTCCACCTGCAGAACATCAAACATTGAGGGTTCTGTAGGAAACTATTGTATCTGCATAACATTTCTATATCAGATACAAAAGTCTCACAATCCCTCGATATTATATTCATTTCCACCTGCAGAATATCACACAGATAGTCATGTACACCTGCAAAATGTCACACGAATGTTCTTGTAGACCTGCAAAATATCACACAAATGTTCTTGTGCACCTGCATAATATCAAACAATTATTCATGTACCCCTGCAGAATATCACACAAATATTCATGTACACCTTCAGAATACCACACAAATATTCATGTACACCTGCAGAATATCACACAAATAATTATGTTCACCTGCAGAATATCACACAAATATTCATATAGACCTGCAGAATATCACACAAATGTTGTAAACCTGCAACATATCACACACATATTCATGAACATCTGCAGAATATCACACAAATGGTCTTGTAATCCTGAAAAAATGAACCAGCTAAATATCACAAAGATTCATGTACATCTGCAGAATATCACATAAATGTCCTTGTAAACCTGCAAAATATCACACAAATAGTTATGTACTCCTGCCAAATATCCCACAAATATTCATGTCAACCTGCAGAATATCCCACGTCTTGTAATTAGCAGAATATCACACAAATATTTATGTACACCTGCAAAATATCCCACAAATGTTCTTGTAAACCAGCAAAGTTTCACACTAATATTCATGTACACCAGTCCTGCAGAATCTCACACAAATAGAATCTGAGCCAGCCCAGTTCAAAATTTACCAGAGCACGGCTCAGGCTATGTTAGCTCTACCAGTAGCCGAAATAGCCATTGGCTTCTAAAATTTCAAATTGGCTACTTAAATTTCTGTAAATATTTACAGAAGAAGCATAAGTAACAGGTATTTTTTTATGAAATATTTTGGCTACTTATTCATATTTCTTTGTGCAAACCTTGCTCATTAGGGTTTCTGCTAATTTCGACCCCTACCCATCTGCAAATTTCAAGTTACACATTTAAGGCTCTAGTAAATAATCTGACTTGCATCATTTTGATGCAATCGATTTGCCAACTTCAAAAGCACTAGAAAATAATAGTTTCTTCATACCAATAGCATTATTTTACAAAATTCTTAGCCTTAATTGACACAAATTACCATTTGCAGCGCATTTAAATCGATATGCAGAAATAGAATTACTCTAACTTCAGTATTTTGACCCCTGACATTTTCATTTAGATCCCTTGAACGTTTGAGCAAGGGGTCCAGTAACTCCTGGTTTTCAAAATCTATTGAAATCCTAGGGCCGATATTCACAAAGCCCCTAAAGGAAACCTTACCACACGTTGAGCTTAAAGACATTGGGTGTCCTAGTTTGCGGTGACAGGAATGTTAATCCCTTGCATGCTTTTTTCATGGAGAAATACAGTTATTATCGTCAGTGAAGTGTTTCAAGATTGAGGGTCGTCTAAAAAGTCAATACTAGTTTGAAAATTTCGATAGAAATATTGATACAATAAACTTCGAAAACATACATAATTTTAAACAAAGCAGCATAGGTTTTCAATGCAATTTTACTTACAAGTGGTCTGAAACTTACAAACTGATTTTTAAATCGTAAATCGTTGAATGTATTTAACATTTCAAACTTCAAATACTGTACAGCATGTTTCATAGAAGACCCTAAAAATGACCTGTCCACTAAAGTGAAAATTTTTAATCAAATTTTTTATCTGAAATCCAATGATTTCTGTTTTCAAAAAGGTAATATACAAAACCTCCAAGCAACATTTACTAGTTAAAAAAAAAAAAAATGTGAAAAGACCTATACATGAAACACCCCCGAGACTTAAGGAATTTTATCATTTTAGAAACTTTGTGAATAAGGGCACTGGTCTGCAGTAACACAACACGAAGGCTCTGAAGGAAACCTACCAGCTGCTGTATTTGTGTCTTGAGGACTGCCTTCAGTATGACCTTGTACCCTGGAATGTCCTTGATCACGTCCATGTCGCAGTTAGCTCCCTTGCCAATGCAGTAAGCTACCTTATCGATGCAGAGTTAGCTCCCTTACCACACCAGTAGGCTACCTTACTGATGCAGAGTTAGCTCCCTTACCACTGCAGTAGGCTACCTTACCGATGCAGAGTTAGCTCCCTTACCAATGCAGTAGGCTACCTTACGGATGTAGAGTTTGCTCTCTTACAACTGGTTTATAAACAGCTTTCTCAGTGTTTGAATGAAGTTTTATCTGAAACAAAAAAAATCAAACTAGGTCAGGAGTATGTGAATCAAAAAGTATCAGTGTCAAGACAGCCCTAGTGGCTTAACAGTGTTCCAAATAATTGTCATGGGGGTTCATCAAAACCCCTGCGCACCCTTTCAGATATGGAAATTATAAGTAAAATCTTATTTTTTATGTTTCTTGTTTGTTTGCTGTTGTTGTTTTTATAAAAACTGGGGGTTTTATGGCTAAAACTGGGCTACCACTGGACCAAGTTTTCACATAAAAAACATGTAGACAAAATAACTATTATAGAAAAGTATTAACAGTAAGTTGACAATAGAATTTGCAAAAATAAAGTTCATTTACAGAAAATTAATACTGCATCATTGCTAAATTTGACCTCCATGTTTCTACAAATAGAAACGACAAACATATAATTATTATTTGATTATATAAACTGAGGTCATCGATGACACTTTCGCAGACGCAGGAAAATTAGTAGTAGTAGTAAAATTGTTATGAATATAATAAACCATAACGTGCACTAGGGGTGCAACAATATACCGGTATATCTGTATATTGCGATACATGCAATTGCAATATCGTACCGCGATCCGGTTTTGCTGTACCGCAATATTTATAGAAATTGTATGTACAAAACACCATTTAACAACATATGAAAATAATTAGTAAATTACGATATCTTATACACGAAACACATCAATTCAACTTGAAAGTAAATATTCATGTTAATATTCAATAAGTTGTCTCTCATAACAACAACAACAACATTTATAAGCTCTTAAGCATACAATTGCTTTTTAGCCATATACAAAAATAACACAATTGCTATACATGGATTAGAAAACTAGGAACTATTTATGGTATAAATGATAGAAGTTAACAAATAATGTAACAAATAATGTAAGTATCACTTTAATATTTCTATTAATTGTCATTCAATTATTTTTATATAGCATTTATAAAATTAATAGATAAATTGTTAAAATGTATTTAGGTTTCTAAACTATTCCTTAATTGGTTTGCATTGTATATATATTTTGAAAGATTGAGGATTCCCTTTTTATTTTGAGTCCTCATTAAATCATCAAATTCACTTAATGTTGGCCATCTTTGAAAATAAGGTTTCAAATATGTTTTTCTAATATCTCTGTATATTGGACATATGAACAAAAAATGGTATTCGATTTCTATGACGTTGAGATTACAAAATTTACACTTTCTATTTTCTCGAGCAATATTGTTGTATCGACCTCTTTCTATTTCTAATCTGTGTGATGACAAACGACATTTCGTTAACGCAATTATATATTTTTTCGTTTCAATGATATCAAGATATTGTTCTGTATCAAAAGTGTCTTACATGCGGCTGTATGTGATGAGTCGTGGTGAATTGTTTATCTCACTGTACCAGTGTTGTTTGCAATTATCAAATAATCGTTGTTTTTTAAGATTGTAAGTGTATGTGTAATAACACAGTAAACATTTTAATTCCAATACATGTTTATTTCATCAGCTGATTTAAATCTCCAATTTATCCACTGCAGCAAAACAACATTCAGATTTTTGACACCCCTGGTCATTTCCCTTAGAACACTTAATTCATTAATGCTCTATGGACAGTGCTTGTGTTGTTCAGGTACAGTATATTGATTGATGCTTTTGGACACCACTCAGTGTGTTACACACTTATTACAAACTACTAGACAATGGCCCAGTTCAGCAGTCACATCAAAGACTTTTGAAGTCAAACCAACACACCCTTGCTGCTAAGGAAGGCTTGCAGATTTGGAAGCCCAGCTAATGGATGACTTCACACTGTCAATATTCTTAGTTTTAACAGGTGTTACCTGTGTTTTTAACAGATTTTATTGTTTGTTCAAATTGGAAAAAAATTAAATGCATGGTAATTAAATGCATTCGTTTTATTTATAAAAAAATTATGAATTAATTACAAACAAAAAATAATTAATATATAATTTAAAATGCTTTATTTAACTGTTGACAGTACCAGATCATGTACAATTGCTGCAGTTCCCTTCGTATAATGTGATTAAAATAAGAAATGAAGAATGTTGGTGATTATAACGTACTATTCACTTATTCGAGATACGTTTGAAGTTCAGCAACTGGACATATAAATGATCTTTTTTCACTGCTTGGTGTTGATGTAGTTACCTGTTTTACCGTATTTAAGGTTCCAAACAGTAAAATTGAGTAAATACATGTACTAGATGTAAATTATATGTGTTTTTGTATTGTCTATTAATTTCGTCGTTATGCATTCAATATGTATTGTCTATTAGTTTTGCCATATCGTTGCACCCCCCCAGTATGTTATGAGGTTTCTGATTAAGAACAAAAGTTCACCACAACATTTTACAGAATTTGGATGACAATAGCTCAATGTGCATCGTTATTAGCAACAAAGATAAGGTGATGAATCGGCACGTTATTAATGAATTAGCTCGTATTATTCAGAATGTGTACAGGGCGCGTGCTGTCCGTTTAGATTGGTAATACTTTGATCTAACGTGTCAGTGCCTTTTTCAGGGCCAATTTGGGGCCGTTCCCCTGCTAAAAAGGTATATATTTTTCCCCTATATTTACCTTAAAATTCCCTTCAGAAAATAAGCATTATTAAAAAAAAAACTGACCAAAATCGGACAAAAACTGACTAAGATAGAGACATTTTCGTAAACAATTCCAGCTATTTTTCATCAAACCAAGTTCGTGCATAATCTAAGTTTTCATTTGCAGCAAAACAATGTTTTATAACAAAGTAGATTATAAACATGAACTATAGCTATTCTACAAACATAATTCCCTTTTTGTCGCAAAATTCCCCATCTGCAGGGCCCCGCCACATTTTTATTTCATTTCTTAGCTTCAATGACATTAAATAACTAACTTTTTCAAAAACATTTACCATTAAACGTCAATAAAATAGATGAGTGCAATAAAACGTTAATAGTGATCTTGTCTGCGTAATCTTAAATTAAATAAAAAAATCATACATGTATTTTTCAAATTTTATCCATTTGAAGTCAATGCACTGTAACCATTTAGCACGACAGAGTTTGCAGAACATTTTCTTCGATACCGCACTGCATTCGAGCCAGTCAAATTGCTTGAGCAAAACTGCCTGAAATGCAAGAAGTTTTGGCTCAACGTTTGGTTTCTTTGATGGCTGAGTGGGGACATCATCCGAATTAAGCTTTCATTTTTGCGTTTGCTACAGGGATCTCAGGGATCTCACTAGGATCTTAAAGTAGCAGTCCCAAATAGAAAAGAAATAAAATGTAAGTATGTGATGCGTGAAAGTGAATGGAATTTTTACAATTTATACATTTATACAATATATGACAGTTATAAATAAAATAATAATCATGATAATAATAATAATTATTATTATTATTCTTTATATTATTATTCTTCTTTATATTATTTTTACTGGGTTATGTAATTATAATGATAATATATAATACTTAATCATGTTTTATAAAACAATATTTTTGTACCAATAATTAATTTTAAAACAGGTAAATTCTGGACAATTAGCAATTGATGGTCTAAACTTGTTGACTGAATTGCAATTTGTAGGCCTAGTAAAAAGTTATGATGCGGTGATTACAGTAAAGCATAAGTAACTGTCAAGTAGAGTAATTGTGAAACAGGTTAACAACACAAAAATGTAAAAAGGAGCAATTATTGGTGATATTAAACACCAAAGTATGTGTTTGCATGTGTTTTACAAATGTTTGTGCCCTGTAAAATCGACGACGAAAATATATGACGTTGCAAAATGTGTACTTAAATTACCACTAGTATTGTTAAATTATGTCTTGTCATAGGTGTTATCTATACTAGAAAGTTCCTTAATGTATTATTATTGATCGATGCTTTTATATTCCTGTAAAAATTCAGCCCTAGATTTTCGTATAAAATTTCTGTCAAAACAAAAACTCCTATCACCGCATAACTGAGATTTAGTTGTTATTTATGAAATTGGATTTGCAATATAAATTAATGAAATCAGCTGAAGCTGTTTTTCACTCATTTTAACAATGTTGTTTGTTTCAAGTTGTCAAATATGTTCAAAACTGTTCTTTATTGAGGACGCCTTTTGTCACATTTCGGCGATTTCGCACATTCTAATTGACTTGTGCATTAAAGCACAGCAATAATTGACAATGTAATTTACCAATGAAAATTAACAGTAACTGCCTGGAATGATGTGGGCGGAGCTAAGGGACAGCTGTGGGCGGAGCTAAAGGACTAGACTTTGACAGCTGCAGTGTGTACTGGGGCCGATATTGATTTTATCGCGACTACTGCCGAGTTTACTGTAGGCACTCATGTATATGTGTTAAGTAACAGGGTATACGCAGTAAGCCAAAAAGCATGCGTCTAAAGGACTCTTGGCATGGGTTTGACATGCGTCCTTTTGAAAAAATATGCGTCCAAATACGCTTGATTTTGCGTTTCCGAGATCCCTGTGCTACAACTTTTAGATAGCCCAAAATTGAGCAGTGATCGTTGTGACATCTTGGAAAGAAATCATGGCAAACTTGTTATTTGATATTCGAGTCAAACATTTGCGTATCTGGATCAAATAAACTCGAAAACGATTATCACTTACCGAGTACCAATTAAATACTCAACACGTCCGTATTTTTGTTAATGACCATAACCCAATTACAAGGCAATTACAAAAGATGATCACGCTTCTGTAGGGCGTCGATCAATTACTTTGGCAAACAGCCGCTGTCAATCAAACGTGTGAAAAACCTATGCAAGGACAACGCTCCAATTAATCGGCTGATTGGATAGCAAGACACTTACAGCTGAATCATACGAGGACTTATAAAAATCAATATTGGCCATTCGCTGAGCAATGCACCTCAGACAATTGATTGGAGGCAGGGTTAAGTATGGCGCAGTAATACAGTAATACACATGACTGGACTCGATATCCTGTCGGGTTCTGTACGTCCGGTGTATTTGTAAACAACGTACATGCCAATCTTTGGACGTACAAAGGACTCCCGCTATTTGTAAAATGGAGGTACGACTGCAATTTTCTGGCGTATTTTATGCCCGGACGCCCAATAACGGAAGCGCTGGTCACGTGTTCGTTTTTATGTTGCGGATTATTACGCTACTTGGGCATTAATACTGTTACTAACTTACTAGCTACCAAAATTATAACTATTGCCAAAATTATTTATATAAGTCAATTAAACATCACCTAATTATATAATAGTCAAGTGAATTTTATTGGGCATATACATAGCATAACATAATCTTTATTCAGGATAAAATATCACAATGCATACGTTTAGCCTATTACATAAAATCAGTGTGAGAAATAGGGAAAACATGGAATAATCTGAGAAGGATTAACAGATGAAATGTACATACATGGTAGTGCAAACAACAATATTTTATAATTAATAAATTATTATTTATATGAAGTTTATTAAGTATCTATTTTAAATGTTAGGTTTGAATTCAAATCTGCCTAAGTTATGAGATGTTTCAATTCAAATTTTAGTCAAAACTTCAGACTAAGTTAGCAATTTACAAAATGACGAATGATTAATTAATACATTCAGCTAAATACAATGGGATCGTTTGCAACAGACATTTGAGAAAGAAAAAAAAATAACAAATGAAACCCAGAACAGTTAAATACTATGCTTTTAACAAATGTTTTAACAGAAGATAGTCCTTTCAATCATTCATTACCTTTATAACATTGCGCTTTCGGTTATTCCCATGCGCTTTCGGTTTCTGAACCGAAGCGCGCTTTAGATTATTCTAGCAACCCCCAAAAGTGTATGCGAATTATGGTAGTTTTGCAAAACCAGTACAGTATATAATGATATATATTGAATAACAGTACTGTTGATATCACACATGCTCAAGACCAATATGAAAAGCAAAATGTCCTACAGCAGTATTGCGAAACATACCAGATCCATTAAACAATGGAAATAGTATGCCGGCGAAGAAGTCAGTAAGTAACGTTTGTTTTTACCGACTGCCGGCTCATTTTAAGCACATACACCTTCCTTATATTAACTATACTCCATATACCTATTACCGGGATATTCCTATTATCGGGAATTTCCAAAATACATACATTTCACCCACATGTGCAATTTTTTTTTCAAAGTCCATCTCCCTTTGTTAAAATTTGGCTGCTAGCTGCAGTCAACTTTGGTTCCCATTCAATAATGTTGTTTTTAAAGGTAAATAAACTCATTTCAACGCTGTGTCTTGTAAAAGTTTGTTTTCAACAGCATTGTTAACTATAATTATTTAAAGAGAATAGATTAAACAATTTAGCAAATATAATGTAATACGACTGATGTTTTGTACAGTATCATTTGTTTAACCCTGAACATGATTTTTCTGAATTCTGATTAGCTGATATTCAGATTCACGGTAATAGGTGTATTGCCAGAACATAGATGGCTAATGACATGCACAAATTGTTGACACATCAGTTGTTTAAACTTGTAGTCTTTTTTTGATAAATTTGAATGATTTTGATAGAAGAATGTTGTATTGTTACAATACGCCAGCAGTCTTTATTTATATCTTTTTTGTTTTATGTTGCAAGCCAGTAAAAAAATAACATTCCCGGTAATTGGTATACCCAGTCTAATATTTCAAAAAATGTAACGTGCGTGATAAATTTACAGGCGTTATCAGAAAATGTAACAAAAAGTAAAGGCATATACCTTAATAAGCCTTACTGTCTCAATGTGTAACCGATTAATGCACATAAACACGTTTCCAGATTCAAATTTTCTTTGTTTTCATCTTTCTTATTTCCTTCATTTCAATCGGCCATATTTTTTTTAAATCCTCCGCTTTGAAGAGCTGACAAGGCGGTAAAAATTATAATCAACCGAAAGGAGTAAAGATTCATTTCCGTAATTCACGCGGTTGAACCATGTACTGCGGAAAAGGTGTCGGTTATTTCGTAACATAGCCTTTTCGTAGCCATTCATTTTCGGTTATTTCGTACACATCGATCGGTCAATTTGTAACCATGTCAGTCAATTCGTAACCACTTTGTTTGTGTGTGTCTTACTGATAATATATTCAGAAAAATAGGTATCAAATAATGCGTTGATACAAGTAAAATTGAACGAATGTAACATTTTAAATGTTTAGTTGTGTCAAAGTTTGAATGTGATTCTTGCATGGTCATGCAAATTTCATGAAATATTAAAATTAAAATGTTGTTATTCTCGGGTAATCAAATATCTTGAAATTTCGGTGTTTAAATCAAATAATAAAGAAATATTTTATTTTAACTCGAGAGACAAAATGAAAAAATTGGAATCAATACTATAAAAATAGAGCACGCAAAAAGCAAATATTTTGCTGTGCTGTTAAAGAATAAGCGGCTAATGGCAGAGGAAAAATCATACTTTTAAATTACATAAAATGATATTAAAACAGAAATAAATCTGATAAAACATACGTTTTATAAAATGTTAATAATTTTATTTGTTCCAGACATTTTTATGCAAACATGTTGAATGTATTTCGATAGTTTCATTAACTGTGTATTTTTTTCCACATTGACATCTGTTTATCAAGTTTAAATAACCTGTGTATGTGTCAACTTAGTTTCAAAGGAGCCCGTCTAGCAGTCATCTAATGGTCTGAACATGTATTGTTTTACCAGTAACAGGTTTCACACATTTCATTGTTTGTATTGTACAAACACTCACTCAGTCACTTTATCAGCTGGACAAGTCCAGTGTCGTTTTAAACATAAATAAGTCCCACATATATTTTTTGTACTGCAAGTGTTTTTGCATTCCATTAATTTAAATTCAAAGCGTAAATTACAAAAAAATTTAATTTCATTGCATGCAAAATTAAAAACAAAAGTCAATCTTTTTTTTATAGTTTTTAATGATAATGTAAAAAACCACATTACAAAAACTATGAAAGTATAGTTAAAGTATGCACTACACAGACTACTAAAGTACAGTTAACGTATACATGTGCCTCACAATTGCAATCAATATCAAATTAAAACACAAACAAACTTTATTTAAAAACAATTCTGGTTTTGCGAAGGCTTTCCATAAATGCTGAAAAGGATTTGCATTTAAAAAAACATGTGTTTAATACACATTAAATAAATCAGTTTAAACAGCGAACTCATTTAATTATTTATTTTTGAATATTCAGTGAAGCTAGATAATCAGATAAAATGACACATTTGTTCTACGTTTAAAAGCTAAGAAATGGTTATTTGAATAACAATACTTAATTGTTAACGTTATCCATTTGGCTAACACAAGTTTTTCAAATTACAAAGCATAATAATTTCTGTGTTTTATTGCTTTAGAATAATTACATATTCCAGAAATGTTTTACTCATTTTTTTATTATCTAAAACGTTTATTCATTAAGTAATTACGCTACCAAATTCATTCGCTTGCCACATAGACCTGTTAAATTATTAAGGCACTTCTAATTCAAGATTATATCGATACGGACAACCGATTTTTAAGTGGTTACGAATTGACCGACATGGTTACGAAATCACCGATCGATGTGTACGAAATTACCGAAAATTAATGGTTACGAAATGGTTATGTTACGAAATGACCGTAAGCCCTGCGGAAATGCCGGTAGAGCTGCTTTACAAAATTTCGGGTTAGGGTTACCTTTAAAGCATATTCAGTTGCACGAGGCTAGCAATAGTGAAACGCTAATTGCCATAGATTATTTTAAAATGTTGTACTATATGGAATTCTTAATCTTGATTTACTTTACAATTTTTCGTCACAGTTAATTTGAGGGCAAAGCAGACAGAACAAAAGTAAAATTGCCGAACAGGTAAATTGTTTAGAGTGTGGGGCACGTGTATGGGTTTCCGAACATTCTCTATTTACAAATGTATAACTCAGTACAAACCGACGTTAAATAAAGTTTAAGTTTATTTGCATATTGTGTAAAAAACGATGCATCTTCAAACGTATTCAGTGAAATGAAAGCATGATGTTGAAATCATTAAGATTATCCACATGTTTTCAGGTTACGTCAATCTATCACTAATATAATTCGAAATAATGATTTTAGAGCAACAATTGTAAAAAAATATATTTTACTCTGCAGCACCTCATAACTTCTTACATCTTGTTTCTTTTTAATATATGAAGGAATTGTAGGTTCGATTGCAATAATTGCAATTTAGGTTCGATTGCAATAAATGCAATCCGTTATATTGAAGTCGTATTTTAACAAACCGCAGTGTAAACAGAAAAAAATGATATATTTGCCCCAAAAATGACAATGGGTAACATTTTGAAACAAAACTGGAAACATGCAACGAATGCAATGTGATCTACAACATAGAGTCGCCTTCGTTGTATAAATATACCAACGTTCGTTTGTTTGTTTGTTTGTTCTTTTGTTGCTGTTTTTTGTTGTTGTTTTTTGTTGTTGCTGTTGTTGTTGTATACCAGGATGAGCTATGCGAAAACGGACAGCGTATTTTAAATTAAACTAATGCGTCGTCGTTTTATTTTAATATATTGAATTCTTAATCCTGATTTACTTGACATTATTTATATATAAAAAACGCCCGGGCGTACACAACGCTTTTACATTTCGTTTTGTGGTTAAAATTTAAACAGGTGCGGCAATCTTGTGACCGTATTTCAATTTTCAGACGAAGCGACATGTCACCTAACTGTATAGGTTCAATGTCTACTTAATGATCTTGTTTATGCGTTTTATCAACTCACTACATATTACCCGACATATTTATCAATATAAATAACTACAAATAAAACCGCGTATGTAGTAACTTAACAATACAATCCTAAATTAGCATAGCGTTTGAATAATTTGTTCTTTCTTGTTCTTTTTTATTTTACCAACACATATTTTTCACATAAAAAAACCCCGCTTGATCCATATTCGAGGCGTGTCGCGGGAAAACCGGGCATAATCCATGTGCGTTAAGTGTCGTCCCGGATCAGCCTGTGCAGTCCGCACAGGCTAATCGAGGACGGCACTTTCCGCCTACAGTGGATTTATGTTTAGAAAAGACTGCGCAGGCTTATCCTCGACGACACTTTACGCACATGCATTATGCCCGGTTTTCCCGCAACACAGAGCTTCTTGGTGAAAACTTTAGAATGTGGCTTTATTATTGAATATTCCCATTGTCTTAAATGGTTTTAATCAGGTACAAAACAAACACCTCCTGTTGTGTTACCATATTTCAAATATAAAATCAGGCGCGGTACCAGGATTTTGAGTTAGAGGTGCGGAAATATTAAATACATGACAACAAATTAACCGTTGTTGTCTCTTTCTCTTACGTGATAAGATACATGTTTCGGAACGACGCAATATCGCCAAACGGAACAATTTAACCAAAATACCACAAAGCAGAAACTGTATTTGACATAATTTGATTGAAAAGAACACGTAATTGTAACGAAATGCACATGTTTCAGTTATTGTTCGGTTTAAAACCCTAGTTTTGGACAATTCTAGAGGGGTCGAACGCCGCTTCCGTCCTCCTGTAAATCCGCCTATTTAGCTCGAAACGAATTAAATGTATTCATCGTTGCAAAACGGCAAATGTATTGCTCATGAAAATTACATTTAAAATTATTGATATAATCACAAAGTGAAACTCAAATTCTTAACGTACAAATTATCTGATGTAAATTTAATGTTTGTTTTGGTTTTTGATGCTGATTTTGTATGTTTTCGTTCCAAATGAATAATTTTAAGGTTCTTTGTAATCGAAATTTAATTTAAATATATCTACTGATCGTGTAGCACGTTTTGTATACCTTTAGGAAACAGGAGAGAGCTAGTTTTGATTTTCTTTTGCAAAACCAACAAACAGGTAACGTGAATTTATATGATGATATGTTGGGAGAAATAAAGCATGAATTTAGTATGGGAGTATCGTGTGACCTACTGATCGATTCAAATATAGGACGGATAATAATAAGCACAGACGCCGAATATCTTTTAAAATATATTTCTTGATGATAAGGTTTCATATATAGATCCTTAAAGTGCTTTAATTTTAAGATGTTCCTTGCAAAGTGCATATAAGGGACTTCGATTGCTTAATCAAAACGCTGACAACGTAGAAAGACTGTTGGCGACAAACGAAACTAAAAACATGTGATTTATGAGTGCATTTTTGCTAAAATGAAATAATTTGTTTGAATGTAAGTTGAATTTCCCACTTTTAAACTTGATAATGTTGCGTCTTATTCAATAGTATACGACATCATAATAAAAATATTTTTTAAAGAAACAAACATATATTTTTTCAAGCTAGTTATACAATGCAGACGGAATTATATACATGCCAGTCGACAAGTCAATCTGCAACGGGCCATGCAGAATAACTGATGAAGCGTAGTAGTTAGTGTAAAAAATAACAGATGTAGCTCATTATTTGGTGGTCTTATTCCAGGGCACTTAGGTGAATATTTCGGTTACACACAACATGCAAATAGCGAAAGTAGGGGTGTCATTAGTTTGAAGCAATTTTTTTAAATAAATTGACATGTAAAAAAAATGTAATGGTCATAAATAACATGATATACACATTATAGCACCTATGAAATACATTCCCTTAAATAATTACAAGTTAATAAAACAGGTAGGAAGGTGCGACTGTTTAGAAAAAGGACCCGTTCAGGTTTCGGTTTACTGACTCGTAGCCTGCAAAAAAGTAGTTCACCGTGATAACTATTCTAGAAAATTACCCTCTCAAAAGACCGTTGGCTTCCGCCACAAGTCTAAAAACACGTTTTACACTTTTCGCTATTTCATCTGATGTTTATTCATATAGCGATATAATATATCGAATATATTTTTGTCAGCAGTGTCATTTTTGCCCCTTTATATATTATGTTGTGTTTTCTTTGGAATTTCCCTATTTGCCAATATGTGAATAGTTCATTCAATATCATTTTCCGATATATTTCATGTACAAGCATGGGCGTACATTCTATTTTGCCCTATATACGCCCCTGATTCCGGGTCCCGGGAAATATACTTCGTCGGATTTTAGATCCTTTTAATATTGGGGCCCAAAGTGGGGATTTGGACACAAATGCTCGACTCCATGGTGGGTAAGTAGAACCCAACGAATACAATAAGTCCAATTCCCTGGGGTCAGCCCGCCGCTCCCATGGGGGAAAATATTGATAGGTGCATAATCCTGCAATTTCGTGTTGTATATTTTAATGAAAGCGTTTGAATTCATATGTGGTTGTATACGGGACACTGAAAGACAGTAAGCAAATCAAGATGGTATATAGTGACCACAACGGATGTGATATGCACCGAATTCCAACCCGTTTGCGTATGCCCCTATTCCACACACGCCAAGAATCCCACGATTCGCAACGAACTGATACATTCTAGGATTCGTGGTAGTTTTCTTGTCCAAATTGTGACGTTCTACGATTCAGTTATGATACATTTAAGATAGCGTCACGAGTATTCGTGGGATTTGGCTGGAATTGCACGAATGTTGTCAAGAATTTACTGCGATATAATTTTGGCGTGTATTCGTGCAATTCTTAACAGATTCGTAATCGAATCGTGGTCAAGTCACGAATTCTCGAATTCCCGAATTATTTAAGATTGCTTACGAATCGATTACGATGCCTTATAATGCAATACGAATTTGTTCCGAACAAACTACGAATTTTTGGAATCAGGAGTTCTTGACCAACATTTTTAACAGTTCAAAACTTTTACCACGAATTCCTGAATGCTCAAGAATTACAAGAACTGACTACGAACATAAACGAATCAGTTAAGAACTTCATGAACTGATTACGATTCAGCTACGAATCCTACAATTTATCAACATCTGGCGATTCGTGGGATTCGTGATGTCCGTGGAATAGGGTTATTAGGCGATAAGCGAATGTACCATCAACTGCGCTTGCAGTATTGCGCTGGTGGCATTCGTTGACAATTCTGAATACACCTTCCGAATCTTTCTATCAGTTGAGAATTCCTCGCTCTGGAACGTTCTGCTCGGGATTCCGTGTTCGAAGAAACCCGGATGTGGACAGCAACCACGTGCGTGGAACCTTTTACAATCGCTTTACCGAAGAACAAGAGTGTATTATAGTGTCGTATTGTCTTTCAAGAAAATTCACGAGAATGAATCATTAATCTTTACTCCCTATTAATATAAACTATTCACATGAAAATATCAGGGTGCGGCATCAATGCTAATTTGTAATCATTACACATTTATTATAGCAAATGGTAGCCAATAATCCGGACTTATCAGAGTATACATGTACATGGCTATACTGAGCAGTAGCTTATCGTGGGTGGCTCCCATGACCATTGCACTGTTGTCGGATGTTTATTCCATCTGACTTGATTGGTAGGTTCGTTATTAAAACAATAAGTTTATTCCATTGGACTCAACGCAACCCGTTTACAATGGACTTGACTGACTCGTATATTCAATAAGTTTATTTCAAATGACTTGGCTCGTTATTTCGGCAAGTTTATTTCAATAGACCCGAGTCGTATATTCACTAAGTTAATTTCAATAGACTCGAGTCGCAAATTCAGTAAGTTATTTCCAATGGATTTGACTCGTGTATTCAGTAAGTTTATTTCAATGGACTTAAGTCGTATATTCAGTAAGTTTATTTCCAATGGATCTGACTCTTGTATTCAGTAAGTTTATTCAATGGACTTGAGTCGTATATTCAGCAAGTTTATTTCAATGCACTTGACTCAAAATTTCAGTAAGATTGTTGCAATAGACTTGGCTCGTATATTCAGTAAGTTTATTCAAAAGATCTACGTTATGTAGGTTTATTCCAGTGGACAGAACTTATATAATAATTTGGTCTTGAACCACTGGCATTTAATCTATTGTTTCCTTGATAAAACGGAGAAAAAAAAATGGGTATCGGAAAATAACATTAAGTACCTATAGCATACAAGCATGTATGTTTCTGTTAGAACCATTATCCATTTTCAGACAAGTAATTTCTTAATAATTGATGCTGAAACCCAAATGTAAACGCTCGCATGTATTTCCCGGAGCATTGCTTTATCATCGAGTTGGAATCAAACCCCATGGACCATAGTCTTAAGTAACATCTGAAGTAAAATCTTATCCTTAACTTATAAATTACATTTTTTCCAGGGGCAGTATTCACAAAGCATCTTAAGTGAAATCGTATCCTTATCCTTAAATCAACAATTTTTCTGAACTGTGTAATCCCACATAAACACACTTCAGCACTAAATAACACGTTGAAATTTCATCTTTATTTAAATATGTTTTGACAATTATAAACATAATGCCTATGTGTTGATTAATGAAACACATACAGTGAATCAACATTTGCAACTTAAGTTAAAATATTTAAGAAATTACTTAAGATGATTTGTGAATACCACCCCAGACCTTTAATGTCATGTATATATAACAATATGCTCCGAGTTTTTATTAATAACTTACACAGTTTACATAGTTAAATAATTCGCCAATTTTAAATATAGTTTTCAAAGTATTATATTACAAAATTTGAAGTGAAAATCTTTGAAGATAAACTTATGCTGTTTCAATACTACAGCCCCTTATCTATGCACTTTAAACTTTGCTGATAGTACAGGTTCGTATCTGAAAACATTGCACCAAAGATATCTGTTCCAAGCTAAACAGGAATTTTGTTTTCTGAGTAAAACAAGTGTTGTATTGTTTTCAATAACCAGAAATACATCACACACCGATACATAGTATCAGCACTTCAATGTCTAAGTATGGAAAAGATCACAAATATTATTAACAGTAAATAGATACATGTATATGCGAAACCCAGGCTTAATGCAATTCCGCAGTGTCGTTCCGGATTCGTCTGTGCAGTCTGCACAGGCTAATCCGGGATGAAACTTTCCACCTACAGTGGATTTATGTTAATTTAAAGAAAAAACTTCCTCGAAACAGAAAAAAAATAAAAAAGCGCATTGTTGTCACAGGGTGATCCGGGATGACACTTTACGCACATGCATTAAAAAGCCTGTGTTTCCCACGACAAGCCTCATATATGTACGTATATATTGAAGTGTTTACTTGCTTCGTTCAATATAAAGCAAACTCACACATATGACCAGTAACAAATGTTTATTGGTACAAAGAAAAAACAATTGTAACTAAAATACAAATCAAGCTGACAGGTCATGATTGAAATATAAAATGGTTCCAACATAATTGCAAGCATATTCTTATACGATGTATCAAAACTCTTAATGAAATTGAAGCGATGACCAAGATTTACAATGACAACATGAAAAGTGACAAAAATGATTTTATTTACAATAATGACTGAAGAGGGCTGTAGTGGCACTACATCGCTCACCTGATTAACAACTAGGCACTACATCGCTCACCTGATTAACAACTAGAATTGTCACATGAGTGACGGATATACCCCCACAATATGGCTTTGTCACAAAGCTATGGCATCCATTCAAAAGAAATGGACAGAGAGAGCGAATACTTTAATTTGTGAATGGTCAAGTGTATTTGGGAAAATTTAATTTCAATAGGAGCCATATGACTCATTTAGTGGTGTGTAACCAAAGTTGAACTTGATCTGTATTTTATGATGTAACACCTATGTACCAAAATCATTTAAATATGTGAAGCCTTTCATGAGTTATTGTCCATGCTTTTCTGGAATTTAAGTAAAAAAGGGGGGCTATAACTGTGTCAAAATTTAGTGGTTTGTTACCAAAGTCGAACTTGACCTGTATTTTATGATGCTACACATGTGTACCAATAATTATATAAATATGTCAAACCATTGTTGAGTTATCTCCAGGAAACCATGTTTTTAGGGAATTTATTTCAAATAAAGGGCCATAACTCTGTCAAAATTTAGTGGTTTGTCACCAAAGTCGAACTTGACCCGTATTTTATGATGCTCCACATGTATACCAAGAATTATTTGAATACGTCAAGCCATTCTTGAGTTATCGTCCGGAAATCATGTTTTTAGGGAATTTTAAGTCGAAAAGGGGCCATTACTCTGTCAAAATTTAGTGGTTTGTAACCAACATCAAAGTGACCTGTATTCTATGATGTTACACATGTGTACCAAACATTATTTGAATATGTCAAGCCTTTCTTGAGTTATCATCCGGAAACCATGTTTTTAGGGAATTTTAATTCGAAAAGGGGCCATAATTCTGTCAAAATTTAGTGGTTTGAAACCAACATCGAACTTGACCTGTATTCTATGATGTTTCACATGTGTACCAAAAATTATTTGAATATGTCAATCCTTTCTTGTGTTATCATCCGGAAACCAAAAACCAACAGACCGACAAGCTCACTCCTATATACCCCCCTAAACTTCATTTTTGGGGGGTATAATGACTTGGTGCTCAGGAGAGCTTAAATGGTGACATATAAAAGGGCAATAAATGCCACTTCATAAATCTTAAGACAAGCTGTCAACTGATTCCTCCACAATATGAAGCTGTATCATGGTATGGTAATACAGCAATAAACTTACTATTTATATACCGGTAGATTATCCAGCTGTGGTATGCATTATGAGATAAAATCCAGCTGTGGTATGCATTATGAGATAAAATCCAGCTGTGGTATGCATTATGAGATAAAATCCAGCTGTGGTACGCATTATGAGATAAAATCCAGCTGTGGTACGCATTACGAGATAAAATCCAGCTGTGGTAAGCATTATGAGATAAAATCCAGCTGTGGTATGCATTATGAGATAAAATCCAGCTGTGGTATGCATTATGAGATAAAATCCAGCTGTGGTACACATTATGAGATAAAATCCAGCTGTGGTATGCATTATGAGATAAAATCCAGCTGTGGTATGCATTATGAGATAAAATCCAGCTGTGGTATGCATTATGAGATAAAATCCAGCTGTGGTATGTATTACGAGATAAAATCCAGCTGTGGTACGCATTATGAGATAAAATCCAGCTGTGGTACGCATTATGAGATAAAATCCAGCTGTGGTACGCATTATGAGATAAAATCCAGCTGTGGTATGCATTATGAGATAAAATCCAGCTGTGGTACGCATTATGAGATAAAATCCAGCTGTGGTATGCATTATGAGATAAAATCCAGCTGTGGTATGCATTATGAGATAAAATCCAGCTGTGGTAGGCATTATGAGATAAATGCCTTTCTCATATTCCCACTTAATAAGAAAATAAATAATGAATGGTCTATCAAATAAATATTAACTTACAGGACTTTATAACTGAAGTCTTATTCACAATTCCTACATAAAGTGAAAATGCAAAGTGCAATAAAGCATGAAGTTATACCATGGATCAGATGAATATAAACATGCAGGACTTCAGACCATTATTCATACTGACTATAAAGCTGCACTGTGAAATACGAGATGATTACCAACTCTGTTTTATTTTAAGCACTATTGTTATTCATCACTCATACAGAAAATGGGCATACTAACACAGCATGGCTTTAAAGCATTATTTTCATTCATAGCTCCTACAGAATAATGCTGAATCATGCAATACGATTAGATGAATACAAATATTTTAAGACTTAACAACATTATTCCTACAGAATGTACAACTTGGTGACCAATATGAGATGATCACAATCATAGCAGGACTTTATAGCACTTATTACCGGGTACTTTTATTTATTATCCCTATTATTACAGCTAGAATCATGGGTGTGACAACCTGTTGTTTATACATGGACTACTACTTAGTGCTTATACTCGAACACCTATCTTTAATCTATCTGCCTTACATGATTATATGAATCATAACAATTAAACACTTAACCAATTGTCCATGAAATTATGATTTGGAAAGGAGTTGCCACAAAATTTGCAAGAATTTCCAGATTGTATCAACACTGTGGAGATTGCCTGCAGGAACGTTTACTGATTTAAAAGCCCTTTTAATATCCAAACAATAAAATACACTTGTTTTATTGCTGTTCAGTTTGCGTTGTTGTTATCTTAAGACAGATACAGACAGACTGGACTGTTATTTCTGAAATGCTAAGGATACACTCACCATTACCAGACCGATCCAGGGCACATATTTACCAATGTATTCTTACACTTAAGAAAGAAATATATTTTTGAAACGGTTCTTTTTTAAGAATGCTTTTAATTTGAATCTTACTTTCTATTCTAACGTGATACTCACTAGTTTTTCTATAGACATAGATAGAAAGATTCGGAAGGTGTATTCAGAATCGTCAACGAATGCCACTAGCGCAATACAGCAAGCGCAGTTTTTCTATTGTGGTTAAACTACCCAATAAACAACGCCAAAAGAAGTCCCGATTCTGAGCGGAGCATAGTAAAAAGTAGTTCCATTTATGTCAAGTCATGTCAGAAACAAAAATTAATTTGGCATTATCGGCCAATAAACAACTCGTGGTTTAATTCCTACGCATCAGAACTCCAAATTGTTGTTTATTGGCCGATAAACAACGATAAATCGAAAATTATTTCTTACTAATGTTAATTTCAGCATTCCTTACATGAGTCATGACATCAGTGACCTTGGTACATTCCAATATTTTTGAACTCGCAAGTATTTGTTCCTGAGTCTTAGCCTGTTCTTGATTCTTAGTTCTATGCTTGGGTTGGTAAATATACGTCCTGGAAATATGTTTGTTTGTTTGGATTTTTCGCCGTTTTAACTGTATTTCAGTCATATCACTGCGGTCAGTTAACCTACTCACAATTTTCCTGGGAAAGCTAAGCCGATCTAAGCGGTTTACCAGTACTAAGTAACTGACAACTGCCCTATTTGAATCAGAGGCAGGGGGAGCATGGCCGTAGAAATAATAATTTCATACCAATCCCAACACAAGTTATGTGGCCGGGCTGGGGTTCTAACTCACGATCCCCGGATTGACAGTCCAACGCTCTACCAACTGAGCTAGCCCCCGGGCCCAGCTACCTGGAAATGTGACAACTAATTGTACATAATATTTGCCCTTAAAAGGCTAAAATCAGACGAGAGAAGGAAGAACCCCTGTTGCATGTCTGTGTGCCTTTACTGGTATAAGTATGGTACATGAAAATGTAGAACACGTTGGGCCATGTCCACAAAGCTCCTAAGGGAAATCTTAACTTAAGTCATATTTAAGGGAAATCTTAACTTAAGTCATATTTAAGGGAAATCTTAACTTGGGTCATATTTAAGGGAAATCTTAACTTAAGTCATATTTAAGGGAAATCTTAACTTAAGTCATATTTAAGGGAAATCTTAACTTAAGTCATATTTAAGGGAAATCTTAACTTAAGTCATATTTAAGGGAAATCCTAACTTAAGTCATATTTAAGAGAAAATTCAAATACATTTTTCCTTGTGAAAATCAATATTTTTTATCTGAAATATGGTAAAATCAGAAGCTCTGGCTGATTATCCCAGTTTAAAACCCATAAAGACAAAATAAACTTGATATAAACCAACCATATACTTAAGAATTTTTTTGCTTTTAAGGAATTTACTTACGTTTTTTCTAAGGAGCTTTTGGATATGGGCCCTTGACAATGTTTCCAAGATTGCGATATGATGCTTAGCACACAGCTGAATATGGGCCCTTGACAATGTTTCCAAGATTGCGATATGATGCTTAGCACACAGTTGAATATGGGCCCTTGACAATGTTTCCAAGATTGCGATATGATGCTTAGCACACAGCTGAATATGGGCCCTTGACAATGTTTCCAAGATTGCGATATGATGCTTAGCACACAGTTGAATATGGGCCCTTGACAATGTTTCCAAGATTGCGATATGATGCTTAGCACACAGCTGAATATGGGCCCTTGACAATGTTTCCAAGATTGCGATATGATGCTTAGCACACAGCTGAATATGGGCCCTTGACAATGTTTCCAAGATTGCAATATGATGCTTAGCACACAGCTGAATATGGGCCCTGGACAATGTTTCCAAGATTGCGATATGATGCTTAGCACACAGTTGAAAATGGGCCCTTGACAATGTTTCCAAGATTGCGATATGATGCTTAGCACACAGCTGAATATGGGCCCTGGACAATGTTTCCAAGATTGCGATATGATGCTTAGCACACAGCTGAATATGGGCCCTTGACAATGTTTCCAAGATTGCAATATGATGCTTAGCACACAGCTGAATATGGGCCCTTGACAATGTTTCCAAGATTGCGATATGATGCTTAGCACACAGCTGAATATGGGCCCTTGACAATGTTTCCAAGATTGCGATATGATGCTTAGCACACAGTTGAATATGGGCCCTTGACAATGTTTCCAAGATTGAGATATGATGCTTAGCACACAGTTGAATATGGGCCCTTGACAAAATGTTTCCAAGATTGCGATATGATGCTTAGCACACAGCTGAATATGGGCCCTGGACAATGTTTCCAAGATTGCGATATGATGCTTAGCACACAGCTGAATATGGGCCCTTGACAATGTTTCCAAGATTGCGATATGATGCTTAGCACACAGCTGAATATGGGCCCTTGACAATGTTTCCAAGATTGCGATATGATGCTTAGCACACAGCTGAATATGGGCCCTTGACAATGTTTCCAAGATTGCGATATGATGCTTAGCACACAGTTGAATATGGGCCCTTGACAATGTTTCCAAGATTGCGATATGATGCTTAGCACACAGCTGAATATGGGCCCTTGACAATGTTTCCAAGATTGCGATATGATGCTTAGCACACAGCTGAATATGGGCCCTGGACAATGTTTCCAAGATTGCGATATGATGCTTAGCACACAGCTGAATATGGGCCCTTGACAATGTTTCCAAGATTGCGATATGATGCTTAGCACACAGCTGAATATGGGCCCTTGACAATGTTTCCAAGATTGCAATATGATGCTTAGCACACAGCTGAATATGGGCCCTTGACAATGTTTCCAAGATTGCAATATGATGCTTAGCACACAGCTGAATATGGGCCCTTGACAATGTTTCCAAGATTGCAATATGATGCTTAGCATACAGCTGAATATGGGCCCTTGACAATGTTTCCAAGATTGCAATATGATGCTTAGCACACAGCTGAATATGGGCCCTTGACAATGTTTCCAAGATTGCGATATGATGCTTAGCACACAGCTGAATATGGGCCCTTGACAATGTTTCCAAGATTGCAATATGATGCTTAGCACACAGTTGAATATGGGCCCTTGACAATGTTTCCAAGATTGCGATATGATGCTTAGCACACAGCTGAATATGGGCCCTTGACAATGTTTCCAAGATTGCGATATGATGCTTAGCACACAGCTGAATATGGGCCCTGGACAATGTTTCCAAGATTGCGATATGATGCTTAGCACACAGCTGAATATGGGCCCTTGACAATGTTTCCAAGATTGCGATGTGATGCTTAGCACACAGCTGAATATGGGCCCTTGACAATGTTTCCAAGATTGCAATATGATGCTTAGCACACAGCTGAATATGGGCCCTTGACAATGTTTCCAAGATTGCGATATGATGCTTAGCACACAGCTGAATATGGGCCCTTGACAATGTTTCCAAGATTGCAATATGATGCTTAGCACACAGCTGAAAATGGGCCCTTGACAATGTTTCCAAGATTGCGATGTGATGCTTAGCACACAGCTGAATATGGGCCCTTGACAATGTTTCCAAGATTGCAATATGATGCTTAGCACACAGATGAATATGGGCCCTTGACAATGTTTCCAAGATTGCAATATGATGCTTAGCACACAGCTGAATATGGGCCCTTGACAATGTTTCCAAGATTGCAATATGATGCTTAGCACACAGCTGAATATGGGCCCTTGACAATGTTTCCAAGATTGCAATATGATGCTTAGCACACAGCTGGATATGGGCCCTTGACAATGTTTCCAAGATTGCAATATGATGCTTAGCACACAGCTGAATATGGGCCCTTGACAATGTTTCCAAGATTGCAATATGATGCTTAGCACACAGCTGAATATGGGCCCTTGACAATGTTTCCAAGATTGCGATATGATGCTTAGCACACAGCTGAAACACTACTACACAAGAACATGATGCTTAGCACACAGCTGAAACACTACTACACAAGAACATGATGCTTAGCACACAGCTGAAACACTACTACACAAGAACATGATGCTTAGCACACAGCTGAAACACTACTACACAAGAACATGATGCTTAGCACACAGCTGAAACACTACTACACAAGAACATGATGCTTAGCACACAGCTGAAACACTACTACACAAGAACATGATGCTTAGCACACAGCTGAAACACTACTACACAAGAACATGATGCTTAGCACACAGCTGAAACACTACTACACAAGAACACAATATGGCACTATTATAATGAAACTTGCTTTTTACACCTCTAAGTATGGTTAATAATTAATGTGATTGAAATATGCACATTTTCAAGTACCACCTACACTAATTTTGTAGACCAGCATGTTATTCTATATGTATAATAGAAATAATAAAGATGTTCAAATGTATGTGATATTTATAGGTATATTTGTGTTTCCATTTGTTTTTTTTACATTAACACTTGTATAGCTTGTAAAAATTGACCAGATACTGACCTTTATTCAGTAATATATTACAAAGCGAATATGATACAAATTATTGGTTTCCATAGAGAAATTGTGCTAATTTGATATATTTGGCAGAAAACACTGTTGTGATATTATTGCTTATCATATTAATGCTAATCAATATGCATGTTAAAAACTTTTTAATGCATGCTTTTTAAACGATAATAAATATAGGAAATAATTCAAGCGCTAAATTACTCTGATTAAAATTCCCACAAGCGAAGTCAATTTGTCCTAGTGTGATGGGAAAAGTAAGTGTCACCTAGAAAATGCCTGATCCATCAAGTTCAGAAACTTGAATACAGAAAATTAAGACCAGTTACAACACATGCGCATTTGTAAAGTAGTATAAAATTATAAAAACATAAAGAAAGCAACACTTTTATAGAAAAAATCTACCAAAACCTGGTTTTTACATAAAAATCTGAATTATACACACAAATCTTTTGTACATGAATTGCGAGAACATTAGAAAGCTTAAACATTCTTTAAATAATTCAAGAACAAAACATTCAACAAAGAACTTCAAACAGCCATCCTGTGACAACACACTAACTGGTTCTAAAAATGTAATAAAATGCTTTACTTAAAATAAGTTTTCAATACTATTATTAAAAATTTACATACACAATAAATTTACAAACATTTACTTATACTGTTATTCTCAAATACTATCATAATATTTACTTATACTGTTATTCTCAAATACTATCATAATATTTACTTATACTGTTATTCTCAAATACTATCATATTTACTTATACTGTTATTCTCAAATACTATCATAATATTTACTTATACTGTTATTCTCAAATACTATCATAATATTTACTTATACTGTTATTCTCAAATACTATCATAATATTTACTTGTACTGTTATTCTCAAATACTATCATAATATTTACTAATACTGTTATTATCATAATATTTACTTATACTGTTATTCTCAATACTATCATAATATTTACTTATACTGTTCTTCTCAAATACTATCATTACCATGAAGCAACTGGTTATGGTTAAACTAGATATTAATGTAGTTAGCAAAATCTAGATGTGTCACAGACACGGATGCCCCCATGACACAGGTTTGGACACAGACACAGAGCGTGTCACCAAAACTAAAAAAATTGTGCTTCCACAAATTTATTTTCATATATATTCTATATTGGAAAAAATGACAAAGAGCCATAAATCTGCCAAAATTAGTCGCAGCCAAAATTCCTTCCTTTACGGTCACCAATATGTTAAGGTTCTTGTGCTGTGGAAGTGAAATCCGCCAAGCAGTGAAAGAGGAGTGGAGTCCACAAAATGTTGGTATGCACATACGTACGGACGGGCGGACAAGTGCAATGCTTACTGCCTCCCACTTTGTGGGGGCATAAATATCAATAATAGCATGTTGCCTGTTCATTTTCATTGTATTAATGCAGAACATGCAGATTAACCAAATCTATGCATGCATTTTTGCCCACCAATAAGTAAAATTACATGCACAGTTTTAGCACTTGGGACTGGAGTTTATCTCAAACAATATTTGCCTTTGAACAATAGTGAATTAGGTAGCATGAAGTTTGTATGCTGATAAGATAGTGAATAAGCTAGGATGAAGTTTGTATGCTGATAAGATAGTGAATAAGCTAGCATGAAGTTTGTATGCTGATAAGATTGTGAATAAGCTAGGATGAAGTTTGTATGCTGATAAGATTGTGAATAAGCTAGCATGAAGTTTGTATGCTGATAAGATAGTGAATTAGCTAGCATGAAGTTTGTATGCTGATAAGATAGTGAATTAGCTAGCATGAAGTTTGTATGCTGATACGATAGTGAATAAGCTAGCATGAAGCTCGATTTTGCTGATCAGAAAGGAATTTATGACATAAACAGGTCTGTAAATAATGTTTATACACACTATGAATAACTTCAACAAAATCCAAACAATATCAAGATCATCTGTTAAAAATATTACTAAAAATATGCCGTATCAATTCACTCACAAAAATATATTATGGTCATTGAAACAATGGCTGATATTTTAAAAATACATTTACATTTTGGCTCTGATTTGATAATCTAAGATATTTTAACAGATTTTCAAATATTCAAATTGTTTTGTGTGAATTTAACAATGAAACAAGGAAAGATATCAAAAATTCTAATTAATGTTCCTTGAAACGATAGTTAGAGTATTAACTACTACTAGTATCACACACACACAAATTTTGCAAACATTTTAAAAATAACCTCCATGTTTTTTGTCTATGAAATCACACTGGAGTCTCCTCTAGTTTGCTATTAGAAAACATGGAATTTCTACGGTAACAAGGCTTGTCACAGGATGTGACATATGCCCCCGAAGCATATACTTGTCAGAGGGATGCAAAACAATGTCAGAGTACAATATTATGCCCTGGACAAATATCTCGAGATTTCAGCAACACAACTGTTTGTTGTTGTGACACACTGCCTCATAATGATCTTCATTCCCACTAAGTTATTACATTTCCTTACATGTTGGCAAAAATGATGCTTCCTACAAAAAGTTCATTCTAATATTTGACCTTTTAAGTGTAACCTTGGACCCACAGACCTTGACCGAGAAGCATGTAAGTGGTATGCGACACATCATCAGGTCATGGGAAAAAATATTCTGAAGTAATATTAAAATCCTTCAAGGCTTTTGGAAGATATAGAGCAGAAAGAAAATTCCTTGACATTTGACCTTGAATTGTAACCTTGACCTTTCACAGAATACCATGGGAGTTGTACACGACACAGCGTCTGGTCATGGGAAATAATAATCTGAAATAATATTAAAATCCTTATAGACGTTTCGAGTTATGGTGGAGAATCAGAAATCCTTGACCTTTGAGCTTGAATTGTGACCTTGACCTTTGACAGATGAGCATGGGAGTTGTATGCGACACATTGTCTGGTCATAGAGAATAATAATCTGAAGTAACATTTAAATCCCTCCAGACATTTAGAAACTATGAAGTGGAAAAAAAAATAATTGACCTTTTACCTTGAATTGTGACCTTTGACCGACGATCATGGGAGTTGTACGTGACACATTGTTTAGTCATGGGGAATGATAATCTGAAGTTATATTAAAATCCTTCCAGGCGTTAAGAAGTTACTGAGCAGAAACAAAAAAAAATCATTACCTTTGACCTTAAACTGTGACCTTCACCTTTGACCGACGAGCATGGGAATTGTACTCGACACATCGTCTGGCCATGGGGAATAATAATCTGAAGTTATATTAAAATCCATCCAGGCGTTTAGAAGTTATGGAGCGGAAACAAAAAATCATGACCTTTGACCTTGAATTGTGAACTTGACCATTGACCGACGAGCATGGGAGTTATGCGCGACACATTGTTTAGTCATGGGGAAAAATAATCTGAAGTTATATTAAAATCCATCCAGGCATTAAAAAGTTACAGAGCGGAAACGAAGTCTGGACGGACGGACCCACCCACCCACCCAAGGACAGACGGTGCGACTACTATATGCCCTTCTTCGGGGGCATAGAAATGTCTTAGCATAAATGCTCTGCTCTCTTAGTCCAAAATATTTCAAATATAATTTGAACAAAATATTAAGTTATTCTCCTGTTCTGATTATTTTCTACGACTTCGGATAACACATTATGCTTAACAATAGAACTTTAAGAAGTAGCAAAACTTGTAACAACAAACATGATAATACATTCCAAACATATTCCCACTTTCACTTTCTTTACACTTTCAGATATGAACCATTTTTTTCCTAAGAGTAACACACACTACAGTTTATTTCTTTCAACTGGCACCAGTCGATTCATTAAAATGTGTCAATATGTGCTTCGTTAGGCAAGCTTTCTTTGAATAATGCTTGCCACATACGTCACACTCAAATGGCGTCTCTTTCGTATGCTTCTTGAAATGATTACTTAAACCCTGCTTGGTGGTAAACGTTTTCCCACAGTCTCCACACCCAAACCTTTTACTTCCTGCCGACGTCACATCCGATGACGATGAAGGTTCAGAGGAGGATTCTGAGCTTGTTGAAGCGGCCGCAATTCGAGACCTGGTCCCTGGGTGTGAATGGAGTCGCTTGGTGGAGGGACTGATTGGTGGAGAAAACGTTCTTTCAGTTTCTTTTAACTTCTGAGTTGCTGATTTCAGAGTCATGCTTTCATATTCCTGCAACATTTCCTGCTTCACTGACGGCAAGTCAATGTCTATTTCGACTCTAGGCGACTGTTTGCTGGGAGACAGTGTGTCTGGTTTCTCACTCGTCAATGGCTCTGCAGCCCTCTGATATGAAGATCGTTTCTGTAATGGCTCAAGCGTAATTTCACGGTTTCCAAATTCCTCAGAATATGTTCTTTTTAATGTTGGAGACTGTAAAACACCTGCATTGGAATTAACGTATACCTGTTCATTAGCCAAGTTTGTTTGCATTTGCAGAGCACTGGTTTGAGACGGATTTTCAGTGTCAACGAATTCCGTGGCCATGCTGGTCACCCCAGATATCACTGGTAGACTTTCAGTAGGCTGAGAAATGGCAATAGAAATTGGCATGGCTTGTAAGACCTTAAACAGCACAGGCATCCCCGGTAAGTTGACACCATCTGACGTCACAGGCACCATATTCACGTTTGACATGTTCACACTGTTGCTCATCATAGCTTGTGTCAGCAATTGTTGCTGCTGTTGTTGCTGCTGTTGAATTTGTTGCTGAAATAATTGCTGCTGTTGCTGCAGCATCTGCTGTTGTTGCTGTTGCTGAATATACTGGGCTTTTAGTTGACTTGACTGTTGTTGCTGTACCATCTGCTGTTGCTGCTGCTGTTGCTGAAGCAACTGCCCGGTCTGTTTCTGCACAACCAATGACAGTTCCTGTGATCCAGCTTGTATCTCAATTACCTGCCCTTGCTGCTGACCCTGCTGTTGGTCTAACCGGTTCAATGCCTGCTGCTGCTGCTGTTGGTGCTGTTGTTGGTGCAGCTCTTGCTGCATGGGATTCTCTTGCATTCTCTTCTCCATCTGTTGTCGTCTCACCAGCTGCATCTGCCGCTGCTGTCGAGCCGTCAGTTTAACGCCCGACCGAGACTCGCTGTTTGTCAGTTTTGGGGGCTCATCATCGAGGACTATTGCTGACTCGGTCGCTGTCTCCTGTCGCTGCGGCTGACCAGGACGGGTAACAAGACCAGGGTTATTTCCCTTGAGACGACTGGACAGCCGTGATGGGACAGCTGCTGGAGGACTTGATCTCCTTGTTGTTGTGCTGTCTGCCTTTGGTGGGGTGCCCGACATTGCCTATGAAAAGAAAAGAAAAACAGTAAAATATATGATCACATATGACGGGTGTCGTGGGAAAGCCGGGCTGAATGCACATGCTTAAGGTGTCGACTGCACAGGCTGATCCTGGACGACGTTTTCCGCACTTATGGTGTTTTCTGTTTTCAGAAAGTCTCTTCTTAACATAAATCCACTGTAGACGGAATGTGCGGTCCTGGATTAGCCTGTGCGGACTGCACAGGCTGATCCGGGTTGACACTTTACGCACATGTATTAAGCCTGGTTTTCCCCAACACGCCTCATATATTATAAATTGAAATCATAACTTTGTGGGAAAAAAATCTTGTCAAAGTTCAGTAGGCACTAACAAATAAGTTCATCACAAAATGTGTTAGTCGGAGAATCATCTAAAACATTACGAGTCCTTTTTGCATCAACAAACATACGGTACTTTAACTTTTTTAACAGTGGAGAATAAAGCAATGAACAGAAAGAAGCAAGGACTACTTCCATGTTTCTTCTAGATCATTTGTTGCTGCTAACGGCTTGCAGATTTGGAAGCCCAGCTAATTGTTGACTTCACACTGTCAATATTCTTAGCTTTAACAGGTGTTACCTGTGTTTGTAACGGATTTTATTGCTTGTTCAAACTGGAAAAAAATTAATGCATGGTAATTAAATGCACCTGTTTTATTGATAAAAAAAAACTTTATGAATTAATTACACACAAAATATAATAAATATATAATTAAAAATGCTTATTTTTCTGAAAGAGTATCATTTAAATACAATGATACATAGTTAACTGTTTACAGTACCAAATAATGCACTTTAGATCAATTGCTTCAGTTCCCTTTGTATAATGTGATTAAAATAAACAAGAGTGCCATGATGGCCCTAGGTCGCTCACCTAAGTTTAAGGCATCATAATGGCTAATAACAAGAGGGCAAAATGGCCCTAAACCCCTTACCTCAGTATAAAAATCTGGGCCTTGCAGGTTCAGAAGTTTTTTTAGTCCACATAAACCATGTGACCCACAGGGCATGGCCACTTTCTACCCCAGGGGCATAATTTGCAAAATATTTGTAGTGGACCACTATTCAATGTTACATACCAAACATGAAACCACTGGGCCTTGCGGTTTCAGAGGAGATTTTACAGTCATTTTGCTCTTTAAATGTATATAAACCATGTGACCCCCAGGGGCATTATTGGAACAATCTGTGTAGAAGACCACTCCACAATTTATCACTCAAAATATAAAACCTCTGGGCCTTACAGTATCAACAAGGAAGATTTTTAAGGCCCACTTGCCATATAAGTCTATATAAACCATGTGACCCCTGGGTCATGGCCACTTTTTACCCCAGGGGCATACTTTGAAGAATCTTTGTAGAGGACTACTATACAATGTTACATATCAAATACGAAAACACTCCGGTTTCAGAGGAGATTTTAAAGCCATTTTGCTATATAAGGCTAGATAAACAATGTGACCCCCAGGGCAGGGCCAGTTTTGACCCCTGGGTCATCATTTGAACAATCTTTGTAGAGGATATCTACACAATGTTATATACCATATAGAAAACCTCTGGGCATAGCAGTTTCAGAGAAGATTTTTAAAGTCATTTTGCTATTTAACTTTTAAGTCTATATAAACCATGTGACCCCCAGGGTGTGCCCAGTTTTGACCCCAGGTGCATCATTTGAACAATCTTAATCTTTGTAGAGGACCACCATACAATGTTACATACCAAATATGAAACCTCTGGGCCTGACGGTTTCACAGGAGAAGATTTTTAAAGTCATTTTGCTAATTAAGTGTATATAAACCATGTGACCCCCCGGGTAGCCCAGTTTGACCCAAGTGGCATCATTTGAACAATCTTTGTAGAGGACCACTATACAACGTTACATACCAAATATGAAACCTCTGGGCCTTGCAGTTTCAGGAGAAGATTTTTGAAGTCATTATGCTATTTAAGTCTATATAAACCATGTGACCCCCAGGGCATCTTCTTAACAATCTTTGTAGAGGACCAATACCGTAATTACTCAGTAATAAGTCGAGATTTTAAGCCTCTTAAATCCTGGTTATAAAGTACATTATACTTATGAGGCAGTTCACAACAAATCGTAGCATATTATATTGATATATTTGTCAAATGCATTTTATTTCTTACCTGCATATTTGCTAATCCACACACTATAATCCATTCATAATTATCACAGTTTGCCCTTTCTATTAATTACCGACAATTAAGATAAAATGCATAACTGTTTCATTATTAAATAAGATGCAAACTGTGAATGAAACTATCTACTCAATTTTAATTGACTTAATTTCCCCACTTTACACTTATGACTGGGTATTTACGGTATACAATGTTACATCCAAATATAAAACCTTTTAGGCCTTGAGATTTCAGAGGAGATTTTTAAAGTCATTTTGCTAATTAAGTCAATATAAACCATGTGACACCCGGGGTGTGGCCAGTTTTTACCTCAGGGCCATTGTTTGAACAAAGTTTGTAGAGGACCACTATACAATGTTACATACCAAATATAAAACCTCTGTGCCAAAATGTTACATACCAAATATAAAACCTCTGTGCCAAAATGTTACATACCAAATATAAAACCTCTGTGCCAAGCGTTTTTAGAGAAAATTTTAAAAGTTTGTTTGCTATTTTAAGTCTATATAAACCATGTGATCCCTGGAGTGTGGCCAGTTTTGACCCCAGGGGCATGATTTGAACAATCTTTGTAGAGGACTACTATAAATTGTGACATACCAAATATGAAACCTCTAGGCCTTACAGTTTCAGAGGAGAAGTCATTTTGCTATATAAGTTTATATAAACAATGTGACCCCCGGGGCGTGGCCAGTTTTGACCCCAGGGGCATTATTTGAACAATTTTGTAGAGGACCACTATACAATTTTTCATACCAAATATAAAACCTCTGGGCCTTGTAGTTTCAAAGGAGAAGATTTTTAAAGTCATTTTGCTATTTCAGTCTGAATAAACCATGTGACCCCCGGGATGTGACCAATTTTGAACCCAGGGGCATAATTTGAACAATCTTTGTAAAGGACCACTATACAATGTTACCAACCAAATATGAAACCTCTAGGCCTTGAAGTTTCAGTGGAGAAGATTTTTGAAGTCATTTTGCTATTTAAGTCTATATAAATCATGTGACCCCCGGGTGTGGCCAATTTTGACCCCAGGGGCATAATTTGAACAATGTTTCTAGAGAACCACTATACAATGTTAAATACCAAATATGAAACCTCTGGGCCTTGCGGTTTTAGAGAAGATTTTTAAAGTTATTTCGCTATATAAGTTTCTATAAACAATGTGACCCCCGGGGCGTGGCCAGTTTTGACCCCAGGGGCATTATTTGAACAATCTTTGTAGAGGACCACTAGAGGATGTCACATATCAAATATGAAAGCTCTGAGCCTTGCGGTTTCATAAGAGAAGATTTTTAAAGTTTGAACTTTGAAAATCCATTTTTAGCTCTGGTGACCTACATCTGCAGCGGACCGGAAAGATTTGAAAAAGTTTTCAAGAGGTCCATCCAAGGATCATTCCTGTGAAGTTTGGTGAAAATCTGCCAAGCGGTTAAGGAGGAGATGTTGTTTAAATGAAAAGTTGACGACGCACGCACGCACGACAGACAACGGGCAATCACGAAAGCTCACCATGAGCACTTTGTGCTCAGGTGAGCTAAAAATTAAGAATGTTGGTGATTATAACATACTATTCACTTATTCGAGATATGTTTGAAATTTGGCAACTGGACATTTAGATGATCTTTTTAACTGCTTGGTGTTGATGTAGTTACCTGTTTTACCGTATTTAAAATACCAAACAGTAAAATTGAGTTAATGTAAACTTGATGTAAATTTTATGTGTTCTTGTATTGTCTATTAATTTTGTCGTTATGTATTCAATATGTATTTAATACGTATTGCAATACGGGTATAATGTATCACAATATATTGCAATACGGGTTTTGCCGTATTGTTGCAACCCTACAATATACCTATATAAATATTAAAGGGACCTGTTCACAGATTTTTGCATGTTTTGCATGTCTTGACTTGACAGATTTATGCATCAGAACTAAAAAGCTTAAGTATAATAACAAGAAAAGTATTTAGAAAAAAAAAAGAAACTACAAAAATGATCCAACCGGGGTTCAAACCTGGGACCTCAGTATTAAAAGGCTATCGCCTTAATCACTCGGCCATTCTGACTTGTATATTTCACCCTGCATTATTCACTTTATTTAAGTGTTCATGTGATGTCAACATTTTCAACAAAAACAACAGAAACACTCCAAATTATTTCATCGTTTAGCGTTACAAACTCTTTATAATTTTATCAATTACAACTGATGATTACTCATAAACGAAACAGTCTTTACAGTAAATTTCTAGGTCCGTAGTGTTATTTTGCTCCCTTGTATACACTGTTCCTTTATTTTTGGAATTGGTGACAAAAAGTTTAATTGTCAATTCGTCAATATGTGAAGAGGTCCCTTTAAAGTCCAGTAAAAGACAGAAATCAGAAAATCACTGATCAAGCCAACACACTAAGGAAACCAGGCCTATTGCTGACCTTTTGGGAAAAAGTACCTGGTTTGAAATTAAGAATTTCCAAACGTAAAATTTGCCAAATTGGGCAAAGATGTACAGATAAATCGTCATGTCAATTGATCATAGTCAGTATCAATTTTCATTGATTGGTTGATAAAATTACAGTATATAGCCAAATGTCATCAACAGTTTTTATGTTATCGATAGTTATTGATGTTATTTTCTTCAAAAATGTTCTCAATGTCAAATCAAAAACTGTAACCAAGGGGAAAATTATTTAATAATTGGGAAAAACAGCAATATTTTGCTATGGGAATGGGTTAGATATTCTGATCCGCGAGACCTATAGAAAAAGGTCTGGAAACTAGCATTGATACCTGTATATCAGACATATGTTCCTGACTGTGGGTTCTAGGGGACACCGGCAGCTTGGCGTACTGTAACTGTCCAATCGTACTGCCATTGGCTCCATCTACCGATCTGCCAGGTGATATCTGCCTCTGTACAGTTGAGGCAAGGTTCTTTGTCGGAGTTACGGTTCCTTGTAATCTCTGCTGGAGGGACTGTCTAGGGGAAATACCAGACGTTGGTGCATTCATCGGAGGTGAGAACAGATGCCTTGGTTGACCAGGGTAGACTGAATTTGGTGACTGAAACCTTTGAGGTGGGAAGACAGGCACCTGAGGCATATGGACGTACTCTGGAGGTGGGTTGTGTGGTTCAACGTACGGATTTGAAACCTCATACTGGTATGGTACGGGCACATGATGAGACTCCTCTTGGTAGAGCTTTTGTTTAAATGACGATGCACGCGGCTTCGGTGTTGGCTCATCATCTTCGTCGGGAATTATGATCGGTATGCCTTTAGAAATTAAATTGTCAATGAAGTTGCCTCCCTTAGCTGGAGTGCTCGGCTGACTAGATCGTCTCCCTTTCTGGGTGCTACTTGGAGTATTCACTCTTTGTTTTCCAACACTAGATGCGCTAGGAGTTCTTTGCTTTGGTGTGGATGCAGACTGACCCAACACTTGTTTTATAGGTGTCTTCACAACACGGGCATGAGCTGAGCTTTCTCCTGCGTCGAGATCAATCACTATAGGTTCTGGGTTAACTCCTTTTTCATTGTTTGCTTTTTCACCACTTGCTTGTGTTGATTTATCACTGTTACTTTCATGCAGTGTCCTAGTTTGGTAACTGTTAGCACTTTGAAGTTGTTTTTCTGGTTCAGCATTTTTGTTTTCTTGTTTACCATGTTCAGCTACTTTTTTCTGGTCAATTTTGTCCTTTTCACTGTAACCTGAATCTGTAGAACTTCCACTTGCCTTTTCTGCTGGTTTAGTTTTAGTGTAAACAGATTCTGGAGCTGTTTGGGTTTCAACGCTTACCCTTACACCAGCGTCTACATGACTCCCAGCATCAGATCTGACATCTTTATCTCTATTGCACTCTGCCTGAACCTCTTGCAACAACTTCTCATACTGCGCATCTTTTTCATTCAACACTGCTTTACCACTGTTCAAAACCCCAGGATCTGAATGTGTGCTTTCATTTTTGCCTGTTTGGGGATTATCAGTGACAGTTTTTAAAGAAGTGTTATTATCAGTATTTGTAAGCAACCTATTGTTACCTGCTAAGTTATTTTCATTACTTTTCTCTGGTTCATTTATTTCGACCCCAGATTTGTCTTTGGTCCCTTTTAAATTCCTTTTCCCATTTTTATTTGGGATAAGATATTTCTTCGTTATTTTTTTAACCATACTGCCTGTTTCGTTCACAGATTTAGAAGCTGTTTCCATTAACTCAGCTGTAGACTGTTCCAACAGTTCAGTCTCTTTTTCATAATCCCTCTCTGCAGACTGTTCCACTCCTGGATTTTTTTCTTCCCTACCTTCTGATGGCTCTGTTGCCAAAGGTTCATTGGTATCATCTACATTCATACCAGTGTCGTCAGGGAGGTGGGATACTTTCTCAGAAACAGGGTCTTTATCCTCACTTTTATCAGACTCAGTATTTTCACAATTGTTTTTATTAGCAAGTTCATTACTTTCAGCATTTTCTAGTACAGCACCATCACTGTTACACTCCATACTTTTAAGACCTTCACTTTCATTTCTATCAACATCACCATTAGTTTCTTTGGTCTTCTCAGTAACTACCTCAGCCTCATCATACACATCTGTATCACACTCTTCCGATTCATGGGTCTGTGCAACAGTCTTCGTCAGTTTAACGACATCAGCAACTGTGTGTCCATCAGTATCATTGTCTACAGCTTTCTCACTGTTATGATTATGTTCTACATTGTCAGCTACTTTGTAAGTTTGTCTCTTAGACTGTTGTCCCCGGTTTGCAGATCTTCTACCCCTTCCCCTACCTCTGCGTTTACCTGGTGAACGTCTTTTTGTAGCACTTTTCTTTTCTGAAATATACTGGTAACATGTATATTAAGACATACTGACCTCATTTTATCAAAAGTGTGTATCAACAATTTTGCACATAAATTATTGTGTAAATACCAATGTGAAAATGGCAAAATTAAGATTGATAAAACTTAAATTAATGTTTATTGGTTTTGTGTTGAATATATCAACTGTAGACTCAGTTTGTATATATGATGTATTGGAGATTTTGTGTACAACTATTTATGGATTAAAAAATGCCTGTAAATTGTTTTTCACCAAGCATTCTTCTCCATCTTTAATCAATTTTTAATTTAACTAGAACTGCCACTGTCATGGCGCAAATATCATCCGCATGCTGCTTTGTCACAAGGATATTGATATAAGCAACAATAGTTTTGACGTGTAGAGTTATAATTCTTGTTCACTGCACTCCACCTGACAATCATTTATCCATGTATCAAGTTTGAGTTCAATCCCTTCAGTAGTTTTTGAGAAAATGTCCTGACAACGAAAGTTTATAAAGGGGAATAACTCTGTAAATAGTGCAACTAGTTATAATTTTTGAGAACTGCACTCCACTTAACAAACATCTATACATGTATAAAGTTTGAGGTCAACCTCTTCCATTGCTTTTGAGACAACTAGAGTTATAATTATTGTGCACTGCACTCCGCCTATCCATGTATGAAGTCTGAAGTTAATATCTTAAAGAGTTTGAAAGTTACTCTCCGGACAAATAAACCCGACATCCAGACAGACAAATGGACGGACGGAATGGCAGTCAAGCTCATTCCAGTATACCCCCCTTACAATTGTGTTGTGCTGGGATCTAAATATGTCACCAATAACTTAATGTATTTTATTTACACCACCTTTTCTAAGACCATCTTTACCTTCAAATGGTCAGAATGAAAAATAAGAGTAATGGTACTTTTTAGTTTTGCTGACTACTTAAATTAATTGTTTTAACGCCAAAAAAGTTAGGTGTTTTTTTCTGTTGGTCCCATTTCTTAAACAGTTGTCAAGGGAGATTACTCTCCTCCCAAAACAGGCATTTTTTACTACCAACCAGTGAACATTCAAAAACCAATATTTTTTCAGACAAGTACAGGTTACAATCTTAAAACAAAATATAATGTATAACATTTGAATAACCCGCCTAGTACCGTAGAAACAAATAGTTATTGATAAATGGTCAGAATGAAAAATAAGAGTAATGGTACTTTTTAGTTTTGCTGACTACTTAAATTAATTGTTTTAACGCCAAAAAAGTTTGGTGCTTTTTTCTGTTGGTCCCATTTCTTAAACAGTTGTCAAGGGAGATTACTCTCCTCCCAAAACAGGCATTTTTTACTACCAACCAGTGAACATTCAAAAACCAATATTTTTTCAGACAAGTACAGGTTACAATCTTAAAACAAAATATAATGTATAACATTTGAATAACCCGCCTAGTACCGTAGAAACAAATAGTTATTGATAAATATCTGGAATACTCCATTATTTAAATAAATCTAAGTACTAACACCTCTTTACATTAGTTCATGTGTATACCTGGGGCTTCATCTACGCCACTGTGAGACTGAGAAATATCTTCTGTTTCCGCATCATAGTCCATAGGCTCCTGCTTAATGTCCGACTCACGCAACAACTTTGGTACACTATTCTCTTTTGCTTTACCTCCACCATTCCGAGATGATTTGCGCGTCAACTTTGGTATCCCATTCTCCTCCCCTTCACCTGCACCATTCCGAGAAGAATCCCGCAACAATTTTGGTTCACCATTCCCAGCCTCCTTCTCAGCACTCCTGGCTTTCTCTACGGCCTCCATCCTCGACTGGTCTCCACTCTGATTCTGGAATATGTTTGTGAGTAACGGAGCAGTCACTGTTAGAAACGTGTCCGATGCCCGTCTCTGCAGGCGCTTGCTTGAAAGTGATTGGTTGGTCAGAAGTACATCGGTCCCTGTCTGCTGGTCACCTGCGAGCTTGTTCAGTTGATTTTCTACAAACAGAAGAAATTGATGAAGACTTGAAGCTATAGGATAACAGTGCCCTCTTTCCGTTTTGGGGGTATTCACCCACCGCCTTATGAAGGGGGAATTTTCATGTCGGGAGATTATATAATTTCACAACACACTTGTCTTCATGGGGTAAGTATTACTGACAATGAAAGATTTAAAGGTAGTGTCAACCATGTTAAAAATGTTTATCAACACTGAATTTAATTTCCCCGAGAGACTTCAGACGATGACAGTAAAAATGCATGATGCCCAGAAAAAAACACAAGAACACTGGCCCTCAAGCCTGGTGAAAAATTCCAGTCAGATTTCTGCTTGCAAGTTGAATGTTTTTAAATTGGATAGCATTAATACGAGCCGCATCGTGGGAAAACCGGCACTTTCCGCCTACAGTGGATTTATGTTGAGAAGAGACTTCCTTGAAACAGAAAATACCATACAAGCGGACAGTGCCCTCCTGGATTAGCCTGTGCGGACTGAACAGGCTAATCTGGGACGACACTTTACGCACATGCATTAAGACCGGTTTTCTCACGACGCGCCACATATGGAGTTTGGTCCAGTAATAATGAACAGATTACCAGAGCTTGTGTCCGGAAATGATTTGGGAATTTCATGGACGCTGCTGTTATTGTTTAAGCGCAAGCTCATGATAACAAAGTTCAGCTGTAGAATTATGGAAGAGCTACGTACTCTGAACGCAGAAGTTGAGGAACTGTGTTTTCACGTCTTCATTGTTCTCCAGAAACAGAGCACCGCAGTCAGATCCGAGATGACTGAGAGTGCCGTCTGCCATGCTGGCCGTAAGAATGACCGACTCCTCATCTGTGTGCTCTGCCAACTGCTCCACCTGAAGAATACCACACAAATACTCATGTACATCTGCAGAATATCACACACATATTCATGTACACCTGCAGAATAACACACAAATACTCATGTACACCTGCAGAATATCACACACATACTCGTGTACATCTGCAGAATATCACACAAATACTCATGTATACCAGAATATCACACAAATACTCATGTACATCTGCAGAATATCACACACAGATTCATGTACATCTGCACAATATCACATACATATTCATGTACATCTGCAGAATATCACACAAATATTCATGTACACCTGCAAAACACACATATTCATGTACACCTGCAGAATATCACACACATATTCATGTACACCTGCAGAATCTCACACACATATACATGTACACCTGCAGAATATCACACACATATTCATGTACACCTGCAGAATCACACACATATTCATGTACATCTGCAGAATATCACACATATATTCATGTACACCTGCGGAATATCACACACATATTAATGTACACCTGCAGAATAGTACACAAATATTCATGCACACCTGCAGAATATCACACAAATACTCATGTACATCTGCAAAATATCACAACACCAAGGCATCAAAATTAATCCTTCTTTATTTTTGAACCGCCCTCCCCCAATCTGGGGTATAGTACTCCTGTGTATTGGCACCCTGCTGTGGTCACAGTGTGGTGACCCTTAACAGTTGAGATCAATAAAGTGCTGCGCTAGAAACAATGCACTCAGCCATTGCTCAGTCAGCTGAGAGAAAAGATTGGAGAAAATGATAAGATATTTTATAAAGGACCAATACACAGGGTGGAATACCCGGATGAAGAGGCCAGACATTCCTTAAACTAGGCCTTTAAAGTAAAAACATAGACAAAGATCACATTTAATATGTATTTCAACATCAGACAATACTCACCAGCAATTGAATTTGGCTTTTCAGGACCACTTTCAGGATGATTTTAAAGCCCGGGATATCTTTGATGAGATCCATGCTGTAGCCAGCAGTGTAGTGTCATTATCCACAACAATCCTTCAAACAGGAGACAATGGGCCTTTGATAGTTTTCTAGGCAGCGTTCGGATAAAATCTGTGAAAACAACAACCATGATTTACAACTGTATGCTGAGAGCTCCCATTATCCAACTGTATGCTGAGAGCTCCCATTATCCAACTGTATGCTGAGAGCTCCCATTATCCATCTGTATGCTGGGAGCTCCCATTATCCAACTGTATGCTGAGAGCTTCCATTATCCAACTCTCCCATTATCCAACTGTATGCTGAGAGCTCCCATTATCCAACTGTATGCTGAGAGCTTCCATTATCCAACTGTATGCTGAGAGCTCCCATTATCCAACTGTATGCTGAGAGCTCCCATTATCCAACTGTATGCTGAGAGCTCCCATTATCCAACTGTATGCTGAGAGCTCCCATTATCCAACTGTATGCTGAGAGCTCCCATTATCCAACTGTATGCTGAGAGCTCCCATTATCAGTCTTCACACTAATTGTTTGGAAGAATTTACCCATTCGGGCATAACCATATCATTTCAATCTGACAGCCCGAATCTACCTGACATTGTCAAAAATTAGGAAATAACACCTAGTCAGGATAATGGATTACCTAAATAGTTCAAATAATAGAGATGTTGTTCAAGCAGTCATAATATGGAAAGAAAATCAGGTACTGATATATTTGCAGCAAAAAAATCCTGGACATTGTTGTAATTTTGGTAAATGAATCTTTTAATTTCATAAATTTTTCATCCTTCTTGTACTTGCCCTTTCGGACAGACAGGTCAAAATTTTAACTTTCCCCAATAGATTTTTACTTGTCCCGGCCTTCAGCCAAGTGGGTTATTTCAAAGACAGCATTATAGCATTTTTATCTTTACATCACAATAATTAATCAGAATGATAAAGAAATGAACAAAATTAGTTAAAGTTATTATTAAATGACGTCAATGCTAAGTTTACTTCATTTTGCATAATACAGGTATTTACAAAAGAGATGAATTGAGCGAAATAAGAAACTAAGCAAAATAATAATGAGCAGTGTGGCCAGTAAGATAGTCAAACCAAGTAACATATGTGTGTGTGTATTTCGAAGTTTATGAGGTCCTACCGCGTCTGAGGCTGCATTATGTGAGGACCCGGAGTGTGTCCCAGCACTCCTACCCAATTAACTTACTAGAGAATCACGAAAGTTGGGACGAATTTTGAATCATAGCTGCAATTTCCAGCTATTATTTTTACTGAAAGATATTTTAATTTTGGTGTGGTCTTGTGCTGTGGGGGGAAACCGGAGTACCCGGAGGAAACCCCACCTGTCCGGTATGGTGACCACCAACCAAACTCACATGCGCCGGGAGTGGGAAGCGAACCCGGGACGCCTAGGTGAGAAGCGAGTGTACCAACCACTCGCTAGCCGGACAGCCCCAACCAAGTAACACGGAATCATCTTATCTTATAAATTTCATGTACAATGTACAAGTAAGCTACTGTACAAAAAGCAGTACATATTGATTAGTAACTCCAGATTCCATCTGCACACACAATTATCAGTTTATTTACTATATGACAAACTATTACATAACCAACAACAGTAGGGTGCAGACCAGGGTTGTCATTAGCAACCGATTGCCGATCAAATTCATCATTTGAAATTGAAATCATGAGAAACGGTTGTTTTTTCCAGGAACTTTAAAATTGCGATCATTAATATCACAAGGGGCCCACCTAGACCCCTGGCCAAATCGCTTACATTTAGAAAAAAATTCGCTTGTTTCATTTGATAAAGACAACTCCGTGCAGACTGAAGTTGACTTAACCCCCATGACCTATTTAGGATGCCCTTATGCTTGAACACAAGACTTAATATGTTTTACTCCTTATTGTAAACAATTTCAGATTGAAGACAAATTCTCAACCTGGTTGAAATTTCTTTAATCAAATGTATTTCGCAGTGTTTAAATCATTAATACCATTTTTGAGTGCTTTCCTTTGAACATAAACATCTGGCCAAAAGTAAAGCATTAGTCATGATTTGCCATTTAGGCTAGCAGGCAGTTGTGGACACATTAAGAAAGGAAATCCACTACATGTGTATTGATTGAGTCGGTGAAACTAGGTATGTACCTGTGTGAGTCACACACTCGGTAGATCAATGATAATGATAAAAAATCATAAACACTGTCACAAGTAGTGTGTAGATAAATACAGAAATTATCATAAGAACTGGCACAAGTAGTGTGTACATAAATGCATACATTATCATAAATATGGTCACAAGTAGTGTGCAGATATTCCATTATTCACACACATATTTATGTCTAGACGCAAGTGCTCGTTTAAAACACACACAGCCTGAAGTAGGCGAAAACAGAATCTTGACCTGAATTAATAATTGATAATGTATCATCACAAACACCGCCCACTGAATTGATATTTGAAATGAATATTATGCAATTGACAGAGAATTAAGCATTAAAGTGTGTGTAAAACATGTAAAAACATAATGTGACAATAATTAAATGACACACACAATTGTAATTAAATGCAATTTGATACTTAAGCATGCAAAAGTCTGCACACCAAACGATCCACTTGCATTGCGTAATTTGCACTGCGTCGCTAATGCATGTAATGGATGCATATAAAATTAGGACATGTGTAAAAACCCAACTTATCAATTCAGTGTCAACAAAAAATTAATGTGACGTATTCTTACCGCTTAACCATCGTAATCGCCGTAAAAAAAACACAGCCAAGCTTATTTCTTCACACACATACACGAAAATAAACATAAAGGCGATCAGCAAATAAGGCAACTTACCGCCTGTGTCGGTATGTATTTATAATTTGACACAAATTCTACTTTACACACTATTCACAAGGGGCATTTAATGCATATTTGACTGCCACACGGTTATTGAAAGGAAACATGACTTCAATTCCGAATAGGTTACACGTCACTATAAATTATTGGCAAGACCGTTCGCCGACACGGATAAAAATGAATATTGTGTTTGTATGCTTATTTCTAAATGAGGACGGACCATGAGAACTATTTATAATTCATTTCGTTGTTCACTTCTGTTGCGGAACCTTTGACTTTAATTTATAATATTAATTCTTTAATACACTTAATTGTAACAGTATGGTTCATGTGCACTGAATTGCTTTGATTGGTTAATTTTGTCAACACGTGATAACACGTGTACTCTCGCCTGACAACCTTTTTGTTGGTCAGGTAAAAGACACATTTGATTTGTTGGGCTTTTTTATGGTTATTTATAAAACATGCGCTATTGACTCGTTTACATCATGACATAATTACTTAAGGCTGGCATAAGTTATGTGTTTGGTTTATTGTGACACATTTACACTTTATTCACGCCTTGCACGTGTGCATTAGTTAATTGTGACACGCGTGTGTGTACTTAACTCATAAGTTTACTACTTATGCACGTGTTCTTACCTGACTCGCTTCACGTGTATTGGTTATTTTTAACACACGTGCACAGACTTGACTTCCTTTTCGTGTTGCTATAGTTTATTTAAAGCTGGTTTCCATGACCGCGTCTGCGCATTGCGTTATGCGTGTTCCGTCTACGATTCCGTTAACGCAGACATTATTTCATGCATCGTGGCACGTCTTTAAATAATATTGTGTCTCAGGCAGCGCCGCAACGTTTTTTTATGGCCCGCCACTAAATTTTTATTAACTATTTTTTTACGATCGCGCCCGAGTTTTAAAGGAGCAGTCCAAAATATGTTAATAAAAATAAAACTTTGCAGAAATTGTTTTTAATGGGCATGTAACCGAAAAAAAATACAAAAACTACGCATTGAAATCTTTCTGTATGCGACAATGCACCTATCAGTATTTTCCCCCGGGGGGGGGGGGAGCGGCGGGCAATCCCAGGGCAATTTTACTAAATGTATTTTTGGGGATCTAATTCTCCACCCTAGGGCCAAGCATTTTGTCTAAATCCCCTCAATGGGGGATGCTTAATTGGTGTATCAAATGGCCCGGGGCCAATATTATCGGGATCTAAATTCCGAACAAAGTCTATTTCCCGGGACCCGAAATCATTCGGCGTGTCAAAGTCCCGCCTGTCGGGATTGCTTTCATTGTAAAGTCCCGTATATGCCCGCCGCTCCCCCCCCCCCCCCCCGGGAAAATATTAATAGGTGCATAACTGGTGATGGCATGTACATTACAGTATATTCCGTTCGTACCAAGTGGTTTTGAACAATGCATTTCGTAAATAAGAAACAGATTTCGGACGAATAAACACACCATAAACGTACATAAGAACTATTACTTAAATTACGATGTATTGAATTAGATCCCATGGACAGCGGCTTAAAATTAAACTAATTCGCATTTTAACATAGCGGAAGAAGACTAACCCGGTGGAGATTTCGGTATTTCCAGTAACTTTCTTCCTGTCTGATTTAATTATATAACTCGGATGTACACAAATTGTGAAATACTGTATACATTTTGGAAAAAAAGTCATATTCGATTGGGAACCTTTATAAATATCGTCTATTTCTTGATTTAAACTTTTGTTTCGTAGATGCTTTTGCTTGTGTAATAGCATTCCATATTTTTTTGAAGAAAATCTGTGTCAATATTATAAGACCTATGGAAACAAACGAAAATGCCAGCTGCATTGACAAGTGTTGATTTTCCTTTCAAGAGTTTCTTGGTGATTTATTGCAAAAATAATTCATATTTTTGACAGTTATAAAAATAAAATTACGAAAGTTAAATTCTATAAATATAAGTACTTTAATGCTGATGGTATATCAATTTGAAGGCACTTATGTTAATTATGAACATACATATTGATTGTCTTTTTACGTCAGCTTGCATAAATGACCGTATGTTAATGAATCTATAATTAGAAGTTTATGAAAAGGGATGCTTATTTTGTTATTAAAACTTAAAATTGTCTTTAATCTGTACTTATTTACTTGTTTTAATAAGCCATTACATATAACAGGGATATCATGTTTATATGACATCGCATATTTTTTCACTATTTTTCTTTAGCATATGTTATTGTATAAATAATTGTGTTAATCGTATCCAGATTTGTATGTTTGTTTAAATTAATTGATATTTGGTCCTTTCATTGATTGTTCACAGCTGATGCACACGATCGCATGCGTCTGCGTCAAGAAAAAAGCGCACTGCTCGTTTTTTTTCGCTTGCGATTTTGACGCATGAACGCAGACGGAGACAATGGATATTATAGCACACTATGAGTATCGTTTGTTGCGTTTTTATCGGAGACGTATGAGTGATTTAACGCGTCCATGGAATACCAGTCTTCGAATGCAGGCTTACTAGTTTTATTCTCTTCATTGATGTATCGGTTAAATTATGACGAAAGTTGCTAATTGGATTCCTACGTAAGCGTGGATTTATAATGTCAAACACGTGCATATGTTAGTCCTTGCAATTTGCACCTATATTTTGGTTAAGTATGACGCAATACCGCTAACATTTTGCGCGTGCGTGTATTGGTTAATTATGACACACTGCTGCTTGCTTTGTTCATTTACACTTGTGTGCTGCAAAAAACTTTCATTTTTGTATTAGTTAATTATGACAATTGATTTATATATGTTATTATATACATGCTTTAATATTCGTAAACACATGCTTTAATTTTCCTATCATCGACATCGACATGCATGCCTTATATATCATGCTAGAGCCTAACAATCATTACATGTTTGTAACTCATGTTATCATGTTTTCATGATCTGAGTGAAATAAAGATTTTTGATATTTATTTTTTTTACTTTTCCCACATGAATTATGCATGCACAAATATACTATCTAAAATGTCTCGACTATTGTTGCTGGCGGGTTTATGGAACTCATATCAGGACTGAGTCCATGTTGTTGTTAATGGGCATGCCCATATGTTGGGAAAGATATAGGATCAAAAGAGGTACAGGGTGTTGCTCAAAAGGAGCAAAGAGGAACGTCAGACCATTTGTCTGAAATTAAATAACTATAATATGGTATAAACTACTGGATTTGTATCCAGGGAAAGATCTAAGATCACAAAAGGTACAGGGTGCTGCTAAAAAGGAGCAGGATGGAAATCCAGACCAGTCTGTTGACATTTTCTAATAATTTGCTAAAATCAGTGTATTTATTAGTCTAATGCTTGTAATTAAGGGTTTTAAGCATAGTCTATTCACTTGTCATTGAATATTTGCAAAAATATGTTAAATTTCAAAGATATTGAACATTTCTGTGTTGACCAACCCAGAGGGGCAGAAGGGGGGAACCAAAAAGGAGCAGGGTGCAGCACCCTGCTATTTTGCTCTAGATCTTTCCCTACAATTTGTATCATTTAAATGCTTCTAATTAATGTTTTTGAACACGTCCCTTCATTTGTCATTGAATAATTGAAAAAAATAAACGATTATAATATTTCAAAGGATTTTCACCATTTCTCTGTTGGTCAGCACATACGGGCAGCACGGGGGGGGGGGGGGGGGTAAAAAAGAAGCAGGATGAAGCACCCTGCTACTTCAATCTGGATCTCTCCCTACATATGAGTGCAATATGTATCCCTGTTGCAAAACCCATGTTTGTCCCATAAAGGACCCATATTGTTGCCCATATAATGTCGTATCTGCCACATATCGGTCCCATAAGTTTTGCTGGCAGTGTCTACTTGCACTGTTGTGACGGGTAAACGTGACGTACTACTGTTTGCATATAATTGTGTGTTAGTTAATTATGGCACAAATACTCTTGCACGATTCATTGCACCCGTGTGTTGGTTAATTATGAGACACTGGTACTGGCGCTTTCTTGTGTTTTTTGCAATTATGTGTTGCGTGGTAATTACAAGTCAATATTTGTTTATTGTCGGCACATATGAATAACACACTGTCACATATAAACATAAGCTATGTATAGCTTTTTACCGACTTAACAAATAAAACAAATAGCAATTACATAAAAATACAAGTTGCAATGGATAATGAGTACATATGAATACCGGTAACACATATAAACATAAGCTATGTATAGCTTTTTACCGACTTAACAAATAGACAAATAAGGTATTTAGAGAAGATATTTAGATGCTATTTAAGTAGCATGGCGCATGACAATATCTCCGGGGATGATTGCATTTGAAAGTCAGTAACTATATCTCTGTAAAAACAAGTTATTATAACACACCCACGCTTTATTTTATTTTTGCAAATTGTGTATTGGTTAATTATGACACGTACAATGATATTTCAAGACATTTCGTGTTTTGGTTAAACATAACACACCCACGCTTACTGTGCGCTTTGCTTGTGTGTATTTAATTATGACAGTATGACATATGGACGCTTAAATAACTACCTGCTCTCATATGTTGTGACAGACATTACTTGTAACTGACATATAACTTAACAATAATTAGTACTTCTATTTTGAAGATGTTTCGAACTTAGTTTACCTGAATTCATTTAGACATATAACTTAAAGAATTATTTTCAGCAGACATAATCATTAGTCAATGACAAACAAATTATACTGTGTCTATTTTAAATTAATGTACTCAGATAAACCCCATGGACATTGTTAAGAAATGAGAATAGCTTATAATTTTATGTTATTACCCAATACCTAAAACTGATCCTGTTTTATCCGCGTACACGTTTCACCGAAGGTGTAACAGCTCTAAAGTGTGAAGTGTGAGATATTTGATTGTAAATGAATACAGCACTAGTGTGGGGATTACAAATACAAATTCAAGATTTTCATTATCAGCGTAAGTTGATAACGTGATCACGTGATAAGAATCTCGCACAATGGCGGAAGGCCTGCGAAGGGGAATTTCCATAAAATAATGATTTTTTTTAAATATTTCTTTTTGACATTCATAACCTAAAATGTACTTCTATTTATAGAAAGAGCCTTATAAAACAGAAATGACCAAACTGCAATAAAAATATGCATTAAATGATTTTATAATACTTATTTGTTTTCCCAGTACCCCATGTACGGCCTCTTTCGCCGCCATTTTGAAGGATAATGAGAGCATGATCGGGAAAGAAAGATGCTGCGTTATTGAGACCTCACTGTTCGCGTTCTCAGCATAGAATTATTGTTATATTATCGGTGAGTAAATATTGTCTATTGCATTAAATAATTCGCGAAGTGTTTGAAGTGTTGTTTCGGAAAAAGTCGTGGATATTTCCTTACAAAATTGTTGGGTCAAATTAAAAAACAATTGGGATAGTGCCATCCTGAAAATTGGGTCATTGTTTGGGCTGAGAAAAAGTCTAAGACAGAATGGTACTCTTTGATAATCGTTATTTTAATTAGATGTTGCACTGTGATGTCATATTTATTATCAACTTTAATTTGAATTTGAGTATGCGTTTATTTGTTTACTGTTTTCGTTTAGCAACTTGAAAACCATAAACTTTTGCACCATTTATTGATTTTTGGTGAGTTTAACTTTGACTAAAATTTAATATTCATCTTTGTGTATTAAACATGTTTTTGTTCCAGTTCCGCATGGTCCCATCCATGGAACCATAGGCTGTCTGCTCAAAGCATTTTTCAAAAGACGCAAAAACAGGATCCATAAAACAACTGAATACGAAACCATTCTAAAATACAGGACTAGAATATTGTATTTCCTACACGGCCCGGGCGATGGCTCCTCCAGACATGGATGTTATCAAGGAGGTACCAGGGTACAAGGTTATACTGAAGGCAGTCCTCAAGAGCCAGATACAGCAACTGGTGGGTATTCAGTTCTATGAAGATGTTTTAAAGATACTGAACTCCAGATAGGCATAAATAGGTGTTGTTTTTTTATAGCCTAAATGGTAAAAACATAACCATTTTTATAGAACACTGTCATAAACTGTATATTTCATTGAAAAAAGAAGTTTAATAAGCTCACATTTTCCTTGAAACTCCCCCCCCCCGCACTTCTCATCACCCCACTCGGCACAAGTGAGTTTGGTTGGTGGTCACCGCACAAGATAGGTGTGGTTTACTCCGGGTGCTCCTCCCACAGCACAAGACCACACCAAAATTAAAAATATTTCAGTAAAAGATGAATAGCTATGAATCAAAATTTATCCCAACTTTCGATGAGTCTAATAGTAAATTAGGCAGGGGTGCTGGGGACACGCAGTCATTGAAATTAACTTTAAAAAAGTACTTTCCATTTTGGCCAGTAACTTTAGAATGTTGACTTGCCCGCAACATTTTTTACTAGCTAGAACTTTTTAAATTGTAATTTTGCCCGATTAAGGTTACATATGTCAACATAGTCGCTGAAATACTTGTTATGGTTCGCTACATAATGGGCAGTTCTAAATTTGATTTGATTACTTGCCAGGCATGCTACCTACTAAGAATTTATTCTGTGCCCGACAATATTTTTACTTGCTACGGGCTAGTGCTAATTTCAAAGACTGGACACACCCCGGGTCCTCACAAAAAATGCAGTATCGACGCGGAAGGACCTCATAAACTTCGAAAATACACACATAATTTCCTTGAACGAGGTATTCCTGATTTAAAAATACAGAGGCTTCCCCTAATACAAGCACCTGATTCAAGTGAACACATGCACAACTCAACAAAACTAAACTAATTGATTATCCTAAACATAAAAGGCTCAAGTTTTAAATGCTCAAACTTTAGGGCGATAAAAAGGAGGAAAACTACGTAAAATAATTGTTTTTCAGGTAAAAAAAAACAACACATATGTCTAATTTTTGAATGTGCTTAATATGATTATGTTAGAAAATCATGTATTTTTGACAATTTTTTTCATTTTTACAAATAGGCCATCCAAGGTTCAGTCCCTTTAAAAGTTAAATTTCCAGTCATTGTGCATATGATACAGACCACCAGATAGGGTACATAAACGTGTAATTATGCACTGAGCATTACAAGATACCCTAACAAAATATAATCAAGGTGTACATTTACCCACACAATTTCAAATGTTTGCAGCATACACATGTAAATGAAAATGAGATCAATAAAATATATCTGACTTTCAGACTAAAAGATAATTTACCCCCATAGATTTGGGAATGGACTTACATTTACCTGTTCCTTTTTAATTCCGGTCATTGTGTATACTCATACATTTGAACATCGTTATTTTGAACTCTTTTTCTTATATGGTACCTCAACCGTGGTGAAATCAGTGCTATATGCACAGTAAGAGTTGTTTCTCTTTGCATTCACTGTCATTGTACACCTGTGTAGTAACTCCCGACAAATTGACCTGTCACTCATGATCTTGACATTTTCAATTTCCTATATTATTATCGGTTTAGTTAGTGATTAATGATCATGTGTTTATTGGTGAGCATACAGAAAAGTATACCAGGTTACCTTGATTTCAACATGGAATCTATTATGTTCATATTTAATTAATAGCTGCATGCATGAAGGTCATAGTCAGGTTGATTGTTTTGAGCTATACAGACGAAATGAGACGAAGATGTTTGTGAATATTTGTGTGATGTAATGCAGGTGTACATGAATATTTGTGATATTCTGCTGGTGTACATTTATATTTGTGTGATATTCTACAGGTGTACATGAATATTTATGTGATATTCTGCAGGTAAACATGTATATTTGTGTTTTATTCTACAGGTGTACATGAATATTTGTGTGATATTCTGCTGGTGTACATGAGTATGTGTGTGATCATATTCTGCAGGTGTACATGAATATGTGTGTGATATTCTGCAGGTGTACATGAATATTTGTGTGATATTCTGTAGGTGTACATGAATATGTGTGTGATATTCAGCAGGTGTATATGAATATGTGTGTGATATTCTGCAGGTGTACATGAATATGTATGTGATATTCAGCAGGTGTACATGAATATGTGTGTGATTTGTTGCAGGTGTAAATGAATATGTGTGTGATATTCTGTATGTATACATGAATATGTGTGTGATATTCTACAGGTGTACATGAATATTTGTGTGGTATTCTGCAGGTGGAGCAGTTGGCAGAGCACACAGACGAGGAGTCAGTCATTCTCACGGCAAGCGTGGCAGACGGCACTCTCAGTCATCTCGGATCCGAGTCTGGCAAGTCGTACCTCGACGATCATGAGGACGTCAAGTCGTCATTTTTGGGCTTCTGTCTCAAAAGTAAGAACTAGAACTAAGAGCATTTATATTCCATCTTTAGAAGCATGAATGTTCTTTATTGTCAAGTCTTCATTCCTTGGCTTCTGTCTCAAAAGTAAATATGGGACATAGCAGTAAAGAGAACGATTTCTATGTTAATTATTGTCATGTCCTCATTCGTTGGCTACTGTCTCGAAGTAATCAAAACGTTGATAGCGTAGAAAGACTTTTGGCTCAAAACTAAGAACTGCAACGAGTGGCAGATATTGATATGGTTAAGGCATCTACAGAATTTTTTTATTTTTTTTAAAGAAGACTTTAAAAATCTTCTCCTCAGAAATTGCAAGGCCAAGAGGTTTCTTATTTGGTATGTAACATCGTATAGTGGTCCTCTACAAAGATTGTTCAAATTATGCCCCTGAGGTCAAAACTGGCCACGCCCTGGGGTCACATGGTTTATGGTTTATATAAACGGAAAGCAAAATGTCTTTAAAAATCTTCTCCTGAAACTGCAAGGCCCAGAGGTTTCGTATTTGGTATGTAACATCCTATAGTGGTCCTCTACAAACATTGTTCAATTTATGCCCCATGGGTCAAAACTGACCACACCCCAAGGGTCACATGGTTTATATAAACTTATATAGCAAAATGACTTTAAAGTTGTAATCCTCTGAAACCTCAAGGCCTAGAGGTTTCATATTTGGTATGTATATGTGGCCCTCTACAAATATTGTTCAAATTATGCCCCTGGGGTCAAAACTGGTCACGCCCAGGGGGTCACATGGTTTATATAGACTTAAATAGCAAAATGACTTTAAAAATCCTCGCCTCTGAAACGGCAAGGCCCACAGCTTTCCTATTTGTAGTACGTAACATTGCATAGTGGACCTCTCCAAAGATTGTTCAAATTATGCCCCTGGGGTCAAATCTGGCCACACCCCAAGGGGTCACATGGTTTATATAGACTTAAATAGCAGAATGACTTTAAAAAGCTTACCTGAAACCGCAAGGCCCAGAGGTTTGTTAAGATGGTTTAAATTATGCCCCTGGGATAAAAATAAGCCGCACCTCGGATAATGCAAATTCTAATTGGGTTACAAGGTTTTAGGTGAGCGTCCTAGGGCCCTCAGGGCCCTCTTGTTACTGATTTAATCCGCGCATTTGACTGTAATGATTGCAATTTTGGTAGTATTGTGACAAAAAGAGGGAGTAAATAACTCTGAGACTTCCCTTGATGCATGCCCTGCATAAGATGGCACTTAGTTACCTCTGTTGTCTGTCCTCTCCACCAGAGCATCACATCAAGCAGCTAGAAGAGAAGGAGCGACAGCAGCAGCAGCAGCAGCAGTTAGCAGCCCTGCAAGCCAGTTCCCATATAGCCCAGCTTCCCCCTCACCTGGCCATGATTCCGGGCCGAGAACGCAGAATGGCCCCGTATCCGGGTCACGTGGGGCCCAGGCACTCGAGTGTCCGGTCAGGGGTGCGGCACGAACCATACCCCGTTGCACGTCCCAGACACTCCAGTCCTAGAAACACTAGTCAGAAAGCTGGCCACCGGGTTGTGAAATCTGAACCAGTAGAAATTAACAATGACTCGAGTAATGGTGCTAACGAAAATGATTCACAAACAGTGTCGGGGAAAGACAATGCTAGTTCACCATCTGCAACTAACGACCCAGGTCATGACAACAATTCAGAGAATTCAAACGAGCAAGATGGCTCCCAGACTAGTGGAGAAGTTCCAGACATGGACCCTAATACTAGTGTTAAGCGTGAACAAGATGGTGAATCAAACTCTGAACTGGAAATTACTGGTGTGGAACCAGGCCAGATCCCAGCCGGTTCCCAGGAATCCTGGGACCCCAACGTCTCCATGGGGATGACCTTTGACACCAGTGGCATGGGCGACATGGCTGGGAACCTGAGTGCAGACCAGAGCTATAGTAAGTGCATATTATTTTCTTTCAGTTTTAGCTGCAATCTCTGTAATAGTAAGGTTGAATGGTGCAGTCACAATTTCCAATTCAGCTTGGTATTACTAATGTGGTCACACTATTTTGAATAAAATATCAAAACATAAAACATTTAAATCTCTCCCCACCCCCACTATGAAAGTGAAATTGACCCCCATTCAATGGTTGATGGTACGGAGAGCAGTCGAGTGATGTATTTGATATATCTGCTGTGTGTTAGGCTAAAGTTGTGTGCTCCATAGGGTATGAGCAAATATTTATAAATCTTTGTAGATTCAAAGTGAAGATCCCACAAAAATTTAAGTTAAAATGATTACGGACATTCATGTAGGCCGTAGTCTTGGAAATTTGCAAAAATATCTTCATGCATAAGTTTGTCAGCTAAGCTATATTGCTGAAGACTGTCAGTATATTTATGGACAAATTACCCTTAAAATGGCCTCCCCATTGGCTTTAACAGGTGCTGAAGACTGTCAGTATAATTATGGACCAATTACCCTTAAAATGGCCTCCCCATTGGCTTTAACACGTGCTGAAGACTGTCAGTATAATTATGGACCAATTACCCTTAAATTGGCCTCCCCATTGGCTTTAACACGTGCTGAAGTATGTTTGTTACCAGGAGCAAGCAATCTGTGTCATGCATTTGAAAGAGCACCATTCCAACATCTCCAGAGTAAGATGACTTTTCTCTTGAAGTCACTGGATCTGGAATCTCTCCCGCGGAGGAATGCACCGAAGCCCCGCCATACATCAAGGTAGAATGTTGCCTGTCGCCGTCGGATACGACTTCTGACCTTTCTGGCGACCCAGCTGTAGAAAGTGGGACTCCCAAGCGGAGGTTCAAGGACGTCTCAGACAGGTCATTGGAGCAGCTCAAGACACCTATGACAGGCAAGACCACCGACAGGCAGACCAAGTGGGCCGTACGACTTTTGAAAGGTAGATTTAGTTACTTATTGTCAGAAGTCTGGCATCTTGATTTCGCAGTGTACTTTCTTTGGGCTTCCTGTTTTGAAGTTTATTTGTGACGTATCTTGAGAAAATCGGGCTTAATGCATATACGTAAAGTGTCATCCCGGATTAGCCTGTGAAGTCAGCACAGGCTTATCTGGGACGACTCTTATCGCCTACAGTGAATTTATGTTTAGAAGATACTTCTTTCAAACAGAAAATACCATAAAAGCGGAAAGTGCCGTCCTGGATAAGCCTGTGCGGACTGCACAGGCTCATCCGGGACGACACTTTATGCACATGCATTAAGCCCGGTTTTCCCACGACACGCCTTATTTGTTTTTTGCACAGACCCATTGAGTTTTTACTACTTTGACATAGTTCTGTAAAAGGACTTATTGTCAATGACAAGAAAGTTAATTTTCACAATTTGGAATGAAAAAACAAACAAAATCTAGTGACAAAATACTTATCATTAATATTTCTGTATTTCTTAATATGGTGCACTTTATATCCTTTAACTTTTTAAACAATCTTGTTTTATATATATATTGTGCCTTAAATTTAACAACATAGACATGTCTGTAATTATAACTTTCGCATAAACTGTATAATTTTCAGGGTTCTGCTTATGTAGATATATCTGATTTATATATGCTATGTTGGCATTAAAAATTGTAGCCAAATTAAATATTTTGTTTCCTGAAAATGTGAAAATACCGGGGTACACCTCTTTTTTCAGTAATTTGACAATATTTAGTCGCTAAAATCTGTTTGGCCCCCTGGTGAAGCTAACATTGATATCTAGCTGTCAATTTTCAGACTGGATGTCGGAGACCGAGTATGAAAGCACAGACTTTGAAAGCCTGGACTCTCACAAGCTGGACATGGTGTTACAGAAGTTCTATGCGTCTCTGCAAACCAAGGGTGGGGGCGATTACTCCAAGGCTGCCCTGGTGGGAATTCGCGCGGGGATACAGCGGTATCTGACATCTGCCCCGGTATGCCGTAAAATTAACATCATGCGAGACACAGAGTTCTTACAGTCCAACCAAGTGTTGATGGGATTGATAAAAATATTAAAAAGAGATGGGAAAGATGTACAAATGAGAAAGGAGCCAATATCTGACGAAGACCTGACAAGGTTGTATGAGAGTGGGCTATTCTCGTATGATAGTCCATCTACTCTTCTGAACAAAGTCCTGTACGACATCATGTGTTACTTCGGAATTAAAGGTCGCGAACCTCTACAGGAGTTGAAAAAAGATTCGTTCCTAATCGTCACGGACCAGCAAGGCCATCAGTATGTGCGCTTGACTTTTCAAGAAGCAGAGAAACTTCATCTGAAAAAAGGGAAGGAACCCCGCATGTATGAGACTGGTGATGCGTATTGTCCCGTGCTGTCATTCAAGAAATATATTTCCAAACTGCATCCAGACTTCAATAAATTCCTTCAAAGGCCTGTACATAAATTCAGCCCTGGACAGTCGGCCTGGTACAAACCTAAGATGTTGGGTGTGAATTGTCTGGGTGGCTTCATGTCACAGCTGTCCAGGGAGGCCAAACTTGGTCAGAGTTACAGCAATTACTGTGTCCGCGCACTGGGGGAGGAAATATAATTCACATTATCATGGTCACAAACATTGTAAATATAACGTTAGTCATTCAGTTCATCATCACTAGTGACAAACATTGTTAATAGTGTATTTCTCTAGAAGAGCAAAGATCCAAAAAACTTATGGAAGTCCCATTGGCTCTATCAGTTTGGCATGGCAACCATTGTGTGGATTAAGTAGTTCAGCTCAGTAGTCTGTTATTATGCCCCTCATTGAAGATCGCGGGGTATATTGGTTTGCTAATGTTGGTCGGTCTGTCAGTCAGTAGACCACTTTTATTTCCACTCTCCAAGTTGAAGAGTTTTAATCCAATTTTCACCAAACTTCATGAAAATGTTTGTGGGTACAATATCTAGGTCAAGTTCGGTAGTCAGCCAAATCGTCCTTGGAATTGTGGAGTTATGGCCCGTGAATTATCTAAAAATTGACCTTTTTAGCCATTTCCGCTCTCTAAAATCCAACAGTTTTAATCCGGGCTTCACCAAACTCCATGAAAATGTTTGTAATAATAATATGTAGGTAAAGTCCGATGATCAGCCAAATCACCCCAGGAAATGTGGAGTTATTGCCCTTGAATTATCTGAAATTGGCCTTTTTAGCGGTTTCCCTTCTCTAAGTCCAAAGATGTTCATCCAATCTTCACCAAACTTCATGAACATCAGGGTTCCCTCTGGCTTTTGAAAAGTTGTCGCCACTTTTTTGCGCCAAATTTGAAAACGTAATTTTTAAGTTAGAGACGTTCGGATGGCATACTATACTATATATAACTTATATTTTCATATTTAATTATTACTGTAATGCATTAATAATTATTCCTAATGAAGAATACAATAAATAAACAAAACACCATATCAATTTTTTTTTCATTATCATTCAATTAATAAGTAACAAAACATGGCATATTTCATACACAAATGCAGTAAAATATGTCCATGGTTAATAATAATTGCAACAAGAAATATTTTAGCACTGCACTATTAATGTGTGTGTTAACATCAATATTTAAAAAAAATAGACATTTAACAATGCATTAATGTTACTTTTTTACTTATAAATATGATACATATTAATACATAAATATACACATATAAATGGCACAAATTAGGCAAGGCAAGGTACCTGGAAAGGAAACTGAAAATATACAGTAGACATAAATTAGTAGCAATTCTAAATATCAATTTTTTTCATAGATAAAATGAATTCAAACTTCCAACAGTCTTTCACATTTCTGTTCACTGGATAATTTTGAAATTTGAGCATGTTAGATGCAGAATCTATCAAACATTTTTTTACAAGGAGTATTTACGTCGGAACTGACCATTTTGACAAGTAAATTTTCTTTTTCAAATTCAACATTTCATACCGATTGCCTTAACAAACTGTTTAATTACGGACTTTCACTTATTTAAACATGAAGGTACGTAACACACTGCATACTTACTATGATTTGATTTCTAATTATCGTTTGATCTCGTCCTTAATCTGTTACAAACATGGCACACACTTCTATTAAATTGACGATTAAAGAAAAAGCTGTTTGTTCTACATGCAATTAAAATGCCACTCTAATTGCCTTCGGCCATATAATCAGTCGCATGTTATCGATATGCATTCAGTTTCACGCTTCAGTTAATTCAGTTGTACCGCTTGCATCACTAAAAATCAATACATGCACGATAACTGTCGAGGTTAACCGAGTCAGCAAGACCACTTAGGCTAAAATGTCGTTTGCGTCATTTGAATAGTAAATAATTTGGACAAAGAACGCTATTGCCAGAAAAATCCTCAAACTTGAAAATTTGTCGCCACTTGCGATTTTGTCGCATTTGGTGACCGTGGCGATCGCCAGCTCGAACCCTGAACATGTTTGTGGGCGTAATATCTTGACCAAGTTTAATAATCTGCCACATCGTCCCAGGAATTGTGGCTCCCTTAAATGATATTTTTAGCCGTTTCCGTTCTCTGAGTCCAACAGTTTATAGCCGATCTTCGCCAAACTTGGTTCGATAATAAACCGAATTGTCCCTGAAACTGTAGAGCTATGGCTCTTGATTAGCCTTCTTAGCTATTTTATCCTAGAGGGGTCATAAATGTTTAAACCCTTAGCTATTTTGTCCTAGAGGGGTCATAAATGTTTACACAGCTCTTGTTAAAATTGCTGGGCACAAATCGACAGCCTCGAAATGTGTCATAAGACTTGTCGACATGTGTAAATTAAAAAAATGTAGTTTACAGTGTTCAATTTAAAACTGTAGCATAAAGTGTTCACTTTTGACATTGTAGAAATTGTGTGTACTTTAAACGATAATTTAAGTAAGTGTTCAACTTGTTCTCCGACTGTATGGTGTCCACAGTGGAGAGACCCAGCACCATTCATCCCATGAGATTGCAGCTGCACTTTGCTGTATGAGATCATTGCAGCTGCACTTTGTTGTATGAGATCATTGTAGCTGCACTTTGCTGTATGAGATCATTGCAGCTTTGGATTTGCATTGCACAACTAAGTTTTATTTTGCATTGTTTTCATCAGAATTACCTAACAAAACTATTTTTATATATTTATCTTTCGTATAAAAATGTTTTGGTACACATTTACATGCAGTTGTTGACTCCAAAACTGAGATTTGATTAAATATCATGAAACTTTCTGTATTTATTGAATTAATGTATTTCTTTACTCTGTAGTGTGTAATTGAAGTGTTATAGCTTAAGCCTAGCATATTTTTAAGCAGGCGTCCCGGGTTCGCTTCCCACTCGGCGCATGTGAGTTTGGATGGTGGTCACCATACCGGACAGGTGGGGTTTCCTCCTGGTACTCCGGTTGCCCCCACACACAGCACAAGACCACACCAAATTAAAATATCTTTCAGTAAAAAATAAATAGCAGGAAATTGCAGCTATGATTCATACTTCGTCCCAACTTTCGTGAGTTTCTAGAAAGTTAATTAGGTAGGAGTGCTGGGACACACTCCGGGTCCTCACATAATGCAGCCTCAGGCACGGAAGGACCTCATAAACCTCGAAATACACACACACGCACGCACGCACACACACACACACGCACTTTTTTATGTTTCAAAAAGCTGCAAGGTCTCATTCAGCAACCAAGTAGACGTGAGTTTCTGCAGTGATACGGTTTCTGTGTGTTTGATATTCTAATACCATGCCTGTTAAGTAACCTACAGGTTACATTTCCTTTTGAGTCATGAATATTTGTAATATTCAAACTACACACAGAAAATGTATGTTATCTAAACACTGTGGAAAGTCAGGTTTTGTGTTAGAAGTTGAATAGAATTATATTTGAAATCAGTGTTCCACCCCATATTTAAGGCTTTCCAAAAAATGTTTATTTAAAATTTCTGTTTGTACGAGTTTTTGGCATTTTTTTTATAATGGTCATTTGATTGTTAGTTGTTTATACTATTTCTTCATAACCAATTAGTGTTAACATAAAAAGAGTTAAACACTTTTAAGGAAAGCCACATGTTCAGAATATGTACATTTTGTTGTTAGCCGACTTAAGAAAGTGTGACGCGTCGTGGGAAAACCGGACTTAATGCATGTGCGTTAAGTGTGGTCCCGGATTAGCCTGTGCAGTCCGCACAGGCTAATCCAGGATGGCACTTTCTGCCTACAGTGGATTTATGTTTAGAAGAGACTTCCTTGAAAAACAAAATACCATAAAAGCGGAAAGTGCCGTCCCGGGTCCGCACAGGCTAATCCGGGACAACACTTTACGCACATGCATTATGACCGGTTTTCTCATGACGCGCCACAAGTGTTTATATTGTGACCACCTCGTTTTCATGGCCATGTTTCACTAAAATCAATTGTTAAAAATATCTGGGCTCGAATTATTCACAAATATCTGGGCTCGAATTATTCACAGATATCTGGGCTCGAATTATTCACAGATATCTGGGCTCGAATTATTCACAGATATCTGGGCTCGAATTCACAAAGCTCGAATCTCCGAAGTGAAAATTTAATAAATTCATAAAATTTCACGAGTCTCTGGCTGTTACATGTATAGGTCTTAAAACTTGTTAATGTTGCTCCGATGTTTCATAATTCACCCTTTTGTGTACAGAAATCATATTATTTAGCATAAAAAAAAAATCATCTGTAATTTTCATTCGAGTACAACTGAAGTTAACTTAAGATTTCCCTTAGGAGCTTTGAAAAAAGGCAATGGTTTGTTACAAGGCAGTGTTACCAATACCAGTATTCACATTGTTTAAATCCACTAGCCTGAATCATTATGCAATCATAGTAAACAGGTGAAATTTCCACTAGCCTGACTATATACATTACTGAATTTCTACGAGCCCAAAGTACATTTCACTAGCCCGGGGCTGTCGGGCTGGTGGTTGGCGTGAAGACAGCAATATACAAGTACTTGCATGTTTGTCCAAGCCTTTAGCTTCGAAGCAGGGCAGGTATAAGGGACCATCATTTTAGGTTATTGTTGAAATTGTTTCAAGCTGATGGCTGCCGTGTTTGGGTAAATTTTGTGTGGTCAACATAGGCATGTTTTACTTCCGTGGAACACTGATTTCTATATATTACTATATCTAGTGATACTATGGTTAACTGTATACTGTATAGTGATACTTTGTTTAATACATAAACATGTAAGTGTAGCACTTGTGGTAACGTTAGTATGAAATTTACCCATGCATTCCAGATACTTAAAGTGAGGTCGCCTTGGTTAAAAAGAAAGATTTAATTACATATACATTTAATTACTTTCTTATGATAATACAAGTTGAATGTTCTAATGCAATATGCATTATCATGTATTTACTTCGTGGAATTTAAGTGACTGAATTATGCTTGTATATAATTTGGAAGTTTAATACGCATTCAGAGCATGTCCATCTTTTGTACATTTATCTTGCTTAGCATTAGGTGATATACTGACAAAATTAGAAAAATAGCCATTGAAATTCTAGTGTAAATGGAGATATTTAGTCTTTGTATTATGAACTGTGTGTTTGTTGAAAATATCATGCTGGACAATATTATTATACATGTTTTTCTGACATATTGTCTTAGAGTGAAATATAAGATATATTGTAGTATTAGAATCACTCATGAGTTACCCGCTCGTAAGAAGTGTGCTAAATTGTTGAAGTGTTCAGTAACTACACGGAGATAAGAGAAGTTGCATTTACTGCCTAACCTCACTCATAAACACAAAGTTTGAGGGACATAAGTCGCAGCCTTGTAAAAAGTTGTGTACGTTCATATTAAGTTTGAGAACATTTGGTACCCAGTAAAACGTGCCAAATTCTCTGTCAACAACATTGTGTGTTATATTGATGCATGCTATTTTGTGTGGTGTTGTCATGGTTTTTGTATTGTGTTGTAGTTTGTGCTGAAGTTTAGTTTGTTAATGATTTATAAGAGAGGAGGATTCCTGTTTATTTATTTCTTCAAGTAGTTTGACAGTTAATAAATGTCATGAACCTCACTGAATTCTCAGTGTTTTCCAGTTTGGATGTATGTGCCATGAACACTTGGAAAGTGAAGCAATATATAAACGCTAACAGAAAGCTTTTTGGAAAACAAACACTATAACATCACAGGTGAACTCTTTCAACAGTTTCTAAAATGCATAAATTATTATTTGTAACTTATTAATTTTGAAGGAGCAAGAGTCTTGTGTTTGCAAATAGAACCAACACAGCACAGAATGATGTTCACAGCAGGTGATGGATTGAAACGGCGGAACGTGAAGATAGAAGACGTTGGATCATACTGACAGAAGGACACATTTTCCATATCCAGATACCGCAGTTCATGTTGGGCCAAAAAAAATGACGCTGACAGTTTACATGGCTACATAAACCATTTATTCGCAGTTTACATGGCTACATAGACCATTTATTAGCAGTCTACATGAACCATTTATTCGCAGTTTACATGGCTGCATAAACCATGTACAGCCCTATTGCATATCTGCATAATTCATTTACTTGCAGTTTACATGGCTGCATAAATCATGTACGAGCCATATTGCATATCTGCATAATTCATTTACTGGCAGTTTACATGGCTGCATAAACCATGTATGAGCAATTGCATGGCTGCATAAACCCTGTACCAGCTGATAACTCATGTACTGGCTGTTTGCTTTCTTCCAATTGCTTGGGAGTGGGGTGTGTGCAGTTTAACATTTAATGTGCTGTAGTTACGTTTGTTGCCCACCATAGTTGTGTTATCCATGTCAATTTAGTATTCTATCACCTTCCTATCCATATTCATACAATTCGGGATATATTTCTGTCGTATTTGTTACCAGTGTTTCTAATTATAAGTTGATGGATTGCAGGATTTGTTGGGGATTTATTGTCATTCTTTCCTAACGGGTAATCTAGCAAAGCCCCTATTCACAAATCTCATTAGTAAAAACTGTTTTTGTATATTTAAAGAATAATTTTTTTCACAAACAAATGTTTTAAACTAGTAAATGTTCAATAGATGCTTCTTATTTTGCCTGTATGAACAAAAATAGTTGCATTTCACAAATATAGGATCTGACACGAGTTGTCATTTCATACCATATTTTATTAAATGAGTTCAGGAATTCTGTTAGGTAGCGAGCCTTTGGTGAGCTTACTAACGAATTGCCTGGACAAGTTTAATAAAATATGGTATAAAATGACAACGAGTGTCAGATCTTTTTTATCACATGCTTTTAAACGAAATAAAACCCTTCTAATTTTACCAAAATAAGTTGGTAACTCCTCAAAGTTGTGTACTGACGTGACGTCATTTCATGTTGACGACGTCATTTCACTAAAATAACGTCATGCGATTGGTCAGTTAAAGGATATGTAGCCAATGAAAACGCTCAAAATGTTATCTTACACATGTGTAAGATAGAAATATTCGTAATGGTTGTATTACATGGCGAACAAGGTATAGCATGTGATAAACATTTTTCACATAAGTACAACCTTAGTTTTTGCTAAGAAGCAGTATGAAAACTGGCCCATGGCTGTGTGTAATTTTTATGGTGAGCATCTAAATAAAACTTCATGTAGACAACTCTGACTGTACATTTATCTTACCTTGAAATATATCTGAAGTTACGGCAGTGCTTGCTGATTTGCTTTGAAAGACAACACGTAACATATTACGTAGCAGGATTGTTAGCGTAGTTCTGGTATTTTTGTATTGGTTCTATATTTAACAAGACTAAGTGTTATGTACTCGGTAAATCTGTTTACAAAATTGACAAATTTAATGGTGAATGCCAGAAACTGGATGTTGTTGAACGGAAAGTTCATCTCAATGAATTCCAAGCATTTTGCCTTTCAGGTGGCACAACATTTGCAAGGTTCACGTGTCACATTTGTGGCAAGTCAACAAAGACCAAGCAGCACCTGGGGTACCACATGCGGACCCACACCGGGGAGAAACCGTTCAGCTGCAGATTCTGTGGCAAGAACTACCGGCACAAGCATCACATGAGGCAACACGTAGTGAGCGCCCACCATCGAGAACTGGGCCTCAGTTTGCCTGGCTGCAACTGAAGTGTGTGCAAATGATTGACGATGTTGGGATATTGGCATTAAAGGGACCTGTTTACAGATAGACAAATTGGCAATTTTCAAAAACTTTGTCATAGATTCCAAAAAGAAATTATATACATTATGTACAAACAAGCTAAATAACACTCATGACTAAGAAATATATTGGAAATATCGTTTTGTTTATGGATAATCATCAATCGATAAAATTATAAAGGGTTACATAGCGTTAAAAATACACAACCGCATGTTGAAGTCCGAATGGCTGAGTGGTTAGCACATGAGATATTGATGTTGAAGTCGGAATGGCTGAGTGGCTAGCACATGAGATATTGGATGTTGAAGTCGGAATGGCTAAGTGGTTAGCACATGAGATATTGATGTTGAAGTCGGAATGGCTGAGTGGCTAGCACATGAGATATTGATGTTGAAGTCCGAATGGCTGAGTGGCTAGCACATGAGATATTGATGTTGAAGTCGGAATGGCTGAGTGGCTAGCACATGAGATATTGGATCTCAAAGGTCCTGGGTTCTAGTCACGGCGAAGGCAAATGTTTACATTTAACTTTTTCTTTATATAATATTTATTTTAGATTATTCCAGATGCTGTAGTTTTTGCAGTAAAGACATCTTCCATTTAAGAACGTAAAAGTTCCGTCAAATTTCCGTCAAATTTTATAAAACGTGATTTATTTAATTAAATTTGCTCCCCTGAGAAAAAAAAAAATTATGTTAATATAATACAACAATAGAATCAAGAAAAATCAAAATAGCCGATGTTATTTTACACTGATGTGAAAAAATAAATAAATAATTGATAAAAATTCATCGTCTTTATGACGGACTGAACTCCCAGCTTCTTCACCAGTTCGGCCCATATAGGCATTTTTCAACTAATTCGAACTTTTATGTCCAACGAAGAGAATTTGTTGTTGGGGTATGAATTGCTTTGCATTCATTTTGCTTTGTAATTTCATTTTTTCAATTATTTTGCAAAATAAAGGATTTAGAATTATGTAGATTATGAACAATGAATTTCTGTCAAAAAAGTGACGTTCGCAAAAACGGTCATCTACTCGGTTATTGTGTACGTATGTGGTGGGTGGGGAGTCTAACACAGTGTTAATCTAAGTTCTTTCTTGAGATACAGATGGTTTCTCAAGTTTTGAAGCCATAATCAGAAATTTAAAGTAAAAAAATGTGCGATCGTAATTTCTGTCAATTTGTGTAATTGACGTTCGCACAGTCGTTGCCCAGTTGTACTTGTGACCGGTTTGACTTGACCCCTGAAAAGAAACTGCGATTTAATCCATGCGTATCCGAATGCAAAAACATGGCCGACACGATGCACATCATTACGTGATGCAAATTATTTTGTGTAAGTATGTGTCTGTCAAACGATTTGAACGTTCGCAATTGTTGACGATGGCAACATTAAGTACTTATATATGTTTGTATACATTTTAAAGCAGAGAAAACATATTATAGTTGAGATGTATGTAGTAAATTGACGAACACATTTTTGTCTGTTGCTACCAATGGCTCTTTATGCTGATTTTTGACGGACTTACTTGTTGCATACGTCATATTTCGACAGACACAATTGTTGCTATCGTCATTCTTTGACGCCTACTAATGCAACACCATTGAAGTTGAATAAATCAGTATCTGACATGTTCTATGCAGAGATAGTACTTCCTTTACATACAGTTTTCAATCTTTTGTTACTTTTGATAAATGTTGATTATTACAAAAATGGGAACGCTTAAATTTTTAACTTTTTAAAATTGGGAACATAAAAATATCCATCAAATATTCTGTCAAATTATGACATTAGCAACATAAAATTTAAAATGTGATTTAAATTTTAAAAAAGTCAGCTAGAATTTTTATTTTCATGATTTTGTCTTAGTATAATAGCAATCTTATCCTCTATATTAAAAAAACTGCTTTTTTTTATATAAACGAAAAAAATTCTTTAGGAGCTATTTTGACTGAAATTTTATGTTCTTAAATGGAAGATGCCTAAAGACATTTAATGACATTTTTCAAAATAGGAACAATCTGTGAACAAGTCACTTTTATGTAACTGACGGGTGTCATATTTCCTCCTTTCAGCTGAATTCTGCCTTTGAAGTCCAAGTTTTATATACAAACTGCTTATAATGACTGGATATTTCTGACAGTGATGACAGTGTGTGAACCTTCTAATGGGGGAGGTCAATTTGTTCCTTTGAAGTGTTTCTGAAATCACACCCTGAAGTGAAGCAAAATAAATGCTTGAAGACAAGAGGTTATTGGCCTATACCTAACTCATGCAGCTATCAATATTTTCCCCCAAGGTGGGGGGTGGGGCGGAGCGGCGGGCATATACTGAAAGTGGGCATATACTGAAAGCGATTCCTAACAGGCGGGAATTTGACACGCCACATGATTCCAGGTCCTGGGAAATAGACTTGGGTCAGATTTTAGCTGCTCACCCCCCCCCCCCATTGGGGCCTACACTGGAAAATGCTGATGTTAATTAACAAGTTTTGTTACTGAACATGGACTCTGGGGAGGCAGTGTTGTTTATGTCAAATTATAATTGTTGATGGCCATAGTGGTAAACTATTGTAACCTGTACCTTACATTTAAAGAATCATCATAGTTTTGCAATGGGTCATGAATATGCTTTGAATAATAAATGTAACTGTTTAGATTCTGTTGTGTTTTTGTCCTTGGTGGTGTTGACCTGATTGTCCTGTTCACAATTTTTAATACCAATAGTGATTAATTAAGCACATATGTAATGGTAAACAGCTTGTGTTATGACACTTCAAATGGATTTTGCAGTTTTTGATTTAAAGAAGCAATTTGCTCAACCTGGTGCAGCTTGAAGGTGGTTTTACTAAAATCATTAGTTTCATATGTGTTGCATGTGTGCATATGTGTGTATTACATTCCAAAAATAGTAATTAATAAACACAGTGGTCCTATGTTCAATAAGAACAACGTGGTTTCTTTGCACTAACTGTTTGTAACCCATCATTTCAATGTCCACAGTCAAGCCATTAGATAATGTACAAATCTGATAAGTTTTAGGAAGAATTATCCACAACATTGCATTATTGATTATGATAATCATTTCAGAGGCCCCAGATAGCTCGTTGGTTCGCATGTTGGTAGGCCTGCTTAATACGAGAATGATACAGAACATTGATAAGTTAAGGAACATTGTTAGGAAGATTATTGAACAGTGCCATATCAGAGTTGGTAATAATTTCAGAGATCCCAGAAACCATGATGACTCGCACATTGGAAGGTCTATACCAGTGCCTGCTTTGTGGGAGAACTAACCGACACAAGGCGGATCTGAAGAAACATTTGAGAGTTCACACCGGTGAACGACCGTTCAAGTGTCCGGTGTGCTTGCGAATGTTCAGGCAGATTCAGCATCTGAAACGACACGAGATCAGTGCACACACCCCCACAGTGACCTAATTTGAAACATCTCAAATTTAAGAACCTGAAACGTGTGAAGCAGAGGAACTTTGTTAAAAGCCTCGGTGGTGCAGTATTTTGTGAGTTGTGTTCACGGAGAGCTTCGTTTAAAAAGTATTATGTATAAAAACTTTGTATATGAAGTGTTTTATTTTTATTTGTGTATCAAATTTGATCCATTACATTAGTATTAGTTCACTTGGCACATTGTGTCATGAACTGTTAGGATCACTGGAGGTCACATCCAGCATCTGTTGTCTGTCGTCCACACTTGACACTCTACAGGTCACATTTTTCATCGGATCATCATGAAAATATGTCCGAATATTGTCCTCAGTGAATGTACGGTTATGAATGAAAATTATCATGATGTCACTAGGTCAAATATTGGAAAAACCTTATTTACACTCTAGGCCCCACCTTTTTACATCAGAACAAGTTAAAACTTGGCCAGAATGTTCTCCATGAAATCTGGGTTCTGGTAAAATATGGGTCATCTGCTGTCAAAAACTAGGTAAAATGACATAAAAGCATGTTTTTCCGACTTAAAACAGTGTTTACTCTCTAGGGGCCTTATTTTTTCTGATAGTTGATAACTTAATAAAATCTGGACCAAAATCAAATATGAGTCACTTGGGTTGAAAAAACTAGGTCATTATCTCAAAAATAATGTAAAACCTATTTTTTAGCTCTATGAACCAAATTTGACAATATATCAGGTTAAATCTTATTCAGAATGTAGTTCTCTGTGAAATCTAGGTTATGGTAAAAATCAGTTATATGTGTTGAAAACTACGATAATAGGCCAAATTACTTTTTTTTCTTTATTAGAAACCGTCAGCTTGGTCCTGTTGGGTGAAAAACCTGGTTTTTATGTCAAATAGTTCGACCTTTTATTCCATTTAGGAGCTGCAATTTTCACCAAATCATGTTAAAACTGTGTTAGACTTTGCTACAGTTGAGATCTTCATTTTCTATGAAGTCAGGTTGACACTAGGTCGTATAATTATTACTGTTTTGTATCTAATTTTATTTCGAAGCACGGCGCATTACATCTTGCTTCTGAACCAGGTGAACGATACAGAATCATCTTGGTCCTCTTCTTTTTATATTGTGTTTGTGCTTAGATTTTATCTCGATTATGTTTTATTATTAGTAAAAGTGTTGTCTGTTTATTTGTCGAGTGATTAAATGGTTAATAAATGGTCTTAATCTCACTATTCTATTGGATATTATGGCTTTGCGGTTTATACAGACATGTACCTAATTTATGTAAATAAGCATTATCACTGCTGTCCTGCGTTATTTAGATGATTGGTTTAAAGTGACCCGTTCACAGATTGACGAATGGGCAATTTTTCAACTTTTTGTTACCGATTCCCAAAATAAAAGAACAGTGTACACGAGGGAGCAAAATAACACTACAGACCTAGAAATATACTGTAAACACCGTTTCGTTTATGAGTAATCATCAGTTGAAATTGATAAAATTATAAAGCGTTTGTAACGCTTAATGATGGAATAATTTGGAGTGTTTCTGTTAATTCCGTTGAAGCTGTTGACATCGCGTGGAACACTTACATAAAGTGAAAAATTCAGGATGAAATACAGAAGTCTGAATGGTTACGGCGATAGCCTTTTAATACGAAGGTCCCAGGGTTGAACCCCTGTGGGGACCTTTTTTTTCTTCTTTTTTTCTTAATACTTTTGTTGTTATTATACTTTAGTTGTTAGTTCCAATGCTTAAATCTGTCAAGTTAATACATTTAATGGCATACTTAAAAAAATGCAACAATCTCTGAACAAGTCCCTTTAAACTATAGTTTCATCCACTTCATGTGTGATATTTTAAGTAGGAAACCATAATGTGTCATTAACACTTGGAAAGTGGAGCAAAATACAAATGAGGTGCGTCGTGGGAAAACTGGTCTTAATGCATGTGCGTAAAGTGTCGTCCCGGATTAGCTGGTGCAGTTCGCAGAGGCTAATCCAGGACGGCTTTTTCCGCCTACAGTGGATTTATGTTTAGAAGATACTTTCTTGAAACTGAAAATACCATAAAAGCGGAAAGTGCCATCCCGGATTAGCCTGTGCGGACTGCACAGGCTGATCGGGGACGACACTTTATGCACATGCATTAAGTCCGGTTTTCCCACAACGCGCCTCAAATGTTGATAGAATGCTTCATGTATAACAATTAATATTAATACAGTTTTTAAGATGCATACATTATTACCGTATATTTAACTTGCTAATTCATTGAAGGACTCAGTAGTGTTTACAAATAGAACACGAAAGCAAAGATGTCAGAAAATGACAGGTGGAACAGGCAAATAGTGAAGATACAAAACAGTGGATCAAATAGGCAGTCCTGTTCCATGTCCTGATTCATCTATTTGATATAATATTTTGGACAAAAAATGTATTGGATTGCACAACAGTAATTATTTAACACAGCTGTTTTATATTCATTAGGACCAAGTGCTTCACTGTTTTTGCACATCATTTCCAATTTCCACATTTCAAACCAGTATGTTTGTAATAGTCAGCTTCTGATAACTTTTATGAGCATTTCAGGATGATTAATTCACATCGAATTATTTATTTTCGTAATTATTTCAGAGAGCCCAGAAAGCTTGATGGTTCGAGCATCGGACGGTTTACACCAATGCCTGATTTGTGGACGTAAGAACAGGAACAAGGGTGACCTCGTGAAACATTTGAGAGTTCACACGGGCGAACGACCGTTCAAGTGTCAGGTGTGCGAGCGAATGTTCCGGCAGATTCAACACCTCAAACGGCACGAGATAACTGCACATGCCCCACAGTTACTGAATTTTGTTACTTGAAATGTGTGTCGTAGAAAGTGTTTAGATCATTGGCAATGAAGTTTTGTCAATTGTGTTCATATATATTTTTGAATGACCCTACAGTGGGTTAGTTCATGGGTGTCATTTATATGTGTCCTTGACCCTTATCCATAGTTCATGGGTGTCATTTATATGTGTCCTTGACCCTTATCCATAGTTCATGGGTGTCATTTATATGTGTCCTTGACCCTTATCCATAGTTCATGGGTGTCATTTATATGTGTCCTTGACCCTTATCCATAGTTCATGGGTGTCATTTATATGTGTCCTTGACCCTTATCCATAGTTCACATTGAAAGTCACACTGGGTAAAACAGGATACAGACTTTGCATATTCATACAGACTTTGTATGTTCTCAGTTATCATTGTTGTTTAAACATTCATACATATTTTATTTTTGTATAATAATTATGTATGTGTACATTGTAATAAATTACAAGCACCACAAGATATTGTGTTGTCTTTCATTGAATAAATTAGTGTTATCTGTTACAAAATAATTAATAGTTAAAGATATTTGCACAAAAGCATGGACATTTTTTGCTTGCCGTTACTGTCAGAAAGAGTTTTGACAGCGCCACCATTTGGTGAAGCACTATTCCAGCAAGCATGCGCACAATCAACTTCCTAGAGATTGTCAGGTTTTCATACTGTCCTTATGATGCCTGTGCTATCTGTTTTAGAATGGTAGTTGAATGCCTGCTTTGCTTACATTACTCCTGCAGGCATACAGATGAACAAGCTTTTTAGAGATTTTTGGAGTATTTACCGTGTTTACAATACTAATATCGATGATACTTGTTTGGGAATGGATATTTGAATGCACATTTGCTTCCCCAATAACCAATATTGTCAGAAAGAATTTCAACAGTGCCACCACTTGCATCAAGGATTACTCAAGGAAGCATAAAAAACTAACTTCTAGAAATCTTCAGGTTTTCATATTTAGCTAAGAACTCCTGTGGTTCCTCTTGTTTCATATTTAGCTAAGAACTCCTGTTGTTCCTCTTGTTTCATATTTAGCTAATAACTCCCGTGGTTCCTCTTCTTTCATATTTAGCTAAGAACTCCTGTGGTTCCTCTTGTTTCATAGTAAGCTAAGAACTCCTGTGGTTCTTCTTGTTTCATATTTAGCAAGAACTCCTGTGGTTCCTCAGGTTTTCATATTTAGCTAAGAACTCCTGTGGTTCCTCTTGTTTCATATTTAGCTAAGAACTCCTGTGATTCCTCTTGTTTCATATTTAGCTAAGAACTCCTGTGGTTCCTCATGTTTCATATTTAGCTAAGAACTCCTGTGGTTCCTCAGGTTTCATATTTAGCTAAGAACTCCTGTGGTTCCTCAGGTTTTCATATTAAGCTAAGAACTCCTGTGGTTCCTCAGGTTTCATATTTAGCTAAGAACTCCTGTGGTTCCTCAGGTTTCATCTTTAGCTAAGAACTCCCATGGTTCCTCTTGTTTCATATTTAGCTAAGAACTCCTGTGGTTCCTCGTGTTTCATATTTAGCTAGGAACTCCCGTGGTTCCTCAGGTTTTCATATTTAGCTAAGAACTCCAGTGGTTCCTCGTGTTTCATATTTAGCTAAGAACTCCCATTGTTCCTCGTGTTTCATATTTAGCTAAGAACTCAAGTGGTTCCTCTGGTTTCATATTTAGCTAAGAACTCCCGTGGTTCCTCTTGTTTCATATTTAGCTAAGAACTCCCGTGGTTCCTCAGGTTTTCATATTTAGCTAAGAACTCCTGTGGTTCCTCAGGTTTCATATTTAGCTAAGAACTCCTGTGGTTCCTCAGGTTTCATATTTAGCTAAGAACTCCTGTGGTTCCTCAGGTTTCATCTTTAGCTAAGAACTCCCGTGGTTCCTCTTGTTTCATATTTAGCTAAGAACTCCTGTGGTTCCTCGTGTTTCATATTTAGCTAGGAACTCCCGTGGTTCCTCAGGTTTTCATATTTAGCTAAGAACTCCAGTGGTTCCTCGTGTTTCATATTTAGCTAAGAACTCCCATTGTTCCTCGTGTTTCATATTTAGCTAAGAACTCAAGTGGTTCCTCTGGTTTCATATTTAGCTAAGAACTCCCGTGGTTCCTCTTGTTTCATATTTAGCTAAGAACTCCCATGGTTCCTCAGGTTTTTATATTTAGCTAAGAACTCCTGTGGTTCCTCAGGTTTCATATTTAGCTAAGAACTCCTGTGGTTCCTCAGGTTTTCATATTTAGCTAAGAACTCCTGTGGTTCCTCTTGTTTCATATTTAGCTAAGAACTCCTGTGGTTCCTCTTGTTTCATATTTAGCTAAGAACTCTCGTGGTTCCTCAGGTTTTCATATTTAGCTAAGAACTCCTGTGGTTCCTCAGGTTTCATATTTAGCTAAAAACTCCTGTGGTTCCTCAGGTTTCATATTTAGCTAAGAACTCCTGTGGTTCCTCAGTTTTCATATTTAGCTAAGAACTCCTGTGGTTCCTCAGGTTTCATATTTTGCTAAGAACTCCTGTGGTTCCTCATGTTTCATATTTAGCTAAGAACTCCTGTGGTTCCTCAGGTTTCATATTTCGCTAAGAACTCCTGTGGTTCCTCAGGTTTTCATATTAAGCTAAGAACTCCTGTGGTTCCTCAGGTTTCATATTTAGCTAAGAACTCCTGTGGTTCCTCAGGTTTCATATTTAGCTAAGAACTCCCGTGGTTCCTCTTGTTTCATATTTAGCTAAGAACTCTCGTGGTTCCTCGTGTTTCATATTTAGCTAGGAAGTCCCGTGGTTCCTCAGGTTTTCATATTTAGCTAAGAACTCCAGTGGTTCCTCGTGTTTCATATTTAGCTAAGAACTCCCATTGTTCCTCGTGTTTCATATTTAGCTAAGAACTCAAGTGGTTCCTCTGGTTTCATATTTAGCTAAGAACTCCCGTGGTTCCTCTTGTTTCATATTTAGCTAAGAACTCCCGTGGTTCCTCAGGTTTTCATATTTAGCTAAGAACTCCTGTGGTTCCTCAGGTTTCATATTTAGCTAAGAACTCCTGTGGTTCCTCAGGTTTTCATATTTAGCTAAGAACTCCTGTGGTTCCTCTTGTTTCATATTTAGCTAAGAACTCCCGTGGTTCCTCTTGTTTCATATTTAGCTAAGAACTCCTGTGGTTCCTCTTGTTTCATATTTAGCTGAGAACTCCTGTGGTTCCTCAGGTTTCATATTTAGCTGAGAACTCCTGTGGTTCCTCTTGTTTCATATTTAGCTAAGAACTCCTGTGGTTCCTCTTGTTTCATATTTAGCTAAGAACTCCTGTGGTTCCTCTTGTTTCATATTTAGCTAAGAACTCCTGTGGTTCCTCTTGTTTTCATATTTAGCTAAGAACTCCTGTGGTTCCTCTTGTTTCATATTTAGCTAAGAACTCCTGTGGTTCCTCAGGTTTTCATATTTAGCTAAGAACTCCTGTGGTTCCTCAGGTTTCATATTTAGCTAAGAACTCCTGTGGTTCCTCAGGTTTCATATTTAGCTAAGAACTCCCATTGTTCCTCGTGTTCCATATTTAGCTAAGAACTCAAGTGGTTCCTCTGGTTTCGTATTTAGCTAAGAACTCCCGTGGTTCCTCTTGTTTCATATTTAGCTAAGAACTCCCGTGGTTCCTCAGGTTTTCATTTTTAGCTAAGAACTCCTGTGGTTCCTCAGGTTTCATATTTAGCTAAGAACTCCTGTGGTTCCTCAGGTTTTCATATTTAGCTAAGAACTCCTGTGGTTCCTCTTGTTTCATATTTAGCTAAGAACTCCCGTGGTTCCTCTTGTTTCATATTTAGCTAAGAACTCCTGTGGTTCCTCTTGTTTCATATTTAGCAAGAACTCCTGTGGTTCCTCAGGTTTCATATTTAGCTAAGAACTCCTGTGGTTCCTCTTGTTTCATATTTAGCCAAGAACTCCTGTGGTTCCTCAGGTTTCATATTTAGCTAACAACTCCTGTGGTTCCTCAGGTTTCATATTTAGCTAAGAACTCCTGTGGTTCCTCTTGTTTCATATTTAGCTAAGAACTCCAGTAGTTCCTCCGGTTTTCATATTTAGCTAAGAAATCCTGTGGTTCCTCTTGTTTGATTTAGAAAATGATGCAGTTAGGCCGAAAGTTGACCAGTGTTGTTTTTTTTTCACCTTTGGGGGAAAGGTGGCAGGGCCCTTCAGATGGGGAATTTTATGGCAAAAGGGTAATTTATTTTTAGAAAAGCATTATTACATTTTTATATTCTACTTTGTTATAAAACATTAATGAATTGTTTTGCTACAAATGATAACTAATATTATGCACAAACTTGGTTTGATTAAAAATTGCTGGGACTCTTTACAAAAATTCCTCTATCTTAGTCAATTTTTGTCATATTTTGGTCAAGTTTTTTTCAAAATAAAGCTTACATTTTGAGGGGAATTCTAAGGTTAATATAAGGGAAAAATATATACCTTTTATGCAGGGGAACGGGGCCTCAAATTGGCCCTAAAAAAAACAACTGTGAACTGTGAATACTCTGATTTAATCTGCGTCTCCTAGATGATGGTTTACTTGGAGGATCTGTCTTTTAGTATTAATCAGTATCAAACACATCATAAATGTTTCCTGGCGTGCAGTATATGCACACTTGTCATATATACTTAGACAATTTTGCAAGGCCATATGATGTCTGGCTAACTTGTTCATTCAAAATTTCATCACTTCTACCTTTTGTGTGGTTTTAACGCTCGCTTTGCTTTCATTGTGTGAATGCTCACATTGATCAATGTTCATCCCCAATAGGCTTAGTCAGGGGTGTAGCTCAAACTAAGTAGCAGTCACGTTTCAAATGTATATGAGGCGCGTCGTGGGAAAACCGGACTTAATGCATGAGCGAAAAGTGTCGTCCCGGATTAGCCTGTGCAGTCCGCACAGGCTAATCCAGGACGGAAGTTTCCGCCTACAGTGGATTTATATTTAGAAGAGACTTCTTTGAAACAGAAAATACCATAAAAGCGGAAAGTGCCGTCCTGGATTAGCCTGTGCGGACTGCACAGGCTAATCCGGGACAACACTTTATGCACATGCATTAAGTCTGGTTTTTCAACGACGCGCCTCTTATAGTTTACAAATAAGTAAAGTTACATTCAGTTAACAATGCAAACAATAGCCGAGTGAAGATGTAGTTTTTAATTTCGAGATTTCACTGGCTCCCATTTTATTCCTACATCACAGCTTATCCCTTCTGTCTGCTGTTGAAGAGTCTTGTTCTACATCAAAACTGCTTGGCTAGCTTTTCAGATCGTATGTGTTAAATGTTAATGGCAACGAAACAATATAATTATTCCAGTTATGAACTGTGTACTACATTTAAACGTTTGACAGACTGTTTACTCAGTGCCTAATCATTGTATTCCACAAACATATCAAGAGAGACAAATATTTTACTTTCTGCCACGGAGTCAGACTTTTCTGTACTCGTAAATGCTCAAAGTGGAGATGATGCCTGCCTCGAAATGACATGGAGTCATTCTGATTGTGTGTACAACTGTTTTTTCGACAGAACTCCGCAAATTGCTAAATATGTTTGTTTCACGTAAGCCGTACTGTACAGGTATAATGATATATATATACGTATATCTACATTTTTTATTATGCCCCCGAAGGGATCTTTGGGCATATAGTTATCGCATCGTCTGTCTGTCAGTCCGTCTGTACTTCTTGTGCGGAGCATAACTCCATTAGTATTGGAGAGATTCAAATGAAACTTCATATAAGGATAGAGGACAATGAGAGGAAGTGCAGAGTACGAGGACCACAACTCTTTCTTCAATATTTACAGAGTTATTGCCCTTTGTTTTATTTCCTTATGTGAAGCACTAATTTTCTTGTGCAGAGCATAACTCCATTAGTATTGAAGGGATTCAAATTAAACTTCATATAATGATAAATGACAATGAGAGGAAGTGCAGAGCACAAGGATCATAACTCTTTCTTCAATATTTATGGAGTTATTGCCGTTTGTTTCATTTTCTTGTGCGGAGCATAACTCCATTAGTATTGAAGGGATTCAAATGAAACTTCATCTAATGATAGAGGACAATGAGAGGAAGTGTAGCACAATGACCACAACTCTTTCTTCACTATTTATGGAGTTATTGCCGTTTGTTTTATTTACCTATGTGAAGCATTAATTTTTGTGTGAAGTATAACTCCATTTGTATTGAAGGTATTCAAATGAAACTTCATATAATGATAGAGGAAAATGAGAGGAAGTGCAGAGTACAAGGACCACAACTCTTTCTTCAATATTTATGCAGTTATTGCCTTTCAGTTAATTTTCTTGTGCGTTGCATAACTCCATTAGTATTGAAGTGATTTAAAATAAAACCACATATTGATAGAGGATGTTGAGAGGAAGTGCCGCGTACAAGGACCATAACTCTTTTTATAGGAAGCATTATTTTTACCAACATGTAACTGACATTGTGTTGCCTGTCTCTGACAAGCATATGCTTCGGGTCATACGTCACATCCTGTGACGAGCCTTGTTGAAGTTACATTAGTCAAACATGTACATAAATAGAAGTATATTTATTTCAAGTTACGTCTATATAAGTACTGATCCATACCACATGCTTTTTTTCACTTTTACATTTTGAAAACATAATTTATTTATTATGACACTTTTGCGGGAAGTTATATATTTGTTATATATTTGTTCTTAACAATGCTGTCAATATATTGTTTCTACTCAAACAATATATTCAGGAAAAACAGGAAATTGCGTCTTGAATTGTGCGAAATATGATTTATATTCTCCTTTATTGGTGTTAGTGTATGCTCCCCTAAAGTCTGAAATCACATTCCATATGTTGATTATATTTTCAGCGAAGATGCCAAGTATAATTTCATATCCAACATGTATATTTCGGACCAAAATTTCTCTCATAATTATATTCCACATTTCAGCCATGCCCACGAAACTCTATGCCTGCAGTGTGTGCGGGAAGACCAGCAAGACGAGCACCAATCATAAAATCCATATGCGGATCCACACTGGGGAGAAACCGTACCGGTGCAGACACTGCGAGAAGACCTTCCGACAGCGGCACCATCTTCAGCATCACATTCTGAGGTGGCATTTCCCACAGGGCCAGCAAGCGGCAGACTTGAAACAATTTCCCCCATGAATTCCTAATGCTGGAGTGGACTTAAAATGATCCTCCCACCCTTGATGGCCTAATGTTGGAGTGGACTTGAAATTATTTCCCCTTGAATTCATAATGCTGGATTGAACTTTAAAGGATTTCCCCCCTGATTACTAATGCTGGATTTGACTTTAAATGATTTCCCCCAGGATTCCGAATGCTGGAGTGGACTTCAAAAATGATTTCCCCCTGAAGTCCTCATGCTGATTTCCCACAGTTTTACTGTTGGATATTTTCAAATAAAAAGAAACTGTTGAATGGAAGTGTGCAAATTGCTTATGACTGGTGCAGAGGATTGTGAAATCATGATCATGTATTTAATTGTTCAGAGATATAAACAGAGAGTGTGGAAATTCTTAACAAAATGTTAGGCCATTCAAATTAAAGAAACTGTTGAATGGAAGTGTGCACATTGCGTATGACTGGTGCAGAGGATTGTGAAATCATGATCATATATTTAATTGTTCTGATATATAAACAGAGAGTGTGGAAATTCTTTACAAAATGTTAGGCCATTCAAATTTGATTCTATGTTTAGCGTCCCCATGAATTTTCGAAACCTACCAACCAGGCAGGAAAAAACAACAAATTAATAAAAAAAACATTCTACTTTCACGACTTATTAATTGCAGTGCTCCAAGCTCAACAATTCAAGTAGGTTCCCAATACAAAGAGGATAATTTTATAACAATTTAGCAAGTAAACATTTGCTTTAGCTTGGAGCACTGCAATGAATAAGTTGTAAAAGTAGAATGTTTTTTATTAATTTGTTGTTTGTTGTTTTTCTGCCTAGGGTAAGGGTAGGTTTCGAAAAATCATGGGGACGCTAAACATAGAATCAAATTTGAATGGCCTTATTTGAACTGCGTAAATTGACTAGTTGCACATTATATTTTACAAATATTGGTAAAAACACCTAAAAGTCTGTCTTTTTTTCCAAATTTTATATACAAATTCTGCTTTATTCACATTGTCAGACTTGTTTTTTTTTGTTTAGGCATCCAAAAACCTACCAGCCCGAGGACGCTAAACATAGAATCAAATTGGTTTGGCCTTACTAAGTATTCAGTCTTCTTCACAGGCAGCATTTCTTTAATCACTTAACTTTTCAGCTGTTGGGTACTTGAAAGTGATTAGATTTATACTGGAATTACATGTTCCACATTTATGTGTTAAAAAATGCATGCTACTGACAACAAGTTGTTTGTGGTCTGCAGTGAATACAGGGTTAGTCTTTAAGCATTGGAACAAAGCACTGCGTTTCTGATCATATGTCGTTAGGCACTGTAAACAAGTATATATCTATTTTTTTATAAAAAAACTATACCAATTCAGTTTGTTTCATATTTGACTGTTCATATTGCACATGTATAAATATTGTTTTCAATACTTTTGTAAAAAGTGTATACATGTATATTTATTATGAATTATAACGTTTTGTCATACAGTTATTAATAAAACAGGTTGTCAATTGGAACTTTATAAAGTCACATTGTCTTGGAACTTCTTGGTTGCAAAAACAGACCTTTCCTGATCCGCATGTTGTATTCCTTGCTGAGATCCCATCTGTACAGCCGACCTTACAGATATATATTGTCGTACAGTTTACATTCACGTAAATTACAGAGTAAACGTAATACATGGTAGTTAAGCAAAGAATGGTCGCTCTGCGATAAATAAAACACTAATTAAATATCATGTGAAGTGAGAATAAGACATCAAACATTGAAAAGATTGTTTTACTATGCCAATGTTAAATATGCAGTCGACCATGTGCAATTTAAAAGTTTTCAGAGTAAAAGTTGAGTAGACACCAATGTTTGTAACTGAATCAGTGAAGGTTTACCACAAAACTGTGCCTGAATTTAACAAACATACTTACCTAGTTATATGTGGAAAAAAAACCCATGTCAGGTCCATTCTATGTTTGATGTCTTATACTAACTTCATATAATAGTGTAAAATACAAAAACACCTTTTGTTAACCTGATGAAGTCCATCTTGGTCACTTTACCAAAAATTCTGTTTAAAAATAATATTGAACAGACTATTATGTGAAGTTGCAATAAGATGTCAAACATTGAATAAACTGATTTATTACACCAATGTTTTATATACCATTAATTGTCTGAAAATTAGATGATTTTGCAAATTAACTAGTGCAATGGACATCTGACTTCATGACTACATCAATGAACTTTTATGATTTTTCCACAATACTTTATACTTGTATGCACCAAAACAATTTTCACAATAAAATAGGACCATGTTCATGCATGCATGGACACAGTTTTTCAGGAAAGTGAAAACCATCAAAGAAAAAATGTTTTAAAAGAAAAAGTAAAGGAAACATGCATAAAATACTGCAAATAATCTATGAATTTAACAAACATACTTAACTTTCATGAATTGCTCAGTAATATATGACCCAAGAAATATAGCAGGCCTATTCTATGTTTGATGTCTTATTCGAGCTTCACATAATAGAGTGTTGATTGGTTTGAACAAGTTAATTTATCATGATGTGTGCCATTAAAGACTTATTTTGCATCATAGTCAGGGAAGAAAATCTGCTGTACCTTATGAATGATTCATAATCGTAATTACTTCCCTTAAAGACATAGGGTGTCCTAGTTTTCCTGTCAAAGGAATGTTAATCCCATGCATGATTTTTGCATGGAGAAATCCGGTTATTGTGGTTAGTGAAGTGTTTAAAGTTTGAGGGTCGTCTCATAAATCTATACTAGTATCAAAAATTGAACAAAAAGATTTGTATATCAAATGGAGAAAAAAGAGGTTATTATAAACAAATTGGCGTGGTTTTTCCATGCAAATTTACTTGGTAGACAAAAATTTACCAAGTGATTTTTAGTTCGTAAATTGTTGATTTTATTATATATTGAAAACTTCTAACAATGTTCAACATGTTTCATAGACGGCCCTTAAAATGACATGTCCATCTGATGACAGTTAATATTACCGTTTGAAGTACAGTTATTCATGGAAAGCATGAAACATGAGAAAATCATTACAGTGTTTTTAACGATAGAGTGACATTTGTCTAATACCTGAAAAGCTATCTCATTTCATGGTATCAGGTAAGTGTGTAAATGTTGCTCCTTGTTATAACCATTAACTCGTAAAGCTGTCAGGATCTCATTTCCTGGTTTCAGGTCAGTGTGTGGCCAGGAAGGACGGCACGTTTGAATGCCCCACGTGCGGCAAGGTCATCTCCAGCAAGCAGAACCTCAACCTCCACATGCGGGTCCATACGGGAGAGAAACCCTACGTCTGCAAAGTGTGTAATAGACGGTTCACACAGAAAAGCAATCTGAACTCTCACAGGATTGTCCACCTCAAGCTGAATATATAGTGATGATTGGAATACAAATTAACCTACTGCTTCATTAATGTTCAGAACTCAAGGTGGTGCTTCTTCAAGTTGAATATATAGTGAATATATAGTGAATATATAGTGAAGATTGGAATAGACATTGACATACAGCTTTATTTATGTTCAGAACTCCCACACGGCCAGCACCGTCATATTGTTCAATATATAGTGGGAACAATTTAAAACCCTTTTCATAACCAAAAGTTTGGGGTAAAAAATGTGCGTCATTCAAGTTCTTTTGCGGTACATCTTAATTGATGTTCGGCACTTCGGGTGGTGCTTCTGAACTCTCGCAGGGTCAGCACCCTAGGTAGAGTCTATATAGTGATGATTGGAAGAGTCAGTAAAATAGGTTTTGTTAATTTTCTGCGCTTTCATAGGGTCAAAACTTGAAGTTGGATACAGTGAAAATGGTGGTTTGATATTGTTATAGTGACTATTGAAAGGGTGATTGACCAACTTCTTCTTTAACTTTCTAAAGTCACTAGAAAAATGACATTATTAATATTCTCTTCTGAAACGGCAAGGCCCACAGCTTTCCTATATTTGGTACATGACATTGCATAGTAGTCCTCTCCAAAGATTCAAATTATGTCCCTGGGGTCAGATCTGGCCACACCCCGAGGGGTCACATGGTTTATATACTAGTAGACTTAAATAGCAAAATTACTTTAAAAATCTTTACAGCAAGGCCCAGAGGTTTGTTCAAGTTTGTTCAAATTATGCCCCTGGGATAAAAATAAGCCATGAATCGGGAATGCAAATTCCAATTGGGTTACAAGGTCTCAGGTGAGCTTATTGCTAACATGTGTGTCAACCCTTTTGCTTTGTAGAAAGGAATTTCCATGTGTATTTGTTTGCAATATGTTCGCTCTTTCAAAAGTAAATGATCTGGTCATTTGCACGCTTTCATGTAGGCGGCGTTTTATTATTCACTTTCGTTCATATGTGTTCCATTTATGTGTTTATTACATCGTTGTTTTGTTTAATGGCTTTTTCAAACATTGAGAATTGTGAAGATATCCTGACATATGTTCTTTATATATTCGACTGTTTCTATGATTGCAACAGGGTGTATATGGTTTACAAGTTTTACCTTATAAAAACATTTTTGCAATAATTTTGTATTACAAAAGAAACTCTGTATATATTTTTTATATGTGAGCACAGTCTTGTGGTCTGACCACAAACGAACCTGTTCTGTGCTGCTTAAAATTTTCCATTTGGGTCATCTCGTATTGCAGCATAATATTTACTTCTACGTTACATTGAATGGTTTTACTATTAATACAGTTGTGTTTGTCATGATTAGACCTAGAGATGAAAACTGTGTTTGCCAGTGCATGGTTTGGAAAAATAAAATATTTTTTAGAATAATACCGTTGTATGTAATGCACAGATTCTACAGTAACTAACATTTTTATATAAATGTTCATTTCATGTCTATAGTTTGTATTCATTAACTTTATTGCACGCTCTGTACAAATTCAGTAATGTTATCATCATCAATACGACCTACACCACTAAATTAGGTATCATCATCATCATGTTATCATCATCAATACGACCTACACCACTAAATTAGGTATCATCATCATCATGTTATCATCATCAATACGACCTACACCACTAAATTAAGCATCCTAGTCTTTTGAGGTACCGAATTCCACATAGGGACATGTATTAATTAGATATCTTTCAAGCACGTGGTGTAATGTGGGATAGCACATATCTGTGTGGGATAGCACATATCTGTCAGGTGGTGTAATGTGGGATAGCACATATCTGTGTGGGATAGCACATATCTGTCAGGTGGTGTAATGTGGGATAGCACATATCTGTGTGGGATAGCACATATCTGTCAGGTGGTGTAATGTGGGATAGCACATATCTGTCAGGTGGTGTAATGTGGGATAGCACATATCTGTCAGGTGGTGTAATGTGGGATAGCACATATCTGTGTGGGATAGCACATATCTGTCAGGTGGTGTAATGTGGGATAGCACATATCTGTCAGGTGGTGTAATGTGGGATAGCACATATCTGTCAGGTGGTGTAATGTGGGATAGCACATATCTGTGTGGGATAGCACATATCTGTGTGGGATAGCACATATCTGTCAGGTGGTGTAATGCGGGATAGCACATATTTGTCAGGTGGTGTAATGTGGGATAGCACATATCTGTCAGGTGGTGTAATGTGGGATAGCACATATCTGTCAGGTTGCAAGAGTGAACTGTCAATCATTATACATCTTTAAGCTGGCTTCCTCAGTAATTTTAATGACTTTATTTTAATGAATTTATTGAATTATTGCTTAAAAGGAAGCGCTTAGCTGATTCTATTGAGTTGTTTGTAACAGCATCTTCTTTCTATGTTTTGCCACAAACAGTTTTCATCACCATCTATTGCTTAACGATTAATTTCCATTAATCAATAATCACAAACACATCAAAAGCTTTAAGGTTAACCGTTAAAAACATGATATTCGAGTACAATTATTGGTTAGAATACTAGATTGAAATGGCATGTGATTGACATTTGTGGAAACGTCTATTAACACGTTATCATTTCCAAAAACATGCACCTCCCTTCAAAAATAATATCTCGGATCTATCCACGAAAGAAGAAAATGATTACTCTTGTCTTTGAACTCTTCTTCAGATATGTCCCAGAAAGTGTTCCCATGTAGCGTGTGTGGTAAACAGTTCACGCGGAAGGCAAACATGGAACGACATCTTCTGTTACATTCAGGCTTGAAACCTTTCCGATGTGACATTTGTTTCAAAGAGTTTAATCAGAAATCAAACCTGAAGGTATTAATATCTTTTATTGATCGTTTTGTAATGTCCAGCAATCTGAAAATGTATCTTCGCAACACGTCACTATTAAATGCAACTTAAATTCTCATATACCAAGTATTTTATGTGTAAATTGATTTTAAAACACTTAGTGCTAAGTGAACAAAATAACATAATAATATTATGAGCAAATGACTTTAAGCAGTGTTTTAACTGATTAAATTTCTTTCAAATGTTTTTTTTTTATGATGTAGTAGTAAATGACACATTTGACAGAAACAACCTTATTGTCATCTTTTTATGAAATGCCTTTGTAAAACTGCATATTCTATATTTCACATTATATATATGTTTGTTGTTTTATTTCATTGCAGTCTCACCAAGTCGCCCATTTAGGTCCAATTGTTTGAACTTCATCATTAACAGTGCTTCAAATAAATCTGTGATTTAGTAGCATCAGTCTATAGAGGACACTTCAAGCAATGTTGACTAAATGTGATCGATATTTATGGATCAAACAATTTTGTAAACTCTTGTGTTATGTTACAAATGTGATCAGTGATGTGAAATGAAAGACCAGAATTTGGAGTTGGACAAATGCCTGCAGAATGTTATTGGTAATATTTATTTTATGCTTTCCAGTGATTTATAGGGAAATAACAGTGAAGTAAAATTGGTAATTCACTGTTTAAAACAATGAAAATTATCACTCTGGTAATTTTCACTGTTTCACAATGGTTCCCGATGGACCACCAACGATGACGTCAACGAATCGATACCACTTTGCTTTGTAATATATTTAGGCAAATATCATATTTAATTGATAAAAAGTTTGTTCTAATTGCAAGGCATTGAGTACGTTTTTCTTAAAAACTGATTATTCATATAAAAGGTGATACAAGTATTTATGTTTAGTTGTGTCCAGTGTTTGAAATAGTTAACGTGATGCTTTGGAAAGAAAAATGTACAAATACAGTGCTCACTTGCCTGCAGTCAATACAGGTCTCTGATGACCTTCAGTTGTAACACTGTAATACTATTACAGAGATCACAAGACTGTATTGCACCAATATTCACCATTACCTGTATACAAATATAAATAAAAAGATAATGTGTTTCACTGCGGCATTGGAGTGATATATGACCTTAAAATACAAAACCCTTAGTTTTGTAGGATTGTGTTCCGCCGTTCACGTTGCTTTAATTACATGTACTATTATATTTTTTGAGATCATATTTAAGTTCCATTTACAAAGCCTAAATGTTCTAATATGACTGTCTGTTTTAGATGCCGACTGTACCGTCTATATCCGTACAGACTACACCTACCAGGAACTTCTCCGCATGTCGCAGGGTCGCACCGACTGCGTGATTTGTGGGCGGACATTTGCAAACCGCTCCAACATGACCCGACATTTGACCCTTCACACAGGGCGGCGACCGTTCAGGTGTGAATACTGCCAGAGAGAGTTCACACAGAAAACCCACCTGCGATCTCACATGCTCGTGCACATGAAGAGCGAACTTGATTTATTATAGAACTGTATGCGGACATATTTACACTATTCGTGTTGCGTTGTTATGACGTACTACACAAATAACTGTTGTTATACAAATGCAGGACACAGAGCACTGGATATGTTTTCATGTCGTTTGTTGGTCAAATATTACACTTGTTACTTGTTTTGCTTATTAAATATTATATATTTCATTTTGTAACAGTTTGAAGAATGATCATTCGAATGTTTCATTGTATTTAGGTAAAAAACAGATTAAATATTTTAGCAATAATTGATTTACACCTGCGCTTCTTTCATATCTGTATAAGTGTATGACAGGTTCAATGTTTATTCTTATTTGTGGTCAAATAAGATGCAAATCAGCGTCATCAGAGAGAGGTGTTCTGATCTGTTAGCTCTCGAGAGTATTGAGGCATACTGCTAGTAAGCACTGTACCGGTCCTGGACAAAATAAACATTGGTTTTCACAGTGGCTTTTGATTTTTTTAAAGTAGCGGAAATTTCAGTTTTCAGAGTACTTTCTATTTGTAATCACTCACTTTAATAACATGAGTCTCACTCTGTTACAGTATGCCTTAGCTTAGTACAGGTTTCATATTTTGTTTAACTGTTTCTTTCCTGACCGTTGACTAAACTATCATACATGCTCAGGGCTTCATGTCAGTTATGTTGTCGTTTTCAGGTCTGCTTCCGAGGCCATGTTTCACGTGCGATGTATGCGGGCATATCTTTCACAGAAAGGACCATCTCGAACGTCACTTTGCAGTTCACAGTGGGGATAAACCTCACGAGTGTGACGTCTGCTTCAAACGATTTTCACGCATTGATAATATGAAGACACATAAATTTACAATTCATGGTGTAACACATGGTGTAACAAATACTACTTAGTGCAATCAGGTTTTCTGCTGTGGCGCCTTAAAATGAGGCGCGTCGTGGGAAAACAGGACTTAATGCATGTGCGTAAAGTGTCGTCCAGGATCAGCCTGTGCATTCTGCACAGGCTGATCCGGGACAGCACTTTCCGCTTTTATGGTATTTTCTGTTTCAAGAAAGTCTCTTCTAAACATAAATCAACTGTAGGCGGAAAGTGCAGTCCGCACAGGCTAATCCGGGACGACACTTTACGCACATGCATTAAGACCAGTTTTCTCATGATGCGCCACAAATATGAAAAGATTTAGCAAATGTCCAAGAATCCAAACTGACCTGCTGCATCATTATGTTTTATGAAAGCTACAATAACATAAACCATGTTATTTGTTTGTGGACTGCATGTATTTATATATTTGCAGCTGTTTTCAAATAAAAATGAAACTTTAAATGGGATTTGTTTGTAGCTTTAATATGTTTACTTTGACAGTAACCATTTTTATCAGAATTTATGAAATAGTTTAAGCATAATGTATTGTTTTGTTGGGATTGCTTTTTATTATTATTCAACAGTGCCCTCTAGTTAATTGAAATGCAACATGATGTTCATTTTTTATTACACAGCATATTGTCCATTTTGCATTGCAGGAACGGAGGCTGCCTACTCCTCAGGTAATGAAGAGCTGCTGTGCAAGCTGTGCGGAAAATACTTCGCCACAAAGCAGACCCTGCAGAGACACAGCGTGATTCACACGGGGGAGAAACCCTTCTCCTGTCACATCTGTCACAGAAGGTTCAACCAGAAGTCTAATCTGAGAACACATCTCATTGTGCACATGAAAAACTAGCGGACAGAAAGAATCGTATATTGGACCTTCATGTGAATTTTGATGTAACGCCAATTGCACTTACTCCCAAAGTCAAGACGAAACACATTGGACCATCATATAAACTTTAATCCAACGCTACATGTGCCAACACGAAAATGAACAGTTTTTTTTAGTGTATACACAAACTACTTTTTTTGAGGCCAATTTTTGCCAGGCTTGTCCACACGCGCATGTGCATAACGTTTAGTAATCTAAAGAACTATGATTTGTGTATAAAAACAAGGTTTCAATAGTCCTTGTTAAATACGTTCTTTTGGCGCCACGTATACAACCTGAAAATGCGTTTCTCCTTCATAGATTTAGAGTTGACAGTCTGTTTATCAGTATTTGTATTTCTTTAATAAAACAAATTGCTTATCAAAACCGACTATTTTTCACTTGACGGTACGCTTTGGGATTCATAACCTCGACTTTTTAGGCCAATCACTCACCAGAGCGGTTGATACTATATTAATGTTTTACAAGACATGTCCGTCAAAAAACTATATTAATGTTTTACAAGACATTTCCGTCACAAAATGGTATCCTGGCTTTCTAAATGGCTTAACACATTGTAAATCAATTTCGTTGATTGGTCAATTAAAACACTTGACGCTGTTCCAGTTGTCATGTGATCAGACAAAAATGCATTGAGTTTCCGCGATTTTGATGTTTAAAAATGACACTACGTGTGATTGATATTGTTGCTTTATTTTAGCATCGCATACAGTCTAAATAAACATGTTTATTTATGCGCATTATGAACATAGGAATATTACAAATACGAACCGCGGGGCCGGCTAGGTTAGTTGGTAGAGCGCTGGACTTCAATCCGAGGATCATGGGTTCGATCCCCAGCCCGGCCACACAACTTGTGTGGGGATTGGTCATGAAATTATTTCTACGGCCATTCTCCCCCTACCTCTGATTCAAGTAGGGCAGTTGTCAGTTACTGGTATAAGTATGTGCACTTAGTACTGGTTAACCAGCTTACCCAGGAAAAGTGTGAGTAGGTTAATTGACCGCCTTTATATGACTGAAATACCGTTGAATACGGCGAAAATTCCAAACAAACGAAAACAAATATGAACTAGTAAATTTTCGAAAGTTGCGAATGGTCCTACTATGCTGGTAACTCTCGTTCTTATCAGTTTATTGTTAAGCGTTTTATACCATATGGTGTTTTGAATATAATATACAGTCTAATTTCCTTGCATATTTCAGCTGCTTGCAAGCTAGTGACTGTTTTTGTGGCACCTGGCCGACACCCGTGTACGGTCTGTGGGCGAACCTTCTCCACCAAACAGAATATGGAGACCCACAAGCGACTGCACTTTGACAACAAACCTTTCGCCTGCACCCAATGTGATAAACGCTTTAATTCTCGGTGGAATCTCAAATGTCACCTATTGAGACATGTGCAGAAATAATTGTGACTTTTTCGGATTGAAAGTGTTCGAATTTTAATTTCCGTATTTTAATTTCGTATGCTTCAGAACCTGTTCTAGACTTAAATACCACCGACTATTTTTTACGATCAACCTGTTATCCTTACGTAGAAATATGTTTTGTGATACTGATTTTCAAAGCTGAGATAATTAAATGTATAAGGACATACATTTTAAATACGTTTAGAAGAGTCACACTGGGTATTGTTATGACGATGCTGATGTCAAAGCCTCGTGTGTGTTTTTGCATTTAAATAAAAAACCTGAAACAAACGCACTTTGATCGTTACTTATGTGGAGGAAAGAAAAAATGTAAATGTGAATCCCAAATGTAATCGTTGAAATACATGGTGTTTAAACAGATTTTAAATTCAAAGGTTTTGGCAAACACATATTTAATTGCAGATACCCTATCGTATTAATTTTATTTTACAAATATGTTTGTTTTTATGCCCCCACTTTAGAGGGGGGGGGGGGGAGGCATATAGATTTGCCCTTGTCCGTCCGTCCTTCCGTCCGTTGGATTTTTGTGTCGCGCGTAACTAATAAAGTATAACTGCTAGAGTGATGAAACTTTAAAAGCATATTCATCGGCATCGGGGCTTGTGCACCTGGGTATTTTGGGGCAGTTGTTTCCGACATCAGCTGAGTTATGGCCCCTTTTTTTAGGAAAACATGATATTGTTTGGACTTGCGTCGCGCGTAACTCAAAAAGTATTGCATCTAGAGTGATTAAACTTTACAAACATATTAATCAGCATGTAAACTTGTACACCTGGGTATTTTGGTGCATTTTTTCCGACATCAGCTGACTTATGGCCCTTTTTTTAGCAAAAAATGACATTTTTAGACTTGTGTCGCGTGTAACTCAAAAAGTATTATTGCTAGAGTGATGAAACTTTACAAACATATTAATCAGCATGTGAACTTGTTCACCTGGGTATTTTGGGGCAGATTTTCAGACATCAGTGGAGTTATGGCCCTTTTTTAAAGCAAAAAATGACAATTTTGGACTTGTGTCGCACATAACTCAAAAAGTATTACTGCTACAGTGATGAAACTTTATAAACATATTAATCAACATGTGAACTTGTGCACCTGGGTATTTTGGTGCAGTTTTTTTCTGACATCAGCGGAGTTATGGCCCTTTTTTAGCAAAAAATTCATTTTTTACCTGTGTTGCGTGTAACTCAAAAAGTACCATTGTTAGAGTGATTGAACTTTATAAACATATTATTCAGTATGTGAACTTGTGCACCTGGGTATTTTGGTGCAGTTTTTTCCGCCATTAGTGGAGTTATGTCCCTTTTTTTTTAGCAAAAACTGACATTTTTGGATTTGTGTCGCATGCAACTCAAAAAGTATAACTGCTAGACTGATGAAACTTTATAAGCATATTCATCAGCTTGTGCACCTGGGTATTTAGGTGCATTTTTTCCGACATCAGACAGTTGTGACAACCAGCGGAATGTTGGGGCATCCGTGTCCTACGGACACATGTCTAGTTTCAACTCAAATGCAATGAACATTGCATTGAATTTGATCTATAGGGTTTATATATGTTGTACAATAACATAATTATAGTCGAGCGTTATGACACTCGTTTAAACGTTGTTCCTACTCGCAGTATTATGTCCATTGTTGCATCGCCCTCATTGCATTTAAAGTTCTGAAAGCATTTTGAATCATGATGTAGAGCAGGATGGTTTGTTTTAATGTAGAGACATGTGTTATCGAAGATGTTTCTGAACACCGCCAACAAGTACTTAGCTTAAGTCCATGTGATTCCGATATATTTTATAGTTGGCTTATGTTATAATATAATTATTAAATTACTCGTTCTTATGATAAAACAATATTTATAATGCAGTTTGGTCTGAGTATGAGAGTTAGATTATAGTGCTTCTGTAGTCATTTGTCAAGATATTTATTTTATGAAGGATGTTTTAAGTAGACTACTTAAATATTTCAACACGCAATATTAACACACCTAAAACTGTTTATCCCGCTTTTTACAGAGATTGTATTACATTTATCATTTATTGCCTAATAAAAATATATGTGTTTTACAGAGTTTCAATGGACTACATTCGTAAACTATTTGCTTATGAGCGTATGCTGTTTGTGTTACAGTGCCAGGGTTCCACAGTGTGCTGGGTCAGATACGGTGCCACAAGTGCCAGATGTGCACGAAGGTGTTCTCTGACAACTTCGCCCTCACGATGCACACGCGCACCCACACCGGGGAGAAGCCGTTCACATGCGACATCTGCCAGGCCAGTTTTTCCGTCAAGGGCAACATGAAGCGACACCGGGAACGACACTTCAGACACTTTAAAATGTCTTAACACTTGCCTTAAATAATGGACCTTTGATTGGACCTAAATGCAGCTGCAGTTACATCAAGTTAAAACATGAACGCATAATTTAAAGATGGTTTCGTGTTTATCAGAGTTTACCTACTGCTGATGAGGTTTATTATCTGTTTATGATCACCACTTCAGAGACTTCAAACTGAGACTTCCATAAATAATGTAAAAGACTGTTTGTGTTTTATAAGACTTATGTACTGCTGGTGCATTTGTTTATCTTTTCTAAGACACAACATGAACGCCACCAGCCTCAGAGACTTCAAACTGTCTTCATTGTACAGTGGAGCATGGTCACAGTAATTGGTCAACTGCCTTAAATAATTTACAGTGCTTAAAAGAGAGTTCTGTACTGCTATATTATCCTGTTTAAAAGGCGATATGAGCGCCACTTCACTGACTTAAATAAATACTGCTGCAGTTATCTCATTTAGAAGGCCGACATGAACGCCACTTCAAATAATATGTTATCTGTTTGATAAAGCCAACACCATTTCAGAGACCTTAAATTTGTTTGTTTAGCTTTGTAATTGATCACTTACCATAAATATTGGACTTTTAAGATACAATTTTCGAATTATTGTTGTTTAACGACTAATAAACAACGATTTGGACCATCTGTGGGTAAGAATTATTTTGATTCGAACATGATTTGACAAAATAGTTTTGCAATTGTAATGAGAACTAAATTTAGTATGCTCCACTTAGAATCAAGACCACTTTTTGCGTTGTTTATTGGGTAGTTTAACAACGACAATTTTGGTCTTTGCCTATAGAACAAAAAAAGCGAAAATCATGTTAGAATTGTAAATAAATGCAGCCCCCGTTACAATTTCTTTTTACGAGGCAGCAGGAACGCCAATTTAGAGACTTCAAAATATCTTCAGTTTAGTCTAGTAACACGAGATGTGAATGGTAAATGTCTTACTACTGTGAAATTTTTGCGTTATGATTTATTGCATAACAATGAAAACAGAGTTCTAGTAATGGTTTAAAATGATTATATCTTTGCTATTAAAAACTATATAGTTAAGTTGTTCATATAAATTTTGATATGAACTTTGCTCTTAAATGCACTTTAAATTTACATCTTGGGACCTTTATGAATGTATTATGCAATAGCCATATTTTAATATAAACAAAGCGAAACTCACGTTGTGACAGCAGGAGAGAACTCTTATTAGTAGCCCGGGGTCCTTTATTTATGGCAAGTGACCAATTGCCAAAAAAACCCAACACAGCACATCACAAAAACACAACAAACAAAACACACATGAATAAAACTGGGGTAACTGCCTTGGAACGGTCAATGCAAAGCATTGGGGGTTTAAACCGGTTTCATGGGTGCCAAACCTCACACTTAGCCCAGAATGATTCACTTAAAAGGCACATGTACACAATTGACAACACGGAAACAAAACAGACAAAAATACAAAATGAATAACACTGGGGGCACCTAAGTTGAGACTAAGTTTGAGATTGAGAACTTTCGTAGGCATGGTGGCCTGTCCTTATTTAAAGCCAGTAATCTTTTGTGTGTTGCGAAGTTTTTTAAGAAAATGTGTTTGTTTAAACAAAAACAGAAAGTGGGAACACTAGATATTCGGAGGTGGAGATTCAGGGACTGCTTTTGCACATATTAAAATACTTTGAAATTTTGAATACTGATGTAAAATTATTTGTGCTCCAATATAAATTAAGGTCAATTAGCCTGACACAATGAGGCTCCGTTTATACAACGGACATGTATGTATGTGTTACACACTTGTCATTTGCATTTGCGATGTGGTCAACTAGCCTGGCTCAAAAAGGCACATTTTTATATCGGTCCATTTTTCACCGTACGCATGTGTTACGCAATATGCTCTCTATTGTTGGGTGTATGGCGTGTATTAAAATGTTATACATCTAAACTTACATTGTCACTTATCATTGTGTACTAATTTTGTTTATAAATGCCTTTATTTGACATTTGCGATTCCAATTATATTTGACATTATATTGTAATAAAATGTTTTACATATTAATACACACCGTGTTTGTTGTACATAGCGGACTTGCATTATGTATGATACCGTATAATTTGTAAACGTTTACAGAACTTTGTGATGAATGTAATGTTGTGAATGGTACATATAGTGTTAACGTTATGTTCATGCTTTGACTTTTGGCATAACACATTGACAATAAAGAAACCTCTCCAAAGATATATATGTAGAGTTAGGTATATCTATGTACATCAACCCCGGTCAACGTATGCATTTTAAGCATTTTTCCTCGCATTTTTCCTCGCATTAATATTACAAGCATATGAATATTTTTACTAAGACTTTATTTAAATTGAAGATTTAAATTAAAGCATATAAATCACTTATTACAGAAATATGACATTGTGTATGCATATAAGACGGATTATTGAATGCAATGAAATAACTGCATAAAATATGCATTTAAAATATAGTGCGCCACCTTCTGTGTCTATGCCACAAACTGCTCTTTATTGTTATATACAATATCGTCAATTTTTATTAACCATTAAAAAATGTTATTAGATTGGGGTATGTCGTTGATCGGGCGGGCGGCTTCAAACTGGGGTTTCCGCTCAATAACTCGTGAAAGAATTGAGATATTTTAATGAAACTTCATACATAGATACCTTATAGGAATACCTCGCTTGTAATTGCTGTTACTATAAATAGAATAAAACGGTGTCCGCTCAATAACTCGAGAATTCATTGAGATATTTGAATGAAACTTCATACATTGATACCTTATATCAATAGCTCGCTTGGGAGTGCATATGGGTGGGGTCAAGGTCACTGTTTCTAAAAACAGAAAAACGGTTTCCGCTCAATAACTCAATAACGACTAGAGGTATTTTAGTAAACTTCATACACAGATACCTTATATCAAGACCTCATTTGGGATTGCATACGGGTTGGGTGGGGCCAAGGTCACTGTTACTAAAAATAGAAAAACGGTTTCCACTCAATAACGACTAGATGTATTTAAATGAAACTTCATACACAGATACCTTATATCAAGGCCTGGTTTAGGATTGCATATGGGTTTGGTAGCGTCAAGGTCTCTGTTACTAAAAATAGTAAAACAGTTTCCGCTCAATAACTCAAAAACAAATTGAGCTATTGTAATGAAACTTAATACATAGATACCTTATATCGAAACCTTAGACCTTGCTTGGAATTGCATATGGGGTGGGTTAAGTCAAAGTCAAGGTCACCATTACTAAAAATAGAAAAATGGTTTCCGCTCAATATTTCAATCATGAATTGAGATATTGTAATAAAACTTCCTATATAGATACCTTGTATCAAGACCTCGCTTGGGATTGCATATGGGGTGGTTGTGGTCAAGGTCACCATTACTAAAAATAGAAATATGGTTTTTGCTCAATAACTCGAGAACAAATTGAGATATTTAATGAAACTTCATATATAGATACCTTATATCCCTCCTCGATTGGGATTGCATATAGGTTGGGTGTGATCAAGGTCACTGTTACTGAAATTGAAAAACGGTTTCCACTCAATAACTCGAGCAAGATCTGATATATTTCAGTGAAATTTCATATAAAGATACCTTATATTGATACCTCACTTGGGATTTGTATGGGTTGGTAGTGGTCAAGAGAAGATTGACATTCAACTGTTGCAGTAAATTGTTATTCATATTGTTTGGCCCTAATCCCGCTATATATAGTTTCTGAAATACAATTATTCTGTTGACATGAAACCATACTTAATCAGGTCGAGATCAGATCATATTGAAAACCTGGTTTCGTGGCATGGCCACGTTTCTAGTTTTATTATAGTGCCAACTTTTAGGGATTGTGTTAAAAAAAATTAGTTTGCGTGGAATTTGTACGTTTCTTGTACTTTTTACGGGATATAAGAGCGCATTTCCAAGCCAGTTCTCGTGTAGTCGGTGTGTTAATGGTAATGAACTTGAAATTATTTATACAGCATACCAGTAATCGAAATGATGGTGTTCACAAGAGCTTTGCATGTCCAAATCGGCGATTTATATAAGCTATTAGTTATTCGTCTTTCAAACTATAAATAAGAAATAAACATTCCATAGCTACTTATGAAATGTATGAGTTTAGTTTTATGTTGTACTGTACCAATAAACTTTTAAAAGTGTTTGGGTATAATGCAAATACTTTTAATAGTACTTGTGTATGTAATTGTGTAATGTGGTATTTCTGCTATTCAAGTTAAGGTCTATGTTCTTTAATTATAGTTAAAATCAACGACGATGGTAGCACGAAATTCCAGTGTCCGTTGTGTGGCAAGGCGTTCACCCGAAGACTTCACTTGGACAACCACGTGAACTCGCACACCGGGAACCGGCCGTACAGATGTGACCTGTGCAACAAACGGTTCACACAGAAGTCTCATTTGACCACACATAAAGTGACGCATCTCAGGGAGCAGAATATCAACTTAGACATTTAGAGAATCCGGACTCAGGCATACTTAAAAATGACATAGACTAGTTTTTCCCCACAAGCATTTAAACTCCTTTACTGTCTATTGTATACTGTTTACGGATTTATTGCCATTTATTAAGGTTCACAAAGTTTACCACGTGCATTTGGTCTAAAATTGGTTAATCATTAATTACATGGTATCCCAGTGCGATAGACCGATCCGAGTTTTGCCACGAATAATTGAAACTACTCCCCAGCTATTGTTAAAGGATTACTTTCCATTCATCGAAAATCACAAACACTACCATGTGCTCATTTGAATATCATAATTATTATGCTTGTGCTCTTGTGTGTGAAACCGTTTAACCGCTAGACATTCAAGTGCGATGATTGGATAATATTACAGATGAATTTGAATATGATTTACATCTATGGAACGTCTATAGTTGGATAAAACACTAGAATGCATATGATTGGCATTAGTGGAAACGTCTATTGCGATTGATTCAGTTTAGCGTATTGGGTGATGGGAACACGACAAACGTGTACAATACTGCCGGAAAACAAAATGCAGATTCCATAATACTTTTGTCTTTAAATGTCTATTTTATATGTATCAATTTTAGATGATAGTCACTTGTGAAGTAGCGAAAGATAGGAAAACAAGGCTCCGGAGATGCATTAGTAATTTTGGAAAAAAAAACAACAACCACGAAATGTACACGTATAAAAAAGACATGCTATATGTTTGCCATTGTGTATTCGTTTCCTTAACATCTATTTGTAAGGATAATAAAATAAACGTGTGACGGATTCCGGTTTTCTTGTGTGTTTTTTTGTAGGACTTTTGTTATGAGAATCCTGCAGATAGAAACCATACTCCAGCTTGATGTCTTTGAAATGACATCTAAAGTAGCGAGTGAACAATTGGCTGCCAAATAGCATGACGTTGAACCCTGCTTGACCTCCTCATACTGACACTCAGTTGGTCAAACCGATGTTGTTGTAAACAATGTACTTTTAGCTCAACTGAGCACAATGTGCTCGGAGAGCTATTGGTATTGGGGGACTGTCCTGCGTCGTCCGGCGTCTGTAATTCGTCAACAATTGGGCCCGTAGGCTCAATACAGATTTCACTTTTCATTCAATCTTTACCAAACTTTCACAGTTTGTGTATGTCTGTGACCATAAATCGCGAATAGGTTCGATAATATGCGAGTTCAGACCAGGAACACCAGAGTTATTGTCCCCTTTTCATGAGAAAAAATGCAAAATGGGCTTTGTGCAACATACAGACTTCATATTTCATCTGAACTTGCCCAACTTGCACATCGTGTGTATGACCTGAAGATTTTAAACTAATCCAAAAATGGCCTAGATTGGGTACAAACACCAGAGTTATTGCCCCGTAATAGAAAAAATGGACAATGTGGAGTATAGAAACTTCATTTATTGCCTAATCTCGTCCAAACTTGCACTCTTTGTGGTTGACCATAAGGTCTCTGTCAGTTATGCCCCCTTGTTTGTTGACTAAACTTGCACAGTTTGTGTATGACCAAAATCTCGACAGGGTGCAGTGATGGGCCAGATAGAACTAGAAACTCCAGAGTTATTCCCCTTTTTACGTGAACATTTGCAAAAAATGGACTTTGTGTAACGTAAAACATTTATTTTTCATTTTATCAAATCCTGGTCAATCGTGCACAGTATGTGCATGGCCATAATATCTCATAATAAATCCAGGAACTACCCTGATTGTGCTATAAAGAACGTTACAGTTATTATCCCCCGTTTGTGAAAAACATATAAAATGGACTATGTTCAGGAAAGAACACTAGGGATGGTAACAAATATTATTTCAGTAACCGGTCCATTGGTTTTGGTATTTAAGCTGCTTACTGGTAAGCTTAATATCATTAATAAGACCTAAAACACAATTAAAAAGCAAATGATCTGTTTGATTGACTAGTCCTTATCGATGACAAACGTAACGCTCACAGGTGTCTTTGTTGCTGTCACGTGCGACTGTTTTAATCATTGTTCTGCAATAATATGGATCAAAATATTGTATATGGAAATCAGTTTTATGTTTGAACCTCATGTAATTGTAAAGATTGGATGAACCTCTGTGTTATGTAAGTGTGATTGAGCATGGTAAACATCAGTGCTTGAGCCTTCTTCCCTACAGTTTCGACTGTATTGCCTCTATCAATTGCCAGGTGAAATAGGCCGGACAGCCATTGGTATAAGCGCCTGTCAATTGCCATGGTAACTACAGAAGAAGGCAGGACAGACATCTGTATTGTAACTGTCGATTGGCAGGTCAACAACAATAACGTATCTGTTTTATGTGGGTCATTTTGTAGGAGATGACATTCAGATGTCAGAGCTGTTCTCTGTCTTTGGCCGTACTCGGGTGAGCGCTTCGGGCCATCATGGCACTCTTGTTATGCCAACTGACAATTTTAAAACGATTCAAAATTGTACAGAAAGTAACAGCCTTAACACTTTATCACATGTCAAAGAGTGCATGCCATATTGTCTATTTAAACCGTTTTTCTGAACCTATAAATTTCTTCTTTTAATTTCGCTATGTAATGGTACATATCTGTAGAAGCAGTCGTCGTGCTATTTCTTGTTGTTCTTTTTGCTTGGAAGAATAAAAAACATGTGTTAGTGAACTTTAATATTCATCGCACTACATGCCATACATTGACGATGTATATAATGCTTATATTACTTAGATTTAAGGTATTCTTTAAACCGTTCCAACTTTATGTATGTGTTCAACGTATGGAGGTATGGACATAATAAATATTATGAATGCACGTGGTATTTAGTACATTGCTAATCCTGACCCCAAACCAACACATTTAGAATTCAAAAATAAATTTCTTAAATATAATAACAATTGTAAAACTCAATACTTTTTCCCACAGTGACCTCGAGTGCTGATCTGGGTGGACGTCAGAAGTTGTTCCACTGCACCTTCTCTGGCTGCCGGAAGTTCTTCACGAGTCGGACGCAGCTGCAGATTCACACGAGGACCCACACGGGCGAGAAGCCTCACAAGTGCCTCAACTGCGGCAAGGCGTTCGCCCAAAGCAATAACCTCTATCGTCATCTCAGGTAAATAAACCCTGAACACGTTAAACAACCAGTGCAAAGCAATGACCTCTATTGTCATCTCAGGTAAATCAACCGTGAACACGCTAAACAACTAGTGCAAAGCAATTACCTCTATCGGCATCTCAGGTAAATCAACCCTGAGCACGTTAAACAACTCCGCCAAAGCAATTACCTCTATTGGCGTCTCAGGTAATTAACCCTGAACACGCGAAACAACTGCAGCAAAGCAAAAACCTCTATCGGCATCTCAGGTAAATCGACCCTGAACACATTAAACAACTGCAGCAATGCAATAATCGGCATCTCAGGTAAATCGACCCTGAACACGTTAAACAACTGCAGCAAGGCAATAACCTCTATCGGCATGTCAGGTAAATTAACCCTGAACACGCTAAACAACTGCACCAAGGCAATGACCTCTATCGGCATAGCAGATAAATTAGCTTTCAACACATTTAACAACTCTTGATAAGCAATAGCCTCTATCAGCATCTCAGATAAATTAACTTTCAACACGTAAACAACTGCAGCAAGGCAATGACCTCTATCGGCATCTCAGATAAATTAACTTTCAACATGTAAACAACTGCAGCAAGGCAATAACCTCTATCGGTATCTCAAGTAAATTAACTTTCAATACGTAAACAACTGCAGCACGGGCAATAACCTCTATCGGCATCTCAGGTAAATTAACTTTAAACACGTTAAACAACTCCGGTTAAGCAATAACCTCTATCGGCATCTCAGGTAAAATAACTTTCAACACGCTAAACAACTGCAGTAAGGCACTAACCTCTATCGGCGTCTCAGGTAAATTAACTGTCAACTCCGGCAAGGGCAATAACCTCTATCGGCACCTCAGGTAACTTAACTTTCAACACGTTAAACAACTCAGGCAAAGCAATAACCTCTATAGGCACCTCAGGTAACTTAACTTTCAACACGTTAAACAACTCCGGCAAAGCAAGAACTTAACTTTTAACACGTTAAAAAACTGCAGCAAGGGCAATAACCTCTATCGGCACCTCAGGTAACCTAACTTTCAACACGTTAAACAACTCCGGCTAAGCAATAACCTCTATCGGCATCTCAGATAACTTAACTTTCAACACGTTTAACAACTCCGGCAAAGCAATAACCTCTATCGGCATCTCAGGTAACTTAACTTTCAACGCGTTAAACAACTCCGGCTTAGCAATAAACCTCTATCGGCACCTCAGGTAAAATAACTTTCAACACATTAAACAACTCCGGCTAAGCAATAACCTCTATCGTCACCTCAGGTAAATTAACTTTCAACACGTTAAACAACTCCGGCTAAGCAATAACCTCTATCGGCACCTCAGGTAATTTAACTTTCAACACGTTAAACAACTCCGGCTAAGCAATAACCTCTATCGGCACCTCAGGTAAATTAACTTTCAACACGTTAAACAACTCCGGCTAAGCAATAACCTCTATCGGCACCTCAGGTAAATTAATTTTCAACACGTTAAAGAACTCCGGCTAAGCAATGACCTCTATCGGCACCTCAGTTAAATTAACTTTCAACACGTTAAACAACTCCGGCAAAGCAATGACCTCTGAAGGCACCTCAGGTAAAATAACTTTCAACACATTAAACAAATGCAAAGCCTCTATCGGCACCTCAGGTTATTGAACATTCAACACGGTAACAATTTCGGCAAAGCGTTTGCCCAAAACAATAACCTCTATCGGCAACCCCCGTAAATATGTCCCAGCATACGTAGACATAGTTTGCGTTAATCGATAAGTTTGGTACAAACACTCAGAATATAACCTACACGATGAACCAATGCACTTATTAAATGAAACACTTTATTATAAACCTCGCCTTCTTAGAATCTGTAGTAAGCATTACATATGTAAGCATTACCATATGTAAATCTACTGTTCACATATCCCAGTGATGTACATACGTACGATCAATCAAAATGAACGTTTCTATTCTAAGTAAGGTACGCTTGCTCCGCCACTTCTTAGACAATAAGATATTGCTTTAACCAACTGTAACAATGCGTTCTTTAAGGGCGAAGAAACAACGAATTATATTAACCCAACATATAATGTAATGCTAATACGCACGATAACGACCTTCCCATTACATGTATTTACGCAGTACCAGTGCACGCACTTTTTTTGTTAAAACATAAACTTTGACGTCCCAAGTAATAAGTACCTCTGCAGGCACTGCGTGTAACTAGTCTCCGAAAATATCTACATAGACATCGTTCGCCCCCCAAAAACTATCGACATCCCGGGTAAGTAAACGTCAAGTACGTAAACGATTGTGAGAAATCGTTCACTCAATAACCGCTTCCGACACGTCAGGTACCGTATCTTGGAGCATACGAAGACACCGTTAGCCCAAATCATCAACGTCCGTCAGCACCTTCTGGAATGCTAGATAACTGACCATTTGTTAGTCGTTGTAGCTATAACTGCCGATGATAATGTTTGGTAAGAATGAACAAACAACGACCATAAAATCTATGAGACATTTAATTTACAGGTATACATAATATACATTCTTCAAGGGTGGCAAGATCATATTTCGCCCTCTTTGTCCGTACAATTATTATGTTGTAAAATCTGCATGCTCTGTGACAAGTTGGGCTATACGAACAAATGATTTCGCCATCCCTGTTCTAGGACTGCAACATATCTTGGTATCATAACAAGGTTATGAAAACAACGTTATGAAAATAAAAGTAAAAACAATAGTTGTAATCCTACTCATAAAGTCTTCACACTTTGTTTTATGGTTAAACTGCATTATACTTACTGTATTTATGCAATAGTGCGTATTTATATTTGGAACAAGACAGTATCAACGCTTTTCTCTTCATACAATTTATTATGAACTGTATCATTACAGGACCAGGAAGGAATGTGCGGGTTCCGTTGAAATACCACAAGATCTCCGGAGCTGTAGATACTGACAGTGAAATACCACAAGATCTCCGGAGCTGTAGATACTGACTGTGAAATACCACAAGATCTCCGGAGCTGTAGATACTGACAGTGAAATACCACAAGATCTCCGGAGCTGTAGATACTGACAGTGAAATACCACAAGATCTCCGGACCTGTAGATACTGACTGTGAAATACCACAAGATCTCCGGAGCTGTAGATACTGACAGTGAAATACCACAAGATCTCCGGAGCTGTAGATACTGACAGTGAAATACCACAAGATCTCCGGAGCTGTAGATACTGACAGTTACACTTGTATCATTTATACTTTTATATGTCTTCTTTTGGACACCTTTTATTGAGTAAATTATCTTACGTAAAAAAAAACGATATCGTCATTGTATTGAAATCTGTATTGCGTTTTATATGTAAATACAATTATTACACGAACAATAAATCTGCTGATATACATTTCAACTGTTTGTTATGGTCTAGATTTTGTCGCTATTAAAATGTGTGTATACAAGTGGCTTTCACTTGCTGTATTTCATCTAACAACATGATACTGTTGTTTTTAAACAAACTAATATTGAAAGGTGAAAGGTAAAAATTAATACATTTACAGAGACACTAACATTTCAATATTGCAATTAAGTTCTGTACATTGGATTATTATCGTGAGATGAAACTACACATGTGAAAATACGGGTTTGACATTCCATTTTATAAAAAGATTAAATATAAGGTTACATTTAAGTGTATATTGCAGTTTTCATTGATTTCGCTATATAAACAGGCCAGTGACTAAGCGTAAATGACTCGAAATTGGTTCACCGAAGCGCGCAAAACATTCTTACATTTATGAAGTGGTAAAGCAGTACACGGATACAGTCATCAAATATGTGAACATAACATGAAGCTATTTAGTGTAATCAATTAAAATACCGTTGAAGTCACTTACGTTGTCCACTTAATCAAAATCTTGAAGACGGAACTAGCATACATCCAACGGAAGCCAATTTAGTTGGTTTAGTGTAATCAAAATATCAATGACATCTATTACTTTGCAGTTTGAGTCATCCTCTTTCAGGAGGAACTATCCTTTATGTGTAGGATATAACAGGATCAAAATAAAAAAGGAAAGAGTGTTGCGAATAAATGCTTACTGATCCACTTGTGCAGATTTGTGATAGAACATTTTAAACGGGATGTTGATTTTTAAAAATGACTAATGCTGCATGACAACATAATTATGGACAACATCTGATATTACAGAATTGCTATTAAACCCGACTTAAATGACAAACATATAAAAATAACATAATAGTAGTAAAGAACATATCTGAAATAGCTTTGTTCTCGTTTAACAGAATGCCAAATTATCTAATACAATCTTTAATATAGTACGGTTTATAATTCAGTACGTGTTGTCCTTTATATTATTTGGTACAGTAATGCCCAATACATGTTGTCCAGTACGCTTCTAAAACACAGTCAGGTTCAATCCTCTTCATCGTTTGATAACTGTTTAAAAGGCTATTGGGTAAACTACTAGTATAATTATAGCAAATAACAGAACATAGTATTCTATGTAACATTACAAACAGTTTGCTTTAGTTGCAATCTACGGATTCATGTCATCAATCGGAGAGGTCAGCAGCGAAGTTGGAGTAGATGTCGAAGCTTTGAATGTAGTCCAGAACACAGTCATGGCAAAACTGAAACTGCTCCTGTGAAAATACAAATATATTAATATTGTTTATACCAAGTCGTTAACCCACATAGGTTTAATACATTCATTAGGCTACAGGTCTACTACAGACAGTGTCATTAGGCTACAGGTCTACTACAGACACTGTCATTCGGCTACAGGTCTACTACAGACAGTGTCATTAGGCTACAGGTCTACTACAGACAGTGTCATTAGGCTACAGGTCTACTACAGACAGTGTAACGTTTATATTATCAACGTGACTATTTCTACGAAAAGGTCCCCGAGCGGTCAACATCTGCACAAATAAAAAATTTAGCTATTAATATTGACACATAATAGAGGTTAACATTTGACATATAATAAAGGTTAAACTAAAGTACATATTATGGTCAAAGAGTTCACACATTCTGAGAATTGCTTTATATAGTTTAGGTAGTTTTTTTTTAATTCGACCTTTTCTTGTTCACATTCAGACGTCATAATTGTGAGTATGTTGTTTAACCATATTTTGCACATGTTCTCCTCACAAGCCAGAATAGCGCAGTAAGTTACAGCGCTGTCAATTGTCATTTGTTTCTACGACTCCTACGCTGTGATTTCGATACCTACTCTGTTGGTTTATTTGTTTGCTTTTTTATCAAAAAGCTCATACTATATTAAAATATTTATACTTTATTTATTTAATGTTTACGCCTTTGTATTACTAATTTTTATTAAACAATAACATTGACATTGTTGTAGCACATCACTTTTCGTTGACATAGTCCCGTTAAAATATTCATCAACTTACCGGATTAAGAATCGCACGCTTTCGTCTCGCCTTGACCTTTCTGACAGCGTTTACAACGCTTACTTCATGTTCCACTTCCATTTTCTGTAGCAGAGTTGCGACCACACAGAACAGGCCAGATTTACTGGCTCCGTCCCTACAGACCCGAATAGTGATAATGAATATTAAAGATCACCAGACAACTGCAGCTTTCAAGAATATATTGCATATTATGGGTATTTCAAGCTTCTGTGGCGAAGGAGTGGAGACTAAAGTACAGGTTAATATGCACCATTGGTGAGGAGATCATTTTAAGATCTCTTATGAAATAAAATTTGTTTGTTTATTTAGATTTTTCGCCGTATTCAACAGTATTTCAGTCATATAACGGCGGTCAGTTAACCTACTCACACTTTTCCTGGGTAAGCTGGTTTACCAGTACTAAGTGCACATACTTGTGCCAGTAACTGACAACTGCCCTACTTGAATCAGAGGGATGGAGATAATGGCCGTAGAAATAATTTCATGACCAATCCCCATACAAGTTATGTGGCCGGGCTGGGAATCGAACCCGCGATCCTCGTATTTGTAGTCCAGCGCTCTACCAACTGTGTTAGCCGGCCCGGCAAATAAAATGTAATAAGTCTTTTTTGCAAATCCAAATATACTGAGAAATGAATTTTTCAATATTTAGACTATGTGTGGAGTACACGAATCGATAATAAATTAATAATACTCCTAATAATGACAAGTATAAAACATAAATGTCTTTTATACCGATAAACGGACACAATAAAAATGAAAGACTGTAAAAACAAGTGATCCTAATCAAAATTTTAGAAGTATATTAACCGTATATATGAAAGATAACGAGCAACCTCCGTGCATGTGATTGATAAGCTATTCCTATTCTTACATGCAGTGTATGATGACGGGTCTATCCACGTTGGTATTGGCTGTAACCACGTCTACTTCAGCAATAATCCGGCGGAAGGCGGAAGGAGAGTTTGGAATATTTTGTTCCGTGTTCCAGTCTGTGAACTCAAGATGCGTTATAGACATCTCTCTTTCCTACAGTGCGAACAACAACACATTACGTTCAGTGAGCTGTAATATGCTGCATGTGGCCGTCCATAGTGCTGTCGTCATGTGTGGCATGAGAAAGCCCAGTGTTAAGCATATGGTGATGCCCGAGAAATGTGAACAGTACATTGATAATATATGTACACGATCTGTTGTAACTTTAATGGCTAAGCGGTTTGTCTATGTGTTAAGCTCACTCGACAATTTATCACCGTTATGTACAGGACGCTATTTGACATATTTAATTATACTTTTAAGTGACTTGTTTACATATGTTTTATTTGTGACAATGAACGTCTTAACTGGACAAATTAAACCGTCTGAACTAAAAGCTCAAGTATTATAACAATAAAAGCATAACAAAAAAAGAAGAGAAGTTATTTCACCGATTAAAAGTCTGACGCGCTACCTCTCGGGTCATTCTGATTTATAAACTTATCCGCGTATTTTTACTTATAATAAGTTAATCTCTGGTTATCAACAATTTCAACGAAAACAACATAAATATTCCATATAATTTTTTTTAGTCATTTCAACTGATAATAACTCATCAATAAAACTCTATTTCCAGTGTATTTCTATGCAATCGAGCTATTTCGCTCCTTATATATACTGCACTTTAAGTTTTGGAATATGTGCCGAAAGTTTGAAAATGTGCAATTCATCACTCTGCGAACAGGTCCCTTATTGTACCTAAATATTCACACGCTGCGAAACCATGTATTGGATATATAAAGAGAGAGTGAGAGAGAGAGATAGAGTGAGAGAGAGAGAGAGGGAAGGAGGGAGGGACTTCTACGAGACAATATAAATAAAATAAAAATATAAAATAATAAAATAAAAATAAGTAAAAGAAGCACAACATGCATTGTATTATTTCTTATAATATAAAATTACCAACTTACTTGTGCGATGTTCAATTGCTAATGTGCGTTTGATCCGGTACTCGTTGGCCTCTGGTTTGGAACAGCGGACGCTGAATATTCCCCTCTTTAACACCTGATTGTCCGCGGGAACATAGACACCGACGTCCTGTAAGTACGTTCGTTGTGAAGTTGTATAAACTGATGGGGGGAAACGTACTTAAAAATATATCAAACATGCCAGAACTAACAATATAAGAAACAAAATAAGCAGCAGTGTGCATTGCGTTTCAATTAGCCTTTAAAACTATACCAAATCTTTTGATAACACAGTTTCAAACCGCTTTGCTTGAGGTCAGTTGCGAGTTTTTTTTACAGTGCTAATATAGCGTTTAATGGACTGTGATATAAATTACGATGATACTAGTTGTGTTGTGGAGTATGCGACTGAAAAATAAACGAGATTGGCTAAGTCTAATTCATAAATGAGAACAAATCGCATCGCGGAACTTACTGAAGGAACATCTGATTGAGAAACTAAACTTACCTTTGTGAGTATCGATGTTTTCTCGAAACTGACAATGCACACACAGTCTGTTTGGACAACTAACGCGAGGAAATCTGTGACTGTGGTTGGAAGCGGTGTCTGTGCAAGGATATACTTATTCATGGTTTGGAAACTCTGACACGGGAATGAACAAATATAAACACGGTGGTATTTGTCCAATGTAAACACACGCCATCGACAATAAGCTTTCCAATTGGTTTATAACTCATGACAACATATAATAGCTCTAAAAATAACGTATATTGTATGCATCGTATACTTACGTTGACGAAAACAGCATTAATATAGTCCGAACACGCTGGTGTCTTGTTAAGGTAAATTCTAGGTGGATGTTCATCACCTGTGAATTGTTGTTAACACTTAAAAGCCATTATACAATTATATGATTACAGTTTCAATAAATTAATTGAGATTCAAGAGGTACCCTATACGGCTGCGTTAAAATAGACTAAAGTACCTGGGATATCAGACCCGTCTCTGTTTTTGTCATCGAGTTTGGCGTTTCTTTTTACTGCCTCGGTTTCCTGCATTGAGCCGCGTTTTGTTGTCCTTTGCAATTGCTATAAAATAGCATTTGAATAATGTCATTTAGCGCGTTAAACAGAACATGTGTACCTGCCATTTCCATTGCTAACCTGTTTATTCAGTGAATCAGATACATTTAATACAGATTCGAATTATTCATATCCGTCATTGCTTTCCATTTGCATTTATATATTTACAATATTAACATACGTGGAACATGTGCATGATTTGATCCTTTGGTGTCCTGTCCATGTATGACTGGAATCGTTCGCCGGCCACAGGTTTGCAGTCAAACGTGAGAGAGTGTACGACTGCGTGGTGAAGATACTCATACTGCCCCTGGAATGCATCAAGAATGTTACAAATACAGGAATAATGAAACTCCAGAGACATCACCAGGAGAGAAACCCTTATTACCATCCGCTACAAATCATGGAATATGATTCCATTTCTTACACCTTTTCTGGTGTAGTGGGTAGTGCATCTGGTTTACAGTTAATGTGTATGCAATAATTATTATCTTATATACTATAAAACTTTGTTTATGCCAAACAGATTTGGCCAAAATGAAAAATCAAACAAGGCAAATTAGTCTTACCAATTAAAAAATATATAGATATTGAAGTCCATGAAAATACATTATATAGACATGTGAAGACATTTTTTTAATGTTTTGAATACCTACCACAGTTTGCACCATGCTTGGTCTGTTCTGGTGCATGTTCAGCACACAGCCTGCTATATCTACCGCACCCTCTTCTTCACCCTCTTTGGTAAGGATATCAAGAGCGATATACGTGCCGGTTCGCCCAGTCCCCGCACTGAAAGCATGCAGACGTAAGGTTCATGTCCGAAACGCTATAACACGGACCTGAACACTCTTTTTCATAGCAAAACAATGCATTTAACTATTCACTGGCTTGCTGGCCCGCTATGTCCTGCCTAGCTCCCAAACTTGCTCCCGTCCTCTCTCTTTCCTCCAAACACATCCCCAGAATAATCGCCTACCTCCATCCCTACCTCCCTCACTCAATCACTCACTCACCCTCACTCACTGTACCTGCAGTGTACGAGTACGGGCCCTCCAAGTGTTGCTGGAGCACTTATGACTTTCTGTCTGAATTCAATGATCGACGTAACGTCCTCTGGAACGTCTTTATCTGGCCACGATGTGAAATGTAAGTGGTTCAAAGTCCTCTGCTCCTTGTCCTGTATTTTGATGTACACTTTCTTATACAAATAACAATGTTTCAATAGCCATTTACTCATAATACTTGTTTTAAAGACTGCAGAATGTCATGTGTTAAACAATAAACAATTATTTAGAATGCATCTTGGAAAAAATGTTTATATACATGGACATAAATATTTGATGTTTAGAATCGGGTTTGCTATTAAGATTTAAAAAAGAATATATGAAGCGTTCTGGTATAACGTATTTGTAACAAGAATAATTATCATACCTTAACGACAGTAAATGTACGTCTTGTAAATTCAGCATATTCGTCTTCACTTTGACATAAGACCCGGATGTCGCCGTACATTTGACTCGCACCTGCATTTGGCCAGTACTGTTCGCACTTGTCTGTCTGCAAACGGAACTCCACTTTAGAAATATTGAAACAATACTATCGGTGTTCATAAGATAAGATTTATTTTTTTGGTGTTCATAAGATAAGATTTATTTTACGTCGGAAAGCCAGAAGAAAACAATATAAGATCACACGAGCTTGTTAACAGACTGATGCAGATAATTATTTAGTTTTTATTGCGCGTTATATAACTTTTTGAGAGATGTATGTATCGTTCATTTAGGTTTCAGTACTTGATTTACTTTTATTGAGCTGCAATAGTGTAATAATTATGTTTTCTTCATTCATGTGTCAAGATGAATTGTGGATTTTTACATGTACGGTAATGTCGTTACACACATATGTCGAAAGCCGTTATTTAAAGATATTACCAAGTACATGTTTACAAATTACATGGTATATATAGACATTAGAATAGTTTCTTAAGCTATTTAATTAATACCACAAACATGTTAATGCCGTCGAGTACATACCCCTTCTTCCACCAGATTTGTTACCATGACGATTTTCTCCACCCGTTGTTGCCACACCATTCTCCAGAAGGCGCCAAAGTCGCCAAGCTGTTTGGACATCGGGCCTTAGACCAGATATAACTACTTACATAATGTGTGGCACATGCATTTAGGAATACATACACAATTATACAACTGAATAGCAGTATAGTATATTTTAAAGATTATTCGTGTAAACAACCAGAAAACTTGACACAAACATAAAGTAATCTTATATTAAACGAAAGGTTTCTAAATATGAATAAAGAGCATTATACATATTTGTCATATGAATGTTTAGTGTTAGTTTGAATATAAAAAAGGCGAAACTTGTGCCGCATCAGCAGAAAACAAGCGAGTTTTACATCACACGGCCTTTGTTTCAGGAGAGTGACCAACTGCCATGACAACACCGCGCAATACGAACAATATAAACCAAGCACAAACACTTTATTTTACCTAATGTCGCTATGTATTCGTTTCGTCTTTTGTAACCCTGGAAACGAAAAACAGCAACGAAATGTTCTAACGGTTTAAGACGGTAATACGTTAGTATATTATCATAATTTTATCATATACTAGGAATTTAATCTGATTCTAACACAACTACTGTACTACGTAAAGAAAACATTTCCGGGTTACTCAAATATTCTTATTCAGTTGTTATATGAGCCAAAAGATAATTTTCGACATTTTTTATACATTATTAAAAGTCAAAAATGTACAATTTTCATAATATCAAAACATCATTTACCCATTAAATATACCCGGTTTAATAATATAATGACAATAGTTTCAAACTACTTAATTTTATTATATATTTTTACTAAATGTTTTTTTATTATACACTTAATAATATGCACGAAAACACATTCTTTTTTCAAAATGGACCAACATCTTACGTCAATAAAACTGGCGTTTATGTAGTCCGAGTCCCCACCCCGGACCTTCACCCTGTGGTCGTCATCTATAAGAAGACCAAATTTGCAAGCGTTCAGTCAATGTGGAATAAAAAAGAAACACAGCGTGTTTGAAAGGATTGTAGAACGTGCTTCCAACGTTGTTGTGCAAGTGATTATATCTGTATGTATTGCATAAAGGTACAGACAGATCTTTAGTGAATCTGTTTATATATTTGAGCAATGAGCAGAGTCATTGCTCTTTCATTGGTTAGTAAGGTGCACGTTTTCTCATCACGTTTGTTTTAATGACAAACTTATGGTTTAAAAAAGTAATATTGCGTTTTGACAAAGATAATGTCCTACATACATGGATAAATGCCTTTGTATCTATTTTTGGCGATGTTTTCCTACATTTGGGAAACCTGGTAGTCTTTCAGCAGTCCATACGGGAGTTTCTGAAACAAAACGACAAACCAGTAATTTACAATATCGATTACCGAATGTCGACAAAAACGCGCAAAATGTAACCAATCGAATAGGCGTGCCAATTAATGTACTCCAGATATACATTAACAAGAAGATAGAATTGTGCCTCAAACTCGGTTTCGAAGTACACCATATTCTTGGACAACACGAACTTCTGTAGTTCTGCTACTGGTATTTTGAATGTCTTCACTTCATTGGCATTATTGTAGTACACTCCCCCGTTCTCTTCGAATCTGATTGCATGCTGACGGGCAATGTAATCCAATTCATCTAGTGATAAAATAGTATATGCGTTTCCGTCTTGATTTCCAGTTCAATTTCAGCCTTAATGTAATTATACTATTTCACATTTTCGAATAGAACATAAGTTCACAATTCAAATAAATGGTATTGCCATAAGCGCAAGTATAGTAAACTGAAATACGTGGTAATAATAACATTTACATGATGTGTGTATGTACTGGAAACAAAGACAATTCCGTGTTGAAACATGCATTTTCTTTGAATCGATTTGTATAAAATCATGTATGCAAAGGAATAGCAATTGTTCGCGTAAATTAAAACAATAGACAACGATCGTCCTTATTACGACGTACCAATCTCTAAGCTGTCTTCTGCAGCTGATGTGATTACCTCCCTGTTCAAGTTCCGGTCGACACGAGTGTTCGTATAGACAGGATTTTGCACGCGTCCGGCCGCGATATCGGCGTTCGCAGGAGGCGCATTTTCATACACATAACCTGTAGTTTCTTTGTGAAAATGTAAGAGTATTCTTCGGAATTAATTTGCCTTTACGATTTATAAAATGAATAAGGTATACTTAAAATAGAAGTGTTCATGTACATTAATGTTATAATATTACTATACATTGCAAGTCTTGCACTATCTTCATATATATTTAGCATTCACACGCAGTGACATGAACACATTCAATAGTGCAAAAACGATACCCAAAACATTGAACTCACCATCTTGCGTTACAGAGGCATAAACGGGAGCCAACGCGTCCACGGCATTGTGTGAGGTTTCTTGAAGAACACCAGGCTTTGGTTCACGATGTCTACAGAAAAGGTGAAGGTAATAGCGTAGAAACTATATTGTTATTATAAGTAGTAGTAGTAGTAGTATTAGTAGAAGTGCTATTTCTATTATTATTATTAGTAATAGTAGTGTTATTATTACTAGTGGTAGTAGTAGTAGTAGTAGAAGTAGTAGTAGTAGTAGTAGTAGTAGTAGTGGTGGTAGTAGTAGTAGTAGTAGTAGTAGTAGTAGTAGTAGTAGTAGTAGAAGTAGTAGTAGTAGTAGTAGTAGTAGTAGTAGTAGTAGTAGTAGTAATAGTAGTAGTAGTGGTGGTGGTGGTAGTAGTAGTAGTAGTAGTAGTAGTAGTAGTAGTAGTAGTAGTAGTAGTAGTAGTAGTAGTAGTAGTAGTAGTAGTAGTAGTAGTAGTGGTGATGGTGGTGGTAGTAGTAGTAGTAGTAGTAGTAGTAGTAGTAGTAGTAGTAGTAGTAGTAGTAGTAGTAGTAGCAGTAGTAGTAGTAGTAGTAGTAGTAGTAGTAGTAGTAGTAGTAGTAGTAGTAGTGGTAGTAGTTGTAGTAGTAGAAGTAGCACTTTGCTTGTTTTATTATTTAATTCTTATAAAAATACCAGGCAATTAGCATTAAACGTACATGTATGTCAGAAACGGTATCAGTGGAAAACACACTGCAGCAAATACGGCGCGCTGTGTTTATCCTATTATTCACTGGAGAGTACTCACCTTCTACGAATGAAGATAAATATTCCGATGACCACAATGAGAGCAACAATCACAGCAGCGGTAACCCCTCCACCAATGGCAGCTGCTGGTACTGTGTCTTCATTACTGTCCTGCTTCAAAGCTGTATGAATAATCATATAGCTGATCATACATAGGAGTACGTGTATGTATATATCATATTTCAATATATGGTTACGTTTATAATGTTGACATGTGTCTTAAAATTCAATAAAGGAGGACTGTTGATATTGAAATAAAAACAACAACTAAGGGATTCGAACACGCAAATACAATTCATTATTTGAGACTTAAGTATACAGCTCGTGCCTTGTAAAATTGATTGTACCTTCCATGCAACCGTCGCCAGAAAATCCTGCACTGCATCCAAACAGGCAGCGCCCTGTGTCCGGTGAACATCGAGATTCATTCCCACCACGGACACAGTTTGTTGGACATGGCGTGTCACATGATGGGCCAAAGTAGTTTGAAATACATTCGCTTGTGCAAGATCCGTTGATATGACAGGTTGCATTGATACAGTTGTTACTGCAAGGCATGTCACATTCACTGACAAAGAAACTCGGAGATGAGCAGATCAAACACTTCCCGCTGTTCTGATCGCACAGTGAGCAATTTGCTTTGCACTTGATGTCGCACGTGTGATTCCAGTAACCTTGTTGACAGCCCTTTTCACAATGACCATTTGAACGATTACATTTACCCTCCGAACAAGATGCGGAACATGGGATACATGTTCCGTTGGTATGAGGGTAATATTTCCCATTGCAGACTCTACATGTAAACTTATTGGACGTGTCTCCAGTACATACCTTACACATTGAGTCTTTGATTGTACAGCTATACAGGCAACTTGCCCAATAATAGCCATCCTCACATCCATGTGTACAACGTGCACCCGACGAACAAATGGAATGTTTACAGTTGCTGCTACATGGGCAACAGGTGTATCCGTCCGGATAGTACGTAGAATTTGAACAAGACCAACATGGATGAGACGCGGACAAACCGTTTGAACACTGACATTGAAAAATCGGGTTTGAAAACCTCGGTTTACATGATGTACATTTTCCGTTACCGTCGCAATTTTGGCAAGTTTCAGAACAGTGTTTCTCACACATCGAACCGTAATTGCCACTGATACATGTATGGCATTGTTGCGACGAAGTGCAATTGAGACAAGTGCTCGGACACTGATTCTCACATTTCGCTCCATAAAATCCTTGTTTACATCCGTGTGTGCATTCTCCAGTGTATTGTTGACACGTGTCGTATAGACATCCTGAGGGACATGTGCCGTAACAGGCATGACCAGTGTAACCTCTCAAACATGTTGAATATGAGGCGGACTGTTTATCACATTGTTTATATGCACAATACGAGCTACAACTCCTTTGGCAGTTAGGCCCATACAATCCGGTTTTGCATGAAATACAGTCAGAGGCGTTCTCACACGAATTGCAATTGGGATTACATGGAGTGTTACAGTCCGTACCATACCACCCATCTATACACGTGTCACACAGTACGCCAGTAAAGTTTGGTTTACAATTACACTGTCCTGTTTTTGAATCGCATAAATCTGAACATCCTTGAGAACAGTCTACATCGCAAAGGCTGCCATATTTTCCAGTTACACATGTATCACATGTATTGCCTGTAAAATGTGGTCTACATGTACATGATCCGGAACCTTTATCACAAGAACCATCCTGACAACCTGTTGAACACGATATCGCACATTGCTTACCATAGAATCCATGTTTACATACATTGCAAGTGTACCAATCGGTGCAAGATATGCATTTGTCACTGCATTGATAGCAAACTGACGACTGTCTATAATACCCTCGCATGCAGTCACTGCATTCATACCGTTGAGTACAAAGACATCCAGTGTAAGAACAATTCTGACAATATCCTTTATAGTCCAAGTACGATCCCTCATCACACTTGCATCGTCCGGTATTACTGTCACATTTCTGACATCTGTTGGCGCACACTAATGTACATTGACTTCCCCAATACCCGTCTGTGCAGCCGTTCGGAGAAACTACAAATAGTCAACGCATTTGCAACCCTAGTTTATATACCTGCACTTCTGTTACAAATAAACCTATCCATGTGTTTATGCACTAAATAAGTCGGTAACTAGTTAAACAAGTAACGTCAATATACCAAAGCGATTCGAACTTTCTTAACGCGAATAATAATAAACACAAGAAAGCAATGAAAAAAGTACTTAAATCGGAAAATTAATTTTATAAAGTGTTCACTTAACAGTCTGAAGTCTAACATATTCTACCTTGCACGAAAATCGGTATCCACAGGAAAATAAAGCATGTTGTCTTCATCGTAATCTCGCAAACACGTTCCTAAAATATAGTGCGAACAGCAACATTAATTTGCTTTTGATATTTCGTTACATACCTGCATAAAATAATCGTCTTTAATTGCATTGCATCATGGATATTTAGTGTTCAATGTGTTTGGTACTTTTCAATCGCAGTTGTGCACAAGTTAAAGCGACCAATCGTAGTTCCGGTGCGATCCTAATTAGAAGTAATTTCGCTGTCCTTAATCGAATTAAATATATGACAAAATGACACAAATTTCGATTTTGTTTGAGATATAAAATTATAGTCTTGACTCTAGATTATTTGCGTTAAGTTGGCTCTCAATAATCTTAATTGGTGCGTAAACTATTTAAACATAACTTTCATTCTTATTTAGTTCTTTGTCGGATTTAAATGCAGCCACACTCATAGCCCGGTCGTGTCAATAAAACCTACTGATGGTTGGAAACGATATGGAAACCAATATGAACAATAGTATACTTACACTTTGATAAGAACATCCCCTCTGTCAGTAAATTCAGTACAAATTATTGTCACTTCCTTTTAGCAATAATGCAAGTTTCAGGAGTTATAACAAAAATCTCTGCTTGTATATTATCTTTTATTTTCTGAAACACAAACACATGTAAGAAAACATCTCATCATAATAAATTTATAATTTACAGAGCCGCTAATTATTTCACTAGTGATGTAACGCAACACATTTGTACAATCAGAATTTAGAATGTGGTGAAAATATACAAAATGTTGATTATTGATCTTACCTAAAAGGTATTTCAAAATACAGGACAGAAGGTCACCCAACTTAACGTTGAAAACAGAATTTCTGAACCATAAACTGAACATCCTATTTCCGCTTCGTTGAGGACATGTTTTCAACGTCCGCGTTCTGATTCATCAGATGTATATGTAATTATTAAAGCACGAGTAACAAACGTTTATGAATTATTGAAACTTGGTGAAGAATTAAAACGGCGTACACTTTATATCTTATATATGTATTTATATAATGCATGTATTTATTTTCTACACGTACTTATTTGCATAATGCTTTTGTATACATAGTTTACATCCAAAACACAAATACACACACAAATGAAGATACTAAAATCAGTCACGGAAGTTGAAAACACTTGTTAAGATCCTGCTCGCAGTGGCGATATTCACTGCGCATGACATATGGTGTAACACAGGTTTATTTCAATAACCTAGCTTCGTTAGGAATTCATACCGCATTTAATTTGTCAAATTGACAACGTTTAAAATACCCAAGTACAAAGGTCAAAATAGATTGAGAAAGCATGTTTTCTACGATGATCACAGAGATTTACTTTCATTAATACTTAGTAATGATATCACTGTTAGTGTATAATAACTGTTGTCGTATCATATATCATATCCATTTAAATTATTTATCACTATTTCTATTACAATTAATTGGCATAACCAGCGAAACTACACTCACATTGGTCTATAACTCCAACTAAATCAGAAATGCACAGATTGAAATGTATTAGATTTAACACTTATTTTCAACTTGTTTAGCTCACCTGAGCACGAAATGCTCAGAGAGCTATTGGTAAATGGGAAATGTCTTGCGTCAGGCGTCGGTCGTCCCTTATTCATCAACAATTGGGCTTGTGGACGCGATAGGGACTTCACTTTTCCTTAAATCTTGACCAAACTAGCACACTTTGTGTATGACCATGAACTCTTGGCAAAGTTCGATAATGAACCAGATTGTACCAGGAACACATTCAGATATCGGAGCTGATCTCTGTCATCGCCTGTACTCATGTGAGCACTTTGGGTCATTGGTTATTTTTTTTAAAATGTTTATCTCACACTGGTCTGTTTTGTATTGTTTAAATTAAATTAGTAATAAGTAGAACATGTCTGTTGGAACGCACCGCGTGTCAAAGCCTTTCCTAGTCGTGCCTAGTGTACACGTGTGTAATGTCTTTATGTTGCTTTTTGTTTGTGCCTTTTTGCTTGCTACTCGTAACGACAAACAAACTTACGTTTCATTTGCTTTTATTTACATACATAAATACGTATTGTGCAACAAAGCAAGTAACACATTGTATTGTCATATTGCATTACTATCTGAATTTTTATAAATAACCTGAGCTCTATTGGAAATGTTAAAGCCAATGAAGTAATCAAAGTCTTACAATTATTAATTTCCTTATTCGTATTTCTTCCACGAAAACGGTTTTATTATATAACAACATATTGAAAAGAACTATGAACTGAATCTGCGTATTGCTATATACTTAGTACTACTTTGATCACCATGGCCACCCATACAGTCATGTAAAATAAATTACTGAACTTTAGAATCGTTTATGTATATGTTTACTTCATTTTATGTCCGGCCGAACAACACATTTTTGTAACTAACCTAGAATATGATTTTAAAGGGCGTTTGATTATAAAATTATTTCTAGGGAGCATACCTCATGACCTCCTAGGACATTATATTTTGTTTTACTAAAGACGCACCACTGTAAACAGTGAAACGTATAACGGACTTAACATTCAATGGATTTCAAGTTGTGTGTGCAGTAATGTTTAATGTTCAAACAGTTGCTTTCTGATGGTAAGCGAACGCCTAACAGATATTATCGTGCTGATAGAGTCTTTTTTTATGTGCTTTGTTTTTTTTCTGTAAAAACATTTATCCGGCAATAAAATATTTAGAGACAACTTCTTGCCGAAATTTAACATATTAACCGCCATGTTTAAAGGCTTATAGAATTTTTCAAATCTTGTGGCGGCGAAAAACAGACATGCTGATAATTTTATAAACATACACAAAGGCGCTATGATTGGAAAGTAACATTTTATTCGCGTGCCGGTATATGTTTTAATTAAAATAAATACTAATTATTTACTGACTATCTGAAATAAAAACTTAATGTCCCTTATTTTCAACTATGTTATGGTGACATATTGGCCCGTTAGGCAGGGTGTAACTTGACTTAATATTGTGTTCAGCTTAAACATTCTGTATATTAAATACACATTTCACGTTCATAAAAAAATAGTTACTTACTTAATAGCAAAAAATGAACAACAACAGGAATATAAAGACAGCGAATTGCTGTCAAAACAAAAATAAACAACACAAAAACACACAGGCACACATGTGTACACACATACAGTCGGTCTATACAATAACTGCTGGAACCATCCTTCCAGGTTTAGAAGCCGAGGTTGAAGCTCTGTCGTGCTACGGATCTTGCCTTTCAGCATCGCCCTAATGTCTCAGTCACACAGTCCCGATTTTTACTGCCGTTCTTGAGACAGACTGCGTCCCGAATCAATTATGTCAACATTCGGGACAATATACTGAGATTCGGGGCTCGAAATTTAATTTTTTATCATAAGATCGAATATATCCCGACAGCGTCCAGATAGCGTTTTGACAGCGTTCAGATTCTCCTGAATGCGATCCGACAGTTTTCCGACAGCTCCCGACGGCGTCCCGACAGTGTTTCGACATTCCCGGCTGTGAGATTATTTGTATTGTTGCGCTATCGGGATGCCGTCGGGAGCCATAATCGGGAATGTGTGACCGCAACAATAGTGCATGGCCGTTCATGCTAACATGTCCCGATTATTTCCGATTCTCCGGACAGCGTACCGACAGCGTAGCGACACTTCATAGAAGTATTAGGAGCATTTTGGTTGCCAGATTTATATATTTGATATTAATAACAACGCTAATAGTGTAGAATATAATATAGTAATACTGTAGTTTTCTACTTAAAGAAGTAAGCGTCGAAATAATGTTCACAATGTGCTACTGCACCTTTTAAAGCAGCAGTCCAGAAATATGTTAATAAAAATCAAACTTTGCAGAAATCTTTTCTAATGGACATCTTACCGATCAAAATACAAAAAACCGCATTGAATTCGGTAAAATATTTACGTTTCGGTAACGTTTTATCGTATAACTTTCTATATTCTATAGCTGGTGATGCCTCTGGAGTCAATCAGCATGTACATAAGTATATATTCCGTTCGTACCAAGCGTTTTCGAACATTATAAAATTCCCTTTCGTAAATAAGAAACAGTTTTCAGTTAACGTTCATTAGTATGAATGCCAATTTAAGATGTATTAAATTGTATTCTATGCACTTGGCTGTAAAAGAAATTGTCGAAATAAGGCCAGTATTCGAGATCCGTGGTCCGTGTCCGCGTCCGTGATGCTTCGCTGAGTTTTCATGTACACCGACAGTTCGCGAAATTATCTTGACATAAAAGATGCCGTGTATGTGTGTTTTCAACAATATATTTGACGCTTTTATTACAGTGAAATCTTGATACAGCGATACATTGGTTTCCCAATATATTGTCATTATATTTAATATGTATTTATGCTCAAATATGAAAATAAAACCGGAACACGCGACTTTGTTATCCAAAAAGGGAGGACCCTGTAAGAAACGATAAAAACAACAAGAACGTGTATTGATTATTATATCATATAATTTTTTATCGAGAACCCAATACATTTCTGAACTACATTTAGGATCGTAAATGCTTTGTTTTTAAAGTGGGTCTACTACTCCTTACAATTAAGGTTATTCATTGCGAAACTAATGTTATGATAATATCGATCAAGATACATTCTTTTCGAAAGCGATATCCTTCTTTTTTTAAATTAAAAATGCAACTCTAGGTTGTGTCTCAGGAATGCATGGAATAGCTCATCGACGCGGACAACGGATCACGGAACTATGGACTGCCGGCCTTACTGTCATTGCTGCTTTACTTCATTTATATATCATGATTACATTGTAGTCGATGGGGGGTAACTGCGAAAAAAATTTGACTGTTGCCAACCAAGAGTAGACTCCCTTGTCCTACGTTAAAGATACAGTAACTGTACAACAACCACTAAACTGATATCCTGTTATTTCTTTATTAATCCTAATGTACACGCTACAAGGTTAAGGTCAACATATCTCTTTCGTTTTTGTGATGCTGTTAAGTGGCAGCGGCGGGGCTTTGTCCAACCAGTGACGCGGTTGTCGAGGCGAGGCGTGTGAAGACGCCGTTGGTCGTTTGACATTGACCAAGTCGAACGTTGATTTAAACATGTTTACTTCACAGAAGGTATGTAATAGAACTAACAGTAACACAAAGTATAAACTGTTTCAAAGTATTTGTATCACATGTTCCTGAATATTTGTTATTTATGTATTTCTGTTTATTTATTAAAATAAACGTTAGGTCTTTAAATATGATTTCACAGTGTTGATTTCACAAAGTAAATATTTACAAAGTCCTATCATAATTATTATTCACACGTTGGTGGTCATGGTCGGCCACCTTTCTTGTCTCACTAAAGACATCGTTGGGGTACTAAAATCAATAACAAAAATTAGTTGAAAAGTAGTACCATGGGCTAAATTTTGATAAGAAGAAATCCATTTAATTACGTATGATATATGCTGGCTATAGCCTCGGCTAGCTCCGATGTTGTTGCTTGTTTTTTTCAAATAAGACATTATATTTCTCGATGTTAGTTCCTCGGCCGGCCTGCCTGACATTCCTCCTGAGGTTCCCGGCGTACCCAGGGCCGGGGCAGGAGGATTGGAAACTGGCCTCCGCTCTAGTAAGCGACAGACCCTTCGCTCATTGTAAAAGTCGAACGTTCAGTCCGTGTTCATGATAACATAATAACATAATATAAAAATTAACTTTTGTATTATTACTGGGAAAAGCGTCAATTCAAGAAAATCGACGAATTGTTCTTCTGTATATTTCAGAAATGCATGATGTCGATGACTAGAGTCCTGTATCCAGTACGGCTGTTGATAATGGTGATTGTTATTGAACCTTCAAAGCTAATAGTATATTGTGGTGTTTTATTTTTGTTGGTAACGGATAATGCTCAATAGTGAACCATTTCCATTAGAGGCGGGAAGAACGCAAAAAAAATATTCGTATATTTTTTGTTTTGCATGTAGTTGCTATTTTTTATATATATAATCATTGATATCTAACATTGTTTATAAAAGTTATATAAGTCACAGTGTCTTATACACTCAAAGGCGTTAATCGTATTATTTAAATTTAATTACGAAGTCAAATGTTTGTGTTTGCTTCAGTTTTCTTAATACAATGTTTGTTTGTTTTGTTAGTTCAGATGCTTTACGTTTTACAGTTAAGACATTAAGTAGCATTAAAAAAATACAAACTTTGTGAACAAGTCCCTTAAAAAACTGCATACATGTATAACCATGATTCCATATTAGTATTTATTTTTATTTGTTGTTGCCGCTTTGGATTATTTGAAACTAAGAGCAACACAAATACAGTTGCATTTAATTGTGAAACAGAGTAATTGCCTGAAATGAAAAAGAAACACTGCTGCTATAATTAAAAGTAAATTGCCAGAAGAACTGTTAGGCTAAAACAAATAATGATTTGTTTCTCATGCAGCGCCGCAACGTTTTCTAATGGCCCGCCATGAATTTGATTTAATGCCAAAAAGAAATATATTTATTATATTTTGATGATCGAGCCCTGGTTTTAAAGGAGCAGTCCAGAAATAAAATAAAACTTTGCAGAAAGTGTTTCTAATGGACATGTTACCGAACAAAATACAAAAACTAACCATTGAAATATGTCAATTATTAACATTCTGGTAACTTGCTATCGTCTGTATGCGACAACTGGTGATGACTCTTGGGTAAACCAGCATATATATTATAGTATATTCCATTCGTACCAAGTGTATTTGAACAACGCCTTTCGTAAATAAGAAACAGATTTCGGACGATTAAAAAAAACACTATAAATGTTCATAAGAACTATTACTAAAATTACGATGTATTGATTCAGATCCCATGGACAGCGGCTTAAAATTAAACGATTCCGAATTTTAAGATAGCGGAAGAAGAGTTACCTGGTAGAGGTTTCGGTATTTCCAGTACCGGTAACTTTTTTCCTGTCTGATTTAATTATATAAATGGGATATACACAAATTGTTAAATACTGTGTACATTTGAAAAAAAAAGTCATATTCGATTGGGAACCGTTATAAATATCGTCCATTTGTTGACAAACTTTTGTTTCGTAGATGCTTTTGCTTGTGTAATATTTAGCATTCCATATTTTTTAAGAAAATCTGTTTCAATGTAAGTCCTATGGAAACACATGGAAATGCCAGCTGCATTGGCAAGTGTTGATTTTCCTTTTCAAAAAGTATATGTGATTTATTGCAAAAATAATTCCTATTTGTGACAGTTATAAAAATATGAATTACGAAAAGATTAGTTCTATAAATAGGAGTACTTTAATGCTGATGGTATATCAATTTGAAGGCACTTATGTTAATTATGAAACTTCCAAATCGATTGCCATTTTACGTCAGCTTGCATAAATGACCGTTTGTGATAATTAAATCTATATTTAGAATTTTATAAACAGAGATGCTTATGTTGTTATTTAAACTTAACTCGTCTTTAATCTGCACTTATTTACTTTTTACGTTTTAATAAGCCATTACATAGTGCCAATAGAAAAGAGTAGGAGAAAAAAAATACTTCAATACAAAAAAAATCGCCCTTCCTCCTGTTTTAAAAAAAACAGTACTTAAGAAACAATTCATTCATTTTTTTAGCCTTAGTGCTAATACATTTCTAATATATTTTGATAATATTGTAGTCAAATAGAGGTAATGCGTTAAATTGCGATTATATGTAACTAAACGTGTTCTACCTTGGGCTACATTAAAGTGGCATATGTTTTAATAAAGTAAATGTACGACAACCACTTCGCTTCTTTACAATCTGTTTCTCTTATATGTTAATGTATAACCCACAGCACTAACATTTACCTAGAAATCAGAGCGATGTCCCTTTTAAAGATACTGTTTTGCCCGCAAGTATCTGAATGTCATTGTAGAATAACCAGTTGATAATAAATAGCATTTCCATTATGTATACATGACAAGTGTAATAAAAGCTCGTTGTGGATAAGCGAGCAATTTCATTGTTAAGGTTATAGGCATGTTTATCCTTAAGTCAGATCGTTGTGCCTTTAATGGGCTGATAATGGATTGTGGCAACCTTGTATCTTAGTGAACGCATCCGCTATTCATTTTCTGCGGTTCTTTTGTGGTATGCGCCCTCGGTTTTGCATCCATTTACAGTTACATGTGAAAGGTTTTTTAATATTTGTTTGAAAAGACACACACTATTTCAGCGCTATACCTAACTGATGACATTCGATGTTCATGTGCATTGCCTACGTAGTTTGCGTCCATTACCAATGATACCATATAATCCTTGATACTGAATATGCCATGTAATTGTTACTTTCATATGCACAGCAATAACAGTCACTCTGAAAACAAACATGTAAACAAATGCCTTTATTTCCCGGCCATTGATCTCTCATCAATGTGTAATAAACCAGAACCCATAATTAGCCAGTTTCTACCTTATCTTGATACATTTATAACCTTGATCACAATGAGTATATAGGAGAAGTTTTTGTTTTCTAATTTGTTTATCCGACATTAAGAGCAACACAAATATTGTTGCCTATGGAAAGTCGGTTGGGACCCCCGCTAAATTACATTAAAATATATAGTAACTATCGGACTATCGGAGATTTTCATTTTGCGGAACTTTAATATTCCGCGAAAAACAACGCTAATATAAGCATATAGCAGCCGTCGGAATTTCGGGAATCAACATTTTCCGACGGACAGAAAGATACTAATTACTTAACAATTTTCGGGACATTTGTTCCCACGGGAAGAATTCGGAATCTAAAAATCGCGGAACTTGTAACTTTTGCCGATGGACAGAAAGATACTAACTTAAATAGCATTTTTCGGGACATTTGTTCCGACGGCTAGAAAGCATAATCTAAAAAGCGCGGAACTTTGCAATTCTTTCGACGGAAAAATTGCGCAATGAACACTGCACAAAAAGCGGAATCTAAAAAGCGCGGAACTTTACAAATCTTCCGACGGAAAATATAACACATGAAATACTGCACAAAAAGCGGGTTGCCATGGGTTACCCGAGAAAATAATTTGATTGGTTCCGATACTTAGAACTGACCAATCAGTAATAGTGTCTCATCCAGCTTATATACTACAACAACAACAACAAGTAAGTAGAATAAACAAGTCACGAGGTTTTTACGTTAGTATATCTTATAAATAACTTAGTTATTATTTTGTTATTTGAAATATATTAATTTTAATATATGTACGTTACACATGCTTTTATATTTATGCCACTCCAACGTTTTATGCGAATATATGAGGAGGAGTACCGACGAGTATTTTTCTGACGCGAGTGTTTTCCGGACATTGTTTGCCTTAATTTAAACTTTAAAGTCATAATGATAACAAGCACTTAAGATTTAATTATATTTGATCATTATTCGACTTTTAAGTGATTCTGTCACAGGAAAAGGAATGCCAGTTTGTGGCTTGAGCATGCGACTCGGTTAAAAGGTGAGTGCCCCCTTGAATATATTTTATCGGAGTACGGCAACACTTTCCTCTTCTTTAAAGGGATTTTATATTGAAATTTGGAGATTTACTTTGTACAATCTGCGTTGTATCAGAGGCATTGGTATTGGCACTACCCCTTATTGGGTAACAAATGTCACACTCACAGGGTGAGAAAATTGAACAGCCAGTCCAGGACTCAAACCCGAGACCCGGCAAGTGCTCTTCCCACTGAGCTTACCGGGTCACTACACAATAAGTCCTTCATAGTTACCAAATCCATACCATCACAGATTTATCTTCATGTCTGTTAAATATTAAATGATTACCATTTTTGCCTTCAATTTACAATAAAGCAGATTCTTACTAGTGATGAAATGTTATAGTGATTTTTTTTGTATTTGGTAACAAGGATACCTTTTGCAATTCGAAAAAAAACTTTTGGTTATGACAAATTAGATCCTTCACAAAATCCTCTAAAAAACACAGTTAACAACCACAACTGAATTATTTTTACCAGTAGAACTTGAGTATTCTTGTTAGGCGTAAAAATAATTGGTTTCAGGTTAGCCAACCGACCCTAAAAATGCCCTGACCCTAGAACATCTTATTGAGTTTTTCAGATATTTTTTTATTATCACAGTCTTGGTCAGCAGAAGATCATAAAACATGCTTTCTAAGAGAACACCACAACTACAGGTTTGATTTTTATGCTCTGAAAATGAGATATTACCATAATTTTCATTACATTTGTTTACTCATTTGCTATTGTAGGAATGTGCTGTTGATTTTTATAGTATTAAATTATCTTAAGTTAAAAACTATTATAATGTCTAAATTGATGTATTATGATTTCATTCATATAGAGATGTACATGTATATAATTTAAACGCCTCATGTAAGAAACAATGCTGAAACAACAAATTGAAAGTTTAATTTGTGAACCCTTAGTAATACTGGCACATCTTTGTCGAGTAAATAAAGAATAAATGCACATTTTAAAATTACTTAGACTTTCAGTTAGATAAATGTTGTACAAATAGAATAAACCTGATTGTGCAAGATTTTATAGTTATCAGATGTTTAAAATAGATATGTTTATTGCAGTGACACTATGAGCATACTGGATGTGGTGAAGTGATAAGAAGAGCAAAAAGATGTCAAAGAAGAAGGCAGTACATTTCCAAGGTTAATTATATTTCAGTCTTTATCGAATAGTCCGAGCTATACTTCTTACCCATTCGTCAGTGTCGGCGTAATGTTCTAGTTAAGGTGCAACAGGTATATATATATCTGTAACTACTACAGATATTTAATTGAAACTTCACACATGTCTTCAGGGTCATTTTGTTAGGTCATAGACCAAGATCTATAACTGTTACCTCAGTTTAGCAGAATTATGCCCCTTTGTGTACTTCAACAACTTCAGGTTTAAGTTTGCATGTACCAACTCCATATCTACTACAGATATTCAATTAAAACTTCACACACGTGTTCCGGGTCATTATATACGGTCACTGGCCAAGGCCCATAACTGTGACCAGCATTTTAGCAGAATAATACCCCTGTTGTACTTAGAAAAGTCAGGTTAAGGTTCGTGTGCAAGAGGAAATTGAGGTTAAGATTTGCGTGCAAGTAAATATCATTGTAACTACTACAGATATTCAGCAGAAACTTCACACGTGTCTTCAGGGTAATAATATAAGGTTACTGGCCAAGGCCCATAACTGTGGCCAGCATTTTAGCAGAATTATGCCTCTTTTTGTACTTAGAAATATTCATGTTAATGTTTGCGTGCAAATATGTATCTCTGTTACTACTACAGATAATCAATTGATACTTCACAAAGGTCTTCTGGGTCATTATGTAAGGTCACTGACAGAATATATATATAATCAAAGCGGAATGAATTGTTAAGCATGTTGTCCTAAGACAACTCCAGTTATTTGCAGACATTTGTTAACATTATTCAAGTGTACTGGTTAGTTCATTCATATAACTAGGAAATGATTTTATTATGTGCTATAAAATCATTATATATGATGTTCATGGCTTGATTCAAGAGAGCTTTTTCCTGACTAGCTTCATTCATAGATTTGTTCTATTATTCCATGATGGCCACTGGAAAGTGTAAATTGTGAAAAATCAGAAAATTCAGGAAATTTGACAATAGTCATAGGAAAAAATTCCAAAGACAGATGAAACGTGAAATATAAAATCTAAGACATAATTCAACACTGTCACAGATACGCACAAATTAGAATGGCAATTTGACAAAAAATATATGGAAAAATCACATTCTGGTCAAAGAAAATCAGGAAGACAGGGTTTTTCTTCCGAATTTCAGTGGCCACCATGTGTACAATGAGTTTATTGCTAAAATAATTTCATGTCTGAAAGCATTGCATGAAACTTCTTAAATAGGAAGTAAACAAGATCTTACTGACATAAATCATATGATTCAGTAGTTATTTTCTTAATTATTTAAAGGTCCATTAAGCAGTGTTAAATCATTTTAATGAACATGAATTTGCTTGTCTTGATGACAACAAAAATTCAGACACTTTAGTGACATAATGTTGATAAATAGTTTCCAACAAAGATGTATTGATTGTTGACAGAATGTACATCAGGCTAACGGATTATGATAAATTATTCATGTGGAGAAATTTTTATAGATTCAAGGTTGTCTTTTTGGAGTATGCATATTTATGTTATTACTGCATGATAAAATTATGCCTGGTCCATGCTAAGGACTGTATTGGTTGTTAAACTGTATATTTAGCTAAGTCCCTGTTTACATTAAAAAAATTCTTTCAAATACTTACCTAGTAAATGGCAAACATTGAAGATGTTCATTACAGTGGTGAGGCAACAAAAATCACGATTCAACTTAAATATTATTCCTAATACAAGTTAGTTAGTTATTTTCCTTCTTGATGGTTATTTCAGCACAACAACTATGCTACAGTAACACCAGTGTCAGAGTATGCAGTGGATGCTTCTACTTCAAAAGTACTGTGCAAACTTGATTGACTTCTGCACCTTAGATGGACATCTTCAACTGACTGGATCCATTATTCAAGACATGATTTGCCTTCCATACAGCATTTAACACATTTCAATTGGGGCCCCACAAGTTTTTGCTGGTACCCTATAGTAATCTACCCTGTCTGCCAGTCGTTCTGTCCACATTTTCATGTTTTTGCTTCATATCTTCAAAAGCATGTAAGCTATTAACTTGATATTTTTTGTAAGTGCTGACTGGATTTCAAGGTAATTAATGTTCCATGCATGACCCTCTACAAAATTCCTTCAAATTATTTTGACATGGCGGCCAGGCCGGTAAACGTTTTCCTTAAATGGCTATATTGAAAACTTGAAAAGCTTCTTGTATTTCAAAATTATTCCACAGAACAGTTTGTTGGGTGACTGTCTACAAAATTCCTTTCAAATAATTTGTATTGCTAAAACATGGTTTTCAGTGGTCCAACATTTTCCTTTAAACATGTATGAACCTGCTTTTAAATTTTTAAAAGGTTTATCGAGTAATATTTATTAAACTCAGGTGAGCGACCGAGGTCCATTAGGCCCAGCCCCCTTGTATAGGTCCTTCTTAATATCAATAACCAATTTTTCCAGCCGTCAATAACTTGTGCAGCAGTAATAATGATAAACTTACGACAGGGTTCAATAAAGAAATTACTTTCACAATGATGAACTACCATTGTCAGAGCATGTTCTTAATATGATGAAATTATTAGAGCTTATGAAGAAGACATACTACGCAAGACAATTATGTATAGATGTGCACATGTAATACGAGAGAATATTGTAGAATGAAATTTACTGCATTATATGTGCGAAATATACTTTTTCTAGTTGTAATCCAATCTATTTCTTATACGAGTTCTATTAAATAGAATTTACTTAATTTCTTTTGACGGTTTTTGTTACTTTTGTTTCATATGCAACCAATTTCACAGTGATATTAATAATACCAACTTGTAGTTTGTTGTTTAATGTATTTATTACCTTCCATATTGTTTTTGACCAAATATATACAGTTGTCTATGTATTACATTTTTATTTTCATATTAATGAAATGTGTGCACTTCAACTTATGTACATGTATATATATACCGACTATATCGACTTGACCATGTATATCAATGAGAATAATGTTGTTGTTGTTTTTATTTGTTTATTATTTGATTGTTTTGATTCGATTTCGATTTAAGACACATTACATTTACAAAAAATGTTAATTTAAGAAAAAGCTGCTATATAGATATATTGTTCTATGTAGTTCTAAACTAAGTTGTTAAAGAGACCTGTTCACAGATTGGTAATTAACATTTTTTTCAACTTTTTGTTACAGATTCCAAAAATAAAAGAACAGTGTATATAAGGGAGCGAATTACACATTGGACACAAAAATATACTGTAAATAGTGTTTTGTTTGAGTAATCATCAGTTGAAATTGATAAAATTATAAAGCGTTTGTAATGCTAAACGATGAATAATTTGGAGTGTTTGTGTTGTTTTCGTTAAAATTGTAGACAACACGTGGGGCACTTACATAAAGTAAATAATTTAGTGATAAATTTAGCAGTTGGACTGGCCAAGTGGTTACGGCGACAGTCTTTTAATCCGGAGGTCCCGGGATCAAACCCCGGTGGGACCTTTTTTTCTTTTCTTTAAAAAAATTCCTTTTCTTGTTATTATACTTGAACTATTTAGTTCCGATGCTTAAATCTGTGAAGTTAAGACATTTAATGGCCTACTTCAAAATATGCAAACATCTGTGAACAAGTCTCTTTAAAATCAACATTACCTAGTTACCTCGGGCATATAGAATTGTGAAACTAACTGCTAGATATTAATGTTGATAAAAATTTAAGTTTATGCTTATTGACTTCGGGAATAGACATTTTGTGAAGGGCATTTATGCAATTCTTTTCCAAAAAAAGAACAGTTATTCAATATTTACGTTTATGATCAATTTTGTTCAAATGCTCATGGATTAATTGGCCAAAATCTATTAACCTGCACAGTTTGTTAGAAATTGGAAACAAAGAACTTTAAGTTTGTTAATGTACGAATTGTTTCTTCCACCGTTCAGTATCCATTTCAATACAGATCCTAAGAACAATTTTAACTGAAATTAGTAAAATTTAAAACGTATGTTTCAAAATCAGTATTTGTAATTTGAAATTGGTACTTTCCTATATAATTTCCTAGTTCCTTACAAAAATAAATTTCATAGCAAAGTTTAATGAAACAGACATAAACTTATGGATTTTAATGCAGGTTTTAGGAATATAACTCAACTTTAAACTAAGGAGCTTTAGCGATATGGGCCACGGCACAATTATTACATGTTAATACTCTGCACACACTTTTAAGTAAATGAACATTCTTATGACAGTTGTCTTTTGTCAATAAACATAAACATATCTATTAAGATGTCGTTATTATTAATTATGCTCCCCTTTGAAAAGCAGGGGTATATTATTTTGCAAATGTCGGTCCGTGTGTCCGTCTGTATGTCAGTAGACAAAACCTTGTCTGAGCGATAACTACAAAACACCTAGGCTAGGAGTCTGAAACTTGGTTGCTAGGTTGGTTATGATTAGTCGAGGATCCCTATTTATTTTGGAGTCTGTGGGTCAAACTGACCAAAAGATTAACAAAGAATGCCCAATAATCAGGCAATAACTCCACAACCCTTTGGTCGAGGTTCTTAAAGCTTTGGATCCTTGGGTGAAAGGTCAATGTCAAACTGACTACTAGGCTTCCATTAAAGGAAGTTTGGGAGTAATTTACTCCCAGTTTTTGTCACAGAACTTCCAAATTGCAGCCATGGAAGTTGCAGAACTTCCAAAATTGCAGCCAAGGAAGTTCCATCATGTAAGGATGAACAAGTTAGAAGAAAAATTAAGAAATTTTTCTAAATGTATACCTCTTTCACTGAATAAATTGGCATATAAGCACATGTTGAAAAAGAACTAGCCTTAAAAAACCTTGAATTTATACTTAATATACACATTTCTGAAATGCTCAGGACTTCTGTAGTGCAATACGGTCATACCTTCCTAATATTATGAGCAAAACTTCCAAAATTTGAGGCCGGGAAGTTCAAACTTACAGTTTTTAAAAGTTAATGAAAGCCCTGTGACTATAAAATATGATTGAAGAAAACGCCCAATAATTCTAAGTTCAATAAAAGCTTGTCCAGGCAATAACTTTGTAGCCCTTGGGCATAGGCTCGTCAAACTTGGTAGTTAGGTTGGTCATGACTAGTAAAGGATACCTTTTAATAATGGAGTCCTTGGGTCAAATGTCAAATTGACCAATAGTTGTAAAACATTGTCCATGGAACCCTTTGGCATGGGTTTGTCAAATTTAGTAGATAGGCGGGTTATGACTACAAGTAGATCCCTATTGATTGTTTTGTCATTTGGTCAAACTGACCAAAAGTTGACAAAAAAAATTGTTTCATTTTACTTTCATCCTTGCAATTTTCTACAGAGGCTGTTTTGGACCCAAAGAGGCATGCCTGTTTTACAAACAGCTCTTGTTTATTATTATCTTAGTTTACTGAGCAATTAGTCAAGTTCTCATAATTATATGATGTGCAAACACCAAGAAACAGTATTCTGAAATAATTTGCAGAGAAAACAATCTTGACTGTGTAGCATGCACCTTTAGTGAGATTTTTACATGTAAAACAGGGTACGAAACTTTGTTCTCACGAAGCTTTTTTGTGTGGTTGGACACTTGTCATATTTAGGAATTAGTTCGCGTATATTGTGAAGCAACAGTCGATACTATCCTAATAGTTATTAAAGCAATTTAACCAGAATATTAATAACAATATGATTACAATATCACATTTTCACACAATTGTAAATACTCAAGTTCAAAATTATTTGCACATCAGACAAGTAAATAGTCTAAATGTTAAAAGAAATTTAGGAATATTATGAGAAATATGGAGATTAAAACGGATCTACTAATAAGAAACATTACAGAATTGACTCTTAAAATGAATGAATCAAGATAAAATTAACAAAATTATGTTTAGAACATGCTAAATGTGCTTGAAGGCACACATAAACTTTTTTAAATTAAATCCAGGCAATAACTTCATCAGTTTTGTCATAAAGTGAGAGTAATTACATATGCATGTTCATACACATGTGAGTTCACAACACCAACAAGCTGATTTTGCATGCAAAAGTAAAACACACATGTATACATATAGTGTCTGTTTAAAGAAACTGCAACACAATGCTCTTCAATGTTTAACAATGCTCACAGATGGCTAACAAATCTTCAAAGATAATAATGTGTCCTTGCATGTTTAACCATTCAACAAGAAGATCCATCATCGTGGGTCTGAAAAACACAAAACAAAGTACACAATCAATACTGAACATTTTCATTACATCAGTTATTTTTTTTAACTATTTACAACACATGACCTACATTGTATTTCTAGAAATCGCAACAACTGTGTCAGTAATCACAAGTCAATTATTTTTAAATGCTGTAGCATATAATTGTTGAAGCATGCTAAAATAAGGCTTAAAGCAAGCTTTGGACTATCAGACTGTTGGCATTTATTGAATACTTTAAATGCTTTAGGTAAAAAGATAAATAATATAAGTTATGATCAGTGTAATCACAGATAAAGTAAAAAGTTACCAGCATGTACCGGTATATATTTACTTGTCACAGATAATCAAGTAAAATAGAACTGTTTACTAATTTTTTTACAACAGCAACTACTAATTTTTTGGCAACAGCAACTACAAATATTTTATTGAAGTGACTAGTATTTAGTTTAAACCTATGTATTTTAGTCTGCATTCCTCGAACGCTCGAGACTTATTGCGACACTTGCAAATCTTTTTCTTGGAAGAACCAGAACTAATATCTTTTTGAGAGTCCTAAGTAGAGATCAAACTCATGATCCCTCATCGCAAGGTGGACACCAATACCATTACACTGTTGAGACTCAAGTTGCTAGTATTGAACAATAAACACGTGTGATCCGTTTGTTAAAATGTGAACTTACCTCTTCATTAACCAATAACACGGGAGGAATGTCCATCATCCTCTTACTGATACTGGATCCAAGGTGATATTCTTCTTGCGCCAAGTGTCATACAGGGCACTTCAACACACAGTCATGCAGGTCCTACAATAAGAACACGCGATATTTATAAGCGCATAACATCAGAATGCAATGTTAACATATCAATTTAAACTTACATATAAATTACATTACAACAATCTTCCAAAAAGCCTTTCCAATTAAAGGAGTCCACCTTAGGATGATTTTTCTACTAAATTATTGACATACATTCCTGGCCATTTTTAAAATCTGCCCACGCCCCAGTAATTGTACATTGCACTTTTGGGCACTTTCAAAATGAATTGTGCACTGTATTTTTAATTACTGGTTAACTACTGTACTGTGTTTTCTTTTCTTGAGCAATATTCAAGTTTGTCTCTTTAACTATGGTTTTGGTCAATAAAGAAATAAAACAAGAGCTGTCTCAGGACAGCGCGCTCGACTATTCAACCGCTGTGTCAGAGTTATTGGCCTGTATCACTACAAAAGGGGCATAATTGTGCTAAAATGCTGGTCACAGTTATGTGCCGTGGCCAGTGACCTTATATTATGAACTTGAAAACAGGTGTGCAGTTTTAATTTAATATCTGTAGCAGATACAGAGATATGAAGTTGTTGCACGCAACTTCAACCTGAAATTTCCAAGTACAAAAAGGGGCATAAATCTGCTAAATTGCAAGCCAGAGTTATGAGCCTTGGTCAGTGACCTTCTATAATGACCCTCAGAAGACATGTGTGAAGTTTCAATTGAATATCTGTAGTAGAGATATAGAGTTGTTGCTTGCAAACTCTAATCTGAAATTTCTAAGTAAAAAAGGGGCATAATTCTTCTAAATTGCAGGTCAGAGTTATGGGCCTTGGTCAGTGACCTTACATAATGACCCCGAAGACATGTGTGAAGTTTCAATTGAATATCTGTAGTAGTTAGAGAGATATGCAGTTGTTGCACGCAACCTTTAACCAGAGCATTATGGCGACGCCGACGAATCTGTCAGTAGTATAGCTCGAACTATTCGGTGAATAGACAAGCTAAAAAGATTTCACTTTCCCAACAACCAAGTATAAAATGATTACAATCATTCCTTAACCTAGTAAACATACCATCGTTTTTGTAAATATTGCTGTCAGCGTCTTCTATCTTTGCGAAACATCATCTGAAAAGAATGACAAATCAGGTTTTCTAGTTTTATTTTAGTGCCCAAAGTATCCAAGCCATGTGAAATAGCACTTATTTTAAAATCATTAGTTACCATACTAGATAATGAAAATAGACATTCCATTTACCATTTCAAATTGATTTTGTTTATAGCTGTAATCAAAATTATCATCATCTCTCAGACAATTGGCACACTTATTTTCATATGTGAAGAATATGAGTTTATTGCATATAAAATACCAGACTGTAGATCTTATCACAAAATGGACAGAAAATGTGAAGAATGAGACTGTGAATGTGATGTGTGACTGTGAAGAATCATTTCCACACATCATCACATGTGAAGAATGAGATCCTATTTTTGTGAACAACATGATTTGTACAAATATGGTCCTACATACACTGATCCATACATCTATAATGACATCATCTTATTCTGCGTAGATCTATGTATAAAAATTTGGATTAGTGGGTAGTTAATTTAGGCAGGTGCGAACCGTTATTGGGCGAAGCGTTACTCGTATTTAATTTCCCTCTGCCCCTTTGGTTATAAGTGTTCATGTTTGCAAATAGAACTCCATTTGCCTCAATGAAACCCAACCAAATTCACACTAATGACACTATAATAAGTAATGTATTTAAATCACTTACCCTTTATTAATTCCACTCTGTGTACACAATCGACGTCTACCATATGGAAATATAGCTTCTATATGTATTTATGTCAACATTTCTGATTGGTTGTTTCTAAGTATCGGAACCAATCAAATCAATTTCTCGGGTAACCCATGGCAACCCGCTTTTTGTGCAGTGTTCAATGTGTTATAATTTTCGTCGGAAGGTTGGCAAAGTTCCGCGCTTTTTAGATTCAGATTTCTCGGGTAACCCATGGCAACCCGCTTTTTGTGCAGTACTCAATGTGTTATAATTTTCGTCGGAAGATTTGCAAAGTTCCGCGCTTTTTAGATTCCGCTTTCTAGCCGTCGGAACAAATGTCCGAGAATTGCTATATAAATAGTATCTTTCTGTCCGTCGGAAAATGTAAAAGTTCCGCGCTTTTTAGATTTTGAATTCTATCCGTCGGAACAAATGTCCCGAAAATAACTATGTAATTTGTATCTTTCTGCTCGTCGGAAAATGTTGATTCCCGAAATTCCGACGGCTACTATATGCCTATATTAGCGTTGTTTTTCGCGGAATATGAAAGTTCCTCAATGAAAATCTCCGAAAGTCCGATAGTTACTATATACTTTAATGTAACTTAGCGGGGGACCCAACCGGCTTTCCATAGTTGCCTATGTAAAATTAATGCTATTCACTTAAACACAGTTTCTCATTCTGATGCTTTAAAATAAATTCTTATAAAAGCAGACAGTGCTCATGTACTTCGTATATATCCTGATAGAAGTGTAGTAAATGGGGAGGAGGGGGGGGGGTAACTGCGTTAACAGATTTCATAATGTGCAACCAAGAGTTGACTTCCTTGTTTATACGTAAACGTCCTAGTTTGTTTTTGGAAAAAGGAAATGTACTGTATTATTAACTATATGCTACAGTTAAATCAGTCATGTTTACTCTGGCGGATGATCGCCCCAGGTGGTCAACCTCCTGTTTAAATGAAAGGTTTGGCCACTGGTCACCGCGCCAGCTACTCAGTGAAACCATAGTGGAGGTACTCAAATTTAAAGCAGGAAAAGAGTAAAATTGGTTAAATGTGGTCAATAATATTGCGCTTTAAATACGTAGGATATATGCTGGCTATGGTATTTGCATCGTCATCGTACCATCGTGTCATCGTATCATCGTGCCATTGTGCCATCGTATCATCGTACCATCGTGTCATCGTATCATCGTGTCATTGAGTCATCGTATCATCGTGCCATTGAGTCATCGTATCATCGTATCATCGTACCATCGTGTCATCGTATCATCGTGCCATCGTGTCGTCGCATCATCGTGCCATTGAGTCATCGTATCATTGTGTCATCGTATCATCGTACCATCGTGCCATCGTATCATCGTGCCATTGTGTCATCGTATCATCGTACCATCGTGCCATCGTATCATCGTACCATCGTGCCATCGTATCATCGTATGATCGTGTCATCGTATTATCGTGCCATTGTGTCATCGTATCATCGTACCATCGTGCCATTGTGTCATCGCATCATCGTACCATCGTGCCATCGTATCATCGTACCATCGTGTCATCGTACCATCGTGCCATTGTGTCATCGTATCATCGTATCATCGTGCCATTGTGTCATCGTATCATCGTACCGTCATCCATCGTGCCATCGTATCATCGTGCCATTGTGTCATCGTATCATCGTACCATCGTGCCATCGTATCATCGTGCCATTGTGTCATCGTATCATCGTACCATCGTGCCATCGTATCATCGTGCCATTGTGTCATCGTATCATCGTACCATTGTGTCATCGTTTCGACGTACCATTGTGTCATCATAGCATCGTACCATCGTGGCATCGTATCATCGTACCATCGTGGCATCGTATCATCGTACCATTGTGTCATCGTATCATCATACCATTGTGTCATCATATCATCGTACCATCGTGTCATCGTAACATCGTACCATTGTGTCATCGTATCATCGTACCATCGTGCCATCATATCATCGTCCCATCGTCGCATCGTATCATCGTGCCATCGTGTCGTCGTATCATCGTGCCATTGAGTCATCGTATCATCGTGCCATTGTGTCATCGTATCATCGTGCCATTGTGTCATCGTATCATCGTGCCAGTGTGTCATCGTATCATCGTACCATCGTGTCATCGTATAATCGTGCCATTGCGTCATCGTATCATCGTACCATCGTGCCATCGTATCATCGTGCCATTGGCCATCGTATCATTGTGCCATTGTGTCATCGTATCATTGTATCATCGTACCATTGTGTCATCGTATCATCGTACCATCGTGCCATAATATCATCGTACCATCGTGGCATCGTATCATCGTGCCATCGTGTCGTCGTATCATCGTGCCATTGAGTCATCGTATCATCGTGCCATTGTGTCATCGTATCATCGTGCCATTGTGTCATCGTATCATCGTACCATCGTATCATCGTATCATCGTGCCATTGTGTCATCGTATCATCGTACCATCGTGCCATCGTGTCATCGTACCATCGTGCCATCGTGTCATCGTATCATCGTGCCGTTGTGTCATCGTTTCATCGTACCATCGTGCCATCGTGCCATCGTATCATCGTGCCATCGTGCCATCGTATCATCGTGCCATTGTGTCATCGTATCATTGTGCCATTGTGTCATCGTATCATCGTGCCATTGTGTCATCGTATGAACGTGCAATTGTGTCATCGTATCATCGTGCCATTGTGTCATCGTATCATCGTACCATCGTGCCATCGTATCATCGTGCCATTGTGTCATCGTATCATTGTGCCATTGTGTCATCGTATCATCGTGCCATTGTGTCATCGTATCAACGTGCCATTGTGTCATCGTATCATCGTTTCATCGTACCATAATGCCATCGTATCATCGTACCATCGTGCCATCGTATCATCGTACCAACGTGCCATCGTACCATCATGCCATCGTACCATCGTGCCATTGTGCCATCGTATCATCGTGACATTGTGTCATCGCATCATCGTATCATCGTACCATAATGCCATCGTATCATCGTACAATCGTGCCATCAAATCATCGTACCACCGTGCCATCGTATCATCGTACCATAGTGACATCGTATCATCGTACCATCGTGTCGTCGTATCATCGTGCCATTGTGTCATCGTACCATCGTGTCATCGTATCATCGTACGATCGAGTCATCGTACCATCGTGCCATTGTATCATCGTACCACGGTGTCGTCGTATCATCGTATCATTGTGCTATTGTGCCATCGTATCATCGTGCCATTGTGCCATCGTATCATCGTGCCATTGTGTCATCGCATCATCGTGCCATTATACCATCGTATCATCGTACCACCGTATCATCGTATCATTGTGCCATTGTGTCATCGTATCATCGTACCATCGTATCATCGTGTCATTGTGCCATTGTGTCATCGTATCATCGTGCCATTGTGCCATTGTGTCATCGTATCATCGTGCCATTGTGCCATTGTGTCATCGTATCATCGTGCCATTGTGCCATCGTATAATCGTGCCATTGTGCCATCGTATCATCGTGCCATCGTATCATCGTGCCATTGTGCCAACGTATCATCGTGCCATCGTGCCATCGTATCATTGTGCCATCGTATCATCGTATCATCGTGCCATTGTGTCATCGTATCATCGTGCCATTGTGCCATCGTATCATTGTGCCATTGTGCCATCGTATCATCGTGCCATTGTGTCATCGAATCATCGTATCATCGTATCATCGTGCCATTGTGTCATCGTATCATCGTGCCATCGTATCATCATATCATTGTGCCATCGTATCATCGTATCATCGTGCCATTGTGCCATCGTATCATCGTGCCATTGTGCCATCGTATCATTGTGCCATTGTGCCATCGTATCATCGTGCCATCGTCTCATCATATCATCGTATCATCGTGCCATCGTATCATCATACCATCGTATCATAGTGTCATCGCATCATCGTGCCTTTGTGACATCGTATCATCGTGCCATTGTGCCATCGTATCATCGTGCCATTGTGCCATCGTATCATCGTACCATTGTATCATCGTGCCTTCGTATCATCGTGCCATCGTATCGTCGTATCATCGTATCATCGTGCCATTGTATCATCGTGCCATCGTATCATCGTACCATCGTATCTTCGTGCCATCGTATCATCGTGCCATCGTGCCATCGTATCATCGTATCATCGTGCCATCGTATCATCGTATCATAGTATCATCGTGCCATTGTATCATCGTGCCATTGTATCATCGTGCCATCGTATCATCGTGCCATTGTTGCATCGTATCATCGTATCATCGTGCCATCGTATCATCGTGCCATTGTGCCATCGTATCATCGTATCATCGTGCCATCGTATCACCGTGTCATCGTATCATAGTGCCATCGTGTTATCGTGCCATCGTGCCATCGTGCCATCGTATCATCGTGCCATCGTGTCATCCTATCATTGTGTCATCGTATCATAGTGCCATCGTGTTATCGTGCCATCGTGCCATCGTATCATCGTGCCATCGTGTCATCGTATCATCGTGTCATCGTATCATAGTGCCATCGTGTTATCGTGCCATCGTGCCATCGTATCATCGTATCATCGTGCCATCGTATCATCGTGCCATTGTGTCATCGTATCATCGTCACTGTACCATCGTTTCATCGTATCATCGTGTCATCGTGCTATCGTCATCCTATCGTCGTGCCATCGCCAACGTAACATCGTCATCATATCATCGTCACTGTACCATTGTGTATGCGTGCGTTGCGGACTTCATACAGTGCAAATGGCGCATTTATCAGGCAATACTTGCTATAGTAGTTATAGGTATCACACACACATGTAAAGGGAATTTTATATAATTCTTTCTTCGATATATTGTCAAATGAATTCTCATTACACACACTGGTCATGAAAACCGACCGACCTCCAGTTTAACGAAAGGGTTCTCGCTAACGTAACCCCCGACCTTCCGGTAATAATGGCCGATATTGCAAAACATTCGAACGTGTGTATTCAATATTTAACATTTCTTCGTCATATTGTGATTTTATAAACATGCTGAGAGGTCATGCGTTATAACCTATGCCAAGGCAAACTCCTCGCAGTGGTTACTTCCCCATTGGTACACTTCTCAGTTACCACTGCAACCACGAGTTACAACCTTACAGATTTGGAAGGTTTCAAGGAAGAAGTTTATGAGGAGATTGAAGAATTATTTTGTAAAAAAAAATTATTCAATCATTTTATTTATAAAAATGACACAGACATGAGTCAAAATAATAAAAAAAATAATAATAAATATGTAACAATAACAACGCAAGGACTTTACGTTGTCCGCGTTTTTACCGTGTGCTTGTCCACGATTTTATATCCAGCCAAGTGTTTGCCTACGGTCAAGTGGAACTTCCTGCCGGCAGGGATTTAAACCAGCTATGCTGTGACACAGTTAAATCTCTGCTCTGAGGTTGCTGCCAAGGAGGTAATGATTTTACCGAAATTTGATTTGTTTGTTTGTTATTTAGTAACTTAATGCAAAAAGTTATCAACTAGTTAGCACAAAATTTACATCCAGTTTGGAAATTGGCCAATGAACAAATGAATATATTTTAGTGGTGATCCGGATCCAGGTATTCTTTATTATTGGGATATAGGGCAAAGTGCCACATTATGCTGTATATTTTATAATAGTCGCACAATAAGCTGCTCTGGAAGAGGTCTGTGCTCTCTGAGTGCTTTCTAGTCTATTTGTTATTACTACTATAGCAAACAATCTGGCAAACTAATTTTGGTTCATAAAGTATGTGCTATATGATTGACAAGCTTTATACCAATTGGCAAATATTGAACTCTGGCATAACGAAATTGAAGATTTATGGATGATTCTGAGTGTCAGAATAACTGATCAACACCACGTACATATAATTACATTCAAATTACATTTAAAGCATCACTTTTACGAGGGTTGTACGAAAATCGTGTGTTCAGGTCAAATTACTATAATATCAGAAACACATACAATTAACATGGCAGGAAAACACTGACATTCCTCTACAAGTACATTTTATATGTTTTATGCTGATGAAAATAATTAATATGAAAAATCATGGCAGGTTTAGGGAGACCAGACCTTCACCAGGTAGTTTCCTCGTATCCGGTCATAAATGTACAACCATGTGTAATTGGTTGTTATAATTGGAAGAGGAAGGAATCACCTATTCGTTGGTGTAGATACAAGACATCTCATCTCTATATATTTGAAGCACCCGTCAAGTATTCGTCATATATTGCATTCATATTGAAATTTTGAAATGCAAGAAAATTCAAAGAAAATAAACAAGAGACGCTTATGCTATTAGAATCATCTTTGCGTTCAATATGAAGCATTACATATATTTTATTGCATGCAAACTCAGCAAAAACTGCAACATATTACCGGTATTATATCAATGAGTGAAAATTTTATTCCTAATACTATTTTGATGAATATCTTAGCCTACTATCTTTTCACGAAGGCCTATATCTATGACGATCACGCACCTATATTCTAAATGATTATATGTGTTTCAGTAAAGTTCAAAGTCTTTATGTCACTTGACTATAGATATCATCTATCAGTGTGCGTCCGAATGTTCATGAGTTATCTTTCTGTTGCATAAACCCCCCACAAGTTAGTTTTTTTTAACTCTATTAACGAAATTGAAACACTTTCTATGTCAACTGTTACTAGGGGTTTGGATAGGGTTCATGAATTCTGTTCGCCTTGTGGAGGGAAGAAAATCGACGAATCTGCAGAGTTCAAATGTGGGGCATGTCAGGAGTTTTATTGTGGGATATGTAATGGACTACAGTCAGTTGTTCACAAAACATGCCACATTTGGCAAACAAATATTTAATTGCAGATACCCTATCGTATTTGTTTTATTTTGCAAATATGCTTGTTTTTCAAGCCAAATGCAATGATCATTGCATTGAATTTGATCCATAGGGTCTAAATATATTGTACGATAGCATAAATTATAGTCAAGCGTTATGACACTCGTTTAAACGTTGTTCCTACTCGCAGTGTTATTTTCATTGTTGCATAGCCCTCATTGTTCTGAAAGCATTTTTGATCATGATGTAGAGCAGGATGTTTTATTTTATTGTAGAGACATATGTTATCGAAGATGTTTTTGAACACCGTAAACAAGTACTTAGCTTAAGTCCATGTGATTCCGATGATAAAACACTATTTATAATGCAGTTTGGTCTGAGTATGAGAGTTAGATTATGGTGCTTCTGTAGGCATTTGTGAAGATATTTATTTTATGAAGGACGTTTTAAGTAGACTGTTTCAATATTTCAACACACAATGTTAACACATTTGTTAAGTATTCACACCTTAAACTGTTCACCGCGCTTTTTACAGAGATTGTATTACATTTATCATTTATTGCCATATAAAAATATATGTGTTTTGTAGAGTTTGCAATGGACTATATTCGTAAACTATTTGCTTATGAGCGTTTTGTGTTTGTGTTACAGTGCCCGGGTTCCGCAGTGTGCTGGGACAGATACGGTGACACAAGTGCCAGCTGTGCGGGAAGGTGTTCTCGGACAACTTCGCCCTCACAATGCACACGCGCACCCACATCGGGGAGAAGCCGTTCACGTGCGACATCTGCCAGGCCAGCTTCTCCGTTAAGGGCAACATGAAGCGGCACCGGGAACGACACTTCAGAGACTTCAAAATGTCTTAACACTTGCCTTAAATAATGGACTTTTGATTGGACCTAAATGCAGCTGCAGTTACATCAAGTTAAAACATGAAAACATAATTTAAAGACGGTTTCGTGTTTATCAGAGTTTACGTAGTGCTGATGAGGTTTATTATCTGTTTAAGAGGCAATATGATCACCACTTCAGAGACTTAAAGCTGAGACTTGCCATAAATAATGTAAAAGACTGTTTGTGTTTTATAAGACTTATGTACCGCTGGTGCATTTGTTTATCTTTTCTAAGACACAACATGAACGCCACCAGCCTCAGAGACTTCAAACTGTCTTCATTGTACAGTGTAGCATGGTCACAGTCATTGGTCAACTGCCTTAAATAATTTACAGTGCTTAAAAGAGAGTTGTGTACTGCTATATTTTCCTGTTTAAAAGGCGATATGAGCGCCACTTCACTGACTTAAATAAATACTGCTGCAGTTATCTCATTTAGAAGGCCGACATGGACGCCACTTCAAATAATATGTTATCTGTTTTATAAAGCCAACACCATTTCATAGACCTTACATTTGTTTGTTTAGCTTTGTAATTGATTACTTGACCTTAAATTTCAATTCTATTTAAGTGATGTAAATATTCTAAAGTATAGAATGGCACTCTCTAGATTAAGAGTCTCTGCACATAGACTTAAAGTTGAAACGGGTAGATGGCAAAAACCAATAGCTATTCCTTATGAAGAAAGAAAAGGTCCTTTATGCAATGTTTTAGAAGATGAATACCACTTTGTTATGGAATGCACATTATATACTGATGTAAGAAAAGCTTACTTAAAACCATTTTATTACGTAAGACCAAATATGTTAAAGTTTATAGATTTACTGACCTCTCAAAATAGTAATATTGTTAAAAATTTAGCTATGTTTATTTATAAAGCATGGGAAATAAGAAATACTTATAATACATATTACGATTAGGATAGGATTTTTGGTATATATTTATGCATATGTATGTATACAAATACATACCACCTCTCGCTGTATATTGTCTTATCTAAAATACCCAATATTTTAAAATGTACCGATTTAATTTTGATGTTTATCCTTTGAATTACCAGTGACTTTGTTTTATGTATATTGTATTGACATTTCATGTATACTCATGGGCTTATTGCCTACTGTATTATCTAATAAACTAAACTACCTTAATATTGGACTTTTAAGTTATAATTTTCGAATTATTGTTGTTTATCGACTAATAAACAACGATTTGGACCATAGGTGGGTAAGAATTATTTTGATTCGAACATTATTTGACAAAATAGTTTTGCAATTGTAATGAGAACTAAATTTAGTATGCTCCACTTAGAATCAAGACCACTTTTTGCGTTGTTTATTGGGTAGTTTAACAACGACAATTTTGGTCTTTGCCTATAGAACAAAAAAAGCGAGAATCATGTTAGAATTGTAAATAAAGGCAGCCCCCGTTACAATTTCTTTTTACGAGGCAGCAGGAACGCCAATTTTGAGACTTCAAAATATCTTCAGTTTAGTCTAGTAACACGAGATGGGAATCGTAAATGTCTTATTACTGTGAAATTTTGGCGTTATGATTTATTGCATAACAATGAAAACAGAGTTCTAGTAATGGTTTAAAATGATTACATCTTTACTATAAAAAACTATATAAGTTGTTAATATAAATTTTGACATGAACTTTTCTCTTAAATGCACTTTAAATTTACATCTTCTTGGGACCTTTATGAATGTATTATGCAATAGCCATATTTTAATATAAACAAAGCGAACTCCAGTTGCGACAGCAGGAGAGAACTCTTATTAGTAGCCCGAGGTCCTTTCTTTATGGCAAGTGACCAATTGCCAAAACAACAACACAGCACATCACAAAAACACATTACAAACAAAACACACATGAATAAAACTGGGGTCACCACCTTGGAACGGTCAATGCAAAGCATCGGGGGTTTAAACCGGTTTCATGGGCGCGAAACCTCACACTTAGCCCAGAATTCTTTACTTAAAAGGCACATGTACACAATAGACAACACGGAAACTAAACAGACAAAAATACCACAAAAATAAAAAATGAATAACACGGGGGGCACCTGAGTTGAGACTAAGTTTGAGATTGAGAACTTTCGTAGGCATGGTGGCCTGTCCTTATTTAAAGCCGGTAATATTTTGTGTGTTGCGAAGTTTTTTAAGAAAATGTGTTTGTTTATACGAAAAAAGAAAGTGGGAACACTAGATACTCGGAGGTGGAGAATCAGGGACTGCTTTGCACAGATTAAAATACTTTGAAAGTTTGAATACTGATGTAAAATTATTTGTGCTCCAATATAAATTAAGGTCAACTAGCCTGACACAGTGAGGCACCGTTTATACAACGGACATGTATGTATGTGTTACACACTTGTCATTTGCATTTGCGATGTGGTCAACTAGCACTGGCTCAAAAAGGCACATTTTTATATCGGTATATTTTTCATTGTACGCATGTGTTACGCAATATGCTCTCTATTGTTGGGTGTATGGCGTGTATTAAAATGTTATACATCTAAACTTACATTGTCACTTATCATTGTGTACTAATTTTGTTTATAAATGCCTTTATTTGACATTTGCGATTCCAATTATATTTGACATTATATTGTAATAAAATGTTTTACATATTAATACACACCGTGTTTGTTGTACATAGCGGACTTGCATTACGTATGATACCATATAATTTTTAAACGTTTACAGAACTTTCTGATGAATGTAATGTTGTGAATGGTACATATAGTGTTAACGTTATGTTCATGCTTTGACTTTTGGCATAACACATTGACAACAAAGAAACCTCTCCAAAGATATATATAGAGAGTTAGGTATATCTATGTACATCAACCCAGGTCAACGTATGCATTTTAAGCATTTTTTCCTCGCATTTTTCCTCGCATTAATATTACAAGCATATGAATAATTTTACTAAGACTTTATTTAAATTGAACATTTAAACTAAAGCATATAAATCACTTATTACAGAAATATGACATTGTGTATGCATATAACACGGATTATTGAATTCAATGAAAGAACTGCATAAAATATGCATTAAAATATCGTGCGCCACCTTCTGTGTCTATGCCACAAACTGCTCTTTATTGTTATATACAATATCGTCCATTTTTATTATTCATTAAGAAATGTTATTAGATTGGGGTATGTCGTTGGTCGGGCGGGCGGCTTCAAACTGGGGTTTCCGCTCAATAACTCGACAAAGAATTGAGATATTTTAATGAAACTTCATACATAGATATATTATAGGAATACCTCGCTTGTAATTGCATATAGTTTGAGTGGGGGCAAGGTCAAGGTCACTGTTACTATAAATAGAATAAAACGGTGTCCGCTCAATAACTCGAGAATTCATTGAGATATTTGAATGAAACTTCATACATTGATACCTTATATCAATAGCTCGCTTGGGAATGCATATGGGTGGGGTCAAGGTCACTGTTTCTAAAAATAGAAAAACGGTTTCCGCTCAATAACTCAATAACGACTAGAGGTATTTTATTGAAACTTCATACACAGATACCTTATATCAAGACCTCATTTGGGATTGCATACGGGTTGGGTAGGGTCAAGGTCAAAGTCACTGTTACTAAAAATAGATAAACGGTTTCCACTCAATTACTCAATAACGACTAGATGTGTTTAAACGAAACTTCATACACAGATACCTTATATCAAGACCTGGCTTAGGATTGCATATGGGTTTGGTAGGGTCTAGGTCTCTGTTACTAAAAATAGTAAAACAGTTTCCGCTCAATAACTCAAAAACGTATTGAGCTATTGTAATGAAACTTTATACATAGATACCTTATATCGAAACCTTAGACCTTGCTTGGAATTGCATATGGGGTGGGTTAAGTCAAAGTCAAGGTCACCGTTACTAAAAATATAAAAATGGTTTCCGCTCAATATTTCAATCATGAATTGAGATATTGTAATAAAACTTCATATATAGATACCTTGTATCAAGACCTCGCTTGGGATTGCATATGGGTAGGTTGTGGTCAAGGTCACCATTACTAAAAATAGAAATATGGTTTCTGCTCAATAACTCGAGAACAAATTGAGATATTTAATGAAACTTCATATATAGATACCTTATATCCCTCCTCGATTGGGATTGCATATGGGTTGGGTGTGATCAAGGTCACTGTTACTGAAAATTGAAAAACGGTTTCCACTCAATAACTCGAGAAACATCTGATATATTTCAGTGAAATTTCATATAAAGATACCTTATATTGATACCTCACTTGGGATTCGTATGGGTTGGTAGTGGTCAAGAGAAGATTGACATTCAACTGTTGCAGTAAATTTTTATACATATTGTTTGGCCCTAATCCCGCTATATATAGTTTCTGTACATACAATTATTCTGTTGACATGAAACCATACTTAAGCAGGTCGAGATCAGATCATATTGAAAACCTGGTTTCGTGGCATGGCCACGTTTCTAGTTTTATTATAGTGCCAACTTTTAGGGATTGCGTTCAAAAAATTTAGTGAATTTCCACCTTTCTTGTACTTTTTCGGGATATAAGAGCGCATTTCGAAGCCAGTTCTCGTGTAGTCGGTGTGTTAATGGTAATGAACTTGAAATTATTTATACAGCATACCAGTAATAGAAATGACGGTGTTCACAAGAGCTTTGCATGTCCATATCGGCGATTTATATAAGCTATTAGTTATTCGTCTTTCAAACTATGAATAAGTAAACATTCCATAGCTACTTATGAAATGTATGAGTTTAGTTTTATGTTGTACTGTACGAATAAACTTTTAAAAGTGTTTGGGTATAATGCAAATACTTTTAATAGTACTTGTGTATGTAATTGTGTGATTTTGTATTTCTGCTATTCAAGTTAAGGTCTATGTTCTTTAATTATAGTTAAAATCAATGACGATGGTAGAACGAAATTCCAGTGTCCGTTGTGTGGCAAGGCGTTCACCCGAAGACTTCACTTGGACAACCACGTGAACTCGCACACCGGGAACCGGCCGTACAGATGTGACCTGTGCAACAAACGGTTCACGCAGAAGTCTCATTTGACCACACATAAAGTGACGCATCTCAGGGAGCAGAATATCAACTTAGACATTTAGAGAATTCAGTCTCAGGCATACTTAAAAATGACATAGACTAGTTTTTCTCCACAAGCATTTAAACTCCTTTACTTTTTATTGTTTATTGTTTACGGATTTATTGCCATTTATTAAGCTTCACAAAGTTTACCAAGTGCATTTGGCCTAAAATTGGTTAATCATTAATTACATGGTATCCCAGTGCAATAGACCGATCCGAGTTTTGCCACGAATAATTGAAACTACTCCCCAGCTATTGTTAAAGGGTTACTTTCCATTCATCGACAATCTCAAACACTATCACGTGCTCATTTGAATATCACACTTATTATTCACGTGTCTTTTGTGTGAAACTGTTTAACCGCTAAACACGTGATATTCACGTGCGATGATTGGATAATATTGCAGATTAATTTGAATATGATTAACATCTGTGGAACGTCTATAGTTGGATAAAACACTAGAATGCATATGATTGGCATAAGTGGAAACGTCTATTGCGATTGATTCATTTTAGCGTATTTGGTGATGGGAACACGACATACGTGTACAATACTGCCGGAAAACAAATATGCAGATTCCATAATAATTTTGTCTTTAAATGTCTATTTCTAATGTATCAATTTTAGACGATAGTCACTTGTGAAGTAGCGAAAGATAGGAAAACAAGTCTCTGGAGATGCATTAGTAATTTTGGAAAAATAATAACAACCACGAAATGTACACGTATAAAAAAGACATGCTATATGTTTGCTATTGTGTATTCGTTTCCTGAACATCTATTTGTAAGGATAATAAAATAAACATGTGACAGATTCCGGTTTTCTTGTGTGTTTTTTTGTAGGACTTTTGTTATGAGAATCCTGCAGATAGAAACCATACTCTAGCTTGATGTCTTTGAAATGACATCTAAAGTAGCGAGTGAGCAATTGGCTGCCAAATAGCATGACGTTGAACCCTGCTTGACCTCATACTGACACTCAGTTGGTCAAAACGATGTTGTTGTAAACATTGTAATTTTAGCTCAACTGGGCACAATGTGCTCGGAGAGCTATTGGTATTGGGGGACTGTCCTGCGTCGTCCGGCGTCTGTAATTCGTCAACAATTGGGCCCGTAGGCTCAATACAGATTTCACTTTTCATTCAATCTTTACCAAACTTTCACAGTTTGTGTATGTCTGTGACCATAAAATCGCGAATAGGTTCGATAATGGGCCAGTTCAGACCAGGAACACCAGAGTTATTGTCCCCTTTTCATGAGAAAAAATGCACAATGGGCTTTGTGCAACATACAGACTTCATATTTCATCTGAACTTGCCCAACTTGCACATCGTGTGTATGACCTGAAGATTTTAAACTAATCCAAAAATGGCCTAGATTGGGTACAAACACCAGAGTTATTGCCCCTTAATAGAAAAAAATGGACAATGTGGAGTATAGAAACTTCATTTATTGCCTAATCTCGTCCAAACTTGCACTGTTTGTGGTTGACCATAAGGTCTCTGTCAGTTATGCCCCCTTGTTTGTTGACTAAACTTGCACAGTTTGTGTATAACCAAAATCTCGACGGGGTGCAGTGACGGGCCAGATAGAACTAGAAACTCCAGAGTTATTCCCCTTTTTACGCGAACATTTGCAAAAAATGGACTTTGTGTAACATAAAAAAATTATTTTTCATTTTATCAAATCCTGGTCAATCGTGCACAGTATGTGCATGGCCATAATATCTCATAATAAATCCAGGAACTACCCTGATTGTGCTATAGAGAACGTTACAGTTATTATCCCCCGTTTGTGAAAAACATATAAAATGGACTATGTTCAGGAAAGAACACTAGGGATGGTAACAAATAGTATTTCAGTAAACGGTCCATTGCTTTTGGTATTTAAGCTGCTTATCGGTAAGCTTAATATGATTAATACGACCTAAAACACAATTAAAAAGCAAATGATCTGTTTGACTGACTAGTCGTTATCGATGATAAACGTATCGCTGCCAGGTGTCTTTGTTGCTGTCACGTGCGACTGTTTTAATTATTGTTCTGCAATAATATGGAACAAAATATTGTATATGGAAATCAGCTGTATGTTTGAACCTCATGTGATTGTAAAGATTGGATGAATCTCTGTGTTATGTAAGTGTGATTGAGCATGGTAAACATCACTGCTTGAGCCTTCTTCCCTACAGTTTCGACTGTATTGCCTCTATCAATTGCCAGGTGAAATAGGCCGGACAGCCATCGGTAGAAGCGCCTGTCGATTGCCATGGTAACTACAGAAGAAGGCAGGACAGACATCTGTATTGCAACTGTCGATTGGCAGATCAACAACAATAAGATATCTGTTTTATGTGGGTCATTTGTAGGCGATGACATTCAGATGTCAGAGCTATTCTCTGTCTTTGGCCGTACTCGGGTGAGCGCTTTGGGCCATCATGGCCCTCATGTTATGCCAACTGACAATTTTAAAACGATTCAAAATTGTACAGAAAGTAACAGCCATAACGCTATATCATTTTTCAAAGAATGCATGCCCTAATCTCTAGTTAAACCGTTTTTCTGAACCTATTCATTTCTTCTTTTAATTTCGCTATGTAGTGGTACATATCTGTAAAAGCAGTCGTCGTGCTATTTCTTGTTGTTCTTTTTGCTTGGAAAAATAAAAACGACACGTGTTAGTGAACTTTAATATTTATCGCACTACATGCCATACATTGACGATGTATATAATGCTTATATTACTTAGATTTAAGGTATTTCAACGTATGGATTTATGGACATAATAAATATTATGAATGCACGTGGTATTTAGTACATGGCTAATCCTTACCCCAAACCACGACATTTAGAATTCCAAATAAATTTCTTAAATATAATGACAATTGTAAAACTCGATACTTTTTCCCACAGTGACATTGAGTGCTGATCTGAGTGGACGTCAGAAGTTGTTCCACGCACCTTCTCTGGCTGCCGAAAGTTCTTCACGAGTCGGACGCAGCTGCAGATTCACACGAGGACCCACACGGGCGAGAAGCCTCACAAGTGCCTCAACTGCGGCAAGGCGTTCGCCCAAAGCAATAACCTCTATCGTCATCTCAGGTAAATCAACCCTGAACACGTTAAACAACCAGTGCAAAGCAATGACCTCTATTGTCATCTCAGGTAAATCAACCCTGAACACGCTAAACAACTAGTGCAAAGCAATTACCTCTATCGACATCTCAGGTAAATCAACCTGAACACGTTAAACAACTCCGGCAAAGCAATAACCTCTATCGGCGTCTCAGGTAATTAACCCTGAACACGCGAAACAACTGCAGCAAAGCAATAACCTCTATCGGCATCTCAGGTAAATCAACCCTGAACACGTTAAACAACTGCAGCAAGGCAATAACCTCTATCGGCATCTCAGGTAAATTAAACCTGAACACGTTAAACAACTGCACCAAGGCAATGACCTCTATCGGCACAGCAGGTAAATTAGCTTTCAACACATTTAACAACTCTTGCTAAGCAATAGCCTCTATCGGCATCTCAGGTAAATTAACTTTCAACACGTAAACAACTGCAGCAAGGCAATGACCTATATCGGCATCTCAGGTAAATTAACTTTCAACACGTAAACAACTGCAGCAAGGCAATAACCTCTATCGGTATCTCAAGTAAATTAACTTTCAACACGTAAACAACTGCAGCACGGGCATTAACCTCTATCGGCATCTCAGGTAAATTAATTTTCAACACATTAAACAACTCCGGTAAGCAATAACTCTATCGGCATCTCAGGTAAAATAACTTTCAACACGCTAAGCAACTGCAGTAAGGCACTAACCTCTATCGGCATCTCAGGTAAATTAACTGTCAAATCCGGCAAGGGCAATAACCTCTATCGGCACCTCAGGTAACTTAACTTTCAACACGTTAAACAACTCAGGCAAAGCAATAACCTCTATAGGCACCTCAGGTAACTTAACTTTCAACACGTTAAACAACTCCGGCAAAGCAATAACTTAACTTTTAACACGTTAAAAAAACTGCAGCAAGTGCAATAACCTCTATCGGCACCTCAGGTAACCTAACTTTCAACACGTTAAACAACTCCGGCTAAGCAATAACCTCTATCGGCATCTCAGATAACTTAACTTTCAACACGTTTAACAACTCCGGCAAAGCAATAACCTCTATCGGCATCTCAGGCAACTTAACTTTCAACACGTTAAACAACTCCGGCTTAGCAATAACCTCTATCGGCACCTCAGGTAAAATAACTTTCAACACATTAAACAACTCCGGCTAAGCAATTACCTCTATCTCAGGTAAATTAATTTTCAACACGTTAAACAACTCCGGCTAAGCAATAACCTCTATCGGCACCTCAGGTAAATTAACTTTCAACACGTTAAACAACTCCGGCTAAGCAATAACCTCTATCGGCACCTCAGGTAAATTAATTTTCAAACACGTCAAAGAACTCCGGCTAAGCAATGACCTCTATCGGCACCTCAGGTAAATTAACTTTCAACACGTTAAACAACTCCGGCAAAGCAATAACATCTGAAGGCACCTCAGGTAAAATAACTTTCAACACATTAAACAAATGCAAAGCCTCTATCGGCACCTCAGGTAACTGAACATTCAACACGGTAACAATTTCGGCAAAGCGTTTGCCCAAAGTAATAACCTCTATCGGCAACCCCCGTAAATATGTCCCAATATACGTAGACATAGTTCGCGTTAATCGATAAGTTTGGTACAAACACTCAGAATATAACCTGCACCATGAACCAATGCAACTATTAAATGAAACACTTTATTATAAACCTCGCCTTCTTATAATCTGTAGTAAGCATTACCATATGTAAGCATTACCATATGTAAATGTACTGTTCACATATGCCATTGATGTACATACGTACGATCAATCAAAATGAACGTTTCTATTCTAAGTAAGGTACGCTTGCTCCGCCCCTTCTTAGACATTAAGATTTTATTATATATTGCTTTAACCAACTGTAACAAGGCGTTCGTTAAGGGCAAAGAAAAAACGAATTATATTAACTCAACATATCATGTAATGCTAATACGCACCATAACGACCTTTCCATTACATGTATTTACGCAGTACCAGTGCAAGCACTTTTTTTTTGTTAAAACATAAACTTTGACGTCCCAATAAATAACTACCTCTGCAGGCACTGCGTGCAACTAGTCTCCGAAAATATCTACATAGACATCGTTCGCCCCCAAAAAAACTATCGACATCCCAGGTAAGAAAACGTCAAGTACGTAAACGATTGTGAGAAGTCGTTCACTCAATAACCGCTTCCGACACGTCAGGTACCGTATCTTGGAGCATACGAAGACACCGTTAGCCCAAATCATCAACGTCCGTCAGCACCTTCTGGAATGCTCGATAACTGACCATTTGTTAGTCGTTGAAACATATAACTGCCGATGATAATGTTTGGTAAGAATGAACAAACAACGACCATAAAATCTATGAGACATTTAATTTACAGGTATACATAATATACATTCTTCAGGGGTGGCAAAATCATATTTCGCCCTCTTTGTCCGTACAATTATTATATTGTAAAATCTAGCACAATTTTACTTAATTGTATGCTCTGTGACAAGTTGGGCTATATGAACAAATGATTTCGCCATCCCTGTTCTAGGACTGCAACATATCTTGGTATCATAACAACGTTATGAAAATAAAAGTAAAAACAATAGTTGTAATCCTACTCATAATCTTCACACTTTGTTTTATGGTTAAACTGCATTATACTTACTATATTCATGCAATAGTGCGTATTTATATTTGGAACAAGACGGTATCAACGCTTTTCTCTTCATACAATTTATTATGAACTGTATCATTACCGGACCAGGAAGGAGTGTGCGGGTTCCGTTGAAATACCACAAGATCTCCGGAGCTGTAGATACTGACAGTGAAATACCACAAGATCTCCGGAGCTGTAGATACTTACTGTGAAATACCACAAGATCTCCGGAGCTGTAGATACTGACAGTGAAATACCACAAGATCTCCGGAGCTGTAGATACTGACAGTGAAATACCACAAGATCTCCGGACCTGTAGATACTGACTGTGAAATACCACAAGATCTCCGGAGCTGTAGATACTGACAATGAAATACGACAAGATCTCCGGACTGTAGATACTGACAGTGAAATACCACAAGATCTCCGGAGCTGTAGATACTGACAGTTACACTTGTATCATTTATACTTTTATATGTCTTCTTTTGGACACCTTTTATTGAGTAAATTATCTTACGTAAAAAAAAACGATATCATCATTGTATTGAAATCTGTATTGCGTTTTATATGTAAATACAATTATTACACGAACAATAAATCTGCTGATATACATTTCAACTGTTTGTTTTGGTCTAGATTTGTCGCTATTAAAATGTTTGTATACAAGTGGCTTTCACTTGCTGTATTTGATCTAACAACATGATACTGTTGTTTTTAAACAAACTAATATTGAAAGGTGAAAGGTAAAAATTAATACGTATACATAGACACTAACATTTCAATATTGCAATTAAGTTCTGTACATTGGATTATTATCATGAGATGAAACTATACATTTGTGAAAATACGGGTTTGAAGTTCCATTTTATAAAAAGATAAAATATAAGATTACATTTAAGTGTATATTGCAGTTTTCATTGATTTCGCTATATAAATAGGCCAGTGACTAAGCGTAAATGACTCGAAATTGGTTCACCGAAGTGCGCAAAACATTCTTACATTTATGAAGTGGTAAAGCAGTACACGGATACAGTCATCAAATATGTGAACATAAAATGAAGCTGTTTAAGTGTAATCAATTAAAATACCGTTGAAGTCACTTACGTTGTCCACTTAATCAAAATCTTCATGACGGAACTAACATACATTCAACGGAAGCCAATTTAGTTGGTTTAGTGTAATCAAAATATCAATGACATCAATTACTTTGCAGTTTGAATCGTCCTCTTTCAGGCGGAACTATCCTTTATGTGTAGGATATAACAGGATCAGTACGTGTTGTCTTTTATATTATTTGGTACAGTAATGCCCAATACATGTTGTCCAGTACGCTTCTAAAACACAGTCAAGTTCAATCCTCTTCATCGTTTGATAACTGTTTAAAAAGCTATTGGGTAAACTACTAGTATAATTATAGCAAATAACAGAACATAGTATTCTATGTAACATTATAAACAGTTTGCTTTAGTTGCAATTTACGGAATCATGTCATCAATCGGAGAGGTCAGCAGCAAAGTTGGAGTAGATGTCGAAGCTTTGAATGTAGTCCAGAACACAGTCATGGCAGAACTGAAACTGCTCCTGTGAAAATACTAGTATCTTAATATTGTTTATACTAAGTCGTTAACCCACATATGTTTAATACATTCATTAGGCTACAGGTCTACTACAGACAGTGTAACGTTTATATTATCAACATGACTATTTCTACGAAAAGGTCCCCGAGCGGTCAACATCTGCACACACACAAAATTTAGCTATTAATATTGACACATATTAGAGGTTAACATTTGACATATAATAAAGGTTAAACTAAAGTACATATTATGGTCAAAGAGTTCACACATTCTGAGAATTGCTTTATATAGTTGAGGTATTTTTTTTTTAATTCGACCTTTTCTTGTTCACATTCAGACGTCATTATTGTGAGTATATTGTTTAACCATATTTTGCACATGTTCTCCTCACAAGCCAGAATAGCGCAGTAAGTTACAGCGCTGTCAATTGTCATTTGTTTCTACGACTCCTACGCTGTGATTTCGATACCTACTCTGTTGGTTTATTTGTTTGCTTTTTTATCAAAAAGCTCATACTATATTGAAATATTTATACTTTATTTATTTAATGTTTACGCCTTTGTATTACTAATTTTTATTAAACAATAAAATTGACATTGTTGTAGCACATCACTTTTCGTTGACATAGTCCCGTTAAAATATTCATCAACTTACCGGATTAAGAATCGCACGCTTTCGTCTCGCCTTGACCTTTCTGACAGCGTTTACAACGCTTACTTCATGTTCCACTTCCATTTTCTGTAGCAGAGTTGCGACCACACAGAACAGGCCAGATTTACTGGCTCCGTCCCTACAGACCCGAATAGTGATACTGAATATTAAAGATCACCAGACAACTGCAGCTGTCAAGAATATATTGCATATTATGGGTATTTCAAGCTTCTGTGGCGAAGGAGTGGAGACTAAAGTACAGGTTAATATGCTCCATTGGTGAGGAGATCATTTTAAGATCTCTTATGAAATAAAATGTGTTTGTTTGTTTATTTAGATTTTTCGCCGTATTCAACAGTATTTCAGTCATATAACGGCGGTCAGTTAACCTACTCACACTTTTCCTGGGTAAGCTGGTTTACCAGTACTAAGCGCACATACTTGTGCCAGTAACTGACAACTGCCCTACTTGAATCAGAGGTAGGGGGAGAATGGCCGTAGAAATAATTTCATGACCAATCCCCACACAAGTTATGTGGCCGGGCTGGGAATCGAACCCGCGATCCTCGTATTTGTAGTCCAGCTCTCTACCAACTGAGTTAGCTGGTCCGGCAAATAAAATGTAATAAGTCTTTTTTGCAAATCCAAATATACTGAGAAATGAATTTTTCAATATTTAGACAATGTGTGGAGTACACGAATCGATAATAAATTAATAATACTCCTAATAATGACAAGTATAAAACATAAATGTCTTTTATACAGATAAACGGACACAATAAAAATGAAAGACTGTAAAAACAAGTGATCCTAATCAAAATTTTAGAAGTATATTAACCGTATATATTAAAGATAACGAGCAACCTCCGTGCATGTGATTGATAAGCTGTTCATATTCTTACATGCAGTGTATGATGACGGGTCTATCCGCGTTGGTATTGGCTGTAACCACGTCTACTTCAGCAATAAACCGGCGGAAGGCGGAAGGAGAATTTGGAATATTTTGTTCCGTGTTCCAGTCTGTGAACTCGAGATGCGTTATAGACATCTCTCTTTCCTACAGAACAAACAACAACACATTACGTTCAGTGAGCTGTAATATGCTGCATGTGGCCGTCCATAGTTCTGTCGTCATGTGTTGCATGAGAAAGCCCAATGTTAAGCATATGGTGATGCCCGAGAAATGTGAACAGGACATTGATAATATATGTACACGATCTATTCTAACTTTAATCGCTGTTTGTCGATGTGTTATGCTCACTCGACAATTTATCACCGTTATGTACAGGACGCTATTTGACATATTTAATTATGCTTTTAAGTGACTTGTTTACATATGTTTTATTTGTGACAATGAACGTCTTAACTGGACAAATTAAACCGTCTGAACTCAAGTATTATAACAATAAAAGCATAAAAAAGAAGAAGAAACATTTATTTCACCGATTAAAAGTCTGACGCGCTACCTCTCGGGTCATTCTGATTTATGTACTTATCCGCGTATTTTTACTTATAATAAGTTAATCTCTGGTTATCAACAATTTCAACGAAAACAACATAAATATTCCATATTTATAATTTTAGCCATTTCAACTGATAATAACTCATCAATAAAACTCTATTGCCCGTATATTTCTATGCAATCGAGCTATTTCGCTCCTTATATATACTGCTCTTTAAGTTTTGGAATCTGTGCCAAAAAGTTTGAAAATTGTCAATTCGTCACTCTGCGAACAGGTCCCTTATTGTACCTAAATATTCACACGCTGCGAAACCATGCATTGGATATATAAAGAGAGAGAGCGAGAGTGAGAGAGAGAGGGAGGGAGGGAGGGATGGAGGGAGGGAGGGAGGGGGAAGGGAGGGAGGGGGAGGGAAGGAGGGAGGGAGGGAGGGAGAGAGGGTGAGAGAGAGAGAGCGGGATGGAGGGAGTGAGGGGAGGGAGGGAGGGAGAGGGAGGGATGGAAGGAGGGAGGGAGGGAAGGAGGGAGGGAGGGAGTTCTACGAGACAATAGAAATAAAATAAAAATATAAAATAATAAAATAAAAATAAGTAAAAGAAGCACAACATGCATTGTATTGTTTCTTATAGTATAAAATTACCACCTGACTTGTGCGATGTTCAATTGCTAATGTGCGTTTGATCCGGTACTCGTTGGCCTCTGGTTTGGAACAGCGGACGCTGAATATTCCCCTCTTTAACACCTGATTGTCCGCGGGAAAATAGACACCGACGTCCTGTAAGTACGTTCGTTGTGAAGTTGTATACAATGATGCGGAAAACGTACTTACAAATATATCAAACATGCCAGAACTAACGAATAAGAAACAAAATAAGCAGCAGTGTGCAGTGCGTTTCAAATAGCCTTTAAAACTATACCAAATCTTTTGATAACACAGTTTCAAACCGCTTTGCTTGAGGTCAGTTGCGAGTTTTTTTACAGTGCTACTATAGCGTTTAATGGACTGTGATATAAATTACGATGATACTAGTTGTGTTGTGGAGTATGCGACTGAGAAATAAACGAGAATTGGCTAAGTCTAATTCATAAATGAGAACAAATCGCATCGCGGATCTTACTGAAGGAACATCTGATTGAGAAACTAAACTTACCTTTGTGAGTATCGATGTTGTCTCGAAACTGACAATGCACACACAGTCTGTTTGGACAATTAACGCGAGGAAATCTGTGACTGTGGTTGGAAGCGGTGTCTGGGCAAGGATGTACTTATTCATGGTCTGGAAACTCTGACACGGGAATGAACACATATAAACACGGTGGTATTTGTCCAATGTAAACACACGCCATCGACAATAAGCTTTCCAAATGGTTTATAACTCATGACAACATATAATAGCTCTAAAAATAACGTATATTGTATGCATCGTATACTTACGTTGACGAAGACAGCATTAATATAGTCCGAACACGCTGGTGTCTTGTTAAGGTAAATTCTAGGCCGATGTTCATCACCTGTGAATTTTTGTTAACACTTAAAAGCCATTATAAAATTGTATGATTACAGTTTCAATAAATTAATTGAGATTCAAGAGGCACCCACTACGGCTGCGTTAAAATAGATTATAGTACCTGGGATATCAGACCCGTCTCTGTTTTTGTCATCGAGTTTGGCGTTTCTTTTAACTGCCTCGGTTTCCTGCATTGAGCCGCGTTTTGTTGTCCCTTGCAATTGCTATAAGATAGCATTTGAATAATGTCATTTAGCGCGTTAAACAGAACATGTGTACCTGCCATTTCCATTGCAAACCTGTTTATTCATTGAATCAGATACATTTAATACAGATTCGAATTATTCATATCCGTCATTGCTTTCCATTTGCATTTATATCTTTACAAGATTTAAAACCGATTAACTTACGTGGAACATGTGCATGATTTGATTCTTTGGCGTCCTGTCCATGTATGACTGGAATCGTTCGCCGGCTACAGGTTTGCAGTCAAACGTGAGAGAGTGGACGACTGCGTGGTGAAGATACTCATACTGCCCCTGGAATGCATCAAGAATGTTACAAATATAGGAATAATGAAACTCCAGAGACATCACCAGGAGAGAAACCCTTATTACCATCCGCTATAAATCATGGAATATGGTTCGATTTCTTACACCTTTTCTGGTGTAGTGGGTAGTGCATCTGGTTTACAGTTAATGTGTATGCAATAATTATTATCTTATATACTATGAAACTTTGTTTATGCCAAACAGAATTGGCCAAAATGAAAAATCAAACAAGGCAAATTAGTCTTACCAATTAAAAAATATATAGATATTTAAGTCCATGAAAATACATTGTATAGACATGTGAAGACATTTTTTTAATGTTTTGAATACCTACCACAGTTTGCACCATGCTTGGTCTGTTCTGGCGCATGTTCAGCACACAGCCTGCTATATCTACCGCACCCTCTTCTTCACCCTCTTTGGTAAGGATATCAAGAGCAATATACGTGCCGGTTCGCCCAATCCCCGCACTGAAAGCATGCAGACGTAAGGTTCATGTGTGAAACGCTATAACATGGACCTGAACACTCTTTTTCATAGAAAAATAATGCATTTAACTACTTACTAGCTGGCTGGCCCTCTATGTCCTGCCTAGCTCCCAAACTTGCTCCCGTCCTCTCTCTTTCCTCCAAACACATCCCCAGAATAATTGCCTACCTCCATCCCTACCTCCCTCACTCAATCACTCACTCACCCTCACTCACTGTACCTGCAGTGTACGAGTACGGGCCCTCCAAGTGTTGCTGGAGCACGTATGACTTTCTGCCTGAATTCAATGATCGACGTAACGTCCTCTGGAACGTCTTTATCTGGCCACGATGTGAAATGTAAGTGGTTCAAAGTCCTCTGCTCCTTGTCCTGTATCAAGATGTACACTTTCTTATACAAATAACAATGTTTCAATAACCATTTACTCATAATACTTGTTTTAAAGACTGCACAATGTCGTGTTTTAAACAATGAACAATTATTTAGAATGCATCTTGAAAAAAATGTTTATATACATGGTCATAAATATTTGATGTTTTGATTCGGGTTTGCTATTAAGATTTAAAAAAGAATATATGAAGCGTTCTGGTATAACGTATTTGTAACAAGAATAATTATCATACCTTAACGACAGTAAATGTACGTCTTGTAAATTCAGCATATTCGTCTTCACTTTGACATAGGACCCGGATGTCGCCGTACATTTGACTCGCACCTGCATTTGGCCAGTACTGTTCGCACTTGTCTGTCTGCAAACGGAACTCCACTTTAGAAATATTGAAACAATACTATCGGTGTTCATAAGATAAGATTTATTTTACGTCGGAAAGCCAGAAGAAAACAATATAAGATCACACGAGCTTGTTAACTGACGGATACAGATAATTATTTAGTTTTTATTGCGCGTTATATAACTTTTGAGAGGTGTATGTATCGTTCATTTAGGTTTCAGTACTTCATTTACTTTAATTGAGTTACAATAGTGTAATAATTATGTTTTCTTCATTCATGTGTCAAGATGAATTGTGGATTTTTACATGTACGGTAATGTCGTTACACACATATGTCGAAAGCCGTTATTTAAAGATATTACCAAGTACATGTTTACAAATTACATGGTATATATAGACATTAGAATAGGTTCTTAAGCTATTTAATTAATACCACAAACATGTTAATGCCGTCGAGTACATACCCCTTCTTCCACCAGATTTGTTACCATGACGATTTTCTCCACCTTTTGTTGCCACACCATTCTCCAGAAAGCACCAAAATCGCCAAGCTGTTTCGACATCGGGCCTTATACCAGATAAAACTACTTACACAATGTGTAGCACATGCATTTAGGAATACATACACAATTATACAACTGAATAGCAGTATAGTAGATTTTAAAGATTATTCGTGTAAACAACCAGAAAACTTAACACAAACATAAAGTAATCTTATATTAAAGGAAAGGTTTCTAAATATGAATAAAGAGCATTATACATATCTGTCATATGAATGTTTAGTGTTAGTTTGAATATAAAAAAGGAGAAACTTGTGCCGCATCAGCAGAAAACAAACGATTTTTACATCACACGGCCTTTATTTCAGGAGAGTGACCAACTGCCATGACAACACCGCGCAATACGAACAATATAAACCATGCACAAACACTTTATTTTACCTAATGTGGCTATGTATTCGTTTCGTCTTTTGTAACCCTGGAAACGAAAAACAACAACGAAATGTTCTAACGGTTTAAGACGGTATACGTTAGAATATTATCATAAGTTTGTTACATACTAGGAATTTAATCTGATTCAAACACAACTACTGTAGTACGTAAAGAAAACATTTCCGGGTTACTCAAATATTCTTATTCAGTTGTTATATGAGCCTAAAGATAATTTTCGACATTTTGTATACGTTATTAAAAGTCACAAATGTACAATTTTCATAATATCAAAACACCATTTACACATTAAATATTCCCGGTTTAATAATATAATGACAATAGTTTCAAACTACTTTATTTTATAATATATTTATACTAAATGTTTGTATATTATACAGTTAAATAATATGCACGAAAACACATTCTTTTTTCAACATGGACCAACATCTTACGTCAATAAAACTGGCGTTTATGTAGTCCGAGTCCCCACCCCGGACCTTCACCCTGTGGTCGTCATCTGCAAGAAGACCAAATTTGCAAGCGTTCAGTCAATGTGGAATAAAAAAGAAACACAGCGTGTTTGAAAGGATTGTAGAACGTGCTTTCAACGTTGTTGTGCAAGTGATTATATCTGTGTGTATTGAATAAAGGTACACACTTATCCTTAGTGAATCTGTTTATATATTTGAGCAATGAGCAAAGTCATTGATCTTTCATTGGTTAGTAAGGTGCACGTTTTCTCATCACGTTTGTTTTAATGACAAACTTATGGTTTTAAAAAGTAATATTGCGTTTTGACAAAGATAATGTCCTACATACATGGATAAATGCCTTTGTATCTATTTTTGGCGATGTTTTCCTTCATTTGGGAAACCTGGTAGTCTTTCAGCAGTCCATACGGGAGTTTCTGAAACAAAACGACAAACCAGTAATTTACAATATCGATTACCGAATGTCGACAAAAACGCGCGAAATGTAACCAATCGAATCATCGTGCCAATGAATGTTTTCCAGATGTACATTAACAAGAAGATAGAACTGTACCTCAAACTCGGTTTCGAAGTACTCCATATTCTTCGACAACACGAACTTCTGTAGTTCTGCTACTGGTATTTTGAATTTCTTCACTTCATTGGCATTGTTGTAGTACACTCCACCGTTCTCTTCGAATCTGATTGCATGCTGACGGGCAATGTAATCCAATTCATCTAGTGATAAAATAGTATATGCGTTTCCGTCTTGATTTCCAGTTCAATTTCAGCCTTAATGTAATTATACTATTTCACATTTTCGAATAGAACATAAGTTCACAATTCAAATAAATGGTATTGCCATGAGCGCAAGTATAGTAAACTGAAATACGTGGTAATAATTACATTTAAATGATGTGTGTATGTACTGGAAACAAAGACAATTCCGTGTTGAAACATGCATTTTCTTTGAATCGATTTGTATAATTACCAAATCATGTATGCACAGGAATAGCAATTGTTCGCGTAAATTAAAACAATCGACAACGATCGTCCTTATTACGACGTACCAATCTCTAAGCTGTCTTCTGCAGCTGATGTGATTACCTCCCTTTTCAAGTTCCGGTCGGCAAGAGTGTTCGTATAGACAGGATTTTGCACGCGTCCGGCCGCGATATCGGCGTTCGCAGGAGGCGCATGTTCATACATATAACCTGTAGTTTCTTTGTGAAAATGTAAGAGTATACTTCGGAATTAATTTGCGTTTACGATTTATAATGAATAAGGTATACTTAAAATAGAAGTGTCCATGTACATTAATGTTATAATATTACTATACCTTGCAAGTCTTGCACTATCTTCATATATATTTAGCATTCACACGTACTGACATGAACACATTCAATAGTGCAAAAACGATACCCATACACTGAACTCACCTTTTTGCGTTACAGAGGCATACACGGGAGCCAACGAGTCCACGGCATTGTGTGAGGTTTCTTGAAGAACACCAGGCTTTGGTTCACGTTGTCTACAAAAAAGGTGAAGGTAATAGCGTAGAAACTATATTATTATTATAAATAGTAGTAGTAGTAGTATTAGTAGAAGTGATATTTGTATTCATATTATTAGTAATAGTAGTGTTATTATTACTAGTGGTAGTAGTAGTAGTAGAAGTAGAAGTAGTAGTAGTAGTAGTAGTAGTTGTTGTTGTAGTAGTACTAGTAGTAGTAGTAGTAGTAGTAGTGGTGATGGTGGTGGTGGTGGTGGTGGTGGTGGTAGTAGTAGTAGTAGTAGTAGCAGTAGTAGTAGTAGTTGTAGTTGTAGTGGTAATATAAGTAGTAGTAGTAGTAGTAGTTGTTGTTGTTGTAGTAGTAGTGGTAGTAGTAGTAGTAGTAGAAGTAACACTTTGCTTGTTTTATTATTTAATTCTTATAAAAATACGAGGCAATTAGCATTAAATGAACATGTATGTCAGTAACGGTATCAGTGGAAAACACACTGCAGCAAATACGGCGCGCTGTGTTTATCCTATTATTCACCGGAGAGTACTCACCTTCTACGAATGAAGATAAATATTCCGATGACCACAATGAGAGGAACTATCACAGCAGCGGCAACCCCTCCACCAATGGCAGCTGCTGGTACTGTGTCTTCATTACTGTCCTGCTTCAGAGCTGCATGAATAATCACATAGCTGATCATACTAGGAGTACTTTTATGTATATATCATATTTCAATATATGGTTAAGTTTATGATGTTGACATGTGTCTTAAAGTTCAATAAAGGAGGACTGTTGATATTGAAATAAAAACAACAATTAAGGCATTCGAACACGCAAAGACAATTCATTATTTGAGACTTAAGTATATAGCTCGTGCCTTGTAAAATTGATTGTACCTTCCATGCAACCGTCGCCAGTAAATCCTGCACTGCATCCAAACAGGCAGAGGCCTGTGTCAGGTGAACATCGAGATTCATTCCCACTACGAGCACAGTTTGATGGACATGGCTTATCACAAAATGCACCAAAGTAGTCAGAAATACACCCGCTTGTGCAAGTCCCGTGCACATGGCAGGATGCATTGATACAGTTGTTACCGCAAGGCTTGTCACATTCACTGCCAAAGAAACTAGGAGATGCGCAGATCAAACACTTCCCACTGTTCTGATCGCACACTGAGCAATTTGCATTGCACTTTGTGTCGCATTTAGAATTCCAGTGTCCTTTTTGACAGCCTTTTTCACAATGCCCATTTGAACTGTTACAATTACCTTCCAAACACGATGCGGAACATGTTATACATTTTCCATTTGTATGAGGATAATACCCACCAATGCAGCTTGTGCATATAACATTTTTGTTTGTTTCTCCACTGCATGTCATACACATCGAGTTTCCGGAGGTGCAGTCATATGGGCATCCCGGTCCAAAATATCCATCTGCGCATCCGTGTGTGCACTGTAAAGCCGACGAACAAACTGCATTTTTACACTTGCTGCTACATGGGCAGCATGTGTATCCGTTTGAATAATATGTAGAATTTGTACATGACCGACATGGATTAGACGCGCACAAACCGTTTGAACATTGACATTGAAAATACGGGTTTGAAAACTCAGGTTTACATGATGTACATTTTCCGTTACCGTCGCAATTTTGGCAAGTTTCAGGACAGTGTTTCTCACACATCGAACCGTAATTGCCACTGATACATGTATGGCAGTGTTGCGACGATGTGCAGTTGAGACAAGTGTTCGGACACTGATTCTCACATTTCGCTCCATAAAATCCTTGTTTACACCCATGTGTGCATTCTCCAGTGTATTGTCGACACGTGTCGTATAGACATCCTGAGGGGCATGTACCGTAACAGTCATGACCAGCGCTACCATTCAAACATGGTGAACACGAGGCGGATTGTTTATCACATTGTTTATATGCACAATACGAGCTACAACTCCATTGGCAGTTAGGCCCATACAATCCGGTTTTGCACGAAATACAGTTGGAGAGGTTCTCACACGAATTGCAATTGGGATTACATGGAGTGTTACAGTCCGTACCATACCACCCATCTATACACGTGTCACACAGTACGCCAGTAAAGTGTGGTTTACAATTACACCGTCCTGTTTTTGAATCGCATAAATCTGAACATCCTTGAGAACAGTCTACATCGCAAAGGCTGCCATATTTTCCAGTTACACATGTATCACATGTATTGCCTGTAAAATGTGGTCTACATGTACATGATCCGGAACCTTTATCACAAGAACCATCCTGACAACCTGTTGAACACGGTATCGCACATTGCTTACCATAGAATCCATGTTTACATACATTGCAAGTGTACCAATCGGTGCAAGATATGCATTTGTCACTGCATTGATAGCAAACTGACGACTGTCTATAATACCCTCGCATGCAGTCACTGCATTCATACCGTTGAGTACAAAGACATCCAGTGTAAGAACAATACTGACAATATCCTTTATAGTCCAAGTACGATCCCTCATCACACTTGCATCGTCCGGTATTACTGTCACATTTCTGACAACTGTTGGCGCACACTGATGTACATTGACTTCCCCAATACCCGTCTGTGCAGCCGTTCGGAGAAACTACAAATAGTCAACGCAGTTGCAACCCTAGTTTATATACCTGCACTTCTGTTAAAAATAAACCTATCCATGTGTTTATGCACTAAATAAGTCGGTAACTAGTTAAACAAGTAACGTCAATATACCAAAGCGATTCGAACTTTCCTAACACGAATAATAATGAACACAAGAAAGCAACGAAAAAAGTACTTACATCAAAATATTGATTTTATAAAGTGTTCACTTAACAGTCTGAAGTCTAACATATTCTACCTTGCACGACAATCGGTATCCACAGGCAAATAAATTATGTTGTCTTCATCGTAATCTCGCAAACACTTTCCTAAAATATAGTGCGAACAGCAACATTAATTTGCTTTTCATATTTCGTTACATACCTGCATAAAATAATCGTCTTTAATTGCATTGCATCATGGATATTTAGTGTTCAATGTGTTTGGTACTTTTCAATCGCAGTTGTGCACAAGTTAAAGCGACCAATCGTAGTTCCGATGCGATCCTAATTAGAAGTAATTTCGCTGTCCTTAATCGAATTAAATATATGACAACATGACACAAATTTCGATTTTGTTTGAGATATAAAATTATAGTCTACACTCGAGATTATTTGCGTTAAGTTGGCTCTCAATAATCTTAATTGGTGCGTAAACTATTTAAACATAACTTTCATTCTTATTTAATTCTTTTTCGGATTTAAATGCAGCAACACTCATAGCCCGGTCGTATCAATAAAACCTACTGATGGTTGGAAACGATGTAGAAACCAATATGAACAATAGTATACTTACACTTTGATAAGAACATCCCCTCTGTCAGTAAATTCAGTACAAATTATTGTCACTTCCTTTTAGCAATAATGCAAGTTTCAGGAGTTATAACAAAAATCTCTGCTTGTATATTATCTTTTATTTTCTGAAACACAAACACATGTAAGAAAACATCTCATCATAATAAATTTATAATTTACAGAGCCGCTAATTATTTCACTAGTGATGTAACGCAACACATTTGTACAATCAGAATTTAGAATGTGGTGAAAATATACAAAATGTTGATTATTGATCTTACCTAAAAGGTATTTCAAAATACAAAACAGAAGGTCAGCCAACTTAACGTTGAAAACAGAATTTCTGAACCATAAACTGAACATCCTATTTCCGCTTCGTTGAGGACATGTTTTCAACGTCCGCGTTCTGATTCATCAGATGTATATGTAATTATTAAAGCACGAGTAACAAACGTTTATGAATTATTGAAACTTGGTGAAGAATTAAAACGGCGTACACTTTATATCTTATGTATGTATTTATATAATGCATGTATTTATTTTCTACACGTACTTATTTGCATAATGCTTTTGTATACATAGTTTACATCCAAAACACAAACACACACACAAATGAAGATACTAAAATCAGTCACGGAAGTTGAAAACACTTGTTAAAATCCTGCTCGCAGTGGCGATATTTACTGCGCATGACATGTGGTGTAACTCAGGTTTATTTCAATAACCTAGCTTCGTTAGGAATTCATACCGCATTTGATTTGTCAAATTGACAACGTTTAAAATACTCAAGTACAAAGGTCAAAATAGATTGAGAAAGCATGTTTTCTACGATGATCACAGAGATTTACTTTCATTAATACTTTGTAATGATATCACTGTTAGTGTATAATAACTGTTGTCGTATCATATATCATATCCATTTAAATTATTTATCACTATTTCTCTTACAATTAATTGGCATAACCAGCGAAACTACACTCACATTGTTCTATAACTCCAACTAAATCAGAAATGCACAGATTGAAATGTATTAAGTTTAACACTTATTTTCAACTTTTTTAGCTCACCTGAGCACGAAATGTTCAGAGAGCTATTGGTAAATGGGAAATGTCTTGCGTCAGGCGTCCGTCGTCCCTTATTCATCAACAATTGGGCTTGCGGACGCGATAGGGACTTCACTTTTCCTTAAATCTTGACCAAACTAGCACACTTTGTGTATGACCATGAACTCTTGGCAAAGTTCGATAATGAACCAGATTGTACCAGGAACACATTCAGATATCGGAGCTGATCTCTGACATCGCCTGTACTCATGTGAGCACTTTGGGTCATTGGTTATTTTTTTTAAATGTTTATCTCACACTGGTCTGTTTTGTATTGTTTAAATTAAATTAGTAATAAGTAGAACATGTCTGTTGGAACGCACCGCGTGTCAAAGCCTTTCCTAGTCGTGCCTAGTGTACACGTGTGTAATGTCTTTATGTTGCTTTTTGTTTGTGCCTTTTTGCTTGCTACTCGTAACGACAAACAAACTTACGTTTCATTTGCTTTTATTTACATACATAAATACGTATTGTGCAACAAAGCAAGCAACACATTGTATTGTCATATTGCATTACTATCTGAATTTTTATAAATAACCTGAGCTCTATTGGAAATGTTAAAGCCAATGAAGTAATCAAAGTCTTACAATTATGAATTTCCTTATTCGTATTTCTTGCACGAAAACGGTTTAATTATATAACAACATATTGAAAAGAACTATGAACTGAATCTGCGTATTGCTATATACTTAGTACTACTTTGATCACCATGGCCACCCATACAGTCATGTAAAATAAATTACTGAACTTTAGAATCGTTTATGTATATGTTTACTTCATTTTATGTCCGGCCGAACAACACATTTTTGTAACTAACCTAGAATATGATTTTAAAGGGCGTTTGATTATAAAATTATTGCGAGGGAGCATACCTCATGACCTCCTAGGACATTATATTTTGTTTTACTAAAGACGCACCACTGTAAACAGTGAAACGTATAATGGACTTAACATTCAATGGATTTCAAGTTGTGTGTGCAGTAATGTTTAATGTTCAAACAGTTGCTTTCTGATGGTAAGCGAACGCCTAACAGATATTATCGTGCTGATAGAGTCTTTTTTTATGTGCTTTGTTTTTTTTCTGTAAAAACATTTATCCGGCAATAAAATATTTAGAGACAACTTTCTTGCCGAAATTTAACATATTAACCGCCATGTTTAAAGGCTTAAAGAATTATTCAAATCTTGTGGCGGCGAAAAACAGACATGCTGATAATTTTTATAAACATACACAAAGGCGCTATGATTGGAAACTAACATTTTATTCGCGTGCCGGTATATGTTTTAATTAAAATACTAATTATTAACTGACTTTCTGAAATAAAAACTTAATGTCCCTTATTTTCAACTACGTTATGGTGACATATTGGCCCGTTAAGCAGGGTGTAACTTGACTTAATATTGTGTTCCGCTTAAACATTCTGTATATTAAATACACATTTCACGTTCATAAAAAAATAGTTACTTAATAGCAAAAAATGAACAACAACAGGAATACAAAGACAGCGAATTGCTGGCAAAACAAAAATAAACAACACAAAAAAAACACAGGCTCACATGTGTACACACATACAGTCGGTCTATACAATGACTGCTGGAACCATCCTTCCAATTTTAGAAGCCGAGGTTGAAGCTCTGCCGTGCTACCGATCTTGCCTTTCAGCATCGCCCTAATGTCTCAGTCACACAGTCCCGATTTTTAGTGCCGTTCTTGAGACACACTGCGTCCCGAATCAATTATGTCAACATTCGGTACAATATACTGAGATTCGGGGCTCGAAATTTAATTTTTGATCATAAGATCGAATATATCCAGACAGCGTCCAGATAGCGTTTTGACAGCGTTCCGATTCTCCTGAATGCGATCCGACAGTTTTCCGACAGCTCCCGACGGCGTCCCGACAGTGTTTCGACATTCCCGGCTGTGAGATTATTTGTATTGTTGCGCTATCGGGATGCCGTCGGGAGCCATAATCGGGAATGTGTGACTGCAACAATAGTGCATGGCCGTTCATGCTAACATGTCCCGATTATTTCCGATTCTCCGGACAGCGTACCGACAGCGTAGCGACACTTCCAGACAGCGTTCCGACGGTGTCCCGACATTTCCGACTTTGTTATTATGCGCGGGCCCGGTCTAGGGGAGTTCGGCGACAGGGCCCGAGAGCGGACATGCAGGCAGGCGGGCGGCCGGCCGGCTGGCCGTCGTCTCGAACAGCTCGGTGGATAGCGCGGGCCAGGCCTGCCTAGCGGGGAGCTCGACGACAGGGCCCGAGAGCGGGTTAGGCAGTCAGCCGCTCGTCGTCTCGGGGAGCTCGCTGGGTAAGCGCGGGCCCGGTCTAGGGGAGCTTACGACAGGGCCCGAGAGCGGGCAGGCAGGCAGGCGGCCGGCCGGACGGCCGTCGTCTTGAACAGCTCGGTGGATAGCGCGGGCCAGGCCTGCCTATCGAGGAGCTCGACGAGTGGCCTGCTGGCCGCCGTGGTCTGCGGAGAGCGCGGCTGGCAGCCGGGGCTGATAGAACGGCGGGGGTGTAAGTGCAGCTGAAGAGATAATCGTTCCTATATATAAGGGACAATATGTGAGCGAGGCGGTCTCGCGGGGACAGTCCTGAAGGCTCGCAGGCAGGCAGCCGGCCGTCGTCTAGGGGAGCTCGGTGGATAGCGCGGGCCAGGCCTGCCTAGCGGGGAGCTCGACGACAGGGCCTGACAGCGGGTTAGGCAGGCAGCCGCTCGTCGTCTCGGGGAACTCGCTGGGTAAGCGCGGGCCCGGTCTAGGGGGGCTCGGCGACAGGGCCCGAGAGCGGACATGCAGGCAGGCGGGCGGCCGGCCGTCGTCTCGAACAGCTCGGTGTTTAGCGCGGGCCAGGCCTGCCTAGCGGGGAGCTCGACGACAGGGCCCGAGAACGGGGTAGGCAGGCAGACGCGCATCGTCTCGGGGAGCTCGCTGTGTAAGCGCGGGCCCGGTATAGGGGAGCTCGGTGGACTTGTGCTTTTTTTTCGCATCCAACACACACGCACGCACACACACACACACAGTCAGTTGCCTGATTGTGTGTTGTTTGTTGTTGTTCGCTCTCGCAACGAACACGCATCAACAACTTTATGGTCTACGGGAGACTACTCGCACGCAGTGGAACCCGGTGTGTCGGTCCCGCTGAAGAGATGTGAAATGAATATGGAATGAGTGAGAATAGATACCTTTGGTCCGATAGTGGTATAAGGGAGACTACTCGCACAAAAAATTTGTATCGATGTCGGGACGCTGTCGGGAGCTAGAATCGGGAATTTGTGACTGAGGCTTAATGCAAAGATGACAGAAAGCGAGGTCTTTCGTCTGAGAAGAATTTTTTAGAAAAAAAAAAAAAATATGCAGAATTTGAATTGATGGACTGAAAATGAACTCACAGAAAAACATCCAATCTTTTCATGCCTAAGTCTGTATTGTGAAAAATATTTATTTCCATTATTAACATTTATTGGAAACGACACAAACACAAGCACAAACAAAAAACTCAAACTCAGAAATTGGGTCTAATGTTACTTTTACCGACAGATAGTGGTCCGCCAGTAACCCGTGGTTGCAATAGAATGCATAGTTTATAGTTAATAGCATCTGTATCGTTTTTCGTGTGGTTGGGCAGTGTTACAGGGTGCGCTGTGGTTCGTGTGGTTGGGCAGTGTTACAGTGTGCGCTGTGGTTCGTGTGGTTGGGCAGTGTAACAGTGTGCGCTGTGGTTCTTGTGGTTGGGCAGTGTTACAGTGTGCGCTGTGGTTCGTGTGGTTGGGCAGTGTTACAGTGTGCGCTGTGGTTCGTGTGGTTGGGCAGTGTTACAGTGTGCGCTGTGGTTCGTATGGTTGGGCAGTGTAACAGTGTGCGCTGTGGTTCGTGTGGTTGGGCAGTGTTACAGTGTGCGCTGTGTGTCTACACAAGCAGTTTGCCTGGCATTTGTATCGTGGTTCGTGTGGTTGGGCAGTGTTACAGTGTGCGCTGTGGTTCGTGTGGTTGGGCAGTGTTACAGGGTGCGCTGTGGTTCGTGTGGTTGGGCAGTGTTACAGTGTGCGCTGTGTGTCTACACAAGCAGTTTGCTTGGCATTTGTATCGTTGTTCGTGTGGTTGGGCAGTGTTACAGTGTGCGGTGTGTGTCTACACAAGCAGTTTGCTTGGCATTTGTATCGTGGTTCGTGTGGTTGGGCAGTGTTACAGTGTGCGCTGTGTGTCTACACAAGCAGTTTGCTTGGCATTTGCATCGTGGTTCGTGTGGTTGGGTAGTGTTACAGTGTGCGCTGTGTGTCTATACAAGCAGTTTGCTTGGCATCTGTATCGTGGTTCGTGTGGTTGGGTAGTGTTACAGGGTGCGCTGTGTGTCTACACAAGCAGTTTGCTTGGCATTTGTATCGTGGTTCGTGTGGTTGGGCAGTGTTACAGTGTGCGCTGTGTGTCTACACAAGCAGTTTTCTTGGCATTTGTATCGTGGTTCGTGTGGTTGGGCAGAGTTACAGTGAGGCTGTGTGTCTACACAAGCTGTTTGCTTGGAATTTGTATCGTGGTTCGTGTGGTTGGGCGGTGTTACAGTGTGCGCTGTGTGTCTACACAAGCAGTTTGCTTGGCATTTGTATCGTGGTTCGTGTGGTTGGGCAGTGTTACAGTGTGCGCTGTGTGTCTACACAAGCAGTTTGCTTGGAATTTGTATCGTGGTTCGTGTGGTTGGGCAGTGTTACATTGTGCGCTGTGTGTCTACACAAGCAGTTTGCTTGGCATTTGTATCGTGGTTCGTGTGGTTGGGCAGTGTTACAGTGTGCGCTGTGTGTCTACACAAGCAGTTTGCTTGGCATTTGTATCGTGGTTCGTGTGGTTGGGTAGTGTTACAGTGTGCGCTGTGTGTCTATACAAGCAGTTTGCTTGGCATCTGTATCGTGGTTCGTGTGGTTGGGTAGTGTTACAGGGTGCGCTGTGTGTCTACACAAGCAGTTTGCTTGGAATTTGTATCGTGGTTCGTGTGGTTGGGCAGTGTTACAGTGTGCGCTGTGTGTCTGCACAAGCAGTTTGCTTGGAATTTGTATCGTGGTTCGTGTGGTTGGGCAGTGTTACAGGGTGCGCTGTGTCTACACAAGCAGTTTGCTTGGCATTCGTATCGTGGTTAATGTGGTTGGGCAGTGTTACAGGGTGCGCTGTGTGTCTACACAAGCAGTTTGCTTGGAATTTGTATCGTGTTTCGTGTGGTTGGGCAGTGTTATAGTGTGCGGTGTGTGTCTACACAAGCAGTTTGCTTGGTTATGTTATATTCATGTTCACCCCTAACGGAGTCGGCTCGACCGTTAACGGAGTAAAACTGGAACGCCTGTACAGTTACTTCGACGATATGTAAAACATACTTTTACTTTCCAGCCACTGCTCTCTCGACAAATGTATCTGAATCCATGACATAGAAGTATTAAGAGCAGTTTTGGTTGCCAGAATTATATATTGGATATTACTAACAACGCAAATAGTGTAGAATATAATATTGTAATACTGTAGTTTGCTACTTAAAGAAGTAAGCGTCGAAATAATGTTCGCAATGTGCTACTGCACCTTTTAAAGCAGCAGTCCAGAAATATGTTAATACAAATCAAACTTTGCAGGAATCTTTTCTAATGGACATCTTACCGATCAAAATACAAAAAAACGCATAGAATTCGGTAAAATATTTACGTTTCGGTAACGTTTTATCGTATAACTTTCTATATTCTATAGCTGGTGATGCCTCTGGAGTAAATCAGCACGTACATTTGTGTATATTCCGTTCGTACCAAGCGTTTTCGAACATTATAAAATTCCCTTTCGTAAATAAGAAACAGTTTTCAGTTGACGGCATTAACGTTCATTAGAACGAATGCCAATTTAAGATGTATTAAATTGTATTCTATGGACTTGGCTGTAAAAGAAATTGTCAAAATAAGCCGGTATTCGAGATCCGTGGTCCGTGTCCGCGTCCGTGATGCTTCGCTGAGGTTTCATGTACACGGACAGTTCGCGGAATTATCTCTACATAAAAGTTGCCTTGTATGTGTGTTTTCAACAATATATTTGACGTTTTTTTACAGTGAAATCGTGATACAGCGATACATTGGTTTCCCAAAATATTGTCATTATATTTAATATGTATTTATGCTAAAATATGAAAATAAAACCGGAACACGCGACTTTGTAATCCAAAAAGGGAGGACCCTGTAAGAAACGATAAAAACAACAAGAAAGTGTATTGATTATTATATCATATAATTTTTTTATCGAGAACCCAATACATTTCGGAACTACATTTAGGATCGTTAATGCTTTGTGTTTAAAGTGGGTCCTCTACTCCTTACAACTAAGGTTATTCATTTCAAAACTAATGTTATGATAATAATGATCAAGATACATTCTTTTCGAAAGCGACATCCTTCTTTTTTTAAATTAAAAATGCAACTCTAGGTTGTGTCTCAGGAATGCATGGAATAGCTCATCGACGCGGACAACGGATCAAGGCACTATGGACTGCCGGCCTTACTGTCAGTGCTGCTTTACTTCATTTATATATCATGATTACATTGTAGTCGATGGGGGGTAACTGCGATAAAAATTTGACTGTTGCCAACCAAGAGTAGACTCCCTTGTCCTATGATAATTAAGTAACTGTACAACAACCACTAAACTGATATCCTGTTATTTCTTTAATAATCCTAATGTACACGCTACAAGGTTAGGGTCTACATGTCTCTTTCGTTTATGTGATGCAGTTAAGTGGCAGTGGCGGGGCTTTGTCCAACCAGTGACGCGGTTGTCGAGGCGAGGCGTGTGAAGACGCCTTTGGTCGTTTGACATTGACCAAGTCGAACGTTGATTTTAACATGTTTACTTCACAGAAGGTATGTAATAGAATTAACAGTAACACAAAGTATAAACTGTTTCAAAGTATTTGTATCACATGTTCCTGAATATTTGTTATTTATGTATTTTCTGTTTATTTATTAAAATAAACGCTAGGTCTTTAAATATGATTTCACAGTGTTGATTTCACAAAGTAAATATTCACAAAGTCCTATAATAATTATTATTTACACGTTGGTGGTCATGGTCGGCCACCTTTCTTGTCTCACTGAGGCCACGGTTGGGGTACTGAAATCAATAACAAAAATTAGTAGAAAAGTAGTACAATGGGCTAAATTTTGACAAGAAGAAATCCTTTAAATATATATGATATATAGATATATGCTGGCTATAGTCTTTGCTAGCTCCGATGTTGTTGATTGTTTTTTCAAATAAGACATTATATTTTGTTTGCGTAATTGTGTAATTGTGTGTTAATCATTTTTTGCTAGGGTGTTACTTACCTCAGGACTTTCATCTCCCTAAGTTAGTTCCTCGGCCGGCCTGCCTGACATTCCTCCTGAGGTTCCCGGCGCACCCAGGGCAGGGGCAGGAGGATCGGAAACTGGCCTCCGCTCTAGTAGGCGACAGACCCTTCGCTCATTGTCAAAGTCGAACGTTCAGTCCGTGTTCATGATAACATAATAACATAATATAAAAATTAACTTTTGTATTATTACTGGGAAAAGCGTCAATTCAAGAAAATCGACGAATTGTTATTCTGTATTTTTCAAAAATGCATGATGTCGATGACTAGAGTACTGTATCCAGTACGGCTGTTGATAATGGTGATTTTTATTGATACCTTCAAAGCTAATAGTATATTGTGGTGTTGGTAACGGATAATGCTAAATAGTGAACCATTTCCATTAGAGGCAGGAAGAACGGAAAAAACATATTCGTATTTTTTTGTTTTGCATGTAGTTGCTATTTCTTCTATATAATCATTGATATCTAACATTGTTTATAAAAGTTATATAAGTCACAGTGTCTTATACACTCAAAGGCATTAATCGTATTATTTAAATTTAATTACGAAGTCAAATGTTTGTGTTTGCTTCTTTTTTTCTTAATACAAAGTTTGTTTGTTTTGTTAGTTCAGACGCGTTATGTTTTACAGTTAAGACATTAAGGAGCATTAAAAAAAACTTTGTGAACAAGTCACTAAAAAACTGCCTACATGTATAACCATGGTTCCAAATTAGTATTTATTTTTATTTGTTGTTGCCGTTTTTGGTTATATGATACTAAGAGCAACACAAATACAGCTGCATTTAATTGTGAAACAGAGTAATTGCCTGAAATGAAAAAGAAACACTGCTGCTATAATTAAAAGTAAATTGCCAGAAGAACTGTGAGGCTAACAACATAATGATTTGTTTCTCAGGCAGTGCCGCAACTATTTCTAATGGCCCGCCATGAATTTGATTTAATGCCAAAAAGAAAATTATTTACTATTTTTGATGATCGAGCCCTGGTTTTAAAGGAGCAGTCCAGAAATAAAATAAAACTTTGCAAAAAGTGTTTCTAATGGACATGTTACCGAACAAAATACAAAAGCTAACCATTGAAATATGTCAATTATTAACATTTTGGTAACTTGCTATCGTCTGTTTGCGACAACTGGTGATGACTCTTGGGTAAACCAGCATATATATTATAGTATATTCCGTTCGTACCAAGTGTATTTGAACAACGCCTTTCGTAAATAAGAAACAGATTTCGGACGAATAAACACTATAAATGTTCATAAGAACTATTACTAAAATTACGATGTATTGATTCAGATCCCATGGACAGCGGCTTAAAATTAAACGATTCCGAATTTTAAGATAGCGGAAGAAGAGTTACCTGGTAGAGGTTTCGGTATTTCCAGTACCGGGAACTTTTTTCCTGTCTGATTTAATTATATAAATGGGATATACACAAATTGTGAAATACTGTGTACATTAAAAAAAAAAGTCATATTCGATTGGGAACCGTTATAAATATCGTCCATTTGTTGACTTAAACTTTTGTTTAGTAGATGCTTTTGCTTGTGTAATATTTAGCATTCCATATGTTTTTAAGAAAACCTGTTTCAATATAAGTCCTATGGAAACACATGGAAATGCCAGCTGCAGTGGCAAGTGTTGATTTTCAAAAAGAATATGTGATTTATTGCAAAAATAATTCCTATTTGTTACAGTTATAAAAATATGAATTACGAAAAGATTAGTTCTATAAATAGGAGTACTTCATGCTGATGGTTTATCAATTTGAAGGCACTTATGTTAATTATGAAACTTTCAAATCGATTGCCTTTTTACGTCAGCTTGCATAAATGACCGTTTGTGATAATTAAATCTATATTTAGAATTTTATAAAAAGAGATGCTTATGTTGTTATTTAAACTTCAACTCGTCTTTAATCTGCACTTATTTACTTTTTACGTTTTAATAAGCCATTACATAGTGCCAATAGAAGAGTAGGAGAAAAAAAATACTTCAATACAAAAAAATCGCCCTTCCTCCTGTTTTTTTAGAAAAAGTACTTGAGAAACAATTCATTCATTTTTTTAGCCTTAGTGCTAATACAATTCTAATATATTTTGATAATATTGTAGTCAAATAGAGGTAAATGCGTTAAATTGCGATTATATGCAACTAAACGTGTTCTACCTTGGGCTATATTAAAGTGGCATATGTTTTAATTAAGTAAATGTACGACAACCACTTCGCTTCTTTACAATCTATTTCTCTTATATGTAAATGTATAACCCACAGCACTAACATATACATAGAAATCAGAGCGATGTCCCTTACATTTACCTAGAAATCAAAGGATGTCCCTTACATTTACCTAGAAATCAGAGCGATGCTCCTTTTAAAGATACTGTTTTGCCCGCAAGTATCTGAATGTCATTGTAGAATAACCAGTTGATAATAAATAGCATTTCCATTAGCATATGTATACATGACAAGTGTAATAATAGCTCGTTGTGGATAAGCGAGCAATTTCATTGTTAAGGTTATAGGCATGTTTATCCTTAAGTCAGATCCTTGTGCCTTTAATGGACTGATACTGGATTGTGGCAACCTTGTATCTTAGTGAACGCATACGCTATTCATTATCTGTACTGCTTGTTGGGTATGCGCCCTCAGTAAATGTATCCATTTACAGTTACATGTTTATCCTTAAGTCAGATCCTTGTGCCTTTAATGGGCTGATACTGGATTGTGGCAACCTTGTATCTTAGTGAACGCATACGCTATTCATTATCTGTAATGCTTGTTGGGTATGCGCCCTCAGTAAATGTATCCATTTATAGTTACATGTTTATCCTTAAGTCAGATCCTTGTGCCTTTAATGGGCTGATACTGGATTGTGGCAACCTTGTATCTTAGTGAACGCATACGCTATTCATTATCTGTACTGCTTGTTGGGTATGCGCCCTCGGTAAATGTATCCATTTACAGTTACATGTTTATCCTTAAGTCAGATCCTTGTGCCTTTAATGGGCTGATACTGGATTGTGGCAACCTTGTATCTTAGAGAACGCATACGCTATTCATTATCTGTACTGCTTGTTGGGTATGCGCCCTCAGTAAATGTATCCATTTACAGTTACATGTTTATCCTTAAGTCAGATCCTTGTGCCTTTAATGGGCTGATAATGGATTGTGGCAACCTTGTATCTTAGTGAACGCATCCGCTATTCATTATCTGTACTGCTTGTTGGGTATGCGCCCTCGGTAAATGTATCCATTTACAGTTACATGTTTATCCTTAAGTCAGATACTTGTGCCTTTAATGGGCTGATAATGGATTGTGGCAACCTTGTATCTTAGTGAACGCATACGCTATTCATTATCTGTACTGCTTGTTGGGTATGCGCCCTCGGTAAATGTATCCATTTACAGTTACATGTTTATCCTTAAGTCAGATCCTTGTGCCTTTAATGGGCTGATAATGGATTGTGGCAACCTTGTATCTTAGTGAACGCATACGCTATTCATTATCTGTACTGCTTGTTGGGTATGCGCCCTCAGTAAATGTATCCATTTACAGTTACATGTTTATCCTTAAGTCAGATCCTTGTGCCTTTAATGGGCTGATACTGGATTCTGGCAACCTTGTATCTTAGTGATCGCATACGCTATTCATTATCTGTACTGCTTGTTGGGTATGCGCCCTCGGTAAATGTATCCATTTACAGTTACATGTTTATCCTTAAGTCAGATCCTTGTGCCTTTAATGGACTGATAATGGATTGTGGCAACCTGGTATCTTAGTGAACGCATACGCTATTCATTATCTGTACTGCTTGTTGGGTATGCGCCCTCGGTAAATGTATCCATTTACAGTTACATGTTTATCCTTAAGTCAGATCCTTGTGCCTTTAATGGGCTGATACTGGATTGTGGCAACCTTGTATCTTAGTGAACGCATATGCTATTCATTATCTGTACTGCTTGTTGGGTATGCGCCCTCAGTAAATGTATCCATTTACAGTTACATGTTTATCCTTAAGTCAGATCCTTGTGCCTTTAATGGGCTGATACTGGATTGTGGCAACCTTGTATCTTAGTGAACGCATACGCTATTCATTATCTGTACTGCTTGTTGGGTATGCGCCCTCGGTAAATGTATCCATTTACAGTTACATGTTTATCCTTAAGTCAGATCCTTGTGCCTTTAATAAACTGATAATGGATTGTGGCAACCTTGTATCGTAGTGAACGCATCCGCTATTCATTATCTGTACTGCTTGTTGGGTATGCGCCCTCAGTAAATGTATCCATTTACAGTTACATGTTTATCCTTAAGTCAGATCCTTGTGCCTTTAATGGACTGATAATGGATTGTGGCAACCTTGTATCTTAGTGAACGCATCCGCTATTCATTATCTGTACTGCTTGTTGGGTATGCGCCCTCGGTAAATGTATCCATTTACAGTTACATGTTTATCCTTAAGTCAGATCCTTGTGCCTTTAATGGGCTGATAATGGATTGTGGCAACCTTGTATCTTAGTGAACGCATACGCTATTCATTATCTGTACTGCTTGTTCGGTATGCGCCCTCAGTAAATGTATCCATTTACAGTTACATGTTTATCCTTAAGTCAGATCCTTGTGCCTTTAATGGGCTGATACTGGATTGTGGCAACCTTGTATCTTAGTGAACGCATACGCTATTCATTATCTGTACTGCTTGTTGGGTATGCGCCCTCGGTAAATGTATCCATTTACAGTTACATGTTTATCCTTAAGTCAGATCGTTGTGCCTTTAATGGGCTGATAATGGATTGTGGCAACCTTGTATCTTAGTGAACGCATCCGCTATTCATTTTCTGCGGTTCTTTTGTGGTATGCGCCCTCGGTTTGTGCATCCATTTACAGTTACATGTGAAAGGTTTTTTAATATTTGTTTGAAAAGACACACACTATTTCAGCGCTATACCTAACTGATGACATTCGATGTTCATGTGCATTGCCTATGTAGTTTGCGTCCATTACCAATGATACCATATAATCCTTGATACTGAATATGCTATGTAATTGTTACTTTCATATGCAAAGCAATAACAGTCACTCTGAAAACAAACATGTAAACAAATGCTTTTATTTCCCGGCCATTGATCTCTCATCAATGTGTAATAAACCAGAACCCATAATTAGCCAGTTTCTACCTTATCTTGATACATTTATAACCTTGATCACAATGAGTATATAGGAGAAGTTTTTGTTTTCTAATTTGTTTATCCGACATTAAGAGCAACACAAATATTGTTGCTTATGGAAAGCCGGTTGGGACCCCCGCTAAATTACATTAAAATATATAGTAACTATCGGACTATCGGAGATTTTCATTTTGCGGAACTTTAATATTCCGCGAAAAACAACGCTAATATAAGCATATAGCAGCCGTCGGAATTTCGGGAATCAACATTTTCCGACGGACAGAAAGATACTAATTACTTAACAATTTTCGGGACATTTGTTCCCACGGGAAGAATTCGGAATCTAAAAATCGCGGAACTTGTAACTTTTGCCGACGGACAGAAAGATACTAACTTAAATAGCATTTTTCGGGACATTTGTTCCGACGGCTAGAAAGCATAATCTAAAAAGCGCGGAACTTTGCAATTCTTTCGACGGAAAAATTGCGCAATGAACACTGCACAAAAAGCGGAATCTAAAAAGCGCGGAACTTTACAAATCTTCCGACGGAGAATATAACACATGAAATACTGCACAAAAAGCGGGTTGCCATGGGTTACCCGAGAAAATGATTTGATTGGTTCCGATACTTAGAACTGATCAATCAGTAATAGTGTCTCATCCAGCTTATATACTACAACAACAACAACAAGTAAGTAGAATAAACAAGTCACGAGGTTTTTACGTTAGTATATCTTATAAATAACTTAGTTATTATTTTGTTATTTGAAATATATTAATTTAAATATATGTACGTTACACATGCTTTTATATTTATGCCACTCCAACGTTTTATGCGAATATGAGGAGGAGTACCGACGAGTATTTTTCGGACGCGAGTGTTTTCTGGACATTGTTTGCCTTAATTTAAACTTAATTTAAGTCATAATGATAACAAGCACTTAAGATTTAATTATATTTGATCATTATTCGAATTTTCAGTGATTCTGTCACAGGAAAAGGAATGCCAGTTTGTGGCTTGAGCATGAGACTCGGTTAAAAGGTGAGTGCCCCCTTGAATATATTTTATCGGAGTACGGCAACACTTTCCTCTTCTTTAAAGGGATTTTATATTGAAATTTGGAGATTTACTTTGTACAATCTGCGTTGTATCAGAGGCATTGGTATTGGCACTACCCCTTGTTGGGTAACAAATGTCACACTCACAGGGTGAGAAAATTGAACAGCCAGTCCAGGACTCAAACCCGAGACCCGGCAAGTGCTCTTCCCACTGAGCTTACCGGGTCACTACACAATAAGTCCTTCATAGTTACCAAGTCCATACCATCACAGATTTATCTTCATGTCTGTTAAATATTAAATGATTACCATTTTTGCCTTCAATTTACAATAAAGCAGATTCTTACTAGTGATGAAATGTTATTGTGATTTTTTTGTATTTGGTAACAAGGATACCTTTTGCAATTCGAAATAAAACGCTAACTTTTGGTTATGACAAATTAGATCCTTCACAAAATCCTCTAAAAAACACAGTTAACAACCACAACTGAATTATTTTTACCAGTAGAACTTGAGTATTCGTGTTAGGCGTAAAAATAATTGGTTTCAGGTTACCCAACCGACCCTAAAAATGCCCTGACCCTAGAACATCTTATTGAGTTTTTCAGATATTTTTTTTATTATCACAGTCTTGGTCAGCAGAAGATCATAAAACATGCTTGCTAAGAGAACACCACAACTACAGGTTTGATTTTTATGCTCTGAAAATGAGATATTACCATAATTTTCATTACATTTGTTTACTCATTTGCTATTGTAGGAATGTGCTGTTGATTTTTATAGTATTAAATTATCTTAAGTTAAAAACTATTATAATGTCTAAATTGATGTATTATGATTTCATTCATATAGAGATGTACATGTATATAATTTAAACGCCTCATGTAAGAAACAATGCTGAAACAACAAATTGAAAGTTTAATTTGTGAACCCTTAGTAATACTGGCACATCTTTGTCGAGTAAATAAAGAATAAATGCACATTTTTAAATTACTTAGACTTTCAGTTAGATAAATGTTGTACAAATAGAATAAACCTGATTGTGCAAGATTTTATAGTTATCAGATGTTTAAAATAGATATGTTTATTGCAGTGACACTATGAGCATACTGGATGTGGTGAAGTGATAAGAAGAGCAAAAAGATACCAAAGAAGAAGGCAGTACATTTCCAAGGTTAATTATATTTCAGTCTTTATCGAATAGTCCGAGCTATACTTCGTACCCGTTCGTCAGTGTCGGCGTAATGTTCTAGTTAAGGTGCAACAGGTATATATATATCTGTAACTACTACAGATATTTAATTGAAACTTCACACATGTCTTCAGGGTCATTTTGTTAGGTCATAGACCAAGGTCTATAACTGTTACCTCAGTTTAGCAGAATTATGCCCCTTTGTGTACTTCAACAACTTCAGGTTTAAGTTTGCATGTACCAACTCCATATCTACTACAGATATTCAATTAAAACTTCACACACGTGTTCCGGGTCATTATATACGGTCACTGGCCAAGGCCCATAACTGTGACCAGCATTTTAGCAGAATAATACCCCTGTTGTACTTAGAAAAGTCAGGTTAAGGTTCGTGTGCAAGAGGAAATTGAGGTTAAGATTTGCGTGCAAGTAAATATCATTGTAACTACTACAGATATTCAGCAGAAACTTCACACGTGTCTTCAGGGTAATTTATAATATAAGGTTACTGGCCAAGGCCCATAACTGTGGCCAGAATTTTAGCAGAATATGCCTCTTTTTGTACTTAGAAATATTCATGTTAAGGTTTGCGTGCAAATATGTATCTCTGTTACTACTACAGATAATCAATTGATACTTCACAAAGGTCTTCTGGGTCATTATGTAAGGTCACTGACAGAATATATATATAATCAAAGCGGAATGAATTGTTAAGCATGTTGTCCTAAGACAACTCCAGTTATTTGCAGACATTTGTTAACATTATTCAAGTGTAGTGGTTAGTTCATTCATATAACTAGGAAATGATTTTATTATGTGCTATAAAATCATTATATATGATGTTCATGGCTTGATTCAAGAGAGCTTTTTCCTGACTAGCTTCATTCATAGATTTGTTCTATTATTCCATGATGGCCACTGGAAAGTGTAAATTGTGAAAAATCAGAAAATTCAGGAAATTTGACAATAGTCATAGGAAAAAATTCCAAAGACAGATGAAACGTGAAATATAAAATCTAAGACATAATTCAACACTGTCACAGATACGCACAAATTAGAATGGCAATTTGACAAAAAATATAAGGAAAAATCACATTCTGGTCAAAGAAAATCAGGAAGACAGGGTTTTTCTTCCGAATTTCAGTGGCCACCATGTGTACAATGAGTTTATTGCTAAAATAATTTCATGTCTGAAAGCATTGCATGAAACTTCTTAAATAGGAAGTAAACAAGATCTTACTGACATAAATCATATGATTCAGTAGTTATTTTCTTAATTATTTAAAGGTCCATTAAGCAGTGTTAAATCATTTTAATGAACATGAATTTGCTTGTCTTGATGACAACAAAAGTTCAGACACTTTAGTGACATAATGTTGATAAATAGTTTCCAACAAAGATGTATTGATTGTTGACAGAATGTACATCAGGCTAACGGATTATGATAAATTATTCATGTGGATACATTTTTATAGATTCAAGGTTGTCTTTTTGGAGTATGCATATTTATGTTATTACTGCATGATAAAATTATGCCTGGTCCATGCTAAGGGCTGTATTGGTTGTTAAACTGTGTATTTAGCTTAGTCCCTGTTTACATTAAAAAAATTCTTTCAAATACTTACCTAGTAAATGGCAAACATTGAAGATGTTCATTACAGTGGTGAGGCAACAAAAATCACGATTCAACTTAAATATTATTCCTAATACAAGTTAGTTAGTTATTTTCCTTCTTGATGGTTATTTCAGCACAACAACTATGTTACAGTAACACCAGTGTCAGAGTATGCAGTGGATGCTTCTACTTCAAAAGTACTGTGCAAACTTGATTGACTTCTGCACCTTAGATGGACATCTTCAACTGACTGGATCCATTATTCAAGACATGATTTGCCTTCCATACAGCATTTAACACATTTCAATTGGGGCCCCACAAGTTTTTGCTGGTACCCTGTAGTAATCTACCCTGTCTGCCAGTCCTTCTGTCCACATTTTCATGTTTTTGCTTCATATCTTCAAAAGCATGTAAGCTATTAACTTGATATTTTTTGTAAGTGCTGACTGGATTTCAAGGTAATTAATGTTCCATGCATGACAATCTACAAAATTCCTTCAAATTATTTTGACATGGCGGCCAGGCCGGTAAACGTTTTCCTTAAATGGCTATATTGAAAACTTGAAAAGCTTCTTGTATTTCAAAATTATTCCACAGAACAGTTTGTTGGGTGACTGTCTACAAAATTCCTTTCAAATAATTTGTATTGCTAAAACATGGTTTTCAGTGGTCCAACATTTTCCTTTAAACATGTATGAACATGCTTTTAAATTTTTAAAAGGTTTATCGAGTAATATTTGTTAAACTCAGGTGAGCGACCGAGGTCCATTAGGCCCAGCCCTCTTGTATAGGTCCTTCTTAATATCAATAACCAATCTTTCCAGCCGTCAATAACTTGTGCAGCAGTAATTATGATAAACTTACAACAGGGTTCAATAAAGAAATTACTTTCACAATGATGAAATACCATTGTCAGAGCATGTTCTTAATATGATGAAATTATTAGAGCTTATGAAGAAGACATACTACGCAAGACAATTATGTATAGATGTGCACATGTAATACGAGAGAATATTGTAGAATGAAATTTACTGCATTATATGTGCGAAATATACTTTTTCTAGTTGTAATCCAATCTATTTCTTATACGAGTTCTATTAAATAGAATTTACTTAATTTCTTTTGACGGTTTTTGTTACTTTTGTTTCATATGCAACCAATTTCACAGTGATATTAATAATACCAACTTGTAGTTTGTTGTTTAATGTATTTATTACCTTCCATATTGTTTTTGACCAAATATATACAGTTGTCTATGTATTACATTTTTATTTTCATATTAATGAAATGTGTGCACTTCAACTTATGTACATGTATATATATACCGACTATATCGACTTTACCATATATATCAATGAGAATAATGTTGTTGTTGTTTTTATTTGTTTATTATTTGATTGTTTTGATTCGATTACGATTTAAGACACATTACATTTACAAAAAATGTTAATTTAAGAAAAAGCAGCTATATAGATATATTGTTCTATGTAGTTCTAAACTAAGTTGTTAAAGAGACCTGTTCACAGCTTGGTAATTAACATTTTTTTCAACTTTTTGTTACAGATTCCAAAAATAAAAGAACAGTGTATATAAGGGAGCGAAATTACACATTGGACACAAAAATATACTGTAAATAGTGTTTTGTTTGAGTAATCATCAGTTGAAATTGATAAAATTATAAAGCGTTTGTAATGCTAAACGATGAATAATTTGGAGTGTTTGTGTTGTTTTCGTTAAAATTGTTGACAACACGTGGGGCACTTACATAAAGTAAATAATTTAGTGATAAATATAGCAATTGGACTGGCCAAGTGGTTACGGCGACAGTCTTTTAATCCGGAGGTCCCGGGTTCAAACCCCGGTGGGACCTTTTTTCTTTTCTTTAAAAAAATTCCTTTTCTTGTTATTATACTTGAACTATTTAGTTCCGATGCTTAAATCTGTGAAGTTAAGACATTTAATGGCCTACTTCAAAATATGCAAACATCTGTGAACAAGTCTCTTTAAAATCAACATGACCTAGTTACCTCGGGCATATAGAATTGTGAAACTAACTGCTAGATATTAATGTTGATAAAAATTTAAGTTTATGCTTATTGACTTCGGGAATAGACATTTTATGAAGGGCATTTATGCAATTCTTTTCCAAAAAAAAGAACAGTTATTCAATATTTACGTTTATGATCAATTTTGTTCAAATGCTCATGGATTAATTGGCCAAAATCTATTAACCTGCACAGTTTGTTAGAAATTGGAAACAAAGAACTTTAAGTTTGTTAATGTACGAATTTTTTCTTCCACCGTTCAGTATCCATTTTAATACAGATCCTAAGAACAATTTTAACTGAAATTAGTAAAATTTAAAACGTATGTTTCAAAATCAGTATTTGTAATTTGAAATTGGTACTTTCCTATATAATTTCCTAGTTCCTTATAAAAATAAATTTCATAGCAAAGTTTAATGAAACAGACATAAACTTATGGATTTTAATTCAGGTTTTAGGAATATAACTCAACTTTAAACTAAGGAGCTTTAGCGATATGGGCCACGGCACAATTATTACATGTTAATACTCTGCACACACTTTTAAGTAAATGAACATTCTTATGACAGTTGTCTTTTGTCAATAAACATAAACATATCTATTAAGATGTCGTTATTATTAATTATGCTCCCCTTTGAAAAGCAGGGGTATATTATTTTGCAAATGTCGGTCCGTGTGTCCGTCTGTATGTCAGTAGACAAAACCTTGTCTGAGCGATAACTACAAAACACCTAGGCTAGGAGTCTGAAACTTGGTTGCTAGGTTGGTTATGATTAGTCGAGGATCCCTATTTATTTTAGAGTCTGTGGGTCAAACTGACCAAAAGATTAACAAAGAATGCCCAATAATCAGGCAATAACTCCACAACCCTTTGGTCGAGGTTTTTAAAGCTTTGGATCCTTGGGTGAAAGGTCAATGTCACACTGACTACTAGGCTTCCATTAAAGGAAGTTTGGGAGTAATTTACTCCCAGTTTTTGTCACAGAACTTCCAAATTGCAGCCATGGAAGTTGCAGAACTTCCAAAATTGCAGCCAAGGAAGTTCCATCATGTAAGGATGAACAAGTTAGAAGAAAAGTTAAGAAATTTTTCTAAATGTATACCTCTTTCACTGAATAAATTGGCATATAAGCACATGTTGAAAAAGAACTAGCCTTAAAAAACCTTGAATTTATACTTAATATACACATTTCTGAAATGCTCAGGACTTCTGTAGTGCAATACGGTCATACCTTCCTAATATTATGAGCAAAACTTCCAAAATTTGAGGCCGGGAAGTTCAAACTTACAGTTTTTAAAAGTTAATGAAAGCCCTGTGACTATAAAATATGATTGAAGAAAACGCCCAATAATTCTAAGTTCAATAAAAGCTTGTCCAGGCAATAACTTTGTAGCCCTTGGGCATAGGCTCGTCAAACTTGGTAGTTAGGTTGGTCATGACTAGTAAAGGATACCTTTTAATAATGGAGTCCTTGGGTCAAATGTCAAATTGACCAATAGTTGTAAAACATTGTCCATGGAACCCTTTGGCATGGGTTTGTCAAATTTAGTAGATAGGCGGGTTATGACTACAAGTAGATCCCTATTGATTGTTTTGTCATTTGGTCAAACTGACCAAAAGTTGACAAAAAAATTGTTTCATTTTACTTTCATCCTTGCAATTTTCTACAGAGGCTGTTTTGGACCCAAAGAGGCATGCCTGTTTTACAAACAGCTCTTGTTTATTATTAGTTTACTGAGCAATTAGTCAAGTTCTCATAATTATATGATGTGCAAACACCGAGAAACAGTATTCTGAAATAATTTGCAGAGAAAACAATCTTGACTGTATAGCATGCACCTTTAGTAAGATTTTTACATGTAAAACAGGGTACGAAACTTTGTTCTCACGAAGCTTTTTTGTGTGGTTGGACACTTGTCATATTTAGGAATTAGTTCGCGTATATTGTGAAGCAACAGTCGATACTATCCTAATAGTTATTAAACCAATTTAACCAGAATATTAATAACAATATGATTACAATATCACATTTTCACACAATTGTAAATACTCAAGTTCAAAATTATTTGCACATCGGACAAGTACATAGTCTAAAGGTTAAAAGAAATTTAGGAATATTATGAGAAATATGGAGATTAAAACGGATCTACTAATAAGAAACATTACAGTATTGACTCTTAAAATGAATGAATCAAAATAAAATTAACAAAATTATGTTTAGAACAGGCTAAATGTGCTTGAAGGCACACATAAACTTTTTTTAATTAAATCCAGGCAATAACTTCATCAGTTTTGTCATAAAGTGAGGGTAATTAAATATGCATGTTCATACACATGTGAGTTCACAACACCAACAAGCTGATTTTGCATGCACAAGTAAAACACACATGTATACATATAGTGTCTCTTTAAAGAAATGCTCTTCAATGTTTAACAATGCTCACAGATGGCTAACAAATCTTCAAAGATAATAATGTGTCCTTGCATGTTTAACCATTCAACAAGAAGATCCATCATCGTGGGTCTGAAAAACACAAAACAAAGTACACAATCAATACTGAACATTTTCATTACATCATTTATTTTTTTTTAACTATTTACAACACATGACCTACATTGTATTTCTAGAAATCGCAACAACTGTGTCAGTAATCACAAATCAATTATTTTTAAATGCTGTAGCATATAATTGTTGAAGCATGCTAAAATAAGGCTTAAAGCAAGCTTTGGACTATCAGACTGTTTGCATTTATTGAATACTTTAAATGCTTTAGGTAAAAAGATAAATAATATAAGTTATGATTAGAGTAATCACAGATAAAGTAAAAAGTTACCAGCATGTACCGGTATATATTTACTTGTCACAGATAATCAAGTAAAATAGAACTGTTTACTAATTTTTTTACAACAGCAACTACTATTTTTTTTGCAACAGCAACTACAAATATTTTATTGAAGTGACTAGTATTTAGTTTAAACCGATGTATTTAGTCTGCATTCCTCGAACGCTCGAGACTTATTGCGACACTTGCAAATCTTTTTCTTGGAAGAACCAGAACTAATGTCTTTTTGAGAGTCCTAAGTAGAGATCAAACTCATGATCCCTCATCGCAAGGTGGACACCAATACCATTACACTGTTGTGACTCAAGTTGCTAGTATTGAACAATAAACAAGTGTCATCCGTTTGTTAAAATGTGAACTTACCTCTTCATTAACCAATAACACGGGAGGAATGTCCATCATCCTCTTACTGATACTGGATCCAAGGTGATATTCTTCTTGCGCCAAGTGTCATACAGGGCACTTCAACACACAGTCATGCAGGTCCTACAATAAGAACACGCGATATTTATAAGCGCATAACATCAGAATGCAATGTTAACATATCAATTTAAACTTATATATAAATTACATTACAACAATCTTCCAAAAAGCCTTTCCAATTAAAGGAGTCCATCTTAGGATGATTTTTCTAATAAATTATTGACATACATTCCTGGCCATTTTTTAAATCTGCCCACGCCCCAGTAATTGTACATTGCACTTTTGGGCACTTTCAAAATGAATTGTGCACTGTATTTTTAATTACTGGTTAACTACTGTACTGTGTTTTCTTTTCTTGAGCAACATACAAGTTTGTCTCTTTAACTATGGTTTTGGTCAATAAAGAAATAAAACAAGAGCTGTCTCAGGACAGCGCGCTCGACTATTCAACCGCTGTGTCAGAGTTATTGGCCTGTATCACTACAAAAGGGGCATAATTCTGCTAAAATGCTGGTCACAGTTATGTGCCTTGGCCAGTGACCTTATATTATGAACTTGAAAACAGGTGTGCAGTTTTAATTTAATATCTGTAGCAGATACAGAGATATGAAGTTGTTGCACGCAAACTTCAACCTGAAATTTCCAAGTACAAAAAGGGGCATAAATCTGCTAAATTGCAAGCCAGAGTTATGAGCCTTTGTCAGTGACCTTCCATAATGACCCTCAGAAGACATGTGTGAAGTTTCAATTGAATATCTGTAGTAGAGATATAGAGTTGTTGCTTGCAAACTCTAATCTGAAATTTCTAAGTAAAAAAGGGGCATAATTCTTCTAAATTGCAGGTCAGAGTTATGGGCCTTGGTCAGTGACCTTACATAATGATCCCGAAGAAATGTGTGAAGTTTCAATTGAATATCTGTAGTAGTTAGAGAGATATGCAGTTGTTGCACGCAACCTTTAACCAGAGCATTATGGCGACGCCGACGAATCTGTCAGTAGTATAGCTCGAACTATTCGGTGAATAGACAAGCTAAAAAGATTTCACTTTCCCAACAACCAAGTATAAAATGATTACAATCATTCCTTAACCTAGTAAACATACCATCGTTTTTGTAAATATTGCTGTCAGCGTCTTCTATCTTTGCGAAACACCATCTGAAAAGAATGAAAAATCAGGTTTTCTAGTTTTATTTTAGTGCCCAAAGTATCCAAGCCATGTGAAATAGCACTTATTTTAAAATCATTAGTTACCATACTAGATAATGAAAATAGACATTCCATTTACCATTTCAAATTGATTTTGTTTATAGCTGTAATCAAAATTATCATCATCTCTCAGACAATTGGCACACTTATTTTCATATGTGAAGAATATGAGTTTATTGCATATAAAATACCCGACTGTAGATCTTATCACAAAATGGACAGAAAATGTGAAGAATGAGACTGTGAATGTGATGTGTGACTGTGAAGAATCATTTCCACACATCATCACATGTGAAGAATGAGATCCTATTTTTGTGAACAACATGTTTTGTACAAATATGGTTCCACATACACTGATCCATACATCTATAATGACATCATCTTATTCTGCGTAGATCTATGTATAAAAATTTGGATTAGTGGGTAGTCAATTTAGGCAGGTGCGAACCGTTATTGGGCGAAGCGTTACTCGTATTTAATTTCCCTCTGCCCCTTTGGTTATAAGTGTTCATGTTTGCAAATAGAACTCCATTTGCCTCAATGAAACCCAACCAAATTCACACTAATGACACTATAATAAGTAATATATTTAAATCACTTACCCTTTATTAATTCAACTCTGTGTACACAATCGACGTCTACCATATTGAAATATAGCTTCTATATGTATTTATGTCAACATTTCTGATTGGTTGTTTCTAAGTATCGGAACCAATCAAATCAATTTCTCGGGTAACCCATGGCAACCCGCTTTTTGTGCAGTGTTCAATGTGTTATAATTTTCGTCGGAAGATTGGCAAAGTTCCGCGCTTTTTAGATTCCGATTTCTCGGGTAACCCATGGCAACCCGCTTTTTGTGCAGTACTCAATGTGTTATAATTTTCGTCGGAAGATTTGCAAAGTTCCGCGCTTTTTAGATTCCGCTTTCTAGCCGTCGGAACAAATGTCCGAGAATTGCTATATAAATAGTATCTTTCTGTCCGTCGGAAAATGTAAAAGTTCCGCGCTTTTTAGATTTTGAATTCTATCCGTCGGAACAAATGTCCCGAAAATAACTATGTAATTTGTATCTTTCTGCTCGTCGGAAAATGTTGATTCCCGAAATTCCGACGGCTACTATATGCCTATATTAGCGTTGTTTTTCGCGGAATATGAAAGTTCCTCAATGAAATTATCCGAAAGTCCGATAGTTACTATATATTTTAATGTAACTTAGCGGGGGACCCAACCGGTTTCCATAGTTGCCTATGTAAAATTAATGCTATTCACTTAAACACAGTTTCTCATTCTGATGCTTTAAAATAAATTCTTATAAAAGCAGACAGTGCTCATGTACTTCGTATATATCCTGATAGAAGTGTAGTAAATGGGGAGGGGGGGGGGGGTAACTGCGTTAACAGATTTCATAATATGCAACCAAGAGTTGACTTCCTTGTTTATACGTAAACGTCCTAGTTTTTTATTATTAACTATATGCTACAGTTAAATCAGTCATGTTTACTCTGGCGGATGATCGCCCCAGGTGGTCAACCTCCTGTTTAAATGAAATATTTGGCCACTGGTCACCGCGCCAGCTACTCAGTGAAACCATAGTGGAGGTACTCAAATTTAAAGCAGGAAAAGAGTAAAATTGGTTAAATGTGGTCAATAATATTGCGCTTTAAATACGTAGGATATATGCTGGCTATGGTATTTGCATCGTCATCGTACCATCGTGTCATCGTATCATCGTGCCATCGTATCATCGTACCATCGTGTCATCGAATCATCGTGTCATTGAGTCATCGTATCATCGTGCCATTGAGTCATCGTATCATCGTATCATCGTACCATCGTGTCATCGTATCATCGTGCCATCGTGTCGTCGTATCATCGTGCCATTGAGTCATCGTATCATTGTGTCATCGTATCATCGTACCATCGTGCCATCGTATCATCGTGCCATTGTGTCATCGTATCATCGTACCATCGTGCCATCGTATCATCGTATCATCGTATCATCGTGTCATCGTATTATCATGCCATTGTGTCATCGTATCATCGTACCATCGTGCCATTGTGTCATCGTATCATCGTACCATCGTGCCATCGTACCATCGTACCATCGGGCCATCGTATCATCGTACCATCGTGCCATCGTATCATCGAACCATCGTGTCGTCGTATCATCGTATCATTGTGCCATTGTGCCATCGTATCATCGTGCCATTGCGCCATCGTATCATCGTGCCATTGTGTCATCGTATCATCGTGCCATTATGCCATCGTATCATCGTACCATCGTATCATCGTATCATTGTGCCATTGTGTCATCGTATCATCGTACCATCGTACCATCGTATCATCGTATCATTGTGCCATTGTGCCATTGTGTCATCGTATCATCGTGCCATTGTGCCATTGTGTCATCGTATCATCGTGCCATTGTGCCATTGTGTCATCGTATCATCGTGCCATTGTGCCATCGTATCATCGTGCCATTGTGCCATCGTATCATCGTGCCATCGTATCATCGTGCCATTGTGCCATCGTATCATCGTGCCATCGTGCCATCGTATCATTGTGCCATCGTATCATCGTGCCATTGTGCCATCGTATCATCGTGCCATTGTGCCATCGTATCATCGTGTCATCGTATCATCGTGCCATTGAGTCATCGTATCATCGTACCATCGTGCCATCGTATCATCGTACCATCGTATCATCGTGCCATCGTATCATCGTGCCATCGTATCATCGTATCAAGGAATCATCGTGCCATTGTATTATCGTGCCATTGTGCCATCGTATCATCGTGCCATCGTATCATCGTGCCATCGTATCACCGTGCCATCCTATCATCGTGCCATCGTATCATCGTGCCATCGTATCATCGTGCCATCCTATCATCGTGCCATCGTATCATCGTGCCATCGTATCATCGTGTAATTGTGCCATCGTATCATCGTGCCATCGTGTCATCGTATCATCGCCTCTGTACCATCGTGTCATCGTATCATCGTGTCATCGTATCATAGTGCCATCGTGTTATCGTGCCATCGTGCCATCGTGCCATCATATCATCGTGCCATCGTGTCATCATATCATCGTGTCATCGTATCATAGTGCCATCGTGTTATCGTGCCATCGTGCCATCGTATCATCGTGCCATCGTGTCATCGTATCATCGTGTCATCGTATCATAGTGCCATCGTTTTATCGTGCCATCGTATCATCGTATCATCGTGCCATCGTATCATCGTGCCATTGTGTCATCGTATCATCGTCACTGTACCATCGTTTCATCGTATCATCGTGTCATCGTGCTATCGTCATCCTATCGTCGTGCCATCGCCAACGTAACATCGTCATCATATCATCGTCACTGTACCATTGTGTACGCGTGCGTTGCGGACTTCATACAGTGCAAATGGCGCATTTATCAGGCAATACTTCCTATTGCTATAGTAGTTATAGGTATCACACACACATTTAAAGGGAATTTTATATAATTCTTTCTTCGATATATTGTCAAATGAATTCTCATTACACACACTGGTCATGAAAACCGACCGACCTCCAGTTTAACGAAAGGGTTCTCGCTAACGTAACCCCCGACCTTCCGGTAATAATGGCCGATATTGCAAAACATTCGAACGTGTGTATTCAATATTTAACATTTCTTCGTCATATTGTGATTTTATAAACATGCTGAGAGGTCATGCGTTATAACCTATGCCAAGGCAAACTCCTCGCAGTGGTTACTTCCCCATTGGTACACTTCTCAGTTACCACTGCAACCACGAGTTACAACCTTACAGATTTGGAAGGTTTCAAGGAAGAAGTTTATGAGGAGATTGAAGAATTATTTTGTAAAAAAAAATTATTCAATCATTTTATTTATAAAAATGACACAGACATGAGTCAAAATAATTAAAAAATAAAAAATAAATATGTAAACATAACAACGCAAGGACTTTACGTTGTCCGCGTTTTTACCGTGTGCTTGTCCACGATTTTATATCCAGCCAAGTGTTTGCCTATGGTCAAGTGGAACTTCCTGCAGGCAGGGATTTAAACCAGCTATGCTGTGACACAGTTAAATCTCTGCTCTGAGGTTGCTGCCAAGGAGGTAATGATTTTACCGAAATTTGATTTGTTTGTTTGTTATTTAGTAACTTAATGCAAAAAGTTATCAACTAGTTAGCACAAAATTTACATCCAGTTTGGAAATTGGCCAATGAACAAATGAATATATTTTAGTGGTGATCCGGATCCAGGTATTCTTTATTATTGGGATATAGGGCAAAGTGCCACATTATGCTGTATATTTTGTAATAGTCGCACAATAAGCTGCTCTGGAAAAGGTCTGTGCTCTCTGAGTGCTTTCTAGTCTATTTGTTATTACTACTATTGCAAACAATCTGGCAAACTAATTTTGGTTCATAAAGTATGTGCTATATGATTGACAAGCTTTATACCAATTGGCAAATATTGAACTCTGGCATAACGAAATTGAAGATTTATGGATGATTCTGAGTGTCAGAATAACTGATCAACACCACGTACATATAATTACATTCAAAGTACATTTAAAGCATCACTTTTACGAGGGTTGTACGAAAATCGTGTGTTCTGGTCAAATTACTATAATATCAGAAACACATACAATTAACATGGCAGGAAAACACTGACATTCCTCTACAAGTACATTTTATATGTTTTATGCTGATGAAAATAATTAATATGAAAAATCATGTCAGGTTTAGGGAGATCAGACCTTCACCAGGTAGCTTACAGTTTCCTCGTATCCGGTCATAAATGTACAACCATGTGTAATTGGTTGTTATAATTGGAAGAGGAAGGAATCACCTATTCGTTGGTGTAGATACAAGACATCTCATCTCTATATATTTGAAGCACCCGTCAAGTATTCGTCATATATTGCATTCATATTGAAATTTTGAAATGCAAGAACATTCAAAGAAAATAAAAAAGAGACGCTTATGCTATTAGAATCATCTTTGCGTTCAATATGAAGCATTACATATATTTTATTGCATGCAAACTCAGCAAAAACTGCAACATATTACCGGTATTATATCAAATGAGTGAAAATTTTATTCCTAATACTATTTTGATGAATATCTTAGCCTACTATCTTTTCACGAAGGCCTATATCTATGACGATCACGCACCTATATTCTAAATGATTATATGTGTTTCAGTAAAGTTCAAAGTCTTTATGTCACTTGACTATAGATATCATCTATCAGTGTGCGTCCGAATGTTCATGAGTTATCTTTCTGTTGCATAAACCCCCCACAAGTTAGTTTTTTTAAACTCTATTAACGAAATTGAAACACTTTCTATGTCAACTGTTACTAGGGGTTTGGATAGGGTTCATAAAATCTGTTCGCCTTGTGGAGGGAAGAAAATCGACGAATCTGCAGAGTTCAAATGTGGGGCATGTCAGGAGTTTTATTGTGGGATATGTAATGGACTACAGTCAGTTGTTCACAAAACATGCCACATTTGGCAAACAAATATTTAATTGCAGATACCCTATCGTATTTGTTTTATTTTGCAAATATGTTTGTTTTTCAAGCCAAATGCAATGATCATTGCATTGAATTTGATCCATAGGGTCTAAATATATTGTACGATAGCATAAATTATAGTCAAGCGTTATGACACTCGTTTAAACGTTGTTCCTACTCGCAGTGTTATTTTCATTGTTGCATAGCCCTCATTGTTCTGAAAGCATTTTTGATCATGATGTAGAGCAGGATGTTTTATTTTATTGTAGAGCCATATGTTATCGAAGATGTTTTTGAACACCGCAAACAAGTACTTAGCTTAAGTCCATGTGATTCCGATGATAAAACACTATTTATAATGCAGTTTGGTCTGAGTATGAGAGTTAGATTATGGTGCTTCTGTAGGCATTTGTGAAGATATTTATTTTATGAAGGACGTTTTAAGCAGACTGTTTCAATATTTCAACACACAATGTTAACACATTTGTTAAGTATTCACACCTTAAACTGTTCACCGCGCTTTTTACAGAGATTGTATTACATTTATCATTTATTGCCATATAAAAATATATGTGTTTTGTAGAGTTTGCAATGGACTACATTCGTAAACTATTTGCTTATGAGCGTTTTGTGTTTGTGTTACAGTGCCCGGGTTCCTTAATATTGGACTTTTAAGTTATAATTTTCGAATTATTGTTGTTTATCGACTAATAAACAACGATTTGGACCATAGGTGGGTAAGAATTATTTTGATTCGAACATTATTTGACAAAATAGTTTTGCAATTGTAATGAGAACTAAATTTAGTATGCTCCACTTAGAATCAAGACCACTTTTTGCGTTGTTTATTGGGTAGTTTAACAACGACAATTTTGGTCTTTGCCTATAGAACAAAAAAAGCGAGAATCATGTTAGAATTGTAAATAAAGGCAGCAGGAACGCCAATTTAGAGACTTCAAAATATCTTCAGTTTAGTCTAGTAACACGAGATGGGAATCGTAAATGTCTTATTACTGTGAAATTTTTGCGTTATGATTTATTGCATAACAATGAAAACAGAGTTCTAGTAATGGTTTAAAATGATTACATCTTTACTATAAAAAACTATATAAGTTGTTAATATAAATTTTGACATGAACTTTTCTCTTAAATGCACTTTAAATTTACATCTTCTTGGGACCTTTATGAATGTATTATGCAATAGCCATATTTTAATAGAAACAAAGCGAACTCCAGTTGCGACAGCAGGAGAGAACTCTTATTAGTAGCCCGAGGTCCTTTCTTTATGGCAAGTGACCAATTGCCAAAACAACAACATAGCACATCACAAAAACACATTACAAACAAAACACACATGAATAAAACTGGGGTCACCACCTTGGAACGGTCAATGCAAAGCATCGGGGGTTTAAACCGGTTTCATGGGCGCGAAACCTCACACTTAGCCCAGAATTCTTTACTTAAAAGGCACATGTACACAATAGACAACACGGAAACAAAACAGACAAAAATACCACAAAAATAAAAATGAATAACACGGGGGGCACCTCAGTTGAGACTAAGTTTGAGATTGAGAACTTTCGTAGGCATGGTGGCCTGTCCTTATTGAAAGCCGGTAATATTTTGTGTGTTGCGAAGTTTTTTAAGAAAATGTGTTTGTTTATACGAAAAAAGAAAGTGGGAACACTATATACTCGGAGGTGGAGAATCAGGGACTGCTTTGCACAGATTAAAATACTTTGAAAGTTTGAATACTGATGTAAAATTATTTGTGCTCCAATATAAATTAAGGTCAACTAGCCTGACACAGTGAGGCACCGTTTATACAACGGACATGTATGTATGTGTTACACACTTGTCATTTGCATTTGCGATGTGGTCAACTAGCACTGGCTCAAAAAGGCACATTTTTATATCGGTATATTTTTCACTGTACGCATGTGTTACGCAATATGCTCTCTATTGTTGGGTGTATGGCGTGTATTAAAATGTTATACATCTAAACTTACATTGTCACTTATTATTGTGTACTAATTTTGTTTATAAATGCCTTTATTTGACATTTGCGATTCCAATTATATTTGACATTATATTGTAATAAAATGTTTTACATATTAATACACACCGTGTTTGTTGTACATAGCGGACTTGCATTACGTATGATACCATATAAATATTTTTAAACGTTTACAGAACTTTCTGATGAATGTAATGTTGTGAATGGTACATATAGTGTTAACGTTATGTTCATGCTTTGACTTTTGGCATAACACATTGACAACAAAGAAACCTCTCCAAAGATATATATATAGAGTTAGGTATATCTATGTACATCAACCCCGGTCAACGTGTGCATTTTAAGCATTTTTTCCTCGCATTTTTCCTCGCATTAATATTACAAGCATATTAATAATTTTACTAAGACTTTATTTAAATTGAACATTTAAACTAAAGCATATAAATCACTTATTACAGAAATATGACATTGTGTATGCATATAACACGGATTATTGAATTCAGTGAAAGAACTGCATAAAATATGCATTAAAATATCGTGCGCCACCTTCTGTGTCTATGCCACAAACTGCTCTTTATTGTTATATACAATATCGTCCATTTTTATTATTCATTAAGAAATGTTATTAGATTGGGGTATGTCGTTGGTCGGGCGGGCGGCTTCAAACTGGGGTTTCCGCTCAATAACTCGACAAAGAATTGAGATATTTTAATGAAACTTCATACATAGATACATTATAGGAATACCTCGCTTGTAATTGCATATAGTTTGAGTGGGGGCAAGGTCAAGGTCACTGTTACTATAAATAGAATAAAACGCTGTCCGCTCAATAACTCGAGAATTCATTGAGATATTTGAATGAAACTTCATACATTGATACCTTATATCAATAGCTCGCTTGGGAGTGCATATGGGTGGGGTCAAGGTCACTGTTTCTAAAAATAGAAAAACGGTTTCCGCTCAATAACTCAATAACGACTAGAGGTATTTTATTGAAACTTCATACACAGATACCTTATATCAAGACCTCATTTGGGATTGCATACGGGTTGGGTGGGGTCAAGGTCAAAGTCACTGTTACTAAAAATAGATAAACGGTTTCCACTCAATTACTCAATAACGACTAGATGTGTTTAAACGAAACTTCATACACAGATACCTTATATCAAGACCTGGCTTAGGAGTGCATATGGGTTTGGTAGGGTCTAGGTCTCTGTTACTAAAAATAGTAAAACAGTTTCCGCTCAATAACTCAAAAACGAATTGAGCTATTGTAATGAAACTTTATACATAGATACCTTATATCGAAACCTTAGACCTTGCTTGGAATTGCATATGGGGTGGGTTAAGTCAAAGTCAAGGTCACCGTTACTAAAAATATAAAAATGGTTTCCGCTCAATATTTCAATCATGAATTGAGATATTGTAATAAAACTTCATATATAGATACCTTGTATCAAGACCTCGCTTGGGATTGCATATGGGTAGGTTGTGGTCAAGGTCACCATTACTAAAAATAGAAATATGGTTTCTGCTCAATAACTCGAGAACAAATTGAGATATTTAATGAAACTTCATATATAGATACCTTATATCCCTCCTCGATTGGGATTGCATATGGGTTGGGTGTGATCAAGGTCACTGTTACTGAAAATTGAAAAACGGTTTCCACTCAATAACTCGAGAAACATCTGATATATTTCAGTGAAATTTCATATAAAGATACCTTATATTAATACCTCACTTGGGATTCGTATGGGTTGGTAGTGGTCAAGAGAAGATTGACATTCAACTGTTGCAGTAAATGTTTATACATATTGTTTGGCCCTAATCCCGCTATATATAGTTTCTGTACATACAATTATTCTGTTGACATGAAACCATACTTAATCAGGTCGAGATCATATTGAAAACCTGGTTTCGTGGCATGGCCACGTTTCTAGTTTTATTATAGTGCCAACTGTTAGTTATTGCGTTCAAAAAATTTAGTGAATTTCCACCTTTCTTGTACTTTTTCGGGATATAAGAGCGCATTTCGAAGCCAGTTCTCGTGTAGTCGGTGTGTTAATGGTAATGAACTTGAAATTATTTATACAGCATACCAGTAATAGAAATGACGGTGTTCACAAGAGCTTTGCATGTCCATATCGGCGATTTATATAAGCTATTAGTTATTCGTCTTTCAAACTATGAATAAGTAAACATTCCATAGCTACTTATGAAATGTATGAGTTTAGTTTTATGTTGTACTGTACGAATAAACTTTTAAAAGTGTTTGGGTATAATGCAAATACTTTTAATAGTACTTGTGTATGTAATTGTGTGATGTGGTATTTCTGCTATTCAAGTTAAGGTCTATGTTCTTTAATTATAGTTAAAATCAATGACAATGGTAGAACGAAATTCCAGTGTCCGTTGTGTGGCAAGGCGTTCACCCGAAGACTTCACTTGGACAACCACGTGAACTCGCACACCGGGAACCGGCCGTACAGATGTGACCTGTGCAACAAACGGTTCACGCAGAAGTCTCATTTGACCACACATAAAGTGACGCATCTCAGGGAGCAGAATATCAACTTAGACATTTAGAGAATTCAGTCACAGGCATACTTAAAAATGACATAGACTAGTTTTTCCCCACAAGCATTTAAACTCCTTTACTTTTTATTGTTTATTGTTTACGGATTAATTGCCATTTATTAAGCTTCACAAAGTTTACCAAGTGCATTTGGCCTAAAATTGGTTAATTATTAATTACATGGTATCCCAGTGCAATAGACCGATCCGAGTTTTGCCACGAATAATTGAAACTACTCCCCAGCTATTGTTAAAGGATTACTTTCCATTCATCGACAATCTCAAACACTATCACGTGCTCATTTGAATATCACACTTATTATTCACGTGTCTTTTGTGTGAAACTATTTAACCGCTAAACACGTGATATTCACGTGCGATGATTGGATAATATTGCAGATTAATTTGAATATGATTAACATCTGTGGAACGTCTATAGTTGGATAAAACACTAGAATGCATATGATTGGCATAAGTGGAAACGTCTATTGCGATTGATTCAGTTTAGCGTATTTGTTGATGGGAACACGACAAATTAGTAATTTTGGAAAAATAATAACAACCACGAAATGTACACGTATAAAAAAGACATGCTATATGTTTGCTATTGTGTATTCGTTTCCTGAACATCTATTTGTAAGGATAATAAAATAAACATGTGACAGATTCCGGTTTTCTTGTGTGTTTTTTTGTAGTACTTTTGTTATGAGAATCCTGCAGATAGAAACCATACTCTAGCTTGATGTCTTTGAAATGACATCTAAACTAGCGAGTGAGCAATTGGCTGCCAAATAGCATGACGTTGAACCCTGCTTGACCTCATACTGACACTCAGTTGGTCAAAATGATGTTGTTGTAAACATTGTAATGTTTAGCTCAACTGAGCACAATGTGCTCGGAGAGCTATTGGTATTGGGGGACTGTCCTGCGTCGTCCGGCGTCTGTAATTCGTCAACAATTGGGCCCGTAGGCTCAATACAGATTTCACTTTTCATTCAATCTTTACCAAACTTTCCCAGTTTGTGTATGTCTGTGACCATAAAATCGCGAATAGGTTCGATAATGGGCCAGTTCAGACCAGGAACACCAGAGTTATTGTCCCCTTTTCATGAGAAAAAATGCAAAATGGGCTTTGTGCAACATACAGACTTCATATTTCATCTGAACTTGCCCAACTTGCACATCGTGTGTATGACCTGAAGATTTTAAACTAATCCAAAAATGGCCTAGATTGGGTACAAACACCAGAGTTATTGCCCCTTAATAGAAAAAAATGGACAATGTGGAGTATAGAAACTTCATTTATTGCCTAATCTCGTCCAAACTTGCACTGTTTGTGGTTGACCATAAGGTCTCTGTCAGTTATGCCCCATTTTTTGGTGACTAAACTTGCACAGTTTGTGTATAACCAAAATTTCGACGGGGTGCAGTGACGGGCCAGATAGAACTAGAAACTCCAGAGTTATTCCCCTTTTTACGCGAACATTTGCAAAAAATGGACTTTGTGTAACATAAAAAAATTATTTTTCATTTTATCAAATCCTGGTCAATCGTGCACAGTATGTGCATGGCCATAATATCTCATAATAAATCCAGGAACTACCCTGATTGTGCTATAAAGAACGTTACAGTTATTATCCCCCGTTTGTGAAAAACATATAAAATGGACTATGTTCAGGAAAGAACACTAGGGATGGTAACAAATAGTATTTCAGTAACCGGTCCATTGCTTTTGGTATTTAAGCTGCTTATCGGTAAGCTTAATACCATTAATACGACCTAAAACACAATTAAAAAGCAAATGATCTGTTTGACTGACTAGTCGTTATCGATGATAAACGTATCGCTGCCAGGTGTCTTTGTTGCTGTCACGTGCGACTGTTTTAATTATTGTTTTGCAATAATATGGAACAAAATATTGTATATGGAAATCAGCTGTATGTTTGAACCTCATGTGATTGTAAAGATTGGATGAAAGTCTGTGTTATGTAAGTGTGATTGAGCATGGTAAACATCACTGCTTGAGCCTTCTTCCCTACAGTTTCGACTGTATTGCCTCTATCAATTGCCAGGTGAAATAGGCCGGACAGCCATCGGTAGAAGCGCCTGTCGATTGCCATGGTAACTACAGAAGAAGGCAGGACAGACATCTGTATTGCGACTGTCGATTGGCAGATCAACAACAATAAGATATCTGTTTTATGTGGGTCATTTTGTAGGCGATGACATTCAGATGTCAGAGCTATTCTCTGTCTTTGGCCGTACTCGGGTGAGCGCTTTGGGCCATCATGGCCCTCATGTTATGCCAACTGACAATTTTAAAACGATTCAAAATTGTACAGAAAGTAACAGCCATAACGCTATATCATTTTTCAAAGAATGCATGCCCTAATCTCTAGTTAAACCGTTTTTCTGAACCTATTCATTTCTTCTTTTAATTTCGCTATGTAGTGGTACATATCTGTAAAAGCAGTCGTCGTGCTATTTCTTGTTGTTCTTTTTGCTTGGAAAAATAAAAACGACACGTGTTAGTGAACTTTAATATTTATCGCACTACATGCCATACATTGACGATGTATATAATGCTTATATTACTTAGATTTAAGGTATTTTTTAATCCGTTCCAACTTTATGTATGTGTTCAACGTATGGATTTATGGACATAATAAATATTATGAATGCACGTGGTATTTAGTACATGGCTAATTCTTACCCCAAACCACGACATTTAGAATTCCAAATAAATTTCTTAAATATAATGACAATTGTAAAACTCGATACTTTTTCCCACAGTGACCTTGAGTGCTGATCTGAGTGGACGTCAGAAGTTGTTCCACGCACCTTCTCTGGCTGCCGAAAGTTCTTCACGAGTCGGACGCAGCTGCAGATTCACACGAGGACCCACACGGACGAGAAGCCTCACAAGTGCCTCAACTGCGGCAAGGCGTTCGCCCAAAGCAATAACCTCTATCGTCATCTCAGGTAAATCAACCCTGAACACGTTAAACAACCAGTGCAAAGCAATGACCTCTATTGTCATCTCAGGTAAATCAACCCTGAACACGCTAAACAACTAGTGCTAAGCAATTACCTCTATCGACATCTCAGGTAAATCAACCCTGAACACGTTAAACAACTCCGGCAAAGCAATAACCTCTATCGGCGTCTCAGGTAATTAACCCTGAACACGCGAAACAACTGCAGCAAAGCAATAACCTCTATCGGCATCTCAGGTAAATCAACCCTGAACACGTTAAACAACTGCAGCAAGGCAATAACCTCTATCGGCATCTCAGGTAAATTAAACCTGAACACGTTAAACAACTGCACCAAGGCAATGACCTCTATCGGCACAGCAGGTAAATTAGCTTTCAACACATGTAACAACTCTTGCTAAGCAATAGCCTCTATCGGCATCTCAGGTAAATTAACTTTCAACACGTAAACAACTGCAGCAAGGCAATGACCTATATCGGCATCTCAGGTAAATTAACTGTCAACACGTAAACAACTGCAGCAAGGCAATAACCTCTATCGGTATCTCAAGTAATTAACTTTCAACACGTAAACAACTGCAGCAAGGCAATAACCTCTATCGGTATCTCAAGTAAATTAACTTTCAACACGTAAACAACTGCAGCACGGGCATTAACCTCTATCGGCATCTCAGGTAAATAAATTTTCAACACATTAAACAACTCCGGTTAACCAATAACTCTATCGGCATCTCAGGTAAAATAACTTTCAACACGCTAAACAACTGCAGTAAGGCACTAACCTCTATCGGCATCTCAGGTAAATTAACTGTCAACTCCGGCAAGGGCAATAACCTCTATCGGCACCTCAGGTAACTTAACTTTCAACACGTTAAACAACTCCGGCAAAGCAATAACCTCTATAGGCACCTCAGGTAACTTAACTTTCAACACGTTAAACAACTCCGGCAAAGCAATAACTTAACTTTTAACACGTTAAAAAAAACTGCAGCAAGTGCAATAACCTCTATCGGCACCTCAGGTAACCTAACTTTCAACACGACAACTCCGGCTAAGCAATAACCTCTATAGGCATCTCAGATAACTTAACTTTCAACACGTTTAACAACTCCGGCAAAGCAATAACCTCTATCGGCATCTCAGGCAACTTAACTTTCAACACGTTAAACAACTCCGGCTTAGCAATAACCTCTATCGGCACCTCAGGTAAAATAACTTTCAACACATTAAACAACTCCGGCTAAGCAATTACCTCTATCTCAGGTAAATTAATTTTCAACACGTTAAACAACTCCGGCTAAGCAATAACCTCTATCGGCACCTCAGGTAAATTAACTTTCAACACGTTAAACAACTCCGGCTAAGCAATAACCTCTATCGGCACCTCAGGTAAATCAACTTTCAACACGTTAAAGAACTCCGGCTAAGCAATAACCTCTATCGGCACCTCAGGAAAATTAATTTTCAACACGTCAAAGAACTCCGGCTAAGCAATGACCTCTATCGGCACCTCAGGTAAATTAACTTTCAACACGTTAAACAACTCCGGCAAAGCAATAACATCTGAAGGCACCTCAGGTAAAATAACTTTCAACACATTAAACAAATGCAAAGCCTCTATCGGCACCTCAGGTAACTGAACATTCAACACGGTAACAATTTCGGCAAAGCGTTTGCCCAAAGTAATAACCTCTTTCGGCAACCCCCGTAAATATGTCCCAATATACGTAGACATAGTTCGCGTTAATCGATAAGTTTGGTACAAACACTCATAATATAACCTGCACCATGAACCAATGCAACTATTAAATGAAACACTTTATTATAAACCTCGCCTTCTTAGAATCTGTAGTAAACATTACCATATGTAAGCATTACCATATGTAAATGTACTGTTCACATATGCCAGTGATGTACATACGTACGATCAATCAAAATGAACGTTTCTATTCTAAGTAAGGTACGCTTGCTCCGCCCCTTCTTAGACAATAAGATTTTATTATATATTGCTTTAACCAACTGTAACAAGGCGTTCGTTAAGGGCAAAGAAAAAACGAATTATATTAACTCAACATATAATGTAATGCTAATACGCACCATAACGACCTTTCCATTACATGTATTTACGCAGTACCAGTGCAAGCACTTTTTTTTTGTTAAAACATAAACTTTGACGTCCCAAGAAATAACTACCTCTGCAGGCACTGCGTGCAACTAGTCTCCGAAAATATCTACATAGACATCGTTCGCCCCCAAAAAACTATCGACATCCCGGGTAAGAAAACGTCAAGTACGTAAACGATTGTGAGAAGTCGTTCACTCAATAACTGCTTCCGACACGTCAGGTACCGTATCTTGGAGCATACGAAGACACCGTTAGCCCAAATCATCAACGTCCGTCAGCACCTTCTGGAATGCTAGATAACTGACCATTTGTTAGTCGTTGTAGCATATAACTGCCGATGATAATGTTTGGTAAGAATGAACAAACAACGACCATAAAATCTATGAGACATTTAATTTACAGGTATACATAATATACATTCTTCAGGGGTGGCAAAATCATATTTCGCCCTCTTTGTCCGTACAATTATTATATTGTAAAATCTAGCACAATTTTACTTACTTGTATGCTCTGTGACAAGTTGGGCTATACGAACAAATGATTTCGCCATCCCTGTTCTAGGACTGCAACATATCTTGGTATCATAACAACGTTATGAAAATAAAAGTAAAAACAATAGTTGTAATCCTACTCATAATCTTCACACTTTATTTTATGGTTAAACTGCAATATGCTTACTATATTCATGCAATAGTGCGTATTTATATTTGGAACAAGACGGTATCAACGCTTTTCTCTTCATACAATTTATTATGAACTGTATCATTACCGGACCAGGAAGGAGTGTGCGGGTTCCGTTGAAATACCACAAGATCTCCGGAGCTGTAGATACTGACAGTGAAATACCACAAGATCTCCGGAGCTGTAGATACTTACTGTGAAATACGACAAGATGTCCGGAGCTGTAGATACTGACAGTGAAATACCACAAGATCTCCGGAGCTGTAGATACTGACAGTGAAATACCACAAGATCTCCGGACCTGTAGATACTGACTGTGAAATACCACAAGATCTCCGGAGCTGTAGATACTGACAATAAAATACCACAAGATCTCCGGACTGTAGATACTGACAGTGAAATACCACAAGATCTCCGGAGCTGTAGATACTGACAGTTACACTTGTATCATTTATACTTTTATATGTCTTCTTTTGGACACCTTTTATTGAGTAAATTATCTTACGTAAAAAAAAACGATATCATCATTGTATTAAAATCTGTATTGCGTTTTATATGTAAATACAATTATTACACGAACAATAAATCTGCTGATATACATTTCAACTGTTTGTTTTGGTCTAGATTTTGTCGCTATTATAATGTTTGTATACAAGTGGCTTTCACTTGCTGTATTTGATCTAACAACATGATACTGTTGTTTTTAAACAAACTAATATTGAAAGGTGAAAGGTAAAAATTAATACGTATACATAGACACTAACATTTCAATATTGCAATTAAGTTCTGTACATTGGATTATTATCATGAGATGAAACTATACATTTGTGAAAATACGGGTTTGAAGTTCCATTTTATAAAAAGATAAAATATAAGATTACATTTAAGTGTATATTGCAGTTTTCATTGATTTCGCTATATAAATAGGCCAGTGACTAAGTGTAAATGACTCGAAATTGGTTCACCGAAGTGCGCAAAACATTCTTACATTTATGAAGTGGTAAAGCAGTACACGGATACAGTCATCAAATATGTGAACATAAAATGAAGCTGTTTAAGTGTAATCAATTAAAATACCGTTGAAGTCACTTACGTTGTCCACTTAATCAAAATCTTCATGACGGAACTAACATACATTCAACGGAAGCCAATTTAGTTGGTTTAGTGTAATCAAAATATCAATGACATCAATTACTTTGCAGTTTGAATCGTCCTCTTTCAGGCGGAACTATCCTTTATGTGTAGGATATAACAGGATCAGTACGTGTTGTCTTTTATATTATTTGGTACAGTAATGCCCAATACATGTTGTCCAGTACGCTTCTAAAACACAGTAAAGTTCAATCCTCTTCATCGTTTGATAACTGTTTAAAAAGCTATTGGGTAAACTACTAGTATAATTATAGCAAATAACAGAACATAGTATTCTATGTAACATTATAAACAGTTTGCTTTAGTTGCAATTTACGGAATCATGTCATCAATCGGAGAGGTCAGCAGCAAAGTTGGAGTAGATGTCGAAGCTTTGAATGTAGTCCAGAACACAGTCATGGCAGAACTGAAACTGCTCCTGTGAAAATACTAGTATCTTAATATTGTTTATACTAAGTCGTTAACCCACATACGTTTAATACATTCATTAGGCTACAGGTCTACTACAGACAGTGTAACGTTTATATTATCAACATGACTATTTCTACGAAAAGGTCCCCGAGCGGTCAACATCTGCACACACAAAAAATTTAGCTATAATATTGACACATATTAGAGGTTAACATTTGACATATAATAAAGGTTAAACTAAAGTACATATTATGGTCAAAGAGTTCACACATTCTGAGAATTGCTTTATATAGTTTAGGTAGTTTTTTTTTAATTCGACCTTTTCTTGTTCACATTCAGACGTCATTATTGTGAGTATCTTGTTTAACCATATTTTGCACATGTTCTCCCCACAAGCCAGAATAGCCATGTTCTCCTCACAAGCCAGAATAGCCATGTTCTCCTCACAAGCCAGAATAGCGCAGTCAGTTACAGCGCTGTCAATTGTCATTTGTTTCTACGACTCCTACGCTGTGATTTCTATACCTACTCTGTTGGTTTATTTGTTTGCTTTTTTATCAAAAAGCTCACACTATATTGAAATATTTATACTTTATTTATTCAATGTTTACGCCTTTGTATTACTAATTTCTATTTAACAATAACATTGACGTTGTTGTAGCCCATCACTTTTCGTTGACATAGTCCCTTTAAAATATTCATCAACTTACCGGATTAAGAATCGCACGCTGTCGTCTCGCCTTGACCTTTCTGACAGCGTTTACAACGCTTACTTCATGTTCCACTTCCATCTTCTGTAGCAGAGTTGCGACCACACAGAACAGGCCAGATTTACTGGCTCCGTCCCTACAGACCCGAATAGTGATACTGAATATTAAAGATCACCAAACAACAGCAGCTGTCAAGAATATATTGCATATTATGGGTATTTCAAGCTTCTGTGGCGAAAGAGTGGAGACTAAAGTACAGGTTAATATGCACCATTGGTGAGGAGATCATTTAAAAATCTCTTATGAAATAAAATGTGTTTGTTTTTATTTTTTTTATTTTTAGCCGTATTCAACAGTATTTCGGTCATATAACGGCGGTCAGTTAACCTACTCACACTTTTCCTGGGTAAGCTGGTTTACCAGTACTAAGCGCACATACTTGTGACAGTAACTGACAACTGCCCTACTTGAATCAGAGGAATGGCCGAAGAAATAATTTCATGACCAATCCCCACACAAGTCATGTGGCCGGGCTGGGAATCGAACCCGCAATCCTCGTATTTGTAGTCCAGCTCTCTACCAACTGAGTTAGCCGGCCCGGCAAATAAAATGTTATAAGCCTTTTTTGCAAATCCAAATATATTAAGAAATGAATTTGTCAATATTTAGACAATGTGTGGAGTACAAGAATCGATAATAAATTAATAATACTCCTAATAATGACAAGTATAAAACATAAAAATGTCTTTTATACAGATAAACGGACACAATAAAATGAAATACTGTAAAAACAAGTGATCCTAATCAAAATTTTAGAAGTATATTAACCGTATATATTAAAGATAACGAGCAACCTCCGTGCATGTGATTGATAAGCTGTTCATATTCTTACATGCAGTGTATGATGACGGGTCTATCCGCGTTGGTATTGGCTGTAACCACGTCTACTTCAGCAATAAACCGGCGGAAGGCGGAAGGAGAATTTGGAATATTTTGTTCCGTGTTCCAGTCTGTGAACTCGAGATGCGTTATAGACATCTCTCTTTCCTACAGTACAAACAACAACACATTACGTTCAGTGAGCTGTAATATGCTGCATGTGGCCGTCCATAATTCTGTCGTCATGTGTAGCATGAGAAAGCCCAATGTTAAGAATATGGTGATGCCCGATAAATGTCAACAGTACATTGATAATATATGTACACGATCTATTCTAACTTTAATCGCTAAGCGGTTCGTCTATGTGTTAAGCTCACTCGACAATGTATCACCGTTATGTACATGACGCTATTTGACATATTTAATTATACTTTTAAGTGAATTGTTTACAGATTTTCTATTGGTGCCAATGAACGTCTTAACTGGACAAATTAAACCGTCTGAACTAAAAGCTAAAGTATTATAACAATAAAAGCATACAAAAGAAGAAGAAAAAGTTATTTCACCGATTAAAAGTCGGACGCCCTACCTCTCGGGTCATTCTGACGCGCTACCTCTGGGGTCATTCTGATTTATGTACTTATCCGCGTATTTTTACTTATAATAAGTTAATCTCTGGTTATCAACAATTTCAACGAAAACAACATAAATATTCCATATTTGTAATTTTAGCCATTTCAACTGATAATAACTCATCAATAAAACTCTATTTCCAGTATATTTCTATGCAGGCGAGCTATTTCGCTCCTTATATATACTGCTGTTTAAGTTTTGGAATCTGTGCCAAAAAGTGGAAAATTGTCAATTCGTCACTCTGCGAACAGGTCCCTTATTGTACCTAAATATTCACACGCTGCGAAACCATGTATTGGATCTATAAAGAGAGAGTGAGAGAGAGAGAGAGAGAGAGAGAGAGAGAGAGAGAGAGGGAGAGGGAGAGAGGGAGGGAGAGAGAGAGAGAGAGAGAGAGAGAGAGAGAGGGAGGGAGGGAGGGAGGGAGGGAGGGATGGAGGGAGGGAGTTCTACGAGACAATATAAATAAAATAAAAATATGAAATAATAAAATAAAAATAAGTAAAAGAAGCACAACATGCATTGTATTATTTCTTATAATATAAAATTACCATCTGACTTGTGCGATGTTCAATTGCTAATGTGCGTTTGATCCTGTACTCGTTGGCCTCTGGTTTGGAACAGCGGACGCTGAATATTCCCCTCTTTAACACCTGATTGTCCGCGGGAAAATAGACACCGACGTCCTGTAATTACGTTCGTTGTGAAGTTGTATACACTGATGGGGGAAACGTACTTACAAATATATCAAACATGCCAGAATAAGAATAAGAAACAAAATAAGCAGCAGTGTGCAGTGCGTTTCAAATAGCCTTTAAAACTATACCAAATCTTTTGATAACAACGTTTCAAACCGCTTTGCTTGAGGTCAGTTGCGAATTTTTTTTTACAGTGCTTATATAGCGTTTAATGGACTGTGATATAAATTACGATGATACTAGTTGTGTTGTGGAGTATGCGACTGAGAAATAAACGAGAATTGGCTAAGTCTAATTCATAAATGAGAACAAATCGCATCGCGGATCTTACTGAAGGAACATCTGATTGAGAAACTAAACTTACCTTTGTGTGTATCGATGTTGTCTCGAAACTGACAATGCACACACAGTCTGTTTGGACAACTAACGCGAGGAAATCTGTGACTGTGGTTGGAAGCGGTGTCTGGGCAAGGATGTACTTATTCATGGTCTGGAAACTCTGACACGGGAATGAACAAATATAAACACGGTGGTATTTGTCCAATGTAAACACACGCCATCGACAATAAGCTTTCCAAATGGTTTATAACTCATGACAACATATAATAGCTCTAAAAAATAACGTATATTGTATGCATCGTATACTTACGTTGACGAAGACAGCATTAATATAGTCCGAACACGCTGGTGTCTTGTTAAGGTAAATTCTAGGCCGATGTTCATCACCTGTGAATTGTTGTGAACACTTAAAAGCCATTATACAATTATATGATTACAGTTTCAATAAATTAATTGAGATTCAAGAGGCACCCAATACGGCTGCGTTAAAATAGACTATAGTACCTGGGATATCAGACCCGTCTCTGTTTTTGTCATCGAGTTTGGCGTTTCTTTTTACTGCCTCGGTTGTCTGCATTGAGCCGCGTTTTGTTGTCCTTTGCAATTGCTATAAAATAGCATTTGAATAATGTCATTTAGCGCGTTAAACAGAACATGTGTACCTGCCATTTCCATTGCAAACCTGTTTATTCATTGAATCAGATACATTTAATACAGATTCGAATTATTCATATCCGTCATTGCTTTCCATTTGTATTTATATCTTTACAAGATTTAAAACCGATTAACTTACGTGGAACATGTGCATGATTTGATCCTTTGGTGTCCTGTCCATGTATGACTGGAATCGTTCGCCGGCCACAGGTTTGCAGTCAAACGTGAGAGAGTGGACGACTGCGTGGTGAAGATACTCATACTGCCCCTGGAATGCATCAAGAATGTTACAAATATAGGAATAATGAAACTCCAGAGACATCACCAGGAGAGAAACCCTTATTACCATCCGCTACAAATCATGGAATATGATTCCATTTCTTACACCTTTTCTGGTGTAGTGGGTAGTGCATCTGGTTTACAGTTAATGTGTTTGCAATAATTATTATCTTCTATACTATAAAACTTTGTTTATGCCAAACAGAATTGGCCAAAATGAAAAATAAAACGAGGCAAATTAGTCTTACCAATTGAAAAATATATAGATATTGAAGTCCATGAAAATACATCGTATAGACATGTGAAGACATTTGTTTAATGTGTTTGAATACCTACCACAGTTTGCACCATGCTTGGTCTGTTCTGGCGCATGTTCAGCACACAGCCTGCTATATCTACCGCACCCTCTTCTTCACCCTCTTTGGTAAGGATATCGAGAGCGATATACGTGCCGGTTCGCCCAATCCCCGCACTGAAAGCATGCAGACGTAAGGTTCATGTGTGAAACGCTATAACATGGACCTGAACACTCTTTTTCATACCAAAATAATGCATTTAACTACTTACTAGCTGGCTGGCCCTCTATGTCCTGCCTAGCTCCCAAACTTGCTCCCGTCCTCTCTCTTTCCTCCAAACACATCCCCAGAATAATTGCCTACCTCCATCCATACCTTCCTCACTCAATCACTCACTCACCCTCACTCACTGTACCTGCAGTGTACGAGTACGGGCCCTCCAAGTGTTGCTGGAGCACGTATGACTTTCTGCCTGAATTCAATGATCGACGTAACGTCCTCTGGAACGTCTTTATCAGGCCAAGATGTGAAATGTAAGTGGTTCAAAGTCCTCTGCTCCTTGTCCTGTATTAAGATGTACACTTTCTTATACAAATAACAATGTTTCAATAACCATTTACTCATAATACTTGTTTTAAAGACTGCACAATGTCGTGTTTTAAACAATGAACAATTATTTAGAATGCATCTTGAAAAAAATGTTTATATACATGGACATAAATATTTGATGTTTTGATTCGGGTTTGCTATTAAGATTTAAAAAAGAATATATGAAGCGTTCTGGTATAACGTATTTGTAACAAGAATAATTATCATACCTTAACGACAGTAAATGTACGTCTTGTAAATTCAGCATATTCGTCTTCACTTTGACATAGGACCCGGATGTCGCCGTACATTTGACTCGCACCTGCATTTGGCCAGTACTGTTCGCACTTGTCTGTCTGCAAACGGACCTCCACTTTAGAAATATTGAAACAATACTATCGGTGTTCATAAGATAAGATTTATTTTACGTCGGAAAGCCAAAAGAAAACAATATAAGATCACACGAGCTTGTTAACTGACGGATACAGATAATTATTTAGTTTTTATTGCGCGTTATATAACTTTTCAGAGGTGTATGTATCGTTCATTTAGGTTTCAGTACTTCATTTACTTTAATTGAGTTACAATAGTGTAATAATTATGTTTTCTTCATTCATGTGTCAAGATGAATTGTGGATTTTTACATGTACGGTAATGTCGTTACACACATATGTCGAAAGCCGTTATTTAAAGATATTACCAAGTACATGTTTACAAATTACATGGTATATATAGACATTAGAATAGGTTCTTTAGCTATTTAATTAATACCACAAACATGTTAATGCCGTCGAGTACATACCCCTTCTTCCACCAGATTTGTTACCATGACGATTTTCTCCACCTTTTGTTGCCACACCATTCTCCAGAAAGCACCAAAATCGCCAAGCTGTTTCGACATCGGGCCTTATACCAGATAAAACTACTTACATAATGTGTAGCACATGCATTTAGGAATACATACACAATTATACAACTGAATAGCAGTATAGTAGATTTTAAAGATTATTCGTGTAAACAACCAGAAAACTTAACACAAACATAAAGTAATCTTATATTAAAGGAAAGGTTTCTAAATACGAATAAAGAGCATTATACATATCTGTCATATGAATGTTTAGTGTTAGTTTGAATATAAAAAAGGAGAAACTTGTGCCGCATCAGCAGAAAACAAACGATTTTTACATCACACGGCCTTTATTTCAGGAGAGTGACCAACTGCCATGACAACACCTCGCAATACGAACAATATAAACCAAGCACAAACACTTTATTTTACCTAATGTGGCTATGTATTCGTTTCGTCTTTTGTAACCCTGGAAACGAAAAACACACAACGAAATGTTCTAACGGTTTAAGACGGTATACGTTAGAATATTATCATAAGTTTGTTATATACTAGGAATGTAATCTGATTCAAACACAACTACTGTAGTACGTAAAGAAAACATTTCCGGGTTACTCAAATATTCTTATTCAGTTGTTATATGAGCCTAAAGATAATTTTCGACATTTTGTATACATTATTAAAAGTCACAAATGTACAATTTTCATAATATCAAAACACCATTTACACATTAAATATTCCCGGTTTAATAATATAATGACAATAGTTTCAAACTACTTTATTTTATAATATATTTATACTAAATGTTTGTATATTATACAGTTAAATAATATGCACGAAAACACATCTTTTTTCAACATGGACCAACATCTTACGTCAATAAAACTGGCGTTTATGTAGTCCGAGTCCCCACCCCGGACCTTCACCCTGTGGTCGTCATCTGCAAGAAGACCAAATCTGCAAGCGTTCAGTCAATGTGGAATAAAAAAGAAACACCGCGTGTTTGAAAGGATTGTAGAACGTGCTTTCAACGTTGTTGTGCAAGTGATTATATCTGTGTGTATTGAATAAAGATACACACTTATCTTTAGTGAATCTGTTTATATATTTGAGCAATGAGCAAAGTCATTGATCTTTCATTGGTTAGTAAGGTGCACGTTTTCTCATCACGTTTGTTTTAATGACAAACTTATGGTTTTAAAAAGTAATATTGCGTTTTGACAAAGATAATGTCCTACATACATGGATAAATGCCTTTGTATCTATTTTTTGCGATGTTTTCCTTCATTTGGGAAACCTGGTAGTCTTTCAGCAGTCCATACGGGAGTTTCTGAAACAAAACGACAAACCAGTAATTTACAATATCGATTACCGAATGTCGACAAAAACGCGCGAAATGTAACCAATCGAATCATCGTGCCAATGAATGTTTTCCAGATGTACATTAACAAGAAGATAGAACTGTACCTCAAACTCGGTTTCGAAGTACTCCATATTCTTCGACAACACGAACTTCTGTAGTTCTGCTACTGGTATTTTGAATTTCTTCACTTCATTGGCATTGTTGTAGTACACTCCACCGTTCTCTTCGAATCTGAGTGCATGCTGACGGGCAATGTAATCCAATTCATCTAGTGATCAAATAGTATATGCGTTTCCGTCTTGATTTCCAGTTCAATTTCAGCCTTAATGTAATTATACTATTTCACATTTTCGAACAGAACATAAGTTCACAATTCAAATAAATGGTATTGCCATGAGCGCAAGTATAGTAAACTGAAATACGTGGTAATAATAACATTTAAATGATGTGTGTATGTACTGGAAACGAAGACAATTCCGTGTTGAAACATGCATTTTCTTTGAATCGATTTGTATAATTACCAAATCATGTATGCACAGGAATAGCAATTGTTCGCGTAAATTAAAACAATCGACAACGATCGTCCTTATTACGACTTACCAATCTCTAAGCTGTCTTCTGCAGCTGATGTGATTACCTCCCTTTTCAAGTTCCGGTCGGCACGAGTGTTCGTATAGACAGGATTTTGCACGCGTCTGGCCGCGATATCGGCGTTCGCAGGAGGCGCATTTTCATACACATAACCTGTAGATTCTTAGTGAAAATGTAAGAGTATTCTTCGGAATTAATTTGCCTTTACGATTTATAATGAAAAAGGTATACTTAATATAGAAGTGTTCATGTACATTAATGTTATAATATTACTATACCTTGCAAGTCTTGCACTATCTTCATATATATTTAGCATTCACACGTAGTGACATGAACACATTCAATAGTGCAAAAACGATACCCAATACATTGAACTCACCATCTTGCGTTACAGAGGCATAAACGGGAGCCAACGAGTCCACGGCATTGTGTGAGGTTTCTTGAAGAACAGCAGGCTTTGGTTCACGATGTCTACAGAAAAGGTGAAGGTAATAGCGTAGAAACTATATTATTATTTTAAGTAGTAGTAGTAGTAGTAGTAGTAGTAGTAGTAGTAGTAGTAGAAGTGTTATTTGTATTAATATTATTATTAATAGTAGTGTTATTATTACTAGTGGTAGTAGTAGTAGTAGTAGAAGTAGAAGTAGTAGTAGCAGTAGTAGTAGTGGTAGTAGTAGTGGTGGTAGTAGTAGTAGTAGTAGTAGTAGTAGTAGTAGAAGTAGTAGTAGTAGTAGTAGTAGTAGAAGTAGTAGTATTAGTAGTAGTAATAGTAGTAGTAGTGGTGGTGGTAGTAGTAGTAGTAGTAGAAGTAGTAGTAGTAGTAGTAGTGGTGGTGGTGGTGGTGGTGGTGGTGGTGGTGGTGGTGGTGGTGGTGGTGGTGGTGGTGGTGATCGTGGTAGTGGTGGTGGTAGTAGTAGTAGTAGTAGTAGTAGTAGTAGTAGTAGTAGTAGTAGTAGTAGTAGTGGTAGTAGTAGTAGTAGTAGAAGTAGCACTTTGCTTGTTTTATTAATAGGCAATTAGCATTAAACGTACATGTATGTCAGAAACGGTATCAGTGGAAAACACACTACAGCAAATACGGCGCGCTGTGTTTATCCTATTATTCACTGGAGAGTACTCACCTTCTACGAATGAAGATAAATATTCCGATGACCACAATGAGAGCAACAATTACAGCAGCGGCAACCCCTCCACCAATGGCAGCTGCTGGTACTGTGTCTTCACTACTGTCCTGCTTCAAAGCTGTATGAATAATCATATAGCTGATCATACATAGGAGTACGTGTGTGTATGGTTATGTTTATAATGTTGACATGTCTTAAAGTTCAATAAAGGAGGACTGTTGATATTGAAATAAAAACAACAACTAAGGGATTCGAACACGCAAATACAATTCATTATTTGAGACTTAAGTATACAGCTCGTGCCTTGTAAAATTGATTGTACCTTCCATGCAACCGTCGCCAGTAAATCCTGCACTGCATCCAAACAAGCAGCGCCCTGTGTCAGGTGAACATCGAGATTCATTCCCACCACGGACACAGTTTGTTGGACATGGCGTGTCACATGATGGGCCAAAGTAGTTTGAAATACATTCGTTTGTGCAAGATCCGTTCATATGACAGGTTGCATTGATACAGTTGTTACTGCAAGGCATGTCACATTCACTGCCAAAGAAACTCGGAGATGAGCAGATCAAACACTTCCCGCTGTTCTGATCGCACAGTGAGCAATTTGCTTTGCACTTTATGTCGCACTTGTGATTCCAGTAACCTTGTTGGCAGCCCTTTTCACAATCACCATTTGAACGATTACATTTACCCTCCGAACAAGATGCGGAACATGGGATACATGTTCCGTTGGTATGAGGGTAATATTTCCCATTGCAGACTCTACATGTAAACTTATTGGACGTGTCTCCAGTACATACCTTACACATTGAGTCTTTGATTGTACAGCTATACATGCAACTTGCCCCATAATAGCCATCCTTACATCCATGTGTACAACGTGCACCCGACGAACAAATGGAATGTTTACAGTTGCTGCTACATGGGCAACAGGTGTATCCGTCCGGATAGTACGTAGAATTTGAACAAGACCAACATGGATGAGACGCGCACAAACCGTTTGAACACTGACATTGAAAATACGGGTTTGAAAACCTCGGTTTACATGATGTACAATTTCCGTTACCGTCGCAATTTTGGCAAGTTTCAGGACAGTGTTTCTCACACATCGAACCGTAATTGCCACTGATACATGTAGGGCAGTGTTGCGACGATGTGCAGTTGAGACAAGTGTTCGGACACTGATTCTCACATTTCGCTCCATAAAATCCTTGTTTACACCCATGTGTGCATTCGCCAGTGTATTGTTGACACGTGTCGTAGAGACATCCCGAGGGACATGTACCGTAACAGTCATGACCAAAGCTACCACTCAAACAAGGTGAACATGAGGCGGACTGTTTATCACATTGTTTATATTCACAATTAGAACTACAACTCCATTGGCAGTTAGGCCCATACAATCCGGTTTTGCATGAAATACAGTCAGATGCGTTCTCACACGAATTGCAATTGGGATTACATGGAGTGTTACAGTCCGTACCATACCACCCATCTATACACGTGTCACACAGTACGCCAGTCAAGTTTGGTTTACAATTACACCGTCCTGTTTTTGAATCGCATAAACCTGAACATCCTTGAGAACAGTCTACATTGCAAAGGCTGCCATATTTTCCAATTACACATGTATCACACATATTGCCTGTAAAATTTGGTTTACATGTACATGATCCGGAACCTTTATCACAAGAACTATTTCGGCAACCTGTTGAACACGATATCGCACATTGTTTACCATAGAATCCATTCTTACATATATTGCAATTGAGCCCGTCGGTGCAAGATATGCATTTGTCACTGCATGTATAGCAATATAACAACCGACTATAATACCCTTGCATGCAGTCAGTGCATTCGTACGCTCGTGTACAAATACATCCTCTGTAAGAACAATTCTTACAATATCCGTAATCGTCCAAGTACGATCCCTCATCACACTTGCATCGTCCGGTATTACTGTCACATTTCTGACATCTGTTGGCGCACACTAATGTACATTGACGTCCCCAATACCCGTCTGGGCAGCCGTTCGGAGAAACTACAAATAGTCAACGCATTTGCAACCCTAGTTTATACACCTGCACTTCTGTTAAAAATAAACCTATTCGTGTGTATATGCACTAAATAAGTCGGTAACTAGTTAAACAAGTAACGTCAATATACCAAAGCGATTCGAACTTTCTTAACGCGAATAATAATAAACACAAGAAAGCAATGAAAAAAGTACTCACATCGGAAAATTGATTTTATAAAGTGTTCACTTAACAGTCTGAAGTCTAACATATTCTACCTTGCACGACAATCGGTATCCACAGGCAAATAAAGTATGTTGTCTTCATCGTAATCTCGCAAACACTTTCCTAAAATATAGTGCGAACAGCAACATTAATTTGCTTTTCATATTTCGTTACATACCTGCATAAAATAATCGTCTTTAATTGCACTGCGTCATGGATATTTATAGTCTAATGTGTTTGTTACTTTTCAATCGCAGTTGTGCACAAGTTAAAGCGACCAATCGTAGTTCCGATGCGATCCTAATTAGAAGTAATTTCGCTGTCCTTAATCGAATTAAATATATGACAACATGACACAAATTTCGATTTTGTTTGAGATATAAAATTATAGTCTACACTCGAGATTATTTGCGTTAAGTTGGCTCTCAATAATCTTAATTGCTGCGTAAACTATTTAAACATAACTTTCATTCTTATTTAATTCTTTGTCGGATTTAAATGCAGCAACACTCATAGCCCGGTCGTATCAATAAAACCTACTGATGGTTGGAAACGATGTAGAAACCAATATGAACAATAGTATACTTACACTTTGATAAGAACATCCCCTCTGTCAGTAAATTCAGTACAAATTATTGTCACTTCCTTTTAGCAATAATGCAAGTTTCAGGAGTTATAACAAAAATCTCTGCTTGTATATTATCTTTTATTTTCTGAAACACAAACACATGTAAGAAAACATCTCATCATAATAAATTTATAATTTACAGAGCCGCTAATTATTTCACTAGTGATGTAACGCAACACATTTGTACAATCAGAATTTAGAATGTGGTGAAAATATACAAAATGTTGATTATTGATCTTACCTAAAAGGTATTTCAAAATACAAAACAGAAGGTCAGCCAACTTAACGTTGAAAACAGAATTTCTGAACCATAAACTGAACATCCTATTTCCGCTTCGTTGAGGACATGTTTTCAACGTCCGCGTTCTGATTCATCAGATGTATATGTAATTATTAAAGCACGAGTAACAAACGTTTATGAATTATTGAAACTTGGTGAAGAATTAAAAAGGCGTACACTTTATATCTTATGTATGTATTTATATAATGCATGTATTTATTTTCTACACGTACTTATTTGCATAATGCTTTTGTATACATAGTTTACATCCAAAACACAAACACACACACAAATGAAGATACTAAAATCAGTCACGGAAGTTGAAAACACTTGTTAAGATCCTGCTCGCAGTGGCGATATTTACTGCGCATGACATGTGGTGTAACTCAGGTTTATTTCAATAACCTAGCTTCGTTAGGAATTCATACCGCATTTGATTTGTCAAATTGACAACGTTTAAAATACTCAAGTACAAAGGTCAAAATAGATTGAGAAAGCATGTTTTCTACGATGATCACAGAGATTTACTTTCATTAATACTTAGTAATGATATCACTGTTAGTGTATAATAACTGTTGTCGTATCATATATCATATCCATTTAAATTATTTATCACTATTTCTCTTACAATTAATTGGCATAACCAGCGAAACTACACTCACATTGGTCTATAACTCCAACTAAATCAGAAATGCACAGATTGAAATGTATTAAGTTTAACACTTATTTTCAACTTTTTTAGCTCACCTGAGCACGAAATGCTCAGAGAGCTATTGGTAAATGGGAAATGTCTTGCGTCAGGCGTCCGTCGTCCCTTATTCATCAACAATTGGGCTTGCGGACGCGATAGGGACTTCACTTTTCCTTAAATCTTGACCAAACTAGCACACTTTGTGTATGACCATGAACTCTTGGCACAGTTCGATAATGAACCAGATTGTACCAGGAACACATTCAGATATCGGAGCTGATCTATGTCATCGCCTGTACTCATGTGAGCACTTTGGGTCATTGGTTATTTTTTTTTAATGTTTATCTCACACTGGTCTGTTTTGTATTTTTTAAATTAAATTAGTAATAAGTAGAACATGTCTGTTGGAACGCACCGCGTGTCAAAGCCTTTCCTAGTCGTGCCTAGTGTACACGTGTGTAATGTCTTTATGTTGCTTTTTGTTTGTGCCTTTTTGCTTGCTTCTCGTAATGACAAACAAACTTACGTTTCATTTGCTTTTATTTACATACATAAATACGTATTGTGCAACAAAGCAAGTAACACATTGTATTGTCATATTGCATTACTATCTGAATTTTTATAAATAACCTGAGCTCTATTGGAAATGTTAAAGCCAATGAAGTAATCAAAGTCTTACAATTATGAATTTCCTTATTCGTATTTCTTGCACGAAAACGGTTTAATTATATAACAACATATTGAAAAGAACTATGAACTGAATCTGCGTATTGCTATATACTTAGTACTACTTTGATCACCATGGCCACCCATACAGTCATGTAAAATAAATTACTGAACTTTAGAATCGTTTATGTATATGTTTACTTCATTTTATGTCCGGCCGAACAACACATTTTTGTAACTAACCTAGAATATGATTTTAAAGGGCGTTTGATTATAAAATTATTGCGAGGGAGCATACCTCATGACCTCCTAGGACATTATATTTTGTTTTACTAAAGACGCACCACTGTAAACAGTGAAACGTATAATGGACTTAACATTCAATGGATTTCAAGTTGTGTGTGCAGTAATGTTTAATGTTCAAACAGTTGCTTTCTGATGGTAAGCGAACGCCTAACAGATATTATCGTGCTGATAGAGGCTTCTTTTGTGTGATTTGTTTTTTTTTCTGTACAAACATTTATCCGGCAATAAAATATTTAGAGACAACTTTCTTGCCGAAATTTAACATATTAACCGCCATGTTTAAAGGCTTAAAGAATTATTCAAATCTTGTGGCGGCGAAAAACAGACATGCTGATAATTTTTATAAACATACACAAAGGCGCTATGATTGGAAACTAACATTTTATTCGCGTGCCGGTATATGTTTTAATTAAAATACTAATTATTAACTGACTTTCTGAAATAAAAACTTAATGTCCCTTATTTTCAACTACGTTATGGTGACATATTGGCCCGTTAAGCAGGGTGTAACTTGACTTAATATTGTGTTCAGCTTAAACATTCTGTATATTAAATACACATTTCACGTTCATAAAAAAATAGTTACTTAATAGCAAAAAATGAACAACAACAGGAATACAAAGACAGCGAATTGCTGGCAAAACAAAAATAAACAACACAAAAAAACACAGGCTCACATGTGTACACACATACAGTCGGTCTATACAATGACTGCTGGAACCATCCTTCCAATTTTAGAAGCCGAGGTTGAAGCTCTGCCGTGCTACCGATCTTGCCTTTCAGCATCGCCCTAATGTCTCAGTCACACAGTCCCGATTTTTAGTGCCGTTCTTGAGACACACTGCGTCCCGAATCAATTATGTCAACATTCGGTACAATATACTGAGATTCGGGGCTCGAAATTTAATTTTTGATCATAAGATCGAATATATCCAGACATCGTCCAGATAGCGTTTTGACAGCGTTCCGATTCTCCTGAATGCGATCCGACAGTTTTCCGACAGCTCCCGACGGCGTCCCGACAGTGTTTCGACATTCCCGGCTGTGAGATTATTTGTATTGTTGCGCTATCGGGATGCCGTCGGGAGCCATAATCGGGAATGTGTGACTGCAACAATAGTGCATGGCCGTTCATGCTAACATGTCCCGATTATTTCCGATTCTCCGGACAGCGTACCGACAGCGTAGCGACACTTCCAGACAGCGTTCCGACGGTGTCCCGACATTTCCGACTTTGTTATTATGCGCGGGCCCGGTCTAGGGGAGTTCGGCGACAGGGCCCGAGAGCGGACATGCAGGCAGGCGGGCGGCCGGCCGGCTGGCCGTCGTCTCGAACAGCTCGGTGGATAGCGCGGGCCAGGCCTGCCTAGCGGGGAGCTCGACGACAGGGCCCGAGAGCGGGTTAGGCAGTCAGCCGCTCGTCGTCTCGGGGAGCTCGCTGGGTAAGCGCGGGCCCGGTCTAGGGGAGCTTACGACAGGGCCCGAGAGCGGGCAGGCAGGCAGGCGGCCGGCCGGACGGCCGTCGTCTTGAACAGCTCGGTGGATAGCGCGGGCCAGGCCTGCCTATCGAGGAGCTCGACGAGTGGCCTGCTGGCCGCCGTGGTCTGCGGAGAGCGCGGCTGGCAGCCGGGGCTGATAGAACGGCGGGGGTGTAAGTGCAGCTGAAGAGATAATCGTTCCTATATATAAGGGACAATATGTGAGCGAGGCGGTCTCGCGGGGACAGTCCTGAAGGCTCGCAGGCAGGCAGCCGGCCGTCGTCTAGGGGAGCTCGGTGGATAGCGCGGGCCAGGCCTGCCTAGCGGGGAGCTCGACGACAGGGCCTGACAGCGGGTTAGGCAGGCAGCCGCTCGTCGTCTCGGGGAACTCGCTGGGTAAGCGCGGGCCCGGTCTAGGGGGGCTCGGCGACAGGGCCCGAGAGCGGACATGCAGGCAGGCGGGCGGCCGGCCGTCGTCTCGAACAGCTCGGTGTTTAGCGCGGGCCAGGCCTGCCTAGCGGGGAGCTCGACGACAGGGCCCGAGAGCGGGGTAGGCAGGCAGACGCGCATCGTCTCGGGGAGCTCGCTGTGTAAGCGCGGGCCCGGTCTAGGGGAGCTCGGTGGACTTGTGCTTTTTTTTCGCATCCAACACACACGCACGCACACACACACACACAGTCAGTTGCCTGATTGTGTGTTGTTTGTTGTTGTTCGCTCTCGCAACGAACACGCATCAACAACTTTATGGTCTACGGGAGACTACTCGCACGCAGTGGAACCCGGTGTGTCGGTCCCGCTGAAGAGATGTGAAATGAATATGGAATGAGTGAGAATAGATACCTTTGGTCCGATAGTAGTATAAGGGAGACTACTCGCACAAAAAATTTGTATCGATGTCGGGACGCTGTCGGGAGCTAGAATCGGGAATTTGTGACTGAGGCTTAATGCAAAGATGACAGAAAGCGAGGTCTTTCGTCTGAGAAGAATTTTTTAGAAAAAAAAAAAAAATATGCAGAATTTGAATTGATGGACTGAAAATGAACTCACAGAAAAACATCCAATCTTTTCATGCCTAAGTCTGTATTGTGAAAAATATTTATTTCCATTATTAACATTTATTGGAAACGACACAAACACAAGCACAAACAAAAAACTCAAACTCAGAAATTGGGTCTGATGTTACTTTTACCGACAGATAGTGGTCCGCCAGTAACCCGTGGTTGCAATAGAATGCATAGTTTATAGTTAATAGCATCTGTATCGTATTTCGTGTGGTTGGGCAGTGTTACAGGGTGCGCTGCGGTTCGTGTGGTTGGGCAGTGTTACAGTGTGCGCTGTGGTTCGTGTGGTTGGGCAGTGTAACAGTGTGCGCTGTGGTTCGAGTGGTTGGGCAGTGTTACAGTGTGCGCTGTGGTTCGTGTGGTTGGGCAGTGTTACAGTGTGCGCTGTGGTTCGTGTGGTTGGGCAGTGTTACAGTGTGCGCTTTGGTTCGTATGGTTGGGCAGTGTAACAGTGTGCGCTGTGGTTCGTGTGGTTGGGCAGTGTTACAGTGTGCGCTGTGTGTCTACACAAGCAGTTTGCTTGGCATTTGTATCGTGGTTCGTGTGGTTGGGCAGTGTTACAGTGTGCGCTGTGGTTCGTGTGGTTGGGCAGTGTTACAGGGTGCGCTGTGGTTCGTGTGGTTGGGCAGTGTTACAGTGTGCGCTGTGTGTCTACACAAGCAGTTTGCTTGGCATTTGTATCGTTGTTCGTGTGGTTGGGCAGTGTTACAGTGTGCGCTGTGTGTCTACACAAGCAGTTTGCTTGGCATTTGTATCGTGGTTCGTGTGGTTGGGCAGTGTTACAGTGTGCGCTGTGTGTCTACACAAGCAGTTTGCTTGGCATTTGCATCGTGGTTCGTGTGGTTGGGTAGTGTTACAGTGTGCGCAGTGTGTCTATACAAGCAGTTTGCTTGGCATCTGTATCGTGGTTCGTGTGGTTGGGTAGTGTTACAGGGTGCGCTGTGTGTCTACACAAGCAGTTTGCTTGGCATTTGTATCGTGGTTCGTGTGGTTGGGCAGTGTTACAGTGTGCGCTGTGTGTCTACACAAGCAGTTTTCTTGGCATTTGTATCGTGGTTCGTGTGGTTGGGCAGTGTTACAGTGAGGCTGTGTGTCTACACAAGCTGTTTGCTTAGAATTTGTATCGTGGTTCGTGTGGTTGGGCGGTGTTACAGTGTGCGCTGTGGGTCTACACAAGCAGTTTGCTTGGCATTTGTATCGTGGTTCGTGTGGTTGGGCAGTGTTACAGTGTGCGCTGTGTGTCTACACAAGCAGTTTGCTTGGAATTTGTATCGTGGTTCGTGTGGTTGGGCAGTGTTACAGTGTGCGCTGTGTGTCTACACAAGCAGTTTGCTTGGCATTTGTATCGTGGTTCGTGTGGTTGGGCAGTGTTACAGTGTGCGCTGTGTGTATACACAAGCAGTTTGCTTGGCATTTGTATCGTGGTTCGTGTGGTTGGGTAGTGTTACAGTGTGCGCTGTGTGTCTATACAAGCAGTTTGCTTGGCATCTGTATCGTGTTCGTGTGGTTGGGTAGTGTTACAGGGTGCGCTGTGTGTCTACACAAGCAGTTTGCTTGGAATTTGTATCGTGGTTCGTGTGGTTGGGCAGTGTTACAGTGTGCGCTGTGTGTCTGCACAAGCAGTTTGCTTGGAATTTGTATCGTGGTTCGTGTGGTTGGGCAGTGTTACAGGGTGCGCTGTGTCTACACAAGCAGTTTGCTTGGCATTCGTATCGTGGTTCATGTGGTTGGGCAGTGTTACAGGGTGCGCTGTGTGTCTACACAAGCAGTTTGCTTGGAATTTGTATCGTGTTTCGTGTGGTTGGGCAGTGTTACAGTGTGCGGTGTGTGTCTACACAAGCAGTTTGCTTGGTTATGTTATATTCATGTTCACCCCTAACGGAGTCGGCTCGACCGTTAACGGAGTAAAACTGGAACGCCTGTACAGTTACTCCGACGATATGTAAAACATACTTTTACTTTCCAGCCACTGCTCTCTCGACAAATGTATCTGAATCCATGACATAGAAGTATTAAGAGCAGTTTTGGTTGCCAGAATTATATATTGGATATTACTAACAACGCAAATAGTGTAGAATATAATATTGTAATACTGTAGTTTGCTACTTAAAGAAGTAAGCGTCGAAATAATGTTCGCAATGTGCTACTGCACCTTTTAAAGCAGCAGTCCAGAAATATGTTAATACAAATCAAACTTTGCAGGAATCTTTTCTAATGGACATCTTACCGATCAAAATACAAAAAAACGCATAGAATTCGGTAAAATATTTACGTTTCGGTAACGTTTTATCGTATAACTTTCTATATTCTATAGCTGGTGATGCCTCTGGAGTAAATCAGCACGTACATTTGTGTATATTCCGTTCGTACCAAGCGTTTTCGAACATTATAAAATTCCCTTTCGTAAATAAGAAACAGTTTTCAGTTGACGGCATTAACGTTCATTAGAACGAATGCCAATTTAAGATGTATTAAATTGTATTCTATGGACTTGGCTGTAAAAGAAATTGTCAAAATAAGCCGGTATTCGAGATCCGTGGTCCGTGTCCGCGTCCGTGATGCTTCGCTGAGGTTTCATGTACACGGACAGTTCGCGGAATTATCTCTACATAAAAGTTGCCTTGTATGTGTGTTTTCAACAATATATTTGACGTTTTTTTACAGTGAAATCGTGATACAGCGATACATTGGTTTCCCAAAATATTGTCATTATATTTAATATGTATTTATGCTAAAATATGAAAATAAAACCGGAACACGCGACTTTGTAATCCAAAAAGGGAGGACCCTGTAAGAAACGATAAAAACAACAAGAAAGTGTATTGATTATTATATCATATAATTTTTTTATCGAGAACCCAATACATTTCGGAACTACATTTAGGATCGTTAATGCTTTGTGTTTAAAGTGGGTCCTCTACTCCTTACAACTAAGGTTATTCATTTCAAAACTAATGTTATGATAATAATGATCAAGATACATTCTTTTCGAAAGCGACATCCTTCTTTTTTAAAATTAAAAATGCAACTCTAGGTTGTGTCTCAGGAATGCACGGAATAGCTCATCGACGCGGACAACGGATCAAGGCACTATGGACTGCCGGCCTTACTGTCAGTGCTGCTTTACTTCATTTATATATCATGATTACATTGTAGTCGATGGGGGGTAACTGCGATAAAAATTTGACTGTTGCCAACCAAGAGTAGACTCCCTTGTCCTATGATAAAGATTAAGTAACTGTACAACAACCACTAAACTGATATCCTGTTATTTCTTTAATAATCCTAATGTACACGCTACAAGGTTAGGGTCTACATGTCTCTTTCGTTTATGTGATGCGGTTAAGTGGCAGTGGCGGGGCTTTGTCCAACCAGTGACGCGGTTGTCGAGGCGAGGCGTGTGAAGACGCCTTTGGTCGTTTGACATTGACCAAGTCGAACGTTGATTTTAACATGTTTACTTCACAGAAGGTATGTAATAGAATTAACAGTAACACAAAGTATAAACTGTTTCAAAGTATTTGTATCACATGTTCCTGAATATTTGTTATTTATGTATTTTCTGTGTATTTATTAAAATAAACGCTAGGTCTTTAAATATGATTTCACAGTGTTGATTTCACAAAGTAAATATTCACAAAGTCCTATAATAATTATTATTTACACGTTGGTGGTCATGGTCGGCCACCTTTCTTGTCTCACTGAGGCCACGGTTGGGGTACTGAATCAATAACAAAACGTAGTAGAAAAGTAGTACAATGGGCTAAATTTTGACAAGAAGAAATCCTTTAAATATATATGATATATAGATATATGCTGGCTATAGTCTTTGCTAGCTCCGATGTTGTTGATTGTTTTTTCAAATAAGACATTATATTTTGTTTGCGTAATTGTGTAATTGTGTGTTAATCATTTTTTGCTAGGGTGTTACTTACCTCAGGACTTTCATCTCCCTAAGTTAGTTCCTCGGCCGGCCTGCCTGACATTCCTCCTGAGGTTCCCGGCGCACCCAGGGCAGGGGCAGGAGGATCGGAAACTGGCCTCCGCTCTAGTAGGCGACAGACCATTCGCTCATTGTCAGCGTCGAACGTTCAGTCCGTGTTCATGATAACATAATAACATAATATAAAAATTAACTTTTGTATTATTACTGGGAAAAGCGTCAATTCAAGAAAATCGACGAATTGTTATTCTGTAGTTTTCAAAAATGCATGATGTCGATGACTAGAGTACTGTATCCAGTACGGCTGTTGATAATGGTGATTTTTATTGATACCTTCAAAGCTAATAGTATATTGTGGTGTTGGTAACGGATAATGCTAAATAGTGAACCATTTCCATTAGAGGCAGGAAGAACGGAAAAAACATATTCGTATTTTTTTGTTTTGCATGTAGTTGCTATTTCTTCTATATAATCATTGATATCTAACATTGTTTATAAAAGTTATATAAGTCACAGTGTCTTATACACTCAAAGGCATTAATCGTATTATTTAAATTTAATTACGAAGTCAAATGTTTGTGTTTGCTTCTTTTTGTCTTAATACAATGTTTGTTTGTTTTGTTAGTTCAGACGCTTTACGTTTTACAGTTAAGACATTAAGGAGCATTAAAAAAAAAAATTGTGAACAAGTCCCTTAAAAAACTGCCTACATGTATAACCATGGTTCCAAATTAGTATTTATTTTTATTTGTTGTTGCCGTTTTTGGTTATATGATACTAAGGGCAACACAAATACAGCTGCATTTAATTGTGAAACAGAGTAATTGCCTGAAATGAAAAAGAAACACTGCTGCTATAATTAAAAGTAAATTGCCAGAAGAACTGTTAGGCTAAAAACATAATGATTTGTTTCTCAGACAGTGCCGCAACTATTTCTAATGGCCCGCCATGATTTTGATTTAATGCCAAAAAGAAAATTATTTACTATTTTTGATGATCGAGCCCTGGTTTTAAAGGAGCAGTCCAGAAATAAAATAAAACTTTGCAAAAAGTGTTTCTAATGGACATGTTACCGAACAAAATACAAAAGCTAACCATTGAAATATGTCAATTATTAACATTTTGGTAACTTGCTATCGTCTGTTTGCGACAACTGGTGATGACTCTTGGGTAAACCAGCATATATATTATAGTATATTCCGTTCGTACCAAGTGTATTTGAACAACGCCTTTCGTAAATAAGAAACAGATTTCGGACGAATAAACACTATAAATGTTCATAAGAACTATTACTAAAATTACGATGTGTTGATTCAGATCCCATGGACAGCGGCTTAAAATTAAACGATTCCGAATTTTAAGATAGCGGAAGAAGAGTTACCTGGTAGAGGTTTCGGTATTTCCAGTACCGGTAACTTTTTTCCTGTCTGATTTAATTATATAAATGGGATATACACAAATTGTGAAATACTGTGTACATTTAAAAAAAAGTCATATTCGATTGGGAACCGTTATAAATATCGTCCATTTGTTGACTTAACTTTTGTTTCGTAGATGCTTTTGCTTGTGTAATATTTAGCATTCCATATTTTTTTAAGAAAACCTGTTTCAATATAAGTCCTATGGAAACACATGGAAATGCCAGCTGCAGTGGCAAGTGTTGATTTTCCTTTTCAAAAAGTATATGTGATTTATTGCAAAAATAATTCCTATTTGTTACAGTTATAAAAATATGAATTACGAAAAGATTAGTTCTATAAATAGGAGTACTTTCATGCTGATGGTTTATCAATTTGAAGGCACTTATGTTAATTATGAAACTTTCAAATCGATTGCCTTTTTACGTCAGCTTGCATAAATGACCGTTTGTGATAATTAAATCTATATTTAGAATGTTATAAAAAGAGATGCTTATGTTGTTATTTAAACTTCAACTCGTCTTTAATCTGCACTTATTTACTTTTTACGTTTTAATAAGCCATTACATAGTGCCAATAGAAGAGTAGGAGAAAAAAAATACTTCAATACAAAAAAATCGCCCTTCCTCCTGTTTGTTTAGAAAAAGTACTTGAGAAACAATTCATTCATTTTTTTAGCCTTAGTGCTAATACAATTCTAATATATTTTGATAATATTGTAGTCAAATAGAGGTAAATGCGTTAAATTGCGATTATATGCAACTAAACGTGTTCTACCTTGGGCTACATTAAAGTGGCATATGTTTTAATTAAGTAAATGTACGACAACCACTTCGCTTCTTTACAATCTATTTCTCTTATATGTAAATGTATAACCCACAGCACTAACATATACATAGAAATCAGAGCGATGTCCCTTACATTTACCTAGAAATCAAAGGATGTCCCTTACATTTACCTAGAAATCAGAGCGATGCTCCTTTTAAAGATACTGTTTTGCCCGCAAGTATCTGAATGTCATTGTAGAATAACCAGTTGATAATAAATAGCATTTCCATTAGCATATGTATACATGACAAGTGTAATAATAGCTCGTTGTGGATAAGCGAGCAATTTCATTGTTAAGGTTATAGGCATGTTTATCCTTAAGTCAGATCCTTGTGCCTTTAATGGACTGATACTGGATTGTGGCAACCTTGTATCTTAGTGAACGCATACGCTATTCATTATCTGTACTGCTTGTTGGGTATGCGCCCTCGGTAAATGTATCCATTTATAGTTACATGTTTATCCTTAAGTCAGATCCTTGTGCCTTTAATGGGCTGATACTGGATTGTGGCAACCTTGTATCTTAGTGAACGTATACGCTATTCATTATCTGTACTGCTTGTTGGGTATGCGCCCTCAGTAAATGTATCCATTTATAGTTACATGTTTATCCTTAAGTCAGATCCTTGTGCCTTTAATGGGCTGATACTGGATTGTGGCAACCTTGTATCTTAGTGAACGCATACGCTATTCATTATCTGTACTGTTTGTTGGGTATGCGCCCTCGGTAAATGTATCCATTTACAGTTACATGTTTATCCTTAAGTCAGATCCTTGTGCCTTTAATGGGCTGATACTGGATTGTGGCAACCTTGTATCTTAGAGAACGCATACGCTATTCATTATCTGTACTGCTTGTTGGGTATGCGCCCTCAGTAAATGTATCCATTTACAGTTACATGTTTATCCTTAAGTCAGATCCTTGTGCCTTTAATGGGCTGATAATGGATTGTGGCAACCTTGTATCTTAGTGAACGCATCCGCTATTCATTATCTGTACTGCTTGTTGGGTATGCGCCCTCGGTAAATGTATCCATTTACAGTTACATGTTTATCCTTAAGTCAGATCGTTGTGCCTTTAATGGGCTGATAATGGATTGTGGCAACCTTGTATCTTAGTGAACGCATACGCTATTCATTATCTGTACTGCTTGTTGGGTATGCGCCCTCGGTAAATGTATCCATTTACAGTTACATGTTTATCCTTAAGTCAGATCCTTGTGCCTTTAATGGGCTGATAATGGATTGTGGCAACCTTGTATCTTAGTGAACGCATACGCTATTCATTATCTGTACTGCTTGTTTGGTATGCGCCCTCAGTAAATGTATCCATTTACAGTTACATGTTTATCCTTAAGTCAGATCCTTGTGCCTTTAATGGGCTGATACTGGATTGTGGCAACCTTGTATCTTAGTGATCGCATACGCTATTCATTATCTGTACTGCTTGTTGGGTATGCGCCCTCGGTAAATGTATCCATTTACAGTTACATGTTTATCCTTAAGTCAGATCCTTGTGCCTTTAATGGGCTGATACTGGATTGTGGCAACCTTGTATCTTAGTGAACGCATACGCTATTCATTATCTGTACTGCTTGTTGGGTATGCGCCCTCAGTAAATGTATCCATTTACAGTTACATGTTTATCCTTAAGTCAGATCCTTGTGCCTTTAATGGGCTGATACTGGATTGTGGCAACCTTGTATCTTAGTGAACGCATACGCTATTCATTATCTGTACTGCTTGTTGGGTATGCGCCCTCGGTAAATGTATCCATTTACAGTTACATGTTTATCCTTAAGTCAGATCCTTGTGCCTTTAATGGACTGATAATGGATTGTGGCAACCTTGTATCTTAGTGAACGCATCCGCTATTCATTATCTGTACTGCTTGTTGGGTATGCGCCCTCAGTAAATGTATCCATTTACAGTTACATGTTTATCCTTAAGTCAGATCCTTGTGCCTTTAATGGACTGATAATGGATTGTGGCAACCTTGTATCTTAGTGAACGCATCCGCTATTCATTATCTGTACTGCTTGTTGGGTATGCGCCCTCGGTAAATGTATCCATTTACAGTTACATGTTTATCCTTAAGTCAGATCCTTGTGCCTTTAATGGGCTGATAATGGATTGTGGCAACCTTGTATCTTAGTGAACGCATACGCTATACATTATCTGTACTGCTTGTTCGGTATGCGCCCTCAGTAAATGTATCCATTTACAGTTACATGTTTATCCTTAAGTCAGATCCTTGTGCCTTTAATGGGCTGATACTGGATTGTGGCAACCTTGTATCTTAGTGAACGCATACGCTATTCATTATCTGTACTGCTTGTTGGGTATGCGCCCTCGGTAAATGTATCCATTTACAGTTACATGTTTATCCTTAAGTCAGATCGTTGTGCCTTTAATGGGCTGATAATGGATTGTGGCAACCTTGTATCTTAGTGAACGCATCCGCTATTCATTTTCTGCGGTTCTTTTGTGGTATGCGCCCTCGGTTTGTGCATCCATTTACAGTTACATGTGAAAGGTTTTTTAATATTTGTTTGAAAAGACACACACTATTTCAGCGCTATACCTAACTGATGACATTCGATGTTCATGTGCATTGCCTATGTAGTTTGCGTCCATTACCAATGATACCATATAATCCTTGATACTGAATATGCTATGTAATTGTTACTTTCATATGCAAAGCAATAACAGTCACTCTGAAAACAAACATGTAAACAAATGCTTTTATTTCCCGGCCATTGATCTCTCATCAATGTGTAATAAACCAGAACCCATAATTAGCCAGTTTCTACCTTATCTTGATACATTTATAACCTTGATCACAATGAGTATATAGGAGAAGTTTTTGTTTTCTAATTTGTTTATCCGACATTAAGAGCAACACAAATATTGTTGCTTATGGAAAGCCGGTTGGGACCCCCGCTAAATTACATTAAAATATATAGTAACTATCGGACTATCGGAGATTTTCATTTTGCGGAACTTTAATATTCCGCGAAAAACAACGCTAATATAAGCATATAGCAGCCGTCGGAATTTCGGGAATCAACATTTTCCGACGGACAGAAAGATACTAATTACTTAACAATTTTCGGGACATTTGTTCCCACGGGAAGAATTCGGAATCTAAAAATCGCGGAACTTGTAACTTTTGCCGACGGACAGAAAGATACTAACTTAAATAGCATTTTTCGGGACATTTGTTCCGACGGCTAGAAAGCATAATCTAAAAAGCGCGGAACTTTGCAATTCTTTCGACGGAAAAATTGCGCAATGAACACTGCACAAAAAGCGGAATCTAAAAAGCGCGGAACTTTACAAATCTTCCGACGGAGAATATAACACATGAAATACTGCACAAAAAGCGGGTTGCCATGGGTTACCCGAGAAAATGATTTGATTGGTTCCGATACTTAGAACTGATCAATCAGTAATAGTGTCTCATCCAGCTTATATACTACAACAACAACAACAAGTAAGTAGAATAAACAAGTCACGAGGTTTTTACGTTAGTATATCTTATAAATAACTTAGTTATTATTTTGTTATTTGAAATATATTAATTTAAATATATGTACGTTACACATGCTTTTATATTTATGCCACTCCAACGTTTTATGCGAATATGAGGAGGAGTACCGACGAGTATTTTTCGGACGCGAGTGTTTTCTGGACATTGTTTGCCTTAATTTAAACTTAATTTAAGTCATAATGATAACAAGCACTTAAGATTTAATTATATTTGATCATTATTCGAATTTTCAGTGATTCTGTCACAGGAAAAGGAATGCCAGTTTGTGGCTTGAGCATGAGACTCGGTTAAAAGGTGAGTGCCCCCTTGAATATATTTTATCGGAGTACGGCAACACTTTCCTCTTCTTTAAAGGGATTTTATATTGAAATTTGGAGATTTACTTTGTACAATCTGCGTTGTATCAGAGGCATTGGTATTGGCACTACCCCTTGTTGGGTAACAAATGTCACACTCACAGGGTGAGAAAATTGAACAGCCAGTCCAGGACTCAAACCCGAGACCCGGCAAGTGCTCTTCCCACTGAGCTTACCGGGTCACTACACAATAAGTCCTTCATAGTTACCAAGTCCATACCATCACAGATTTATCTTCATGTCTGTTAAATATTAAATGATTACCATTTTTGCCTTCAATTTACAATAAAGCAGATTCTTACTAGTGATGAAATGTTATAGTGATTTTTTTGTATTTGGTAACAAGGATACCTTTTGCAATTCGAAATAAAACGCTAACTTTTGGTTATGACAAATTAGATCCTTCACAAAATCCTCTAAAAAATACAGTTAACAACCACAACTGAATTATTTTTACCAGTAGAACTTGAGTATTCGTGTTAGGCGTAAAAATAATTGGTTTCAGGTTACCCAACCGACCCTAAAAATGCCCTGACCCTAGAACATCTTATTGAGTTTTTCAGATATTTTTTTTATTATCACAGTCTTGGTCAGCAGAAGATCATAAAACATGCTTGCTAAGAGAACACCACAACTACAGGTTTGATTTTTATGCTCTGAAAATGAGATATTACCATAATTTTCATTACATTTGTTTACTCATTTGCTATTGTAGGAATGTGCTGTTGATTTTTATAGTATTAAATTATCTTAAGTTAAAAACTATTATAATGTCTAAATTGATGTATTATGATTTCATTCATATAGAGATGTACATGTATATAATTTAAACGCCTCATGTAAGAAACAATGCTGAAACAACAAATTGAAAGTTTAATTTGTGAACCCTTAGTAATACTGGCACATCTTTGTCGAGTAAATAAAGAATAAATGCACATTTTTAAATTACTTAGACTTTCAGTTAGATAAATGTTGTACAAATAGAATAAACCTGATTGTGCAAGATTTTATAGTTATCAGATGTTTAAAATAGATATGTTTATTGCAGTGACACTATGAGCATACTGGATGTGGTGAAGTGATAAGAAGAGCAAAAAGATATCAAAGAATAAGGCAGTACATTTCCAAGGTTAATTATATTTCAGTCTTTATCGAATAGTCCGAGCTATACTTCTTACCCGTTCGTCAGTGTCGGCGTAATGTTCTAGTTAAGGTGCAACAGGTATATATATATCTGTAACTACTACAGATATTTAATTGAAACTTCACACATGTCTTCAGGGTCATTTTGTTAGGTCATAGACCAAGGTCTATAACTGTTACCTCAGTTTAGCAGAATTATGCCCCTTTGTGTACTTCAACAACTTCAGGTTTAAGTTTGCATGTACCAACTCCATATCTACTACAGATATTCAATTAAAACTTCACACACGTGTTCCGGTCATTATATACGGTCACTTACCAAGGCCCATAACTGTGACCAGCATTTTAGCAGAATAATACCCCTGTTGTACTTAGAAAAGTCAGGTTAAGGTTCGTGTGCAAGAGGAAATTGAGGTTAAGATTTGCGTGCAAGTAAATATCATTGTAACTACTACAGATATTCAGCAGAAACTTCACACGTGTCTTCAGGGTAATTTATAATATAAGGTTACTGGCCAAGGCCCATAACTGTGGCCAGCATTTTAGCAGAATATGCCTCTTTTTGTACTTAGAAATATTCATGTTAAGGTTTGCGTGCAAATATGTATCTCTGTTACTACTACAGATAATCAATTGATACTTCACAAAGGTCTTCTGGGTCATTATGTAAGGTCACTGACAGAATATATATATAATCAAAGCGGAATGAATTGTTAAGCATGTTGTCCTAAGACAACTCCAGTTATTTGCAGACATTTGTTAACATTATTCAAGTGTACTGGTTAGTTCATTCATATAACTAGGAAATGATTTTATTATGTGCTATAAAATCATTATATATGATGTTCATGGCTTGATTCAAGAGAGCTTTTTCCTGACTAGCTTCATTCATAGATTTGTTCTATTATTCCATGATGGCCACTGGAAAGTGTAAATTGTGAAAAATCAGAAAATTCAGGAAATTTGACAATAGTCATAGGAAAAAATTCCAAAGACAGATGAAACGTGAAATATAAAATCTAAGACATAATTCAACACTGTCACAGATACGCACAAATTAGAATGGCAATTTGACAAAAAATATAAGGAAAAATCACATTCTGGTCAAAGAAAATCAGGAAGACAGGGTTTTTCTTCCGAATTTCAGTGGCCACCATGTGTACAATGAGTTTATTGCTAAAATAATTTCATGTCTGAAAGCATTGCATGAAACTTCTTAAATAGGAAGTAAACAAGATCTTACTGACATAAATCATATGATTCAGTAGTTATTTTCTTAATTATTTAAAGGTCCATTAAGCAGTGTTAAATCATTTTAATGAACATGAATTTGCTTGTCTTGATGACAACAAAAATTCAGACACTTTAGTGACATAATGTTGATAAATAGTTTCCAACAAAGATGTATTGATTGTTGACAGAATGTACATCAGGCTAACGGATTATGATAAATTATTCATGTGGATAAATTTTTATAGATTCAAGGTTGTCTTTTTGGAGTATGCATATTTATGTTATTACTGCATGATAAAATTATGCCTGGTCCATGCTAAGGACTGTATTGGTTGTTAAACTGTGTATTTAGCTTAGTCCCTGTTTTACATTAAAAAAATTCTTTCAAATACTTACCTAGTAAATGGCAAACATTGAAGATGTTCATTACAGTGGTGAGGCAACAAAAATCACGATTCAACTTAAATATTATTCCTAATACAAGTTAGTTAGTTATTTTCCTTCTTGATGGTTATTTCAGCACAAAAACTATGTTACAGTAACACCAGTGTCAGAGTATGCAGTGGATGCTTCAACTTCAAAAGTACTGTGCAAACTTGATTGACTTCTGCACCTTAGATGTACATCTTCAACTGACTGGATCCATTATTCAAGACATGATTTGCCTTCCATACAGCATTTAACACATTTCAATTGGGGCCCCACAAGTTTTTGCTGGTACCCTGTAGTAATCTACCCTGTCTGCCAGTCCTTCTGTCCACATTTTCATGTTTTTGCTTCATATCTTCAAAAGCATGTAAGCTATTAACTTGATATTTTTTGTAAGTGCTGACTGGATTTCAAGGTAATTAATGTTCCATGCATGACCCTCTACAAAATTCCTTCAAATTATTTTGACATGGCGGCCAGGCCGGTAAACGTTTTCCTTAAATGGCTATATTGAAAACTTGAAAAGCTTCTTGTATTTCAAAATTATTCCACAGAACAGTTTGTTGGGTGACTGTCTACAAAATTCCTTTCAAATAATTTGTATTGCTAAAACATGGTTTTCAGTGGTCCAACATTTTCCTTTAAACATGTATGAACATGCTTTTAAATTTTTAAAAGGTTTATCGAGTAATATTTGTTAAACTCAGGTGAGCGACCGAGGTCCATTAGGCCCAGCCCTCTTGTATAGGTCCTTCTTAATATCAATAACCAATCTTTCCAGCCGTCAATAACTTGTGCAGCAGTAATTATGATAAACTTACAACAGGGTTCAATAAAGAAATTACTTTCACAATGATGAAATACCATTGTCAGAGCATGTTCTTAATATGATGAAATTATTAGAGCTTATGAAGAAGACATACTACGCAAGACAATTATGTATAGATGTGCACATGTAATACGAGAGAATATTGTAGAATGAAATTTACTGCATTATATGTGCGAAATATACTTTTTCTAGTTGTAATCCAATCTATTTCTTATACGAGTTCTATTAAATAGAATTTACTTAATTTCTTTTGACGGTTTTTGTTACTTTTGTTTCATATGCAACCAATTTCACAGTGATATTAATAATACCAACTTGTAGTTTGTTGTTTAATGTATTTATTACCTTCCATATTGTTTTTGACCAAATATATACAGTTGTCTATGTATTACATTTTTATTTTCATATTAATGAAATGTGTGCACTTCAACTTATGTACATGTATATATATACCGACTATATCGACTTTACCATATATATCAATGAGAATAATGTTGTTGTTGTTTTTATTTGTTTATTATTTGATTGTTTTGATTCGATTACGATTTAAGACACATTACATTTACAAAAAAATGTTAATTTAAGAAAAAGCAGCTATATAGATATATTGTTCTATGTAGTTCTAAACTAAGTTGTTAAAGAGACCTGTTCACAGCTTGGTAATTAACATTTTTTTCAACTTTTTGTTACAGATTCCAAAAATAAAAGAACAGTGTATATAAGGGAGCGAAATTACACATTGGACACAAAAATATACTGTAAATAGTGTTTTGTTTGAGTAATCATCAGTTGAAATTGATAAAATTATAAAGCGTTTGTAATGCTAAACGATGAATAATTTGGAGTGTTTGTGTTGTTTTCGTTAAAATTGTTGACAACACGTGGGGCACTTACATAAAGTAAATAATTTAGTGATAAATATAGCAATTGGACTGGCCAAGTGGTTACGGCGACAGTCTTTTAATCCGGAGGTCCCGGGTTCAAACCCCGGTGGGACCTTTTTTCTTTTCTTTAAAAAAATTCCTTTTCTTGTTATTATACTTGAACTATTTAGTTCCGATGCTTAAATCTGTGAAGTTAAGACATTTAATGGCCTACTTCGAAATATGCAAACATCTGTGAACAAGTCTCTTTAAAATCAACATTACCTAGTTGCCTCGGGCATATAGAATTGTGAAACTAACTGCTAGATATTAATGTTGATAAAAATTTAAGTTTATGCTTATTGACTTCGGGAATAGACATTTTGTGAAGGGCATTTATGCAATTCTTTTCCAAAAAAAAGAACAGTTATTCAATATTTACGTTTATGATCAATTTTGTTCAAATGCTCATGGATTAATTGGCCAAAATCTATTAACCTGCACAGTTTGTTAGAAATTGGAAACAAAGAACTTTAAGTTTGTTAATGTACGAATTGTTTCTTCCACCGTTCAGTATCCATTTTAATACAGATCCTAAGAACAATTTTAACTGAAATTAGTAAAATTTAAAACGTATGTTTCAAAATCAGTATTTGTAATTTGAAATTGGTACTTTCCTATATAATTTCCTAGTTCCTTATAAAAATAAATTTCATAGCAAAGTTTAATGAAACAGACATAAACTTATGGATTTTAATGCAGGTTTTAAGAATATAACTCAACTTTAAACTAAGGAGCTTTAGCGATATGGGCCACGGCACAATTATTACATGTTAATACTCTGCACACACTTTTAAGTAAATGAACATTCTTATGACAGTTGTCTTTTGTCAATAAACATAAACATATCTATTAAGATGTCGTTATTATTAATTATGCTCCCCTTTGAAAAGCAGGGGTATATTATTTTGCAAATGTCGGTCCGTGTGTCCGTCTGTATGTCAGTAGACAAAACCTTGTCTGAGCGATAACTACAAAACACCTAGGCTAGGAGTCTGAAACTTGGTTGCTAGGTTGGTTATGATTAGTCGAGGATCCCTATTTATTTTAGAGTCTGTGGGTCAAACTGACCAAAAGATTAACAAAGAATGCCCAATAATCAGGCAATAACTCCACAACCCTTTGGTCGAGGTTCTTAAAGCTTTGGATCCTTGGGTGAAAGGTCAATGTCACACTGACTACTAGGCTTCCATTAAAGGAAGTTTGGGAGTAATTTACTCCCAGTTTTTGTCACAGAACTTCCAAATTGCAGCCATGGAAGTTGCAGAACTTCCAAAATTGCAGCCAAGGAAGTTCCATCATGTAAGGATGAACAAGTTAGAAGAAAAGTTAAGAAATTTTTCTAAATGTATACCTCTTTCACTGAATAAATTGGCATATAAGCACATGTTGAAAAAGAACTAGCCTTAAAAAACCTTGAATTTATACTTAATATACACATTTCTGAAATGCTCAGGACTTCTGTAGTGCAATACGGTCATACCTTCCTAATATTATGAGCAAAACTTCCAAAATTTGAGGCCGGGAAGTTCAAACTTACAGTTTTTAAAAGTTAATGTAAGCCCTGTGACTATAAAATATGATTGAAGAAAACGCCCAATAATTCTAAGTTCAATAAAAGCTTTTCCAGGCAATAACTTTGTAGCCCTTGGGCCTAGGCTCGTCAAACTTGGTAGTTAGGTTGGTCATGACTAGTAAAGGATACCTTTTAATAATGGAGTCCTTGGGTCAAATGTCAAATTGACCAATAGTTGTAAAACATTGTCCATGGAACCCTTTGGCATGGGTTTGTCAAATTTAGTAGATAGGCGGGTTATGACTACAAGTAGATCCCTCTTGATTGTTTTGTCATTTGGTCAAACTGACCAAAAGTTGACAAAAAAATTGTTTCATTTTACTTTCATCCTTGCAATTTTCTACAGAGGCTGTTTTGGACCCAAAGAGGCATGCCTGTTTTACAAACAGCTCTTGTTTATTATTAGTTTACTGAGCAATTAGTCAAGTTCTCATAATTATATGATGTGCAAACACCGAGAAACAGTATTCTGAAATAATTTGCAGAGAAAACAATCTTGACTGTGTAGCATGCACCTTTAGTGAGATTTTTACATGTAAAACAGGGTACGAAACTTTGTTCTCACGAAGCTTTTTTGTGTGGTTGGACACTTGTCATATTTAGGAATTAGTTCGCGTATATTGTGAAGCAACAGTCGATACTATCCTAATAGTTATTAAACCAATTTAACCAGAATATTAATAACAATATGATTACAATATCACATTTTCACACAATTGTAAATACTCAAGTTCAAAATTATTTGCACATCGGACAAGTAAATAGTCTAAAGGTTAAAAGAAATTTAGGAATATTATGAGAAATATGGAGATTAAAACGGATCTACTAATAAGAAACATTACAGTATTGACTCTTAAAATGAATGAATCAAAATAAAATTAACAAAATTATGTTTAGAACAGGCTAAATATGCTTGAAGGCACACATAAACTTTTTTTAATTAAATCCAGGCAATAACTTCATCAGTTTTGTCATAAAGTGAGGGTAATTAAATATGCATGTTCATACACATGTGAGTTCACAACACCAACAAGCTGATTTTGCATGCAAAAGTAAAACACACATGTATACATATAGTGTCTCTTTAAAGAAACTGTAACACAATGCTCTTCAATGTTTAACAATGCTCACAGATGGCTAACAAATCTTCAAAGATAATAATGTGTCCTTGCATGTTTAACCATTCAACAAGAAGATCCATCATCGTGGGTCTGAAAAACACAAAACAAAGTACACAATCAATACTGAACATTTTCATTACATCATTTTTTTTTTTTAACTATTTACAACACATGACCTACATTGTATTTCTAGAAATCGCAACAACTGTGTCAGTTATCACAAGTCAATTATTTTTAAATGCTGTAGCATATAATTGTTGAAGCATGCTAAAATAAGGCTTAAAGCAAGCTTTGGACTATCAGACTGTTTGCATTTATTGAATACTTTAAATGCTTTAGGTAAAAAGATAAATAATATAAGTTATGATTAGAGTAATCACAGATAAAGTAAAAAGTTACCAGCATGTACCGGTATATATTTACTTGTCACAGATAATCAAGTAAAATAGAACTGTTTACTAATTTTTTTACAACAGCAACTACTATTTTTTTTGCAACAGCAACTACAAATATTTTATTGAAGTGACTAGTATTTAGTTTAAACCTATGTATTTTAGTCTGCATTCCTCGAACGCTCGAGACTTATTGCGACACTTGCAAATCTTTTTCTTGGAAGAACCAGAACTAATGTCTTTTTGAGAGTCCTAAGTAGAGATCAAACTCATGATCCCTCATCGCAAGGTGGACACCAATACCATTACACTGTTGTGACTCAAGTTGCTAGTATTGAACAATAAACAAGTGTCATCCGTTTGTTAAAATGTGAACTTACCTCTTCATTAACCAATAACACGGGAGGAATGTCCATCATCCTCTTACTGATACTGGATCCAAGGTGATATTCTTCTTGCGCCAAGTGTCATACAGGGCACTTCAACACACAGTCATGCAGGTCCTACAATAAGAACACGCGATATTTATAAGCGCATAACATCAGAATGCAATGTTAACATATCAATTTAAACTTATATATAAATTACATTACAACAATCTTCCAAAAAGCCTTTCCAATTAAAGGAGTCCATCTTAGGATGATTTTTCTAATAAATTATTGACATACATTCCTGGCCATTTTTTAAATCTGCCCACGCCCCAGTAATTGTACATTGCACTTTTGGGCACTTTCAAAATGAATTGTGCACTGTATTTTTAATTACTGGTTAACTACTGTACTGTGTTTTCTTTTCTTGAGCAACATACAAGTTTGTCTCTTTAACTATGGTTTTGGTCAATAAAGAAATAAAACAAGAGCTGTCTCAGGACAGCGCGCTCGACTATTCAACCGCTGTGTCAGAGTTATTGGCCTGTATCACTACAAAAGGGGCATAATTCTGCTAAAATGCTGGTCACAGTTATGTGCCTTGGCCAGTGACCTTATATTATGAACTTGAAAACAGGTGTGCAGTTTTAATTTAATATCTGTAGCAGATACAGAGATATGAAGTTGTTGCACGCAAACTTCAACCTGAAATTTCCAAGTACAAAAAGGGGCATAAATCTGCTAAATTGCAAGCCAGAGTTATGAGCCTTTGTCAGTGACCTTCCATAATGACCCTCAGAAGACATGTGTGAAGTTTCAATTGAATATCTGTAGTAGAGATATAGAGTTGTTGCTTGCAAACTCTAATCTGAAATTTCTAAGTAAAAAAGGGGCATAATTCTTCTAAATTGCAGGTCAGAGTTATGGGCCTTGGTCAGTGACCTTACATAATGACCCCGAAGACATGTGTGAAGTTTCAATTGAATATCTGTAGTAGTTAGAGAGATATGCAGTTGTTGCACGCAACCTTTAACCAGAGCATTATGGCGACGCCGACGAATCTGTCAGTAGTATAGCTCGAACTATTCGGTGAATAGACAAGCTAAAAAGATTTCACTTTCCCAACAACCAAGTATAAAATGATTACAATCATTCCTTAACCTAGTAAACATACCATCGTTTTTGTAAATATTGCTGTCAGCGTCTTCTATCTTTGCGAAACACCATCTGAAAAGAATGAAAAATCAGGTTTTCTAGTTTTATTTTAGTGCCCAAAGTATCCAAGCCATGTGAAATAGCACTTATTTTAAAATCATTAGTTACCATACTAGATAATGAAAATAGACATTCCATTTACCATTTCAAATTGATTTTGTTTATAGCTGTAATCAAAATTATCATCATCTCTCAGACAATTGGCACACTTATTTTCATATGTGAAGAATATGAGTTTATTGCATATAAAATACCCGACTGTAGATCTTATCACAAAATGGACAGAAAATGTGAAGAATGAGACTGTGAATGTGATGTGTGACTGTGAAGAATCATTTCCACACATCATCACATGTGAAGAATGAGATCCTATTTTTGTGAACAACATGTTTTGTACAAATATGGTTCCACATACACTGATCCATACATCTATAATGACATCATCTTATTCTGCGTAGATCTATGTATAAAAATTTGGATTAGTGGGTAGTTAATTTAGGCAGGTGCGAACCGTTATTGGGCGAAGCGTTACTCGTATTTAATTTCCCTCTGCCCCTTTGGTTATAAGTGTTCATGTTTGCAAATAGAACTCCATTTGCCTCAATGAAACCCAACCAAATTCACACTAATGACACTATAATAAGTAATATATTTAAATCACTTACCCTTTATTAATTCAACTCTGTGTACACAATCGACGTCTACCATATGGAAATATAGCTTCTATATGTATTTATGTCAACATTTCTGATTGGTTGTTTCTAAGTATCGGAACCAATCAAATCAATTTCTCGGGTAACCCATGGCAACCCGCTTTTTGTGCAGTGTTCAATGTGTTATAATTTTCGTCGGAAGATTGGCAAAGTTCCGCGCTTGTTAGATTCCGATTTCTCGGGTAACCCATGGCAACCCGCTTTTTGTGCAGTACTCAATGTGTTATAATTTTCGTCGGAAGATTTGCAAAGTTCCGCGCTTTTTAGATTCCGCTTTCTAGCCGTCGGAACAAATGTCCGAGAATTGCTATATAAATAGTATCTTTCTGTCCGTCGGAAAATGTAAAAGTTCCGCGCTTTTTAGATTTTGAATTCTATCCGTCGGAACAAATGTCCCGAAAATAACTATGTAATTTGTATCTTTCTGCTCGTCGGAAAATGTTGATTCCCGAAATTCCGACGGCTACTATATGCCTATATTAGCGTTGTTTTTCGCGGAATATGAAAGTTCCTCAATGAAATTATCCGAAAGTCCGATAGTTACTATATATTTTAATGTAACTTAGCGGGGGACCCAACCGGCTTTCCATAGTTGCCTATGTAAAATTAATGCTATTCACTTAAACACAGTTTCTCATTCTGATGCTTTAAAATAAATTCTTATAAAAGCAGACAGTGCTCATGTACTTCGTATATATCCTGATAGAAGTGTAGTAAATGGGGAGGGGGGGGGGTAACTGCGTTAACAGATTTCATAATATGCAACCAAGAGTTGACTTCCTTGTTTATACGTAAACGTCCTTGTTTTGTATTATTAACTATATGCTACAGTTAAATCAGTCATGTTTACTCTGGCGGATGATCGCCCCAGGTGGTCAACCTCCTGTTTAAATGAAATATTTGGCCACTGGTCACCGCGCCAGCTACTCAGTGAAACCATAGTGGAGGTACTCAAATTTAAAGCAGGAAAAGAGTAAAATTGGTTAAAGGTGGTCAATAATATTGCGCTTTAAATACGTAGGATATATGCTGGCTATGGTATTTGCATCGTCATCGTACCATCGTGTCATCGTATCATCGTGCCATCGTATCATCGTACCATCGTGTCATCGTATCATCGTGTCATTGAGTCATCGTATCATCGTGCCATAGAGTCATCGTATCATCGTATCATCGTACCATCGTGTCATCGTATCATCGTGCCATCGTGTCGTCGTATCATCGTGCCATTGAGTCATCGTATCATTGTGTCATCGTATCATCGTACCATCGTGCCATCGTATCATCGTGCCATTGTGTCATCGTATCATCGTACCATCGTGCCATCGTATCATCGTATCATCGTATCATCGTGTCATCGTATTATCATGCCATTGTGTCATCGTATCATCGTACCATCGTGCCATTGTGTCATCGTACCATCGTACCATCGTGCCATCGTACCATCGTACCATCGTGTCATCGTACCATCGTGCCATTGTGTCATCGTATCATGGTATCATCGTGCCATTGTGTCATCGTATCATAGTACCATCGTACCATCGTGCCATCGTATCATCGTGCCATTGTGTCATCGTATCATCGTACCATCGTGCCATCGTATCATCGTGCCATCGTATCATCGTGCCATTGTGTCATCTTATCATCGTACCATTGTGTCATCGTATCGACGTACCATTGTGTCATCATAGCATCGTACCATCGTGGCATCGTATCATCGGACCATTGTGTCATCGTATCATCGTACCATCGTGTCATCGTATCATCGTACCATTGTCTCATCGTATCATCGTAAGATTGTGTCATTATATCATCGTACCATCGTGTCATGGTATCATCGTACCATTGTGTCATCGTATCATCGTACCATTGTATCATCGTATCATCGTACCATCGTGCCATCATATCATCGTCCCATCGTGGCATCGTATCATCGTGCCATCGTGTCGTCGTATCATCGTGTCATTGAGTCAGCGTATCATCGTGCCATTATGTCATCGTATCATCGTGCCATTGTGTCATCGTATCATCGTGCCAGTGTGTCATCGTATCATCGTACCATCGTGTCATTATATCATCGTGCCATTGCGTCATCGTATCATCGTACCATCGTGCCATCGTATCATCGTGCCATTGGCCATCATATCATTGTGCCATTGTGTCATCGTATCATTGTATCATCGTACCATTGTGTCATCGTATCATCGTACCATCGTGCCATCATATCATCGTACCATCGTGGCATCGTATCATCGTGCCATCGTGTCGTCGTATCATCGTGCCATTGAGTCATCGTATCATCGTGCCATTGTGTCATCGTATCATCGTGCCATTGTGTCATCGTATCATCGTGCCATTGTGTCATCGTATCATCGTACCATCGTGTCATCGTATCATCGTGCCATTGTGTCATCGTATCATTGTACCATCGTGCCATCGTGTCATCGTACCATCGTGCCATCGTGTCATCGTATCATCGTGCCATTGTGTCATCGTTTCATCGTACCATCGTGTCATCGTATCATCGTGCAATCGTGCCATCGTATCATCGTGCCATCGTGCCATCGTATCATCGTGCCATTGTGTCATCGTATCATTGCGCCATTGTGTCATCGTATCATCGTGCCATTGTGTCATCGTATCATCGTGCCATTGTGTCATCGTATCATCGTGCCATTGTGTCATCGTATCATCGTGCCATTGTGTCATCGTATCATTGTGCCATTGTGTCATCGTATCATCGTGCCATTGTGTCATCGTATCATCGTGCCATTGTGTCATCGTATCATCGTATCATCGTACCATACTGCCATCGTATCATCGTACCATCGTGCCATCGTATCATCGTACCAACGTGCCATCGTAGCATCGTGCCATCGTACCATCGTGCCATTGTGCCATCGTATCATCGTGCCATTGTGTCATCGCATCATCGTATCATCGTACCATAATGCCATCGTATCATCGTACCATCGTGCCATCATATCATCGTACCATCGTGCCATCGTATCATCGTACCATCGTGCCATCGTATCATCGTACCATCGTGTCGTCGTATCATCGTATCATCGTATCATTGTGCCATTGTGCCATCGTATCATCGTGCCATTGTGTCATCGTATCATCGTGCCATTATGCCATCGTATCATCGTACCATCGTATCATCGTATCATTTTGCCATTGTGTCATCGTATCATCGTACCATCGTACCATCGTATCATCGTATCATTGTGCCATTGTGTCATCGTATCATCGTGCCATTGTGCCATTGTGTCATCGTATCATCGTGCCATTGTGCCATTGTGTCATCGTATCATCGTGCCATTGTGCCATCGTATCATCGTGCCATTGTGCCATCGTATCATCGTGCCATCGTATCATCGTGCCATTGTGCCATCGTATCATCGTGCCATCGTGCCATCGTATCATTGTTCCATCGGATCATCGTATCATCGTGCCATTGTGCCATCGTATCATCGTGCCATTGTGCCATCGTATCATCGTGTCATCGTATCATCGTGCCATTGAGTCATCGTATCATCGTACCATCGTGCCGTCGTATCATCGTACCATCGTATCATCGTGCCATCGTATCATCGTATCAAGGAATCATCGTGCCATTGTATTATCGTGCCATTGTGCCATCGTATCATCGTGCCATCGTATCATCGTGCCATCGTATCACCGTGCCATCCTATCATCGTGCCATCGTATCATCGTGCCATCGTATCATCGTGCCATCCTATCATCGTGCCATCGTATCATCGTGTAATTGTGCCATCGTATCATCGTGCCATCGTGTCATCGTATCATCGCCTCTGTACCATCGTGTCATCGTATCATCGTGTCATCGTATCATAGTGCCATCGTGTTATCGTGCCATCGTGCCATCGTGCCATCATATCATCGTGCCATCGTGTCATCATATCATCGTGTCATCGTATCATAGTGCCATCGTGTTATCGTGCCATCGTGCCATCGTATCATCGTGCCATCGTGTCATCGTATCATCGTGTCATCGTATCATAGTGCCATCGTGTTATCGTGCCATCGTGCCATCGTATCATCGTATCATCGTGCCATCGTATCATCGTGCCATTGTGTCATCGTATCATCGTCACTGTACCATCGTTTCATCGTATCATCGTGTCATCGTGCTATCGTCATCCTATCGTCGTGCCATCGCCAACGTAACATCGTCATCATATCATCGTCACTGTACCATTGTGTACGCGTGCGTTGCGGACTTCATACAGTGCAAATGGCGCATTTATCAGGCAATACTTCCTATTGCTATAGTAGTTATAGGTATCACACACACATTTAAAGGGAATTTTATATAATTCTTTCTTCGATATATTGTCAAATGAATTCTCATTACACACACTGGTCATGAAAACCGACCGACCTCCAGTTTAACGAAAGGGTTCTCGCTAACGTAACCCCCGACCTTCCGGTAATAATGGCCGATATTGCAAAACATTCGAACGTGTGTATTCAATATTTAACATTTCTTCGTCATATTGTGATTTTATAAACATGCTGAGAGGTCATGCGTTATAACCTATGCCAAGGCAAACTCCTCGCAGTGGTTACTTCCCCATTGGTACACTTCTCAGTTACCACTGCAACCACGAGTTACAACCTTACAGATTTGGAAGGTTTCAAGGAAGAAGTTTATGAGGAGATTGAAGAATTATTTTGTAAAAAAAAATTATTCAATCATTTTATTTATAAAAATGACACAGACATGAGTCAAAATAATAAAAAAAATAATAATAAATATGTAACAATAACAACGCAAGGACTTTACGTTGTCCGCGTTTTTACCGTGTGCTTGTCCACGATTTTATATCCAGCCAAGTGTTTGCCTACGGTCAAGTGGAACTTCCTGCCGGCAGGGATTTAAACCAGCTATGCTGTGACACAGTTAAATCTCTGCTCTGAGGTTGCTGCCAAGGAGGTAATGATTTTACCGAAATTTGATTTGTTTGTTTGTTATTTAGTAACTTAATGCAAAAAGTTATCAACTAGTTAGCACAAAATTTACATCCAGTTTGGAAATTGGCCAATGAACAAATGAATATATTTTAGTGGTGATCCGGATCCAGGTATTCTTTATTATTGGGATATAGGGCAAAGTGCCACATTATGCTGTATATTTTATAATAGTCGCACAATAAGCTGCTCTGGAAGAGGTCTGTGCTCTCTGAGTGCTTTCTAGTCTATTTGTTATTACTACTATAGCAAACAATCTGGCAAACTAATTTTGGTTCATAAAGTATGTGCTATATGATTGACACGCTTTATACCAATTGGCAAATATTGAACTCTGGCATAACGAAATTGAAGATTTATGGATGATTCTGAGTGTCATAATAACTGATCAACACCACGTACATATAATTACATTCAAATTACATTTAAAGCATCACTTTTACGAGGGTTGTACGAAAATCGTGTGTTCTGGTCAAATTACTATAATATCAGAAACACATACAATTAACATGGCAGGAAAACACTGACATTCCTCTACAAGTACATTTTATATGTTTTATGCTGATAAAAATAATTAATATGAAAAATCATGGCAGGTTTAGGGAGACCAGACCTTCACCAGGTAGCTTACAGTTTCCTCGTATCCGGTCATAAATGTACAACCATGTGTAATTGGTTGTTATAATTGGAAGAGGAAGGAATCACCTATTCGTTGGTGTAGATACAAGACATCTCATCTCTATATATTTGAAGCACCCGTCAAGTATTCGTCATATATTGCATTCATATTGAAATTTTGAAACGCAAGAAAATTCAAAGAAAATAAAAAAGAGACGCTTATGCTATTAGAATCATCTTTGCGTTCAATATGAAGCATTACATATATTTTATTGCATGCAAACTCAGCAAAAACTGCAACATATTACCGGTATTATATCAAATGAGTGAAAATTTTATTCCTAATACTATTTTGATGAATATCTTAGCCTACTATCTTTTCACGAAGGCCTAGACGATCACGCACCTATATTCTAAATGATTATATGTGTTTCAGTAAAGTTCAAAGTCTTTATGTCACTTGACTATAGATATCATCTATCAGTGTGCGTCCGAATGTTCATGAGTTATCTTTCTGTTGCATAAACCCCCCACAAGTTAGTTTTTTTTAACTCTATTAACGAAATTGAAACACTTTCTATGTCAACTGTTACTAGGGGTTTGGATAGGGTTCATGAATTCTGTTCGCCTTGTGGAGAGAAGAAAATCGACGAATCTACAGAGTTCAAATGTGGGGCACGTCAGGAGTTTTATTGTGGGATATGTAATGGACTACAGTCAGTTGTTCATAAAACATGCCACATTTGGCAAACAAATATTTAATTGCAGATACCCTATCGTATTTGTTTTATTTTGCAAATATGTTTGTTTTTCAAGCCAAATGCAATGATCATTGCATTGAATTTGATCCATAGGGTCTAAATATATTGTACGATAGCATAAATTATAGTCAAGCGTTATGACACTCGTTTAAACGTTGTTCCTACTCGCAGTGTTATTTTCATTGTTGCATAGCCCTCATTGTTCTGAAAGCATTTTTGATCATGATGTAGAGCAGGATATTTTATTTTATTGTAGAGCCATATGTTATCGAAGATGTTTTTGAACACCGCAAACAAGTACTTAGCTTAAGTCCATGTGATTCCGATGATAAAACACTATTTATAATGCAGTTGGTCTGAGTATGAGAGTTAGATTATGGTGCTTCTGTAGGCATTTGTGAAGATATTTATTTTATGAAGGACGTTTTAAGTGGACTGTTTCAATATTTCAACACACAATGTTAACACATTTGTTAAGTATTCACACCTTAAACTGTTCACCGCGCTTTTTACAGAGATTGTATTACATTTATCATTTATTGCCATATAAAAATATATGTGTTTTGTAGAGTTTGCAATGGACTACATTCGTTAACTATTTGCTTATGAGCGTTTTGTGTTTGTGTTACAGTGCCCGGGTTCCGCAGTGTGCTGGGACAGATACGGTGACACAAGTGCCAGCTGTGCGGGAAGGTGTTCTCGGACAACTTCGCACTCACAATGCACACGCGCACCCACATCGGGGAGAAGCCGTTCACGTGCGACATCTGCCAGGCCAGCTTCTCCGTTAAGGGCAACATGAAGCGGCACCGGGAACGACACTTCAGAGACTTCAAAATGTCTTAACACTTGCCCTAAATAATGGACTTTTGATTGGACCTAAATGCAGCTGCAGTTACATCAAGTTAAAACATGAAAACATAATTTAAAGACGGTTTCGTGTTTATCAGAGTTTACGTAGTGCTGATGAGGTTTATTATCTGTTTAAGAGGCAATATGATCACCACTTCAGAGACTTAAAGCTGAGACTTGCCATAAATAATGTAACAGACTGTTTATGTTTTATAAGACTTATGTACCGCTGGTGCATTTGTTTATCTTTTCTAATACACAACATGAACGCCACCAGCCTCAGAGACTTCAAACTGTCTTCATTGTACAGTGTAGCATGGTCACAGTCATTGGTCAACTGCCTTAAATAATTTAAAGTGCTTAAAAGAGAGTTGTGTACTGCTATATTATCCTGTTTAAAAGGCGATATGAGCGCCACTTCACTGACTTAAATAAATACTGCTGCAGTTATCTCATTTAGAAGGCCGACATGAACGCCACTTCAAATAATATGTTATCTGTTTTATAAAGCCAACACCATTTCATAGACCTTAAATTTGTTTGTTTAGCTTTGTAATTGATCACTTGACCTTAATATTGGACTTTTAAGTTATAATTTTCGAATTATTGTTGTTTATCGACTAATAAACAACGATTTGGACCATCTGTGAGTAAGAATTATTTTGATTCGAACATTATTTGACAAAATAGTTTTGCAATTGTAATGAGAACTAAATTTAGTATGCTCCACTTAGAATCAAGACCACTTTTTGCGTTGTTTATTGGGTAGTTTAACAACGACAATTTTGGTCTTTGCCTATAGAACAAAAAAAGCGAGAATTATGTTAGAATTGTAAATAAATGCAGCCCCCGTTACAATTTCTTTTTACGAGGCAGCAGGATCGCCAATTTAGAGACTTCAAAATATTTTCAGTTTAGTCTAGTAACACGCGATGGGAATCGTAAATGTCTTATTACTGTGAAATTTTTGCGTTATGATTTATTGCATAACAATGAAAACCGAGTTCTAGTACTGGTTTAAAATGATTACATCTTTACTATAAAAAACTATATAAGTTGTTCATATAAATTTTGACATGAACTTTTCTCTTAAATGCACTTTAAATTTACATCTTCTTGGGACCTTTATGAATGTATTATGCAATAGCCATATTTTAATAGAAACAAAGCGAACTCCAGTTGCGACAGCAGGAGAGACCTCTTATTAGTAGCCCGAGGTCCTTTATTTATGGCAAGTGACCAATTGCCAAAACAACAACACAGCACATCACAAAAACACATAACAAACAAAACACACATGAATAAAACTGGGGTCACCACCTTGGAACGGCCAATGCAAAGCATCGGGGGTTTATACCGGTTTCATGGGCGCCAAACCTCACACTTAGCCCAGAATTCTTTACTTAAAAGGCACATGTACACAATGGACAACACGGAAACAAAACAGACAAAAATACCACAAAAATACAAAATGAATAACACTGGGGGCACCTAAGTTGAGACTAAGTTTGAGATTGAGAACTTTCGTAGGCATGGTGGCCTGTCCTTATTTAAAGCCGGTAATGTTTTGTGTGTTGCGAAGTTTTTTAAGAAAATGTGTTTGTTTAAACAAAAACAGAGAAAGTGGGAACACTAGATACTCGGAGGTGGAGATTCAGGGACTGCTTTTGCACATATTAACATACTTTGAAATTTTGAATACTGATGTAAAATTATTTGTGCTCCAATATAAATTAAGGTCAACTAGCCTGACACAGTGAGGCTCCGTTTATACAACGGACATGTATGTATGTGTTACATACTTGTCATTTGCATTTGCGATGTGGTCAACTAGCACTGGCTCAAAAAGGCACATTTTTATATCGGTATATTTTTCACTGTACGCATGTGTTACGCAATATACTCTCTATTGTTGGGTGTATGGCGTGTATTAAAATGTTATACATCTAAACTTACATTGTCACTTATCATTGTGTACTAATTTTGTTTATAAATGCCTTTATTTGACATTTGCGATTCCAATTATATTAGACATTATCTTGTAATAAAATGTTTTACATATTAATACACACCGTGTTTGTTGTACATAGCGGACTTGCATTACGTATGATACCATATAATTTTTAAACGTTTACAGAACTTTCTGATGAATGTAATGTTGTGAATGGTACATATAGTGTTAACGTTATGTTCATGCTTTGACTTTTGGCATAACACATTGACAACAAAGAAACCTCTCCAAAGATATATATATAGAGTTAGGTATATCTATGTACATCAACCCCGGTCAACGTATGCATTTTAAGCATTTTTTCCTCGCATGTTTCCTCGCATTAATATTACAAGCATATGAATAATTTTACTAAGACTTTATTTAAATTGAACATTTAAACTAAAGCATATAAATCACTTATTACAGAAATATGACATTGTGTATGCATATAACACGGATTATTGAATTCAATGAAAGAACTGCATAAAATATGCATTAAAATATCGTGCGCCACCTTCAGTGTCTATGCCACAAACTGCTCTTTATTGTTATATACAATATCGTCCATTTTTATTATTCATTAAGAAATGTTATTAGATTGGGGTATGTCGTTGGTCGGGCGGGCGGCTTCAAACTGGGGTTTCCGCTCAATAACTCGACAAAGAATTGAGATATTTTAATGAAACTTTATACATAGATACATTATAGGAATACCTCGCTTGTAATTGCATATAGTTTGAGTAGGGGCAAGGTCAAGGTCACTGTTACTATAAATAGAATAAAACGGTGTCCGCTCAATAACTCGAGAATTCATTGAGATATTTGAATGAAACTTCATACATTGATACCTTATATCAATAGCTCGCTTGGGAGTGCATATGGGTGGGGTCAAGGTCACTGTTTCTAAAAATAGAAAAACGGTTTCCGCTCAATAACTCAATAACGACTAGAGGTATTTTATTGAAACTTCATACACAGATACCTTATATCAAGACCTCATTTGGGATTGCATACGGGTTGGGTGGGGTCAAGGTCAAAGTCACTGTTACTAAAAATAGATAAACGGTTTCCACTCAATTACTCAATAACGACTAGATGTGTTTAAACGAAACTTCATACACAGATACCTTATATCAAGACCTTGCTTAGGATTGCATATGGGTTTGGTAGGGTCTAGGTCTCTGTTACTAAAAATAGTAAACCAGTTTCCGCTCAATAACTCAAAAACGAATTGAGCTATTGTAATGAAACTTTATACATAGATACCTTATATCGAAACCTTAGACCTTGCTTGGAATTGCATATGGGGTGGGTTAAGTCAAAGTCAAGGTCACCGTTACTAAAAATATAAAAATGGTTTCCGCTCAATATTTCAATCATGAATTGAGATATTGTAATAAAACTTCATATATAGATACCTTGTATCAAGACCTCGCTTGGGATTGCATATGGGTAGGTTGTGGTCAAGGTCACCATTACTAAAAATAGAAATATGGTTTCTGCTCAATAACTCGAGAACAAATTGAGATATTTAATGAAACTTCATGTATAGATACCTTATATCCCTCCTCGATTGGGATTGCATATGGGTTGGGTGTGATCAAGGTCACTGTTACTGAAAATTGAAAAACGGTTTCCACTCAATAACTCGAGAAACATCTGATATATTTCAGTGAAATTTCATATAAAGATACCTTATATTGATACCTCACTTGGGATTCGTATGGGTTGGTAGTGGTCAATAGAAGATTGACATTCAACTGTTGCAGTAAATTTTTATACATATTGTTTGGCCCTAATCCCGCTAAATATAGTTTCTGTACATACAATTATTCTGTTGACATGAAACCATACTTAATCATGTCGAGATCAGATCATATTGAAAACCTGGTTTCGTGGCATGGTTACGTTTCTAGTTTTATTATAGTGCCAACTTTTAGGGATTGCTTTCAAAAAATTTAGTGAATTTCCACCTTTCTTGTACTTTTTCGGGATATAAGAGCGCATTTCGAAGCCAGTTCTCGTGTAGTCGGTGTGTTAATGGTAATGAACTTGAAATTATTTATACAGCATACCAGTAATAGAAATGACGGTGTTCACAAGAGCTTTGCATGTCCATATCGGCGATTTATATAAGCTATTAGTTATTCGTCTTTCAAACTATGAATAAGTAAACATTCCATAGCTACTTATGAAATGTATGAGTTTAGTTTTATGTTGTACTGTACGAATAAACTTTTCTAAGTGTTTGGGTATAATGCAAATACTTTTAATAGTACTTGTGTATGTAATTGTGTGATGTGGTATTTCTGCTATTCAAGTTAAGGTCTATGTTCTTTAATTATATTTAAAATCAATGACGATGGTAGAACGAAATTCCAGTGTCCGTTGTATGGCAAGGCGTTCACCCGAAGACTTCACTTGGACAACCACGTGAACTCGCACACCGGGAACCGGCCGTACAGATGTGACCTGTGCAACAAACGGTTCACGCAGAAGTCTCATTTGACCACACATAAAGTGACGCATCTCAGGGAGCAGAATATCAACTTAGACATTTAGAGAATTCAGTCACGGGCATACTTAAAAATGACATAGACTAGTTTTCCCCACAAGCATTTAAACTCCTTTACTTTTTATTGTTTATTGTTTACGGATTTATTGCCATTTATTAAGCTTCACAAAGTTTACCAAGTGCATTTGGCCTAAAATTGGTTAATAATTAATTACATGGTATCCCAGTGCAATAGACCGATCCGAGTTTTGCCACGAATAATTGAAACTACTCCCCAGCTATTGTTAAAGGATTACTTTCCATTCACCGACAATCTCAAACACTATCACGTGCTCATTTGAATATCACACTTATTATTCACGTGTCTTTTGTGTGAAACTGTTTAACCGCTAAACACGTGATATTCACGTGCGATGATTGTGTAACCCTCATGGTTACAGGTGTATAGGTAGTGTCCAAAATAAAACACAGTGCACCTTTCACTTCTTTAATAACGCTACTATATAATGTAATAGCAATAGTTCAGTCCATTTCTCAATCTGAAGGATCTGAAATATATAAAACACATATCCCAGAATTAAACTAACTGTAATCAATGTTAGACACATGAATTACATTGTCCAATAATAACATTGATAAAATACTAAACAATAAAACAATATTTCAGTTCTAGTGGCCCTTAAACTTCTACTTTATATGACTCAACAACCATACATAAGGTTCAGGTACAAAAATAAAACAAGAATAATAAATGCACAAACACAGCATCATCAATGGTCCAAATAATGAATTGAACATAGTTCATTCAACAAATTGATAAAATATATACATAGTCTTACCAATTTATGGAATTGAGTCCCTTTACAAGTCAACCTTCTCTGCCTCTCTTCCTTCAATGAACCTAATGGTGCTGTAAAATTAGAGCATGCAAACAGATATTATTGTGTTTCCACTGAGTGAATTAAATGCCATTTAAAAGTGAATTTAATAGTTTGCTGCCATTCTGAACATTCGCAAAATCATATGACTTGAACATTCAAACTGTTCAAACCTCAAACCAAATACAAAGAAAACAATGCATTGCAACCGTTCTCAGTTAAATATAATAAAATACAAACAGAAGAACCAGCTGGTACTGACCACTAGAATGGACACAGACTTAATTTTTAAAGCGATCATAAAAATGTCCTCCAGCTTTCCCTCCAAACTAGATCATGTGACACCACAACAAAATATAAAGTTAAAATAATAAGTTTGGGTTACAAACCACTAAACAAATTGGGAGAAAGTCGACCAGGTCACAATTGGATAATATTGCATATTAATTTGAATATGATTAACATCTGTGGAACGTCTATAGTTGGATAAAACACTAGAATGCATATGATTGGCATAAGTGGAAACGTCTATTGCGATTGATTCAGTTTAGCGTATTTGGTGATGGGAACACGACAATACGTGTATAATACTGCCGGAAAACAAAAATGCAGATTCCATAATAATTTTGTCTTTAAATGTCTATTTCTAGTGTATCAATTTTAGACGATAGTCACTTTTGAAGTAGCGAAAGATAGGAAAACAAGTCTCTGGAGATGCATTAGTAATTTTGGAAAAATAATAACAACCACGAAATGTACACGTATAAAAAAAGACATGCTATATGTTTGCTATTGTGTATTCGTTTCCTGAACATCTATTTGTAAGGATAATAAAATAAACATGTGACAGATTCCGGTTTTCTTGTGTGTGTTTTTGTAGGACTTTTGTTATGAGAATCCTGCAGATAGAAACCATACTCTAGCTTGATGTCTTTGAAATGACATCTAAAGTAGCGAGTGAGCAATTGGCTGCCAAATAGCATGACGTTGAACCCTGCTTGACCTCATACTGACACTCAGTTGGTCAAAATAATGTTGTTGTAAACATTGTAATTTTTAGCTCAACTGAGCACAATGTGCTCGGAGAGCTATTGGTATTGGGGGACTGTCCTGCGTCGTCCGGCGTCTGTAATTCGTCAACAATTGGGCCCGTAGGCTCAATACAGATTTCACTTTTCATTCAATCTTTACCAAACTTTCACATTTTGTGTATGTCTGTGACCATAAAATCGCGAATAGGTTCGATAATGGGCCAGTTCAGACCAGGAACACCAGAGTTATTGTCCCCTTTTCATGAGAAAAAATGCAAAATGGGCTTTGTGCAACATACAGACTTCATATTTCATCTGAACTTGCCCAACTTGCACATCGTGTGTATGACCTGAAGATTTTAAACTAATCCAAAAATGGCCTAGATTGGGTACAAACACAAGAGTTATTGCCCCTTAATAGAAAAAAATGGACAATGTGGAGTATAGAAACTTCATTTATTGCCTAATCTCGTCCAAACTTGCACTGTTTGTGGTTGACCATAAGGTCTCTGTCAGTTATGCCCCCTTGTTTGTTGACTAAACTTGCACAGTTTGTGTGTTACAGTTATTATCCCCCGTTTGTGAAAAACATATAAAATGGACTATGTTCAGGAAAGAACACTAGGGATGGTAACAAATAGTATTTCAGTAACCGGTCCATTGCTTTTGGTATTTAAGCTGCTTATCGGTAAGCTTAATATCATTAATACGACCTAAAACACAATTAAAAAGCAAATGATCTGTTTGACTGACTAGTCGTTATCGATGATAAACGTATCGCTGCCAGGTGTCTTTGTTGCTGTCACGTGCGACTGTTTTAATTATTGTTCTGCAATAATATGGAACAAAATATTGTATATGGAAATCAGCTGTATGTTTGAACCTCATGTGATTGTAAAGATTGGATGAATCTCTGTGTTATGTAAGTGTGATTGAGCATGTTTGAACCTCATGTGATTGTAAAGATTGGATGAATCTCTGTGTTATGTAAGTGTGATTGAGCATGGTAAACATCACTGCTTGTGCCTTCTTCCCTACAGTTTCGACTGTATTGCCTCTATCAATTGCCAGGTGAAATAGGCCGGACAGCCATCGGTAGAAGCGCCTGTCGATTGCCATGGTAACTACAGAAGAAGGCAGGACAGACATCTGTATTGCAACTGTCGATTGGCAGATCAACAACAATAAGGTATCTGTTTTATGTGGGTCATTTTGTAGGCGATGACATTCAGATGTCAGAGCTATTCTCTGTCTTTGGCCGTACTCGGGTGAGCGCTTTGGGCCATCATGGCCCTCATGTTATGCCAACTGACAATTTTAAAACGATTCAAAATTGTACAGAAAGTAACAGCCATAACGCTATATCATTTTTCAAAGAATGCATGCCCTAATCTCTAGTTAAACCGTTTTTCTGAACCTATTCATTTCTTCTTTTAATTTCGCTATGTAGTGGTACATATCTGTAAAAGCAGTCGTCGTGCTATTTCTTGTTGTTCTTTTTTATTGGAAAAATAAAAACGACACGTGTTAGTGAACTTTAATATTTATCGCACTACATGCCATACATTGACGATGTATATAATGCTTATATTACTTAGATTTAAGGTATTTTTTAATCCGTTCCAACTTTATGTATGTGTTCAACGTATGGATTTATGGACATAATAAATATTATGAATGCACGTGGTATTTAGTACATGGCTAATCCTTACCCCAAACCACGACATTTAGAATTCCAAATAAATTTCTTAAATATAATGACAATTGTAAAACTCGATACTTTTTCCCACAGTGACCTTGAGTGCTGATCTGAGTGGTCGTCAGAAGTTGTTCCACGCACCTTCTCTGGCTGCCGAAAGTTCTTCACGAGTCGGACGCATCTGCAGATTCACACGAGGACCCACACGGGCGAGAAGCCTCACAAGTGCCTCAACTGCGGCAAGGCGTTCGCCCAAAGCAATAACCTCTATCGTCATCTCAGGTAAATCAACCCTGAACACGTTAAACAACCAGTGCAAATCAATGACCTCTATTGTCATCTCAGGTAAATCAACCCTGAACACGCTAAACAACTAGTGCAAAGCAATTACCTCTATCGACATCTCAGGTAAATCAACCCTGAACACGTTAAACAACTCCGGCAAAGCAATAACCTCTATCGGCGTCTCAGGTAATTAACCCTGAACACGCGAAACAACTGCAGCAAAGCAATAACCTCTATCGGCATCTCAGGTAAATCAACCCTGAACACGTTAAACAACTGCAGCAAGGCAATAACCTCTATCGGCATCTCAGGTAAATTAAACCTGAACACGTTAAACAACTGCACCAAGGCAATGACCTCTATCGGCACAGCAGGTAAATTAGCTTTCAACACATTTAACAACTCTTGCTAAGCAATAGCCTCTATCGGCATCTCAGGTAATTAACTTTCAACACGTAAACAACTGCAGCAAGGCAATGACCTATATCGGCATCTCAGGTAAATTAACTTTCAACACGTAAACAACTGCAGCAAGGCAATAACCTCTATCGGTATCTCAAGTAAATTAACTTTCAACACGTAAACAACTGCAGCACGGGCATTAACCTCTATCGGCACCTCAGGTAAATAAATTTTCAACACATTAAACAACTCCGGTTAAGCAATAACTCTATCGGCATCTCAGGTATAATAACTTTCAACACGCTAAACAACTGCAGTAAGGCACTAACCTCTATCGGCATCTCAGGTAAATTAACTGTCAACTCCGGCAAGGGCAATAACCTCTATCGGCACCTCAGGTAACTTAACTTTCAACACGTTAAACAACTCCGGCAAAGCAATAACCTCTATAGGCACCTCAGGTAACTTAACTTTCAACACGTTAAACAACTCCGGCAAAGCAATAACTTAACTTTTAACACGTTAAAAAAAACTGCAGCAAGTGCAATAACCTCTATCGGCACCTCAGGTAACCTAACTTTCAACACGTTAAACAACTCCGGCTAAGCAATAACCTCTATCGGTATCTCAGATAACTTAACTTTCAACACGTTTAACAACTCCGGCAAAGCAATAACCTCTATCGGCATCTCAGTCAACTTAACTTTCAACACGTTAAACAACTCCGGCTTAGCAATAACCTCTATCGGCACCTCAGGTAAAATAACTTTCAACACATTAAACAACTCCGGCTAAGCAATTACCTCTATCTCAGGTAAATTAATTTTCAACACGTTAAACAACTCCGGCTAAGCAATAAACTCTATCGGCACCTCAGGTAAATTAACGTTCAACACGTTAAACAACTCCGGCTAAGCAATAACCTCTATCGGCACCTCAGGTAAATCAACTTTCAACACGTTAAAGAACTCCGGCTAAGCAATAACTTCTATCGGCACCTCAGGTAAATTAATTTTCAACACGTCAAAGAACTCCGGCTAAGCAATGACCTCTATCGGCACCTCACGTAAATTAACTTTCAACACGTTAAACAACTCCGGCAAAGCAATAACATCTGAAGGCACCTCAGGTAAAATAACTTTCAACACATTAAACAAATGCAAAGCCTCTATCGGCACCTCAGGTAACTGAACATTCAACACGGTAACAATTTCGGCAAAGCGTTTGCCCAAAGTAATAACCTCTATCGGCAACCCCCGTAAATATGTCCCAATATACGTAGACATAGTTCGCGTTAATCGATAAGTTTGGTACAAACACTCAGAATATAACCTGCACCATGAACCAATGCAACTATTAAATGGAACACTTTATTATAAACCTCGCCTTCTTAGAATCTGTAGTAAGCATTACCATATGTAAGCATTACCATATGTAAATGTACTGTTCACATATGCCAGTGATGTACATACGTACGATCAATCAAAATGAACGTTTCTATTCTAAGTAAGGTAGGCTTCCTCCGCCCCTTCTTAGACAATAAGATTTTATTATATATTGCTTTAACCAACTGTAACAAGGCGTTCGTTAAGGGCAAAGAAAAAAACAAATTATATTAACTCAACATATAATGTAATGCTAATACGCACCATAACGACCTTTCCATTACATGTATTTACGCAGTAATAGTGCAAGCACTTTTTTTTTGTTAAAACATAAACTTTGACGTCCCAATAAATGACTACCTCTGCAGGCACTGCGTGCAACTTGTCTCCGAAAATATCTACATAGACATCGTTCGCCCCCAAAAAACTATCGACATCCCGGGTAAGAAAACGTCAAGTACGTAAACGATTGTGAGAAGTCGTTCACTCAATAACCGCTTCCGACACGTCAGGTACCGTATCTTGGAGCATACGAAGACACCGCTAGCCCAAATCATCAACGTCCGTCAGAACCTTCTGGAATGCTAGATAACTGACCATTTGTTAGTCGTTGTAGCATATAACTGTCATAATGTTTGGTAAGAATGAACAAACAACGACCATAAAATCTATGAGACATTTAATTTACAGGTATACATAATATACATTCTTCAGGGGTGGCAAAATCATATTTTGCCCTCTTTGTCCATTTGAACAAATTCTGTTTGCCACTAGTCCGTACAATTATTATATTGTAAAATCTAGCACAATTTTACTTAATTGTATGCTCTGTGACAAGTTGGGCTATACGAACAAATGATTTCGCCATCCCTGTTCTAGGACTGCAACATATCTTGGTATCATAACAACGTTATGAAAATAAAAGTAAAATCAATAGTTGTAATCCTACTCATAATCTTCACACTTTGTTTTATGGTTAAACTGCATTATACCTACTATATTTATGCAATAGTGCGTATTTATATTTGGAACAAGACAGTATGAACGCTTTTCTCTTCATACAATTTATTATGAACTGTATCATTACAGGACCAGGAAGGAATGTGCGGGTTCCGTTGAAATACCACAAGATCTCCGGAGCTGTAGATACTGACAGTGAAATACCACAAGATCTCCGGAGCTGTAGATACTGACTGCGAAATACCACAAGATCTCCGGAGCTGTAGATACTGACTGTGAAATACCACAAGATCTCCGGAGCTGTAGATACTGACTGTGAAATACCACAAGATCTTCGGAGCTGTAGATACTGACAGTGAAATACCACAAGATCTCCGGAGCTGTAGATACTGACTGTGAAATACCACAAGATCTCCGGAGCTGTAGATACTGACTGTGAAATACCACAAGATCTCCGGAGCTGTAGATACTGACTGTGAAATACCACAAGATCTCCGGAGCTGTAGATACTGACAGTGAAATACCACAAGATCTCCGGAGCTGTACATACTGACAGTGAAATACCACAAGATCTCCGGAGCTGTAGACACTGACAGTGAAATACCACAAGATCTCCGGAGCTGTAGATACTGACTGTGAAATACCACAAGATCTCCGGAGCTGTATATACTGACTGTGAAATACCACAAGATCTTCGGAGCTGTGAAATACCACAAGATCTCCGGAGCTGTAGATACTGACAGTGAAATACCACAAGATCTCCGGAGCTGTAGACACTGACAGTGAAATACCACAAGATCTCCGGAGCTGTAGATACTGACAGTGAAATACCACAAGATCTCCGGAGCTGTAGATACTGACAGTTACACTTGTATCATTTATACTTTTATGTCTTCTTTTGGACACCTTTTATTGAGTAAATTATCTTAGGTAAAAAAAAACGATATCATCATTGTATTGAAATCTGTATTGCGTTTTATATGTAAATACAATTATTACACGAACAATAAATCTGCTGATATACATTTCAACTGTTTGTTATGGTCTAGATTTTGTCGCTATTAAAATGTTTGTAGACAAGTGGCTTTCACTTGCTGTATTTGATCTAACAACATGATACTGTTGTTTTTAAACAAACTAATATTGAAAGGTGAAAGGTAAAAATTAATACATTTACATAGACACTAACATTTCAATATTGCAATTAAGTTCTGTACATTGGATTATTATAATGAGATGAAACTACACATTTGTGACAATACGGGTTTGACATTCCATTTTATAAAAAGATAAAATATAAGGTTTCGTTTAAGTGTAGATTGCAGTTTTCATTGATTTCGCTATATAAACAGGCCAGTGACTAAGTGTAAATGACTCGAAATTGGTTCACCGAAGTGCGCAAAACATTCTTACATTTATGAAGTGGTAAAGCAGTACACGGATACAGTCATCAAATATGTGAACATAAAATGAAGCTGTTTAGTGTAATCAATTAAAATACCGTTGAAGTCACTTACGTTGACCACTTAATCAAAATCTTATAGACGGAACTAGCATACATTCAATGGAAGCCAATTTAGTTGGTTAAGTGTAATCAAAATATCAATGACATCTATAGCTTTGCAGTTTGAGTCCTCCTCTTTCAAGAGGAACTATCCTTTATGTGTAGGATATAACAGGATCAAAATAAAACAGGAAAGAGTGTTGCGAATAAATGCTTATTGATCCACTTGTGCAGATATTGTGATAGAACATTTTAAACGGATGTTGATTTTAAAAAATGACTAATGCTGCATGACAACATAATTATGGACACATATGATATTACAGAATTGCTATTAAACACGACTTAAATGACAAACATATAAAAATAACACAATAGTAGTAAAGAACATATCTGAAATAGCTTTGTTATCGTTTAACAGAATGCCAAATTATCTAATACAATCTTTGATATAGTACGGTTTATAGTTCAGTACGTGTTGTCCTTTATATTATTTGTTACAGTAATGCCCAATACATGTTGTCCAGTACGCTTCTAAAACACAGTCAGGTTCCATCCTCTTCATCGTTTGATAACTGTTTAAAAGGCTATTGGGTAAACTATTAGTATAATTATAGCAAATAACAGAACATAGTATTCTATGTAACATTACAAACAGTTTGCTTTAGTTGCAATCTACGGATTCATGTCATCAATCGGAGAGGTCAGCAGCAAAGTTGGAGTAGATGTCGAAGCTTTGAATGTAGTCCAGAACACAGTCATGGCAGAACTGAAACTGCTCCTGTGAAAATACTAATATATTAATATTGTTTATACTAAGTCGTTAACCCACATAGACTTAATACATTCATTAGGCTACAGGTCTACTACAGACAGTGTAACGTTTATATTATCAACTTGACTATTTCTACAAAAAAGTCCCCGAGCGGTCAACATCTGCACAAATAAAAAAAATTAGCTATTAATATTGACACATAATAGAGGTTAACATTTGACATATAATAAAGGTTAAACTAAAGTACGTATTATGGTCAAAGAGTTCACACATTCTGAGAATTGCTTTATATAGTTTAGGTAGTTTTTTTTATTTGGTCCTTTTCTTGTTTACATTCAGACGTCATAATTGTGAGTATCTTGTTTAACCATACTTTGCACATGTTCTCCTCACAATCCAGAATAGCCATGTTCTCCTCACAAGCCAGAATAGCCATGTTCTCCTCACAAGCCAGAATAGCCATGTTCTCCTCACAATCCAGAATAGCGCAGTCAGTTACAGCGCTGTCAATTGTCATTTGTTTCTACGACTCCTACGCTGTGATTTCGATACCTACTCTGTTGGTTTATTTGTTTGCTTGTTTATCAAAAAGCTCACACTATATTGAAATATTTATACTTTATTTATTCAATGTTTACGCCTTTGTATTACTAATTTCTATTAAACAATAACATTGACATTGTTGTAGCCCATCACTTTTCGTTGACATAGTCCCTTTAAAATATTCATCAACTTACCGGATTAAGAATCGCACGCTTTCGTCTCGCCTTGACCTTTCTGACAGCGTTTACAACGCTTACTTCATGTTCCACTTCCATCTTCTGTAGCAGAGTTGCGACCACACAGAACAGGCCAGATTTACTGGCTCCGTCCCTACAGACCCGAATAGTGATACTGAATATTAAAGATCACCAAACAACAGCAGCTGTCAAGAATATATTGCATATTATGGGTATTTCAAGCTTCTGTGGCGAAAGAGTGGAGACTAAAGTACAGGTTAATATGCAACATTGGTGAGGAGATCATTTTAAAATCTCTTATGAAATAAAATGTGTTTGTTTTTTTTTATATTTTTCGCCGTATTCAACAGTATTTCGGTCATATAACGGCGGTCAGTTAACCTACTCACACTTTTCCTGGGTAAGCTGGTTTACCAGTACTACGCGCACATACTTGTGCCAGTAACTGACAACTGCCCTACTTGAATCAGATGAATGGCCGAAGAAATAATTTCATGACCAATCCCCACACAAATCATGTGGCCGGGCTGGGAATCGAACCCGCAATCCTCGTATTTGTAGTCCAGCTCTCTACCAACTGAGTTAGCCGGCCCGGCAAATAAAATGTTATAAGCCCTTTTTGCAAATCCAAATATATTAAGAAATGAATTTTTCAATATTTAGACAATGTGTGGAGTACAAGAATCGATAATAAATTAATAATACTCCTAATAATGACAAGTATAAAACATAAAAATGTCTTTTATACAGATAAACGGACACAATAAAAATGAAATACTGTAAAAACAAGTGATCCTAATCAAAATTTTAGAAGTATATTAACCGTATATATTAAAGATAACGAGCAACCTCCGTGCATGTGATTGATAAGCTGTTCATATTCTTACATGCAGTGTATGATGACGGGTCTATCCGCGTTGGGATTGGCTGTAACCACGTCTACTTCAGCAATAAACCGGCGGAAGGCGGAAGGAGAATTTGGAATATTTTGTTCCGTGTTCCAGTCTGTGAACTCCAGATGCGTTATAGACATCTCTCTTTCCTACAGAACAAACAACAACACATTACGTTCAGTGAGCTGTAATATGCTGCATGTGGGCGTCCATAGTTCTGTCGTCATGTGTAGCATGAGAAAGCCCAATGTTAAGCATATGGTGATGCCCGAGAAATGTGAACAGTACATTGATGATATATGTACAAGATCTATTCTAACTTTAATCGCTAAGCGGTTTGTCTATGTGTTAAGCTCACTCGACATTGTATCACCGTTATGTACAGGACGCTATTTGACATATTTAATTATACTTTTAAGTGACTTGTTTACAGATTTTCTATTGGTGCCAATGAACGTCTTAACTGGACAAATTAAACCGTCTGAACTAAAAGCTAAAGTATTATAACAATAAAAGCATACAAAAGAAGAAGAAAAAGTTATTTCACCGATTAAAAGTCTGACGCGCTACCTCTCGGGTCATTCTGATTTATGTACTTATCCGCGTATTTTTACTTATAATAAGTTAATCTCTGGTTATCAACAATTTCAACGAAAACAACATAAATATTCCATATTTATAATTTTAGCCATTTCAACTGATAATAACTCATCAATAAAACTCTATTTCCAGTATATTTCTATGCAATGGAGCTATTACGCTCCTTATATATACTGCTCTTTAAGTTTTGGAATCTGTGCCAAAAAGTTTGAAAATTGTCAATTCGTCACTCTGCGAACAGGTCCCGTATTGTACCTAAATATTCACACGCTGCGAAACCATGTATTGGATATATAAAGAGAGAGTGAGAAAGAGAGATAGAGAGAGAGTGAGAGAGGGAGGGAGGGAGGGAGGGAGGGAGGGAGGGAGGGAGGGAGGGAGGGAGGGAGGGAGGGAGGGAGGGAGGGAGGGAGGGAGGGAGGGAGGGAGGGAGGGAGGGAGGGAGGGAGGGAGGGAGGGAGGGAGGGAGGGAGGGAGGGTGGGAGGGAGGGAGGGAGGGAGGGAGGGAGGGAGGGAGGGAGGGAGGGAGGGAGGGAGGGAGGGAGGGAGGGAGGGAGGGAGGGAGGGAGGGAGGGAGAGGGAGGGAGGGAGTTCTACGAGACAAATAAATAAAATAAAAATATAAAATAATAAGTAAAAGAAGCACAACATGCATTGTATTATTTCTTATAGTATAAAATTACCACCTGACTTGTGCGATGTTCAATTGCTAATGTGCGTTTGATCCGGTACTCGTTGGCCTCTGGTTTGGAACAGCGGACGCTGAATATTCCCCTCTTTAACACCTGATTGTCCGCGGGAAAATAGACACCGACGTCCTGTAAGTACGTTGTGAAGTTGTATACACTGATGGGGAAAACGTACTTACAAATATATCAAACATGCCAGAACTAACGAATAAGAAACAAAATAAGCAGCAGTGTGCAGTGCGTTTCAATTAGCCTTTAAAACTATATCAAATCTTTTGATAACACAGTTTCAAACCGCTTTGCTTGAGGTCAGTTGCGAGTTTTTTTACAGTGCTACTATAGCGTTTAATGGACTGTGATATATATTACGATGATACTAGTTGTGTTGTGGAGTATGCGACTGAGAAATAAACGAGAATTGGCTAAGTCTAATTCATAAATGAGAACAAATCGCATCGCGGATCTTACTGAAGGAACATCTGATTGAGAAACTAAACTTACCTTTGTGTGTATCGATGTTGTCTCGAAACTGACAATGCACACACAGTCTGTTTGGACAACTAACGCGAGGAAATCTGTGACTGTGGTTGGAAGCGGTGTCTGGACAAGGATGTACTTATTCATGGTCTGGAAACTCTGACACGGGAATGAACAAATACAAACACGGTGGTATTTGTCCAATGTAAACACACGCCATCGACAATAAGCTTTCCAAATGGTTTATGACAACATATAATAGCTCTAAAAAATAACGTATATTGTATGCATCGTATACTTACGTTGACGAAGACAGCATTAATATATTCCGAACACGCTGGTGTCTTGTTAAGGTAAATTCTAGGCCGATGTTCATCACCTGTGAATTGTTGTTAACACTTAAAAGCCATTATACAATTATATGATTACAGTTTCAATAAATTAATTGAGATTCAAGAGGCACCCAATACGGCTGCGTTAAAATAGACCATAGTACCTGGGATATCAGACCCGTCTCTGTTTTTGTCATCGAGTTTGGCGTTTCTTTTAACTGCCTCGGTTTCCTGCATTGAGCCGCGTTTTGTTGTCATTTGCAATTGCTATAAAATAGCATTTGAATAATGTCATTTAGCGCGTTAAACAGAACATGTGTACCTGCAATTTCCATTGCAAACCTGTTTATTCATTGGATCAGATACATTTAATAAAGATTCGAATTATTCATATCCGTCATTGCTTTCCATTTGCATTTATATCTTTACAAGATTTAAAACCGATTAACTTACGTAAAACATGTGCATGATTTGATCCTTAGGTGTCCTGTCCATGTATGACTGGAATCGTTCGCCGGCCACAGGTTTGTAGTCAAACGTGAGAGAGTGGACGACTGCGTGGTGAAGATACTCATACTGCCCCTGGAATGCATCAAGAATGTTACACATATAGGAATAATGAAACTCCAGAGACATCACCAGGAGAGAAACCCTTATTACCATCCGCTACAAATCAATGGAATATGGTTCGATTTCTTACACCTTTTCTGGTGTAGTGGGTACTATAAAACTTTGTTTATGCCAAACAGAATTGGCCAAAATGAAAAATCAAACAAGGCAAATTAGTCTTACCAATTAAAAAATATATAGATTTTGAAGTCCATGAAAATACATTGTATAGACATGTGAAGACATTTTTTAATGTTTTGAATACCTACCACAGTTTGCACCATGCTTGGTCTGTTCTGGCGCATGTTCAGCACACAGCCTGCTATATCTACCGCACCCTCTTCTTCACCCTCTTTGGTAAGGATATCAAGAGCAATATACGTGCCGGTTCGCCCAATCCCCGCACTGAAAGCATGCAGACGTGAGGTTCATGTCTGAAACGCTATAACACAAACCTGAACACTCTTTTTCATAGCAAAATAATGCATTTAACTACTCACTAGCTGGCTGTCCCTCTATGTCCTGCCTAGCTCCCAAACTTGCTCCCGTCCTCTCTCTTTCCTCCAAACACATCCCCAGAATAATTGCCTACCTCCATCCCTACCTCCCTCACTCAATCACTCACTCACCCTCACTCACTGTACCTGCAGTGTACGAGTACGGGCCCTCCAAGTGTTGCTGGAGCACGCATGACTTTCTGTCTGAATTCAATGATCGACGTAACGTCCTCTGGAACGTCTTTATCTGGCCACGATGTGAAATGTAAGTGGTTCAAAGTCCTCACCTCCTGGTCCTGTATTAAGATGTACACTTTCTTATACCAATTACAATGTTTTAATAACCATTTACTCATAATACTTGTTTTAAAGACTGCAGAATGTCGTGTTTTAAACAATGAACACTTATTTAGAATGCATATTGGAAAAAATGTTTATATACATGGACATAAAAAATATTTGATGTTTTGATTCGGGTTTGCTATTAAGATTTAAAAAAGAATATATGAAGCGTTCTGGTATAACGTATTTGTAACAAGAATAATTATCATACCTTAACGACAGTAAATGTACGTCTTGTAAATTCAGCATAATCGTCTTCACTTTGACATAAGACCCGGATGTCGCCGTACATTTTACTCGCACCTGCATTGGGCCAGTACTGTTCGCACTTGTCTGTCTGCAAACGGACCTCCACTTTAGAAATATTGAAACAATGCTATATGTTCATAAGATAAGATTTATTTTACGTCGGAAAGCCAGAAGAAAACAATATAAGATCACACGAGCTTGTTAACTGACGGATACAGATACTTATTTAGTTTTTATTGCGCGTAATATAAATTTTGAGAGGTGTATGTATCGTTCATTTAGGTTTCAGTAATTCATTTACTTTTATTGAGTTACAATAGTGTAATATTTATGTTTTCTTCATTCATGTGTCAAGATGAATTGTGGATTTTTACATGTACGGTAATGTCGTTACATACATATGTCGGAAGAAGTTATTTAAAGATATTACCAAGTAAATGTTTACACATTACATGGTATATATAGACATTAGAATAGGTTCTCAAGCTATTTAATTAATACCACAAACATGTTAATGCCGTCGAGTACACACCCCTTCTTCCACCAGATTTGTTACCATGACGATTTTCTCCACCTTTTGTTGCCACACCATTCTCCAGAATGCACCAAAATCGCCAAGCTGTTTCGACATCGGGCCTTATACCAGATAAAACTACTTACACAATGTGTAGCACATGCATTTAGGAGTACATACACAATTATACAACTGAATAGCAGTATAGTATATTTTGAAGATTATTCGTGTAAACAACCAGAAAAATTAACATAAAGTAATCTTATATTAAAGGAAAGGTTTCTAAATATTAATAAAGAGCATTATACATATCTGTCATATGAATGTTTAGTGTTAGTTTGAATATAAAAAAGGCGAAACTTGTGCCGCATCCGCAGAAAACAAACGATTATTACATCACACGGCCTTTATTTCAGAAGAGTAACCAACTGCCATGACAACACCGCGCAATACGAACAATATAAACCAAGCACTGACACTTTATTTTACCTAATGTGGCTATGTATTCGTTTCGTCTTTTGTAACCCTGGAAACGAAAAACAACAACGAAATGTTCTAACGGTTTAAGACGGTATACGTTAGTTTATTATCATAGTTTGTTATATACTAGGAATTTAATCTGATTCAAACACAACTACTGTACTACGTATAGAAAACATTTCCGGGTTACTCAAATATTCTTATTCAGTTGTTATATGAGCCTAAATATAATTTTCGACATTTTGTATACATTATTAAAAGTCACAAATGTACAATTTTCATAATATCAATACACCATTTACACATTGAATATACCCGGTTTAATAATATAATGACAATAGTTTCAAACTACTTTATTTTATAATATATTTATACTAAATGTTTGTATATTATACAGTGAAATAATATGCACGAAAACGCATTCTTTTTACAAAATGGACCAACATCTTACGTCAATAAAACTGGCGTTTATGTAGTCCGAGTCCCCACCCCGGACCTTCACCCTGTGGTCGTCATCTGCAAGAAGACCAAAATTGCAAGCGTTCAGTCAATGTGAAATAAAAAAGAAACACCGCGTCTTTGAAAGGACTGTAGAACGTGCTTTCAACGTTGTTGTGCAAGTGATTATATCTGTTTTTGTTGAATAAAGGTATACACTTATCTTTAGTTAATCTGTTTATATATTTGAGCAATGAGCAAAGTCATTGATCTCTCATTGGTTAGTATGGTGCACGTTTTCTCATCACGTTTGTTTTAATGACAAACTTATGGTTTTAAAAAGTAATATTGCGTTTTGACAAAGATAATGTCCTACATACATGGATAAATGCCTTTGTATCTATTTTTTGCGATGTTTTCCTTCATTTGGGAAACCTGGTAGTCTTTCAGCAGTCCATACGGGAGTTTCTGAAACAAAACGACAAACCAGTAATTTACAATATCGATTACCGAATGTCGACAAAAACGCGCGAAATGTAACCAATCGAATAGGCAAGCCAATTAATTTACTCCAGATATACATTCACAAGAAGATAGAATTGTGCCTCAAACTCGGTTTCGAAGTACTCCATATTCTTGGACAACACGAACTTCTGTAGTTCTGCTACTGGTATTTTGAATTTCTTCACTTCATTGGCATTATTGTAGTACACTCCCCCGTTCTCTTCGAATCTGATTGCATGCTGACGGGCAATGTAATCCAATTCATCTAGTGATAAAATAGTATATGCGTTTCCGTCTTGATTTCCAGTTCAATTTCAGCCTTAATGTAATTATACTATTATAGTAAACTGAAATACGTGGTAATAATAACATTTAAATGATGTGTGTATGTACTGGAAACAAAGACAATTCCGTGTTGAAACATGCATTTTCTTTGAATCGATTTGTATAATTACCAAATCATGTATGCACAGGAATAGCAATTGTTCGCGTAAATTAAAACAATAGACAACGATCGTCCTTATTACGACGTACCAATCTCTAAGCTGTCTTCTGCAGCTGATGTGATTACCTCCCTTTTCAAGTTCCGGTCGGCACGAGTGTTCGTATAGACAGGATTTTGCACGCGTCCGGCCGCGATATCGGCGTTCGCAGGAGGCGCATTTTCATACACATAACCTGTAGTTTCTTTGTGAAAATGTAAGAGTATTCTTCGGAATTAATTTGCCTTTACGATTTATAATGAATAAGGTATACTTAAAATAGAAGTGTTCATGTACATTAATGTTATAATATTACTATACATTGCAAGTCTTGCACTATCTTCATATATATTTAGCATTCACACGTAGTGACATGAACACATTCAATAGTGCAAAAACGATACCCAAAACATTGAACTCACCATCTTGCGTTACAGAGGCATAAACGGGAGCCAACGCGTCCACGGCATTGTGTGAGGTTTCTTGAAGAACACCAGGCTTTGGTTCACGATGTCTACAGAAAAGGTGAAGGTAATAGCGTAGAAACTATATTATTATTATAAGTAGTAGTAGTAGTAGTAGTAGTAGTAGTAGTAGTAGTAGTAGTAGTAGTAGAAGTGTTATTTGTATTAATATTATTATTAATAGTAGTGTTATTATTACTAGTGGTAGTAGTAGTAGTAGTAGAAGTAGAAGTAGTAGTAGCAGTAGTAGTAGTGGTAGTAGTAGTGGTGGTAGTAGTAGTAGTAGTAGTAGTAGTAGTAGTAGTAGTAGAAGTAGTAGTAGTAGTAGTAGTAGTAGTAGTATTAGTAGTAGTAATAGTAGTAGTAGTGGTGGTTGTAGTAGTAGTAGTAGTAGTAGTAGTAGTAGTAGTAGTAGTAGTAGTAGTAGTAGTAGTGGTGGTGGTGGTGGTGGTGGTGATGATGGTGGTCGTGGTGGTGGTGGTAATAGTAGTAGTAGTAGTAGTAGTAGTAGTAGTGGTAGTAGTAGTAGTAGTAGAAGTAGCACTTTGCTTGTTTTATTAATAGGCAATTAGCATTAAACGTACATGTATGTCAGAAACGGTATCAGTGGAAAACACACTGCAGCAAATACGGCGCGCTGTGTTTATCCTATTATTCACTGGAGAGTACTCACCTTCTACGAATGAAGATAAATATTCCGATGACCACAATGAGAGCAACAATCACAGCAGCGGCAACCCCTTCACCAATGGCAGCTGCTGGTACTGTGTCTTCACTACTGTCCTGCTTCAAAGCTGTATGAATAATCATATAGCTGATCATACATAGGAGTACGTGTGTGTATATCTCATATTTCAATATATGGTTATGTTTATAATGTTGACATGTGTCTTAAAGTTCAATAAAGGAGGACTGTTGATATTGAAATAAAAAACAACAACTAAGGGATTCGAACACGCTAATACAATTCATTATTTGAGACTTAAGTATACAGCTCGTGCCTTGTAAAATTGATTGTACCTTCCATGCAACCGTCGCCAGTAAATCCTGCACTGCATCCAAACAAGCAGCGCCCTGTGTCAGGTGAACATCGAGATTCATTCCCACCACGGACACAGTTTGTTGGACATGGCGTGTCACATGATGGGCCAAAGTAGTTTGAAATACATTCGCTTGTGCAAGATCCGTTCATATGACAGGTTGCATTGATACAGTTGTTACTGCAAGGCATGTCACATTCACTGCCAAAGAAACTCGGAGATGAGCAGATCAAACACTTCCCGCTGTTCTGATCGCACAGTGAGCAATTTGCTTTGCACTTTATGTCGCACGTGTGATTCCAGTAACCTTGTTGGCAGCCCTTTTCACAATGACCATTTGAACTATTACATTTACCCTCCGAACAAGATGCGGAACATGGGATACATGTTCCGTTGGTATGAGGGTAATATTTCCCATTGCAGACTCTACATGTAAACTTATTGGACGTGTCTCCAGTACACACCTTACACATTGAGTCTTTGATTGTACAGCTATCCAGGCAACTTGCCCCATAATATCCATCCTCACATCCATGTGTACAACGTGCACCCGACGAACAAATTGAATGTTTACAGTTGCTGCTACATGGGCAACAGGTGTATCCGTCCGGATAGTGCGTAGAATTTGAACAAGACCAACATGGATGAGACGCGCACAAACCGTTTAAACACTGACATTGAATATACGGGTTTGAAAACTCCGGTTTACATGATGTACATTTTCCGTTACCGTCGCAATTTTGGCAAGTTTCAGGACAGTGTTTCTCACACATCGAACCGTAATTGCCACTGAGACATGTATGGCATTGTTGCGACGAAGTGCAATTGAGACAAGTGCTCGGACACTGATTCTCACATTTCGCTCCATAAAATCCTTGTTTACACCCATGTATGCATTCTCCAGTGTATTGTCGACACGTGTCGTCTAGACATCCTGAGGGACATGTACCGTAACAGTCATGACCAGTGCTACCACTCAAACATGGTGAACATGAGGCGGACTGTTTATTACATTGTGTATATTCACAATTAGAACTACAACTCCATTGGCACTTGGGCCCATACAATCCGGTTTTGCATGAAATACAGTCAGAGGCGTTCTCACACGAATTGCAATTGGGATTACATGGAGTGTTACAGTCCGTACCATACCACCCATCTATACACGTGTCACATAGTACGCCAGTAAAGTGTGGGTTACAATTACAGCGTCCTGTTTCTGAATCGCATAAATCTGAACATCCTTGAGAACAGTTTACATTGCAAAGGCTGCCATATTTTCCAATTACACATGTATCACATGTATTGCCTGTAAAATTTGGTTTACATGTACATGATCCGGAAACTTTATCACAAGAACTATTTCGGCAACCTGTTGAACACGATATTTGACATTGCTTACCATAGAATCCATTTTTACATACATTGCAAGTGGACCAATCGGTGCAAGATATGCATTTGTCACTGCATTTATAGCAAGATGACGACCGACTATAATACCCTTGCATGCAGTCAGTGCATTCGTACTCTTGTGTACAAAGACATCCTCTGTAAGAACAATTCTTACAATATCCGTAATAGTCCAAGTACGATCCCTCATCACACTTGCATAGTCCGGTATTACTGTCACATTTCTGACATCTGTTGGCGCACACTAATGTACATTGACTTCCCCAATATCCGTCTGTGCAGCCGTTGCTTACCATAGAATCCATTTTTACATACATTGCAAGTGGACCAATCGGTGCAAGATATGCATTTGTCACTGCATTTATAGCAAGATGACGACCGACTATAATACCCTTGCATGCAGTCAGTGCATTCGTACTCTTGTGTACAAAGACATCCTCTGTAAGAACAATTCTTACAATATCCGTAATAGTCCAAGTACGATCCCTCATCACACTTGCATAGTCCGGTATTACTGTCACATTTCTGACATCTGTTGGCGCACACTAATGTACATTGACTTCCCCAATATCCGTCTGTGCAGCCGTTCGGAGAAACTACAAATAGTCAACGCATTTGCAACCCTAGTTTATACACCTGCACTTCTGTTAAAAATAGACCTATTCGTGTGTATATGCACTAAATAAGTCGGTAACAAGTTAAACAAGTAACGTCAATATACCAAAGCGATTCGAACTTTCTAAACGCGAATAATAATAAACACAAGAAAGCAATGAAAAAAGTACTTAAATCGGAAAATTAATTTTATAAAGTGTTCACTTAACAGTCTGAAGTCTAACATATTCTACCTTGCACGAAAATCAGTATCCACAGGAAAATAAAGCATGTTGTCTTCATCGTAATCTCGCTAACACTTTCCTAAAATATAGTGCTAACAGCAACATTAATTTGCTTTTGATATTTCGTTACATACCTGCATAAAATAATCGTCTTTAATTGCATTGCATCATGGATATTTAGTGTTCAATGTGTTTGGTACTTTTCAATCGCAGTTGTGCACAAGTTAAAGCGACCAATCGTAGTTCCGGTGCGATCCTAATTAGAAGTAATTTCGCTGTCCTTAATCGAATTAAATATATGACAAAATGACACAAATTTCGATTTTGTTTGAGATATAAAATTATAGTCTTGACTCTAGATTATTTGCGTTAAGTTGGCTCTCAATAATCTTAATTGGTGCGTAAACTATTTAAACATAACTTTCATTCTTATTTAGTTCTTTGTCGGATTTAAATGCAGCCACACTCGTAGCCCGGTCGTATCAATAAAACCTACTGATGGTTGGAAACGATGTGGAAATGAACAATAGTATACTTACACTTTGATAAGAACATCCCCTCTGTCAGTAAATTCAGTACAAATTATTGTCACTTCCTTTTAGCAATAATGCAAGTTTCAGGAGTTATAACAAAAATCTCTGCTTGTATATTATCTTTTATTTTCTGAAACACAAACACATGTAAGAAAACATCTCATCATAATAAATTTATAATTTACAGAGCCGCTAATTATTTCACTAGTGATGTAACGCAACACATTTGTACAATCAGAATTTAGAATGTGGTGAAAATATACAAAATGTTGATTATTGATCTTACCTAAAAGGTATTTCAAAATACAGGACAGAAGGTCAGCCAACTTAACGTTGAAAACAGAATTTCTGAACCATAAACTGAACATCCTATTTCCGCTTCGTTGAGGACATGTTTTCAACGTCCGCGTTCTGATTCATCAGATGTATATGTAATTATTAAAGCACGAGTAACAAACGTTTATGAATTATTGAAACTTGGTGAAGAATTAAAACGGCGTACACTTTATATCTTATGTATGTATTTATATAATGCATGTATTTATTTTCTACACGTACTTATTTGCATAATGCTTTTGTATACATAGTTTACATCCAAAACACAAACACACACACAAATGAAGATACTAAAATCAGTCACGGAAGTTGAAAACACTTGTTAAGATCCTGCTCGCAGTGGCGATATTTACTGCGCATGACATGTGGTGCAACACAGGTTTATTTCAATAACCTAGCTTCGTTAGGAATTCATACCGCATTTAATTTGTCAAATTGACAACGTTTAAAATACCCAAGTACAAAGGTCAAAATAGATTGAGAAAGCATGTTTTCTACGATGATCACAGAGATTTACTTTCATTAATACTTAGTAATGATATCACTGTTAGTGTATAATAACTGTTGTCGTATCATATATCATATCCATTTAAATTATTTATTACTATTTCTATTACAATTAATTGGCATAACCAGCGAAACTACACTCACATTGGTCTATAACTCCAACTAAATCAGAAATGCACAGATTGAAATGTATTAGATTTAACACTTATTTTCAACTTTTTTAGCTCACCTGAGCACGAAATGCTCAGAGAGTTATTGGTAAATGGGAAATGTCTTGCGTCAGGCGTCCATCGTCCCTTATTCATCAACAATTGGGCTTGCGGACGCGATAGGGACTTCACTTTTCCTTAAATCTTGACCAAACTAGCACACTTTGTGTATGACCATGAACTCTTGGCAAAGTTCGATAATGAACCAGATTGTACCAGGAACACATTCAGATATCGGAGCTGATCTCTGTCATCGCCTGTACTCATGTGAGCACTTTGGGTCATTGGTTATTTTTTGTAAATGTTTATCTCACACTGGTCTGTTTTGTATTGTTTAAATTAAATTAGTAATAAGTAGAACATGTCTGTTGGAACGCACCGCGTGTCAAAGCCTTTCCTAGTCGTGCCTAGTGTACACGTGTGTAATGTCTTTATGTTGCTTTTTGTTTGTGCCTTTTTGCTTGCTACTCGTAACGACAAACAAACTTACGTTTCATTTGCTTTTATTTACATACATAAATACGTATTGTGCAACAAAGCAAGTAACACATTGTATTGTCATATTGCATTACTATCTGAATTTTTATAAATAACCTGAGCTCTATTGGAAATGTTAAAGCCAATGAAGTAATCAAAGTCTTACAATTATGAATTTCCTTATTCGTATCTTGCACGAAAACGGTTTAATTATATAACAACATATTGAAAAGAACTATGAACTGAATCTGCGTATTGCTATATAATTAGTACTACTTTGATCACCATGGCCACCCATACAGTCATGTAAAATAAATTACTGAACTTTAGAATCGTTTATGTATATGTTTACTTCATTTTATGTCCGGCCGAACAACACATTTTTGTAACTAACCTAGAATATGATTTTAAAGGGCGTTTGATTATAAAATTATTTCTAGGGAGCATACCTCATGACCTCCTAGGACATTATATTTTGTTTTACTAAAGACGCACCACTGTAAACAGTGAAACGTATAACGGACTTAACATTCAATGGATTTCAAGTTGTGTGTGCAGTAATGTTTAATGTTCAAACAGTTGCTTTCTGATGGTAAGCGAACGCCTAACAGATATTATCGTGCTGATAGAGGCTTCTTTTGTGTGATTTGTTTTTTTTTCTGTACAAACATTTATCCGGCAATAAAATATTTAGAGACAACTTTCTTGCCGAAATTTAACATATTAACCGCCATGTTTAAAGGCTTAAAGAATTATTCAAATCTTGTGGCGGCGAAAAACAGACATGCTGATAATTTTATAAACATACACAAAGGCGCTATGATTGGAAACTAACATTTTATTCGCGTGCCGGTATATGTTTTAATTAAAATACTAATTATTAACTGACTTTCTGAAATAAAAACTTAATGTCCCTTATTTTCAACTATGTTATGGTGACATATTGGCCCGTTAAGCAGGGTGTAACTTGACTTAATATTGTGTTCAGCTTAAACATTCTGTATATTAAATACACATTTCACGTTCATAAAAAAATAGTTACTTAATAGCAAAAAATGAACAACAACAGGAATACAAAGACAGCGAATTGCTGGCAAAACAAAAATAAACAACACAAAAAAACACAGGCACACATGTGTACACACATACAGTCGGTCTATACAATGACTGCTGGAACCATCCTTCCAATTTTAGAAGCCGAGGTTGAAGCTCTGTCGTGCTACCGATCTTGCCTTTCAGCATCGCCCTAATGTCTCAGTCACACAGTCCCGATTTTTAGTGCCGTTCTTGAGACACACTGCGTCCCGAATCAATTATGTCAACATTCGGGACAATATACTGAGATTCGGGGCTCGAAATTTAATTTTTGATCATAAGATCGAATATATCCAGACAGCGTCCAGATAGCGTTTTGACAGCGTTCCGATTCCCCTGAATGCGATCCGACAGTTTTCCGACAGCTCCCGACGGCGTCCCGAGTGTGTTTCGACATTCCCGGCTGTGAGATTATTTGTATTGTTGCGCTATCGGGATGCCGTCGGGAGCCATAATCGGGAATGTGTGACTGCAACAATAGTGCATGGCCGTTCATGCTAACATGTCCCGATTATTTCCGATTCTCCGGACAGCGTACCGACAGCGTAGCGACACTTCCAGACAGCGTTCCGACGGTGTCCCGACATTTCCGACTTTGTTATTATGCGCGGGCCCGGTCTAGGGGAGTTCGGCGACAGGGCCCGAGAGCGGACATGCAGGCAGGCGGGCGGCCGGCCGGCTGGCCGTCGTCTCGAACAGCTCGGTGGATAGCGCGGGCCAGGCCTGCCTATCGGGGAGCTCGACGAGTGGCCTGCTAGCCACCGTGGTCTGCGGAGAGCGCGGCTGGCAGCCGGGGCAAATAGAACGGCGGGGTTGTCAGTGCCGCTGAAGAGATAATCGTTCCTATATATAAGGGACAGTATTCGAGCGAGGCGGCCTCGCGGGGACAGTCCCGAAGGCTTGCAGGCAGGCGGCCATCCGTCGTCTCGGGGAGCTCGCTGGGTAAGCGTGGGTCCGGTCTAGGAGAGCTCGGCGACAGGGCCCGAGAGCGGACAGGCAGGCAGGCGGCCGGCCGGCCGGCCGGCTGTCGTCTCGAACAGCTCGGTGGATATCGCCGGCCAGGCCTGCATATCGGGGAGCTCGACGAGTTGCCTGCTTGGCCGCCGTGGTCTGCGGAGAGCGCGGCTGGCAGCCGGGGCTGATAGAACGGCGGGGGTGTCAGTGCCGATGGAGAGATAATCGTTCGAGCGAGGCGGTCTCGCGGGGACAGTCCCGAAGGCTCGCTGGCAGGCGGACGGCTGTCGTCTAGGGGAGCTCGGTGGATAGCGCGGGCCAGGCCTGCCTAGCGGGGAGCTCGACGACAGGGCCCGAGAGCGGGTTAGGCAGTCAGCCGCTCGTCGTCTCGGGGAGCTCGCTGGGTAAGCGCGGGCCCGGTCTAGGGGAGCTTACGACAGGGCCCGAGAGCGGGCAGGCAGGCAGGCGGCCGGCCGGACGGCCGTCGTCTCGAACAGCTCGGTGGATAGCGCGGGCCAGGCCTGCCTATCGGGGAGCTCGACGAGTGGCCTGCTGGCCGCCGTGGTCTGCGGAGAGCGCGGCTGGCAGCCGGGGCTGATAGAACGGCGGGGGTGTCAGTGCAGCTGAAGAGATAATCGTTCCTATATATAAAGGACAGTATGCGAGCGAGGCGGTCTCGCGGGGACAGTCCTGAAGGCTCGCAGGCAGGCAGCCGGCCGTCGTCTAGGGGAGCTCGGTGGATAGCGCGGGCCAGGCCTGCCTAGCGGGGAGCTCGACGACAGGGCCCGACAGCGGGTTAGGCAGGCAGCCGCTCGTCGTCTCGGGGAACTCGCTGGGTAAGCGCGGGCCCGGTCTTGGGGGGCTCGGCGACAGGGCCCGAGAGCGGACATGCAGGCAGGCGGGCGGCCGGCCGTCGTCTCGAACAGCTCGGTGTTTAGCGCGGGCCAGGCCTGCCTAGCGGGCAGCTCGACGACAGGGCCCGAGAGCGGGGTAGGCAGGCAGCCGCGCGTCGTCTCGGGGAGCTCGCTGTGTAAGCGCGGGCCCGGTCTAGGGGAGCTCGGTGGACTTGTGCTTTTTTTTTCGCATCCAACACACACGCACGCACACACACACACACAGTCAGTTGCCTGATTGTGTGTTTGTGTGTTTTCTTGTTGTTGTTCGCTCTCGCAACGAACACCCATCAACAACTTTATGGTCTACGGGAGACTACTCGCACGCAGTCGAACCCGGTGTGTCAGTCCCGCTGAAGAGATGTGAAATGAATATGGAATGAGTGAGAATAGATACCTTTGGTCCGATAGTGGTATAAGGGAGACTACTCTCACAAAAAATTTGTATTGACAGAAAGCGAGGTCTTTCGTCTGAGAAGAATTTTTTAGAAAAAAAAAAAAAAATATGCAGAATTTGAATTGATGGACTGAAAATGAACTCACAGAAAAACATCCAATCTTTTCATGCCTAAGTCTGTATTGTGAAAAATAATAATTTCCATTATTAACATTTATTGGAAACGACACAAACACAAGCACAAACAAAAAACTCAAACTCAGAAATTGGGTCTGATGTTACTTTTACCGACAGATAGTGGTCCGCCAGTAACCCGTGGTTGCAATAGAATGTATAGTTTATAGTTAATAGTATCTGTATCGTTGTTCGTGTGGTTGGGCAGTGTTACAGGGTGCGCTGTGGTTCGTGTGGTTGGGCAGTGTTACAGTGTGCGCTGTGGTTCGTGTGGTTGGGCAGTGTTACAGTGTGCGCTGTGGTTCGTGTGGTTGGGCAGTGTAACAGTGTGCGCTGTGGTTCGTGTGGTTGGGCGGTGTAACAGTGTGCGCTGTGGTTCGTGTGGTTGGGCAGTGTTAAAGTGTGCGCTGTGTGTCTACACAAGCAGTTTGCTTGGCATTTGTATCGTGGTTCGTGTGGTTGGGCAGTGTTACAGTGTGCGCTGTGGTTCGTGTGGTTGGGCAGTGTTACAGGGTGCGCTGTGGTTCGTGTGGTTGGGCAGTGTAACAGTGTGCGCTGTGTGTCTACACAAGCAGTTTGCTTGGCATTTGTATCGTTGTTCGTGTGGTTGGGCAGTGTTACAGTGTGCGCTGTGTGTCTACACAAGCAGTTTGCTTGGCATTTGTATCGTTGTTCGTGTGGTTGGGCAGTGTTACAGTGTGCGCTGTGTGTCTACACAAGCAGTTTGCTTGGCATTTGTATCGTGGTTCGTGTGGTTGGGCAGTGTTACAGTGTGCGCTGTGTGTCTACACAAGCAGTTTGCTCGGCATTTGTATCGTGGTTCGTGTGGTTGGATAGTGTTACAGTGAGGCTGTGTGTCTACACAAACTGTTTGCTTGGAATTTGTATCGTGGTTCGTGTGGTTGGGCAGTGTTACAGTGTGCGCTGTGTGTCTACACAAGCAGTTTGCTTGGCATTTGTATCGTGGTTCGTGTGGTTGGGCAGTGTTACAGTGTGCGCTGTGTGTCTACACAAGCAGTTTGCTTGGCATTTGTATCGTGGTTCGTGTGGTTGGGCAGTGTTACAGTGTGCGCTGTGTGTCTACACAAGCAGTTTGCTTGGCATTTGTATCGTGGTTCGTGTGGTTGGGCAGTGTTACAGTGTGCGCAGTGTGTCTACACAAGCAGTTTGCTTGGCATTTGTATCGTGGTTCGTGTGGTTGGGCAGTGTTACAGTGTGCGCTGTGTGTCTACACAAGCAGTTTGCTTGGCATCTGTATCGTGGTTCGTGTGGTTGGGTAGTGTTACAGGGTGCGCTGTGTGTCTACACAAGCAGTTTGCTTGGAATTTGTATCGTGGTTCGTGTGGTTGGGCAGTGTTACAGTGTGCGCTGTGTGTCTACACAAGCAGTTTGCTTGGAATTTGTATCTTGGTTCGTGTGGTTGGGCAGTGTTACAGGGTGCGCTGTGTGTCTACACAAGCAGTTTGCTTGGAATTTGTATCGTGGTTCGTGTGGTTGGGCAGTGTTACAGGGTGCGCTGTGTGTCTACACAAGCAGTTTGCTTGGCATTTGTATCGTGGTTCGTGTGGTTGGGCAGTGTTACAGTGTGCGCTGTGTGTCTACACAAGCAGTTTGCTTGGTTATGTTATATTCATGTTCACCCCTAACGGAGTCGGCTCGACCGTTAACGGAGTAAAACTGGAACGCCTGTACAGTTACTCCGACAATATGTAAAACATACTTTTACTTTCCAGCCACTGCTCTCTCGACAAATGTATCTGAATCCAAGACATAGAAGTATTAAGAGCAGTTTTGGTTGCCAGAATTATATATTGGATATTACTAACAACGCAAATAGTGTAGAATATAATATTGTAATACTGTAGTTTGCTACTTAAAGAAGTAAGCGTCGAAATAATGTTCGCAAAGTGCTACTGCACCTTTTAAAGCAGCAGTCCAGAAATATGTTAATACAAATCAAACTTTGCAGGAATCTTTTCTAATGGACATCTTACCGATCAAAATACAAAAAAACGCATAGAATTCGGTAAAATATTTACGTTTCGGTAACGTTTTATCGTATAACTTTCTATATTCTATAGCTGGTGATGCCTCTGGAGTAAATCAGCACGTACATTTGTGTATATTCCGTTCGTACCAAGCGTTTTCGAACATTATAAAATTCCCTTTCGTAAATAAGAAACAGTTTTCAGTTGACGGCATTAACGTTCATTAGAACGAATGCCAATTTAAGATGTATTAAATTGTATTCTATGGACTTGGCTGTAAAAGAAATTGTCGAAATAAGGCCGGTATTCGAGATCCGTGGTCCGTGTCCGCGTCCGTGATGCTTCGCTGAGGTTTCATGTACACGGACAGTTCGCGGAATTATCTCGACATAAAAGTTGCCTTGTATGTGTGTTTTCAACCATATATTTGACGTTTTTTTACAGTGAAATCGTGATACAGCGATACATTGGTTTCCCAAAATATTGTCATTATATTTAATATGTATTTATGCTAAAATATGAAAATAAAACCGGAACACGCGACTTTGTAATCCAAAAAGGGAGGACCCTGTAAGAAACGATAAAAACAACAAGAAAGTGTATTGATTATTATATCATATAAGTTTTTATCGAGAACCCAATACATTTATTAACTTCATTTAGGATCGTTAATGCTTTGTGTTTAAAGTGGGTCCACTACTCCTTACAACTAAGGTTATTCATTTCAAAACGAATGTTATGATAATAATGATCAAGATACATTCTTTTCGAAAGCGACATCCTTCTTTTTTAAAATTAAAAATGCAACTCTAGGTTGTGTCTCAGGAATGCATGGAATAGCTCATCGACGCGGACAACGGATCAAGGCACTATGGATTGCCGGCCTTACTGTCAGTGCTGCTTTACTTCATTTATATATCATGATTACATTGTAGTCGATGGGGGGTAACTGCGATAAAAATTTGACTGTTGCCAACCAAGAGTAGACTCCCTTGTCCTATGATAAAGATTAAGTAACTGTACAACAACCACTAAACTGATATCCTGTTATTTCTTTATTAATCCTAATGTACACGCTACAAGGTTAGGGTCTACATGTCTCTTTCGTTTATGTGATGCGGTTAAGTGGCAGTGGCGGGGCTTTGTCCAACCAGTGACGCGGTTGTCGAGGCGAGGCGTGTGAAGACGCCTTTGGTCGTTTGACATTGACCAAGTCGAACGTTGATTTTAACATGTTTACTTCACAGAAGGTATGTAATAGAATTAACAGTAACACAAAGTATAAACTGTTTCAAAGTATTTGTATCACATGTTCCTGAATATTTGTTATTTATGTATTTCTGTTTATTTATTAAAATAAACGCTAGGTCTTTAAATATGATTTCACAGTGTTGATTTCACAAAGTAAATATTCACAAAGTCCTATAATAATTATTATTTACACGTTGGTGGTCATGGTCGGCCACCTTTCTTGTCTCACTGAGGCCACGGTTGGGGTACTGAAATCAATAACAAAAAGTAGTAGAAAAGTAGTACAATGGGCTAAATTTTGACAAGAAGAAATCCTTTAAATATATATGATATATAGATATATGCTGGCTATAGTCTTTGCTAGCTCCGATGTTGTTGATTGTTTTTTCAAATAAGACATTATATTTTGTTTGCGTAATTGTGTAATTGTGTGTTAATCATTTTTTTGTTTTTTCAAATAAGACATTATATTTTGTTTGCGTAATTGTGTAATTGTGTGTTAATCATTTTTTGCTAGGGTGTTACTTACCTCAGGACTTTCATTTCTCTAAGTTAGTTCCTCGGCCGGCCTGCCTGACATTCCTCCTGAGGTTCCCGGCGTACCCAGGGCAGGGGCAGGAGGATCGGAAACTGGCCTCCGCTCTAGTAGGCGACAGACCATTCGCTCATTGTCAGAGTCGAACGTTCAGTCCGTGTTCATGATAACATAATATAAAAATTAACTTTTGTATTATTACTGGGAAAAGCGTCAATTCAAGAAAATCGACGAATTGTTATTCTGTATTTTTCAAAAACTAGAGTACTGTATCCAGTACGGCTGTTGATAATGGTGATTTTTATTGATACCTTCAAAGCTAATAGTATATTGCGTGTTTTATTTTTGTTGGTAACGGATAATGCTAAATAGTGAACCATTTCCATTAGAGGCAGGAAGAACGGAAAAAACATATTCGTATTTTTTTGTTTTGCATGTAGTTGCTATTTCTTCTATATAATCATTGATATCTAACATTGTTTATAAAAGTTATATAAGTCACAGTGTCTTATACACTCAAAGGCATTAATCGTATTATTTAAATTTAATTACGAAGTCAAATGTTTGTGTTTGCTTCTTTTTTTCTTAATACAATGTTTGTTTGTTTTGTTAGTTCAGACGCTTTACGTTTTACAGTTAAGACATTAAGGAGCATTAAAAAAAAAACTTTGTGAACAAGTCCCTTAAAAAACTGCCTACATGTATAACCATGGTTCCAAATTAGTATTTATTTTTATTTGTTGTTGCCGTTTTTGGTTATATGATACTAAGAGCAACACAAATACAGCTGCATTTAATTGTGAAACAGAGTAATTGCCTGAAATGAAAAAGAAACACTGCTGCTATAATTAAAAGTAAATTGCCAGAAGAACTGTTAGGCTAAAAACATAATGATTTGTTTCTCAGGCAGTGCCGCAACTATTTCTAATGGCCCGCCATGAATTTGATTTAATGCCAAAAAGAAAATTATTTACTATTTTTGATGATCGAGCCCTGGTTTTAAAGGAGCAGTCCAGAAATAAAATAAAACTTTGCAAAAAGTGTTTCTAATGGACATGTTACCGAACAAAATACAAAAGCTAACCATTGAAATATGTCAATTATTAACATTTTGGTAACTTGCTATCGTCTGTTTGCGACAACTGGTGATGACTCTTGGGTAAACCAGCATATATATTATAGTATATTCCGTTCGTACCAAGTGTATTTGAACAACGCCTTTCGTAAATAAGAAACAGATTTCGGACGAATAAACACTATAAATGTTCATAAGAACTATTACTAAAATTACGATGTATTGATTCAGATCCCATGGACAGCGGCTTAAAATTAAACGATTCCGAATTTTAAGATAGCGGGAGAAGAGTTACCTGGTAGAGGTTTCGGTATTTCCAGTACCGGTAACTTTTTTCCTGTCTGATTTAATTATATAAATGGGATATACACAAATTGTGAAATACTGTGTACATTTAAAAAAAAAAGTCATATTCGATTGGGAACCGTTATAAATATCGTCCATTTGTTGACTTAAACTTTTGTTTCGTAGATGCTTTTGCTTGTGTAATATTTAGCATTCCATATTTTTTTAAGAAAACCTGTTTCAATATAAGTCCTATGGAAACACATGGAAATGCCAGCTGCAGTGGCAAGTGTTGATTTTCCTTTTCAAAAAGTATATGTGATTTATTGCAAAAATAATTCCTATTTGTTACAGTTATAAAAATATGAATTACGAAAAGATTAGTTCTATAAATAGGAGTACTTTCATGCTGATGGTTTATCAATTTGAAGGCACTTATGTTAATTATGAAACTTTCAAATCGATTGCCTTTTTACGTCAGCTTGCATAAATGACCGTTTGTGATAATTAAATCTATATTTAGAATGTTATAAAAAGAGATGCTTATGTTGTTATTTAAACTTCAACTCGTCTTTAATCTGCACTTATTTACTTTTTACGTTTTAATAAGCCATTACATAGTGCCAATAGTGGTTGGGCAGTGTTACAGTGTGCGCTGTGTGTCTACACAAGCAGTTTGCTTGGCATTTGTATCGTGGTTCGTGTGGTTGGGCAGTGTTACAGTGTGCGCTGTGTGTCTACACAAGCAGTTTGCTTGGCATTTGTATCGTGGTTCGTGTGGTTGGATAGTGTTACAGTGAGGCTGTGTGTCTACACAAGCTGTTTGCTTGGAATTTGTATCGTGGTTCGTGTGGTTGGGCAGTGTTACAGTGTGCGCTGTGTGTCTACACAAGCAGTTTGCTTGGCATTTGTAACGTGGTTCGTGTGGTTGGGCAGTGTTACAGTGTGCGCTGTGTGTCTACACAAGCAGTTTGCTTGGAATTTGTATCGTGGTTCGTGTGGTTGGGCAGTGTTACAGTGTGCGCTGTGTGTCTACACAATCAGTTTGCTTGGCATTTGTATCGTGGTTCGTGTGGTTGGGCAGTGTTACAGTGTGCGCTGTGTGTCTACACAAGCAGTTTGCTTGGCATTTGTATCGTGGTTCGTGTGGTTGGGTAGTGTTACAGTGTGCGCTGTGTGTCTACACAAGCAGTTTGCTTGGCATCTGTATCGTGGTTCGTGTGGTTGGGTAGTGTTACAGGGTGCGCTGTGTGTCTACACAAGCAGTTTGCTTGGAATTTGTATCGTGGTTCGTGTGGTTGGGCAGTGTAACAGGGTGCGCTGTGTGTCTACACAAGCAGTTTGCTTGGAATTTGTATCGTGGTTCGTGTGGTTGGGCAGTGTTACAGGGTGCGCTGTGTGTCTACACAAGCAGTTTGCTTGGCATTTGTATCGTGGTTCGTGTGGTTGGGCAGTGTTACAGTGTGCGCTGTGTGTCTACACAAGCAGTTTGCTTGGCATCTGTATCGTGGTTCGTGTGGTTGGGTAGTGTTACAGGGTGCGCTGTGTGTCTACACAAGCAGTTTGCTTGGAATTTGTAACGTGGTTCGTGTGGTTGGGCAGTGTTACAGTGTGCGCTGTGTGTCTACACAAGCTGTTTGCTTGGAATTTGTATCGTGGTTCGTGTGGTTGGGCAGTGTTACAGGGTGCGCTGTGTGTCTACACAAGCAGTTTGCTTGGAATTTGTATCGTGGTTCGTGTGGTTGGGCAGTGTTACAGTGTGCGCTGTGTGTCTACACAAGCAGTTTGCTTGGTTATGTTATATTCATGTTCACCCCTAACGGAGTCGGCTCGACCGTTAACGGAGTAAAACTGGAACGCCTGTACAGTTACTCCGACAATATGTAAAACATACTTTTACTTTCCAGCCACTGCTCTCTCGACAAATGTATCTGAATCCATGACATAGAAGTATTAAGAGCAGTTTTGGTTGCCAGAATTATATATTGGATATTACTAACAACGCAAATAGTGTAGAATATAATATTGTAATACTGTAGTTTGCTACTTAAAGAAGTAAGCGTCGAAATAATGTTCGCAAAGTGCTACTGCACCTTTTAAAGCAGCAGTCCAGAAATATGTTAATACAAATCAAACTTTGCAGGAATCTTTTCTAATGGACATCTTACCGATCAAAATACAAAAAAACGCATAGAATTCGGTAAAATATTTACGTTTCGGTAACGTTTTATCGAATAACTTTCTATATTCTATAGCTGGTGATGCCTCTGGAGTAAATCAGCACGTACATTTGTGTATATTCCGTTCGTACCAAGCGTTTTCGAACATTATAAAATTCCCTTTCGTAAATAAGAAACAGTTTTCAGTTGACGGCATTAACGTTCATTAGAACGAATGCCAATTTAAGATGTATTAAATTGTATTCTATGGACTTGGCAGTAAAAGAAATTGTCGAAATAAGGCCAGTATTCGAGATCCGTGGTCCGTGTCCGCGTCCGTGATGCTTCGCTGAGGTTTCATGTACACGGACAGTTCGCGGAATTATCTCGACATAAAAGTTGCCTTGTATGTGTGTTTTCAACCATATATTTGACGTTTTTTTACAGTGAAATCGTGATACAGCGATACATTGGTTTCCCAAAATATTGTCATTATATTTAATATTATTTATGCTAAAATATGAAAATAAAACCGGAACACGCGACTTTGTAATCCAAAAAGGGAGGACCCTGTAAGAAACGATAAAAACAACAAGAAAGTGTATTGATTATTATATCATATAAGTTTTTATCGAGAACCCAATACATTTATTAACTTCACTTAGGATCGTTAATGCTTTGTGTTTAAAGTGGGTCCACTACTCCTTACAACTAAGGTTATTCATTTCAAAACGAATGTTATGATAATAATGATCAAGATACATTCTTTTCGAAAGCGACATCCTTCTTTTTTAAAATTAAAAATGCAACTCTAGGTTGTGTCTCAGGAATGCATGGAATAGCTCATCGACGCGGACAACGGATCAAGGCACTATGGATTGCCGGCCTTACTGTCAGTGCTGCTTTACTTCATTTATATATCATGATTACATTGTAGTCGATGGGGGGTAACTGCGATAAAAATTTGACTGTTGCCAACCAAGAGTAGACTCCCTTGTCCTATGATAAAGATTAAGTAACTGTACAACAACCACTAAACTGATATCCTGCTGTTATTTCTTTATTAATCCTAATGTACACGCTACAAGGTTAGGGTCTACATGTCTCTTTCGTTTATGTGATGCGGTTAAGTGGCAGTGGCGGGGCTTTGTCCAACCAGTGACGCGGTTGTCGAGGCGAGGCGTGTGAAGACGCCTTTGGTCGTTTGACATTGACCAAGTCGAACGTTGATTTTAACATGTTTACTTCACAGAAGGTATGTAATAGAATTAACAGTAACACAAAGTATAAACTGTTTCAAAGTATTTGTATCACATGTTCCTGAATATTTGTTATTTATGTATTTCTGTTTATTTATTAAAATAAACGCTAGGTCTTTAAATATGATTTCACAGTGTTGATTTCACAAAGTAAATATTCACAAAGTCCTATAATAATTATTATTTACACGTTGGTGGTCATGGTCGGCCACCTTTCTTGTCTCACTGAGGCCACGGTTGGGGTACTGAAATCAATAACAAAAAGTAGTAGAAAAGTAGTACAATGGGCTAAATTTTGACAAGAAGAAATCCTTTAAATATATATGATATATAGATATATGCTGGCTATAGTCTTTGCTAGCTCCGATGTTGTTGATTGTTTTTTCAAATAAGACATTATATTTTGTTTGCGTAATTGTGTAATTGTGTGTTGATCATTTTTTTGTTTTTTCAAATAAGACATTATATTTTGTTTGCGTAATTGTGTAATTGTGTGTTAATCATTTTTTGCTAGGGTGTTACTTACCTCAGGACTTTCATCTCTCTAAGTTAGTTCCTCGGCCGGCCTGCCTGACATTCCTCCTGAGGTTCCCGGCGTACCCAGGGCAGGGGCAGGAGGATCGGAAACTGGCCTCCGCTCTAGTAGGCGACAGACCATTCGCTCATTGTCAGAGTCGAACGTTCAGTCCGTGTTCATGATAACATAATATAAAAATTAACTTTTGTATTATTACTGGGAAAAGCGTCAATTCAAGAAAATCGACGAATTGTTATTCTGTATTTTTCAAAAACTAGAGTACTGTATCCAGTACGGCTGTTGATAATGGTGATTTTTATTGATACCTTCAAAGCTAATAGTATATTGCGTGTTTTATTTTTGTTGGTAACGGATAATGCTAAATAGTGAACCATTTCCATTAGAGGCAGGAAGAACGGAAAAAACATATTCGTATTTTTTTGTTTTGCATGTAGTTGCTATTTCTTCTATATAATCATTGATATCTAACATTGTTTATAAAAGTTATATAAGTCACAGTGTCTTATACACTCAAAGGCATTAATCGTATTATTTAAATTTAATTACGAAGTCAAATGTTTGTGTTTGCTTCTTTTTTTCTTAATACAATGTTTGTTTGTTTTGTTAGTTCAGACGCTTTACGTTTTACAGTTAAGACATTAAGGAGCATTAAAAAAAAAACTTTGTGAACAAGTCCCTTAAAAAACTGCCTACATGTATAACCATGGTTCCAAATTAGTATTTATTTTTATTTGTTGTTGCCGTTTTTGGTTATATGATACTAAGAGCAACACAAATACAGCTGCATTTAATTGTGAAACAGAGTAATTGCCTGAAATGAAAAAGAAACACTGCTGCTATAATTAAAAGTAAATTGCCAGAAGAACTGTTAGGCTAAAAACATAATGATTTGTTTCTCAGGCAGTGCCGCAACTATTTCTAATGGCCCGCCATGAATTTGATTTAATGCCAAAAAGAAAATTATTTACTATTTTTGATGATCGAGCCCTGGTTTTAAAGGAGCAGTCCAGAAATAAAATAAAACTTTGCAAAAAGTGTTTCTAATGGACATGTTACCGAACAAAATACAAAAGCTAACCATTGAAATATGTCAATTATTAACATTTTGGTAACTTGCTATCGTCTGTTTGCGACAACTGGTGATGACTCTTGGGTAAACCAGCATATATATTATAGTATATTCCGTTCGTACCAAGTGTATTTGAACAACGCCTTTCGTAAATAAGAAACAGATTTCGGACGAATAAACACTATAAATGTTCATAAGAACTATTACTAAAATTACGATGTATTGATTCAGATCCCATGGACAGCGGCTTAAAATTAAACGATTCCGAATTTTAAGATAGCGGGAGAAGAGTTACCTGGTAGAGGTTTCGGTATTTCCAGTACCGGTAACTTTTTTCCTGTCTGATTTAATTATATAAATGGGATATACACAAATTGTGAAATACTGTGTACATTTAAAAAAAAAAGTCATATTCGATTGGGAACCGTTATAAATATCGTCCATTTGTTGACTTAAACTTTTGTTTCGTAGATGCTTTTGCTTGTGTAATATTTAGCATTCCATATTTTTTTAAGAAAACCTGTTTCAATATAAGTCCTATGGAAACACATGGAAATGCCAGCTGCAGTGGCAAGTGTTGATTTTCCTTTTCAAAAAGTATATGTGATTTATTGCAAAAATAATTCCTATTTGTTACAGTTATAAAAATATGAATTACGAAAAGATTAGTTCTATAAATAGGAGTACTTTCATGCTGATGGTTTATCAATTTGAAGGCACTTATGTTAATTATGAAACTTTCAAATCGATTGCCTTTTTACGTCAGCTTGCATAAATGACCGTTTGTGATAATTAAATCTATATTTAGAATGTTATAAAAAGAGATGCTTATGTTGTTATTTAAACTTCAACTCGTCTTTAATCTGCACTTATTTACTTTTTACGTTTTAATAAGCCATTACATAGTGCCAATAGTGGTTGGGCAGTGTTACAGTGTGCGCTGTGTGTCTACACAAGCAGTTTGCTTGGCATTTGTATCGTGGTTCGTGTGGTTGGGCAGTGTTACAGTGTGCGCTGTGTGTCTACACAAGCAGTTTGCTTGGCATTTGTATCGTGGTTCGTGTGGTTGGATAGTGTTACAGTGAGGCTGTGTGTCTACACAAGCTGTTTGCTTGGAATTTGTATCGTGGTTCGTGTGGTTGGGCAGTGTTACAGTGTGCGCTGTGTGTCTACACAAGCAGTTTGCTTGGCATTTGTAACGTGGTTCGTGTGGTTGGGCAGTGTTACAGTGTGCGCTGTGTGTCTACACAAGCAGTTTGCTTGGAATTTGTATCGTGGTTCGTGTGGTTGGGCAGTGTTACAGTGTGCGCTGTGTGTCTACACAATCAGTTTGCTTGGCATTTGTATCGTGGTTCGTGTGGTTGGGCAGTGTTACAGTGTGCGCTGTGTGTCTACACAAGCAGTTTGCTTGGCATTTGTATCGTGGTTCGTGTGGTTGGGTAGTGTTACAGTGTGCGCTGTGTGTCTACACAAGCAGTTTGCTTGGCATCTGTATCGTGGTTCGTGTGGTTGGGTAGTGTTACAGGGTGCGCTGTGTGTCTACACAAGCAGTTTGCTTGGAATTTGTATCGTGGTTCGTGTGGTTGGGCAGTGTAACAGGGTGCGCTGTGTGTCTACACAAGCAGTTTGCTTGGAATTTGTATCGTGGTTCGTGTGGTTGGGCAGTGTTACAGGGTGCGCTGTGTGTCTACACAAGCAGTTTGCTTGGCATTTGTATCGTGGTTCGTGTGGTTGGGCAGTGTTACAGTGTGCGCTGTGTGTCTACACAAGCAGTTTGCTTGGCATCTGTATCGTGGTTCGTGTGGTTGGGTAGTGTTACAGGGTGCGCTGTGTGTCTACACAAGCAGTTTGCTTGGAATTTGTAACGTGGTTCGTGTGGTTGGGCAGTGTTACAGTGTGCGCTGTGTGTCTACACAAGCTGTTTGCTTGGAATTTGTATCGTGGTTCGTGTGGTTGGGCAGTGTTACAGGGTGCGCTGTGTGTCTACACAAGCAGTTTGCTTGGAATTTGTATCGTGGTTCGTGTGGTTGGGCAGTGTTACAGTGTGCGCTGTGTGTCTACACAAGCAGTTTGCTTGGTTATGTTATATTCATGTTCACCCCTAACGGAGTCGGCTCGACCGTTAACGGAGTAAAACTGGAACGCCTGTACAGTTACTCCGACAATATGTAAAACATACTTTTACTTTCCAGCCACTGCTCTCTCGACAAATGTATCTGAATCCATGACATAGAAGTATTAAGAGCAGTTTTGGTTGCCAGAATTATATATTGGATATTACTAACAACGCAAATAGTGTAGAATATAATATTGTAATACTGTAGTTTGCTACTTAAAGAAGTAAGCGTCGAAATAATGTTCGCAAAGTGCTACTGCACCTTTTAAAGCAGCAGTCCAGAAATATGTTAATACAAATCAAACTTTGCAGGAATCTTTTCTAATGGACATCTTACCGATCAAAATACAAAAAAACGCATAGAATTCGGTAAAATATTTACGTTTCGGTAACGTTTTATCGAATAACTTTCTATATTCTATAGCTGGTGATGCCTCTGGAGTAAATCAGCACGTACATTTGTGTATATTCCGTTCGTACCAAGCGTTTTCGAACATTATAAAATTCCCTTTCGTAAATAAGAAACAGTTTTCAGTTGACGGCATTAACGTTCATTAGAACGAATGCCAATTTAAGATGTATTAAATTGTATTCTATGGACTTGGCAGTAAAAGAAATTGTCGAAATAAGGCCAGTATTCGAGATCCGTGGTCCGTGTCCGCGTCCGTGATGCTTCGCTGAGGTTTCATGTACACGGACAGTTCGCGGAATTATCTCGACATAAAAGTTGCCTTGTATGTGTGTTTTCAACCATATATTTGACGTTTTTTTACAGTGAAATCGTGATACAGCGATACATTGGTTTCCCAAAATATTGTCATTATATTTAATATTATTTATGCTAAAATATGAAAATAAAACCGGAACACGCGACTTTGTAATCCAAAAAGGGAGGACCCTGTAAGAAACGATAAAAACAACAAGAAAGTGTATTGATTATTATATCATATAAGTTTTTATCGAGAACCCAATACATTTATTAACTTCACTTAGGATCGTTAATGCTTTGTGTTTAAAGTGGGTCCACTACTCCTTACAACTAAGGTTATTCATTTCAAAACGAATGTTATGATAATAATGATCAAGATACATTCTTTTCGAAAGCGACATCCTTCTTTTTTAAAATTAAAAATGCAACTCTAGGTTGTGTCTCAGGAATGCATGGAATAGCTCATCGACGCGGACAACGGATCAAGGCACTATGGATTGCCGGCCTTACTGTCAGTGCTGCTTTACTTCATTTATATATCATGATTACATTGTAGTCGATGGGGGGTAACTGCGATAAAAATTTGACTGTTGCCAACCAAGAGTAGACTCCCTTGTCCTATGATAAAGATTAAGTAACTGTACAACAACCACTAAACTGATATCCTGCTGTTATTTCTTTATTAATCCTAATGTACACGCTACAAGGTTAGGGTCTACATGTCTCTTTCGTTTATGTGATGCGGTTAAGTGGCAGTGGCGGGGCTTTGTCCAACCAGTGACGCGGTTGTCGAGGCGAGGCGTGTGAAGACGCCTTTGGTCGTTTGACATTGACCAAGTCGAACGTTGATTTTAACATGTTTACTTCACAGAAGGTATGTAATAGAATTAACAGTAACACAAAGTATAAACTGTTTCAAAGTATTTGTATCACATGTTCCTGAATATTTGTTATTTATGTATTTCTGTTTATTTATTAAAATAAACGCTAGGTCTTTAAATATGATTTCACAGTGTTGATTTCACAAAGTAAATATTCACAAAGTCCTATAATAATTATTATTTACACGTTGGTGGTCATGGTCGGCCACCTTTCTTGTCTCACTGAGGCCACGGTTGGGGTACTGAAATCAATAACAAAAAGTAGTAGAAAAGTAGTACAATGGGCTAAATTTTGACAAGAAGAAATCCTTTAAATATATATGATATATAGATATATGCTGGCTATAGTCTTTGCTAGCTCCGATGTTGTTGATTGTTTTTTCAAATAAGACATTATATTTTGTTTGCGTAATTGTGTAATTGTGTGTTAATCATTTTTTTGTTTTTTCAAATAAGACATTATATTTTGTTTGCGTAATTGTGTAATTGTGTGTTAATCATTTTTTGCTAGGGTGTTACTTACCTCAGGACTTTCATCTCTCTAAGTTAGTTCCTCGGCCGGCCTGCCTGACATTCCTCCTGAGGTTCCCGGCGTACCCAGGGCAGGGGCAGGAGGATCGGAAACTGGCCTCCGCTCTAGTAGGCGACAGACCATTCGCTCATTGTCAGAGTCGAACGTTCAGTCCGTGTTCATGATAACATAATATAAAAATTAACTTTTGTATTATTACTGGGAAAAGCGTCAATTCAAGAAAATCGACGAATTGTTATTCTGTATTTTTCAAAAACTAGAGTACTGTATCCAGTACGGCTGTTGATAATGGTGATTTTTATTGATACCTTCAAAGCTAATAGTATATTGCGTGTTTTATTTTTGTTGGTAACGGATAATGCTAAATAGTGAACCATTTCCATTAGAGGCAGGAAGAACGGAAAAAACATATTCGTATTTTTTTGTTTTGCATGTAGTTGCTATTTCTTCTATATAATCATTGATATCTAACATTGTTTATAAAAGTTATATAAGTCACAGTGTCTTATACACTCAAAGGCATTAATCGTATTATTTAAATTTAATTACGAAGTCAAATGTTTGTGTTTGCTTCTTTTTTTCTTAATACAATGTTTGTTTGTTTTGTTAGTTCAGACGCTTTACGTTTTACAGTTAAGACATTAAGGAGCATTAAAAAAAAAATTTGTGAACAAGTCCCTTAAAAAACTGCCTACATGTATAACCATGGTTCCAAATTAGTATTTATTTTTATTTGTTGTTGCCGTTTTTGGTTATATGATACTAAGAGCAACACAAATACAGCTGCATTTAATTGTGAAACAGAGTAATTGCCTGAAATGAAAAAGAAACACTGCTGCTATAATTAAAAGTAAATTGCCAGAAGAACTGTTAGGCTAAAAACATAATGATTTGTTTCTCAGGCAGTGCCGCAACTATTTCTAATGGCCCGCCATGAATTTGATTTAATGCCAAAAAGAAAATTATTTACTATTTTTGATGATCGAGCCCTGGTTTTAAAGGAGCAGTCCAGAAATAAAATAAAACTTTGCAAAAAGTGTTTCTAATGGACATGTTACCGAACAAAATACAAAAGCTAACCATTGAAATATGTCAATTATTAACATTTTGGTAACTTGCTCTCGTCTGTTTGCGACAACTGGTGATGACTCTTGGGTAAACCAGCATATATATTATAGTATATTCCGTTCGTACCAAGTGTATTTGAACAACGCCTTTCGTAAATAAGAAACAGATTTCGGACGAATAAACACTATAAATGTTCATAAGAACTATTACTAAAATTACGATGTATTGATTCAGATCCCATGGACAGCGGCTTAAAATTAAACGATTCCGAATTTTAAGATAGCGGGAGAAGAGTTACCTGGTAGAGGTTTCGGTATTTCCAGTACCGGTAACTTTTTTCCTGTCTGATTTAATTATATAAATGGGATATACACAAATTGTGAAATACTGTGTACATTTAAAAAAAAGTCATATTCGATTGGGAACCGTTATAAATATCGTCCATTTGTTGACTTAAACTTTTGTTTCGTAGATGCTTTTGCTTGTGTAATATTTAGCATTCCATATTTTTTTAAGAAAACCTGTTTCAATATAAGTCCTATGGAAACACATGGAAATGCCAGCTGCAGTGGCAAGTGTTGATTTTCCTTTTCAAAAAGTATATGTGATTTATTGCAAAAATAATTCCTATTTGTTACAGTTATAAAAATATGAATTACGAAAAGATTAGTTCTATAAATAGGAATACTTTCATGCTGATGGTTTATCAATTTGAAGGCACTTATGTTAATTATGAAACTTTCAAATCGATTGCCTTTTTACGTCAGCTTGCATAAATGACCGTTTGTGATAATTAAATCTATATTTAGAATGTTATAAAAAGAGATGCTTATGTTGTTATTTAAACTTCAACTCGTCTTTAATCTGCACTTATTTACTTTTTACGTTTTAATAAGCCATTACATAGTGCCAATAGTGGTTGGGCAGTGTTACAGTGTGCGCTGTGTGTCTACACAAGCAGTTTGCTTGGCATTTGTATCGTGGTTCGTGTGGTTGGATAGTGTTACAGTGAGGCTGTGTGTCTACACAAGCTGTTTGCTTGGAATTTGTATCGTGGTTCGTGTGGTTGGGCAGTGTTACAGTGTGCGCTGTGTGTCTACACAAGCAGTTTGCTTGGCATTTGTAACGTGGTTCGTGTGGTTGGGCAGTGTTACAGTGTGCGCTGTGTGTCTACACAAGCAGTTTGCTTGGAATTTGTATCGTGGTTCGTGTGGTTGGGCAGTGTTACAGTGTGCGCTGTGTGTCTACACAATCAGTTTGCTTGGCATTTGTATCGTGGTTCGTGTGGTTGGGCAGTGTTACAGTGTGCGCTGTGTGTCTACACAAGCAGTTTGCTTGGCATTTGTATCGTGGTTCGTGTGGTTGGGTAGTGTTACAGTGTGCGCTGTGTGTCTACACAAGCAGTTTGCTTGGCATCTGTATCGTGGTTCGTGTGGTTGGGTAGTGTTACAGGGTGCGCTGTGTGTCTACACAAGCAGTTTGCTTGGAATTTGTATCGTGGTTCGTGTGGTTGGGCAGTGTAACAGGGTGCGCTGTGTGTCTACACAAGCAGTTTGCTTGGAATTTGTATCGTGGTTCGTGTGGTTGGGCAGTGTTACAGGGTGCGCTGTGTGTCTACACAAGCAGTTTGCTTGGCATTTGTATCGTGGTTCGTGTGGTTGGGCAGTGTTACAGTGTGCGCTGTGTGTCTACACAAGCAGTTTGCTTGGCATCTGTATCGTGGTTCGTGTGGTTGGGTAGTGTTACAGGGTGCGCTGTGTGTCTACACAAGCAGTTTGCTTGGAATTTGTAACGTGGTTCGTGTGGTTGGGCAGTGTTACAGTGTGCGCTGTGTGTCTACACAAGCTGTTTGCTTGGAATTTGTATCGTGGTTCGTGTGGTTGGGCAGTGTTACAGGGTGCGCTGTGTGTCTACACAAGCAGTTTGCTTGGAATTTGTATCGTGGTTCGTGTGGTTGGGCAGTGTTACAGTGTGCGCTGTGTGTCTACACAAGCAGTTTGCTTGGTTATGTTATATTCATGTTCACCCCTAACGGAGTCGGCTCGACCGTTAACGGAGTAAAACTGGAACGCCTGTACAGTTACTCCGACAATATGTAAAACATACTTTTACTTTCCAGCCACTGCTCTCTCGACAAATGTATCTGAATCCATGACATAGAAGTATTAAGAGCAGTTTTGGTTGCCAGAATTATATATTGGATATTACTAACAACGCAAATAGTGTAGAATATAATATTGTAATACTGTAGTTTGCTACTTAAAGAAGTAAGCGTCGAAATAATGTTCGCAAAGTGCTACTGCACCTTTTAAAGCAGCAGTCCAGAAATATGTTAATACAAATCAAACTTTGCAGGAATCTTTTCTAATGGACATCTTACCGATCAAAATACAAAAAAACGCATAGAATTCGGTAAAATATTTACGTTTCGGTAACGTTTTATCGAATAACTTTCTATATTCTATAGCTGGTGATGCCTCTGGAGTAAATCAGCACGTACATTTGTGTATATTCCGTTCGTACCAAGCGTTTTCGAACATTATAAAATTCCCTTTCGTAAATAAGAAACAGTTTTCAGTTGACGGCATTAACGTTCATTAGAACGAATGCCAATTTAAGATGTATTAAATTGTATTCTATGGACTTGGCAGTAAAAGAAATTGTCGAAATAAGGCCAGTATTCGAGATCCGTGGTCCGTGTCCGCGTCCGTGATGCTTCGCTGAGGTTTCATGTACACGGACAGTTCGCGGAATTATCTCGACATAAAAGTTGCCTTGTATGTGTGTTTTCAACCATATATTTGACGTTTTTTTACAGTGAAATCGTGATACAGCGATACATTGGTTTCCCAAAATATTGTCATTATATTTAATATTATTTATGCTAAAATATGAAAATAAAACCGGAACACGCGACTTTGTAATCCAAAAAGGGAGGACCCTGTAAGAAACGATAAAAACAACAAGAAAGTGTATTGATTATTATATCATATAAGTTTTTATCGAGAACCCAATACATTTATTAACTTCACTTAGGATCGTTAATGCTTTGTGTTTAAAGTGGGTCCACTACTCCTTACAACTAAGGTTATTCATTTCAAAACGAATGTTATGATAATAATGATCAAGATACATTCTTTTCGAAAGCGACATCCTTCTTTTTTAAAATTAAAAATGCAACTCTAGGTTGTGTCTCAGGAATGCATGGAATAGCTCATCGACGCGGACAACGGATCAAGGCACTATGGATTGCCGGCCTTACTGTCAGTGCTGCTTTACTTCATTTATATATCATGATTACATTGTAGTCGATGGGGGGTAACTGCGATAAAAATTTGACTGTTGCCAACCAAGAGTAGACTCCCTTGTCCTATGATAAAGATTAAGTAACTGTACAACAACCACTAAACTGATATCCTGCTGTTATTTCTTTATTAATCCTAATGTACACGCTACAAGGTTAGGGTCTACATGTCTCTTTCGTTTATGTGATGCGGTTAAGTGGCAGTGGCGGGGCTTTGTCCAACCAGTGACGCGGTTGTCGAGGCGAGGCGTGTGAAGACGCCTTTGGTCGTTTGACATTGACCAAGTCGAACGTTGATTTTAACATGTTTACTTCACAGAAGGTATGTAATAGAATTAACAGTAACACAAAGTATAAACTGTTTCAAAGTATTTGTATCACATGTTCCTGAATATTTGTTATTTATGTATTTCTGTTTATTTATTAAAATAAACGCTAGGTCTTTAAATATGATTTCACAGTGTTGATTTCACAAAGTAAATATTCACAAAGTCCTATAATAATTATTATTTACACGTTGGTGGTCATGGTCGGCCACCTTTCTTGTCTCACTGAGGCCACGGTTGGGGTACTGAAATCAATAACAAAAAGTAGTAGAAAAGTAGTACAATGGGCTAAATTTTGACAAGAAGAAATCCTTTAAATATATATGATATATAGATATATGCTGGCTATAGTCTTTGCTAGCTCCGATGTTGTTGATTGTTTTTTCAAATAAGACATTATATTTTGTTTGCGTAATTGTGTAATTGTGTGTTAATCATTTTTTTGTTTTTTCAAATAAGACATTATATTTTGTTTGCGTAATTGTGTAATTGTGTGTTAATCATTTTTTGCTAGGGTGTTACTTACCTCAGGACTTTCATCTCTCTAAGTTAGTTCCTCGGCCGGCCTGCCTGACATTCCTCCTGAGGTTCCCGGCGTACCCAGGGCAGGGGCAGGAGGATCGGAAACTGGCCTCCGCTCTAGTAGGCGACAGACCATTCGCTCATTGTCAGAGTCGAACGTTCAGTCCGTGTTCATGATAACATAATATAAAAATTAACTTTTGTATTATTACTGGGAAAAGCGTCAATTCAAGAAAATCGACGAATTGTTATTCTGTATTTTTCAAAAACTAGAGTACTGTATCCAGTACGGCTGTTGATAATGGTGATTTTTATTGATACCTTCAAAGCTAATAGTATATTGCGTGTTTTATTTTTGTTGGTAACGGATAATGCTAAATAGTGAACCATTTCCATTAGAGGCAGGAAGAACGGAAAAAACATATTCGTATTTTTTTGTTTTGCATGTAGTTGCTATTTCTTCTATATAATCATTGATATCTAACATTGTTTATAAAAGTTATATAAGTCACAGTGTCTTATACACTCAAAGGCATTAATCGTATTATTTAAATTTAATTACGAAGTCAAATGTTTGTGTTTGCTTCTTTTTTTCTTAATACAATGTTTGTTTGTTTTGTTAGTTCAGACGCTTTACGTTTTACAGTTAAGACATTAAGGAGCATTAAAAAAAAAATTTGTGAACAAGTCCCTTAAAAAACTGCCTACATGTATAACCATGGTTCCAAATTAGTATTTATTTTTATTTGTTGTTGCCGTTTTTGGTTATATGATACTAAGAGCAACACAAATACAGCTGCATTTAATTGTGAAACAGAGTAATTGCCTGAAATGAAAAAGAAACACTGCTGCTATAATTAAAAGTAAATTGCCAGAAGAACTGTTAGGCTAAAAACATAATGATTTGTTTCTCAGGCAGTGCCGCAACTATTTCTAATGGCCCGCCATGAATTTGATTTAATGCCAAAAAGAAAATTATTTACTATTTTTGATGATCGAGCCCTGGTTTTAAAGGAGCAGTCCAGAAATAAAATAAAACTTTGCAAAAAGTGTTTCTAATGGACATGTTACCGAACAAAATACAAAAGCTAACCATTGAAATATGTCAATTATTAACATTTTGGTAACTTGCTCTCGTCTGTTTGCGACAACTGGTGATGACTCTTGGGTAAACCAGCATATATATTATAGTATATTCCGTTCGTACCAAGTGTATTTGAACAACGCCTTTCGTAAATAAGAAACAGATTTCGGACGAATAAACACTATAAATGTTCATAAGAACTATTACTAAAATTACGATGTATTGATTCAGATCCCATGGACAGCGGCTTAAAATTAAACGATTCCGAATTTTAAGATAGCGGGAGAAGAGTTACCTGGTAGAGGTTTCGGTATTTCCAGTACCGGTAACTTTTTTCCTGTCTGATTTAATTATATAAATGGGATATACACAAATTGTGAAATACTGTGTACATTTAAAAAAAAGTCATATTCGATTGGGAACCGTTATAAATATCGTCCATTTGTTGACTTAAACTTTTGTTTCGTAGATGCTTTTGCTTGTGTAATATTTAGCATTCCATATTTTTTTAAGAAAACCTGTTTCAATATAAGTCCTATGGAAACACATGGAAATGCCAGCTGCAGTGGCAAGTGTTGATTTTCCTTTTCAAAAAGTATATGTGATTTATTGCAAAAATAATTCCTATTTGTTACAGTTATAAAAATATGAATTACGAAAAGATTAGTTCTATAAATAGGAGTACTTTCATGCTGATGGTTTATCAATTTGAAGGCACTTATGTTAATTATGAAACTTTCAAATCGATTGCCTTTTTACGTCAGCTTGCATAAATGACCGTTTGTGATAATTAAATCTATATTTAGAATGTTATAAAAAGAGATGCTTATGTTGTTATTTAAACTTCAACTCGTCTTTAATCTGCACTTATTTACTTTTTACGTTTTAATAAGCCATTACATAGTGCCAATAGTGGTTGGGCAGTGTTACAGTGTGCGCTGTGTGTCTACACAAGCAGTTTGCTTGGCATTTGTATCGTGGTTCGTGTGGCTGGGCAGTGTTACAGTGTGCGCTGTGTGTCTACACAAGCAGTTTGCTTGGCATTTGTATCGTGGTTCGTGTGGTTGGGTAGTGTTACAGTGTGCGCTGTGTGTCTACACAAGCAGTTTGCTTGGCATCTGTATCGTGGTTCGTGTGGTTGGGTAGTGTTACAGGGTGCGCTGTGTGTCTACACAAGCAGTTTGCTTGGAATTTGTATCGTGGTTCGTGTGGTTGGGCAGTGTTACAGGGTGCGCTGTGTGTCTACACAAGCAGTTTGCTTGGAATTTGTATCGTGGTTCGTGTGGTTGGGCAGTGTTACAGGGTGCGCTGTGTGTCTACACAAGCAGTTTGCTTGGCATTTGTATCGTGGTTCGTGTGGTTGGGCAGTGTTACAGTGTGCGCTGTGTGTCTACACAAGCAGTTTGCTTGGCATTTGTATCGTGGTTCGTGTGGTTGGATAGTGTTACAGTGAGGCTGTGTGTCTACACAAGCTGTTTGTTTGGAATTTGTATCGTGGTTCGTGTGGTTGGGCAGTGTTACAGTGTGCGCTGTGTGTCTACACAAGCAGTTTGCTTGGCATTTGTATCGTGGTTCGTGTGGTTGGGCAGTGTTACAGTGTGCGCTGTGTGTCTACACAAGCAGTTTGCTTGGAATTTGTATCGTGGTTCGTGTGGTTGGGCAGTGTTACAGTGTGCGCTGTGTGTCTACACAAGCAGTTTGCTTGGCATTTGTATCGTGGTTCGTGTGGTTGGGCAGTGTTACAGTGTGCGCTGTGTGTCTACACAAGCAGTTTGCTTGGCATCTGTATCGTGGTTCGTGTGGTTGGGTAGTGTTACAGGGTGCGCTGTGTGTCTACACAAGCAGTTTGCTTGGAATTTGTAACGTGGTTCGTGTGGTTGGGCAGTGTTACAGTGTGCGCTGTGTGTCTACACAAGCTGTTTGCTTGGAATTTGTATCGTGGTTCGTGTGGTTGGGCAGTGTTACAGGGTGCGCTGTGTGTCTACACAAGCAGTTTGCTTGGAATTTGTATCGTGGTTCGTGTGGTTGGGCAGTGTTACAGTGTGCGCTGTGTGTCTACACAAGCAGTTTGCTTGGTTATGTTATATTCATGTTCACCCCTAACGGAGTCGGCTCGACCGTTAACGGAGTAAAACTGGAACGCCTGTACAGTTACTCCGACAATATGTAAAACATACTTTTACTTTCCAGCCACTGCTCTCTCGACAAATGTATCTGAATCCATGACATAGAAGTATTAAGAGCAGTTTTGGTTGCCAGAATTATATATTGGATATTACTAACAACGCAAATAGTGTAGAATATAATATTGTAATACTGTAGTTTGCTACTTAAAGAAGTAAGCGTCGAAATAATGTTCGCAAAGTGCTACTGCACCTTTTAAAGCAGCAGTCCAGAAATATGTTAATACAAATCAAACTTTGCAGGAATCTTTTCTAATGGACATCTTACCGATCAAAATACAAAAAAACGCATAGAATTCGGTAAAATATTTACGTTTCGGTAACGTTTTATCGTATAACTTTCTATATTCTATAGCTGGTGATGCCTCTGGAGTAAATCAGCACGTACATTTGTGTATATTCCGTTCGTACCAAGCGTTTTCGAACATTATAAAATTCCCTTTCGTAAATAAGAAACAGTTTTCAGTTGACGGCATTAACGTTCATTAGAACGAATGCCAATTTAAGATGTATTAAATTGTATTCTATGGACTTGGCTGTAAAAGAAATTGTCGAAATAAGGCCGGTATTCGAGATCCGTGGTCCGTGTCCGCGTCCGTGATGCTTCGCTGAGGTTTCATGTACACGGACAGTTCGCGGAATTATCTCGACATAAAAGTTGCCTTGTATGTGTGTTTTCAACCATATATTTGACGTTTTTTTACAGTGAAATCGTGATACAGCGATACATTGGTTTCCCAAAATATTGTCATTATATTTAATATGTATTTATGCTAAAATATGAAAATAAAACCGGAACACGCGACTTTGTAATCCAAAAAGGGAGGACCCTGTAAGAAACGATAAAAACAACAAGAAAGTGTATTGATTATTATATCATATAAGTTTTTATCGAGAACCCAATACATTTATTAACTTCATTTAGGATCGTTAATGCTTTGTGTTTAAAGTGGGTCCACTACTCCTTACAACTAAGGTTATTCATTTCAAAACGAATGTTATGATAATAATGATCAAGATACATTCTTTTCGAAAGCGAAATCCTTCTTTTTTAAAATTAAAAATGCAACTCTAGGTTGTGTCTCAGGAATGCATGGAATAGCTCATCGACGCGGACAACGGATCAAGGCACTATGGATTGCCGGCCTTACTGTCAGTGCTGCTTTACTTCATTTATATATCATGATTACATTGTAGTCGATGGGGGGTAACTGCGATAAAAATTTGACTGTTGCCAACCAAGAGTAGACTCCCTTGTCCTATGATAAAGATTAAGTAACTGTACAACAACCACTAAACTGATATCCTGTTATTTCTTTATTAATCCTAATGTACACGCTACAAGGTTAGGGTCTACATGTCTCTTTCGTTTATGTGATGCGGTTAAGTGGCAGTGGCGGGGCTTTGTCCAACCAGTGACGCGGTTGTCGAGGCGAGGCGTGTGAAGACGCCTTTGGTCGTTTGACATTGACCAAGTCGAACGTTGATTTTAACATGTTTACTTCACAGAAGGTATGTAATAGAATTAACAGTAACACAAAGTATAAACTGTTTCAAAGTATTTGTATCAGATGTTCCTGAATATTTGTTATTTATGTATTTCTGTTTATTTATTAAAATAAACGCTAGGTCTTTAAATATGATTTCACAGTGTTGATTTCACAAAGTAAATATTCACAAAGTCCTATAATAATTATTATTTACACGTTGGTGGTCATGGTCGGCCACCTTTCTTGTCTCACTGAGGCCACGGTTGGGGTACTGAAATCAATAACAAAAAGTAGTAGAAAAGTAGTACAATGGGCTAAATTTTGACAAGAAGAAATCCTTTAAATATATATGATATATAGATATATGCTGGCTATAGTCTTTGCTAGCTCCGATGTTGTTGATTGTTTTTTCAAATAAGACATTATATTTTGTTTGCGTAATTGTGTAATTGTGTGTTAATCATTTTTTTGTTTTTTCAAATAAGACATTATATTTTGTTTGCGTAATTGTGTAATTGTGTGTTAATCATTTTTTGCTAGGGTGTTACTTACCTCAGGACTTTCATCTCTCTAAGTTAGTTCCTCGGCCGGCCTGCCTGACATTCCTCCTGAGGTTCCCGGCGTACCCAGGGCAGGGGCAGGAGGATCGGAAACTGGCCTCCGCTCTAGTAGGCGACAGACCATTCGCTCATTGTCAGAGTCGAACGTTCAGTCCGTGTTCATGATAACATAATATAAAAATTAACTTTTGTATTATTACTGGGAAAAGCGTCAATTCAAGAAAATCGACGAATTGTTATTCTGTATTTTTCAAAAACTAGAGTACTGTATCCAGTACGGCTGTTGATAATGGTGATTTTTATTGATACCTTCAAAGCTAATAGTATATTGCGTGTTTTATTTTTGTTGGTAACGGATAATGCTAAATAGTGAACCATTTCCATTAGAGGCAGGAAGAACGGAAAAAACATATTCGTATTTTTTTGTTTTGCATGTAGTTGCTATTTCTTCTATATAATCATTGATATCTAACATTGTTTATAAAAGTTATATAAGTCACAGTGTCTTATACACTCAAAGGCATTAATCGTATTATTTAAATTTAATTACGAAGTCAAATGTTTGTGTTTGCTTCTTTTTTTCTTAATACAATGTTTGTTTGTTTTGTTAGTTCAGACGCTTTACGTTTTACAGTTAAGACATTAAGGAGCATTAAAAAAAAAATTTGTGAACAAGTCCCTTAAAAAACTGCCTACATGTATAACCATGGTTCCAAATTAGTATTTATTTTTATTTGTTGTTGCCGTTTTTGGTTATATGATACTAAGAGCAACACAAATACAGCTGCATTTAATTGTGAAACAGAGTAATTGCCTGAAATGAAAAAGAAACACTGCTGCTATAATTAAAAGTAAATTGCCAGAAGAACTGTTAGGCTAAAAACATAATGATTTGTTTCTCAGGCAGTGCCGCAACTATTTCTAATGGCCCGCCATGAATTTGATTTAATGCCAAAAAGAAAATTATTTACTATTTTTGATGATCGAGCCCTGGTTTTAAAGGAGCAGTCCAGAAATAAAATAAAACTTTGCAAAAAGTGTTTCTAATGGACATGTTACCGAACAAAATACAAAAGCTAACCATTGAAATATGTCAATTATTAACATTTTGGTAACTTGCTCTCGTCTGTTTGCGACAACTGGTGATGACTCTTGGGTAAACCAGCATATATATTATAGTATATTCCGTTCGTACCAAGTGTATTTGAACAACGCCTTTCGTAAATAAGAAACAGATTTCGGACGAATAAACACTATAAATGTTCATAAGAACTATTACTAATATTACGATGTATTGATTCAGATCCCATGGACAGCGGCTTAAAATTAAACGATTCCGAATTTTAAGATAGCGGGAGAAGAGTTACCTGGTAGAGGTTTCGGTATTTCCAGTACCGGTAACTTTTTTCCTGTCTGATTTAATTATATAAATGGGATATACACAAATTGTGAAATACTGTGTACATTTAAAAAAAAAGTCATATTCGATTGGGAACCGTTATAAATATCGTCCATTTGTTGACTTAAACTTTTGTTTCGTAGATGCTTTTGCTTGTGTAATATTTAGCATTCCATATTTTTTTAAGAAAACCTGTTTCAATATAAGTCCTATGGAAACACATGGAAATGCCAGCTGCAGTGGCAAGTGTTGATTTTCCTTTTCAAAAAGTATATGTGATTTATTGCAAAAATAATTCCTATTTGTTACAGTTATAAAAATATGAATTACGAAAAGATTAGTTCTATAAATAGGAGTACTTTCATGCTGATGGTTTATCAATTTGAAGGCACTTATGTTAATTATGAAACTTTCAAATCGATTGCCTTTTTACGTCAGCTTGCATAAATGACCGTTTGTGATAATTAAATCTATATTTAGAATGTTATAAAAAGAGATGCTTATGTTGTTATTTAAACTTCAACTCGTCTTTAATCTGCACTTATTTACTTTTTACGTTTTAATAAGCCATTACATAGTGCCAATAGTGGTTGGGCAGTGTTACAGTGTGCGCTGTGTGTCTACACAAGCAGTTTGCTTGGCATTTGTATCGTGGTTCGTGTGGTTGGGCAGTGTTACAGTGTGCGCTGTGTGTCTACACAAGCAGTTTGCTTGGCATTTGTATCGTGGTTCGTGTGGTTGGGTAGTGTTACAGTGTGCGCTGTGTGTCTACACAAGCAGTTTGCTTGGCATCTGTATCGTGGTTCGTGTGGTTGGGTAGTGTTACAGGGTGCGCTGTGTGTCTACACAAGCAGTTTGCTTGGAATTTGTATCGTGGTTCGTGTGGTTGGGCAGTGTTACAGGGTGCGCTGTGTGTCTACACAAGCAGTTTGCTTGGAATTTGTATCGTGGTTCGTGTGGTTGGGCAGTGTTACAGGGTGCGCTGTGTGTCTACACAAGCAGTTTGCTTGGAATTTGTATCGTGGTTCGTGTGGTTGGGCAGTGTTACAGTGTGCGCTGTGTGTCTACACAAGCTGTTTGCTTGGAATTTGTATCGTGGTTCGTGTGGTTGGGCAGTGTTACAGTGTGCGCTGTGTGTCTACACAAGCAGTTTGCTTGGCATTTGTATCGTGGTTCGTGTGGTTGGGCAGTGTTACAGTGTGCGCTGTGTGTCTACACAAGCAGTTTGCTTGGAATTTGTATCGTGGTTCGTGTGGTTGGGCAGTGTTACAGTGTGCGCTGTGTGTCTACACAAGCAGTTTGCTTGGCATTTGTATCGTGGTTCGTGTGGTTGGGCAGTGTTACAGTGTGCGCTGTGTGTCTACACAAGCAGTTTGCTTGGCATCTGTATCGTGGTTCGTGTGGTTGGGTAGTGTTACAGGGTGCGCTGTGTGTCTACACAAGCAGTTTGCTTGGAATTTGTAACGTGGTTCGTGTGGTTGGGCAGTGTTACAGTGTGCGCTGTGTGTCTACACAAGCTGTTTGCTTGGAATTTGTATCGTGGTTCGTGTGGTTGGGCAGTGTTACAGGGTGCGCTGTGTGTCTACACAAGCAGTTTGCTTGGAATTTGTATCGTGGTTCGTGTGGTTGGGCAGTGTTACAGTGTGCGCTGTGTGTCTACACAAGCAGTTTGCTTGGCATCTGTATCGTGGTTCGTGTGGTTGGGTAGTGTTACAGGGTGCGCTGTGTGTCTACACAAGCAGTTTGCTTGGAATTTGTAACGTGGTTCGTGTGGTTGGGCAGTGTTACAGTGTGCGCTGTGTGTCTACACAAGCTGTTTGCTTGGAATTTGTATCGTGGTTCGTGTGGTTGGGCAGTGTTACAGGGTGCGCTGTGTGTCTACACAAGCAGTTTGCTTGGAATTTGTATCGTGGTTCGTGTGGTTGGGCAGTGTTACAGTGTGCGCTGTGTGTCTACACAAGCAGTTTGCTTGGTTATGTTATATTCATGTTCACCCCTAACGGAGTCGGCTCGACCGTTAACGGAGTAAAACTGGAACGCCTGTACAGTTACTCCGACAATATGTAAAACATACTTTTACTTTCCAGCCACTGCTCTCTCGACAAATGTATCTGAATCCATGACATAGAAGTATTAAGAGCAGTTTTGGTTGCCAGAATTATATATTGGATATTACTAACAACGCAAATAGTGTAGAATATAATATTGTAATACTGTAGTTTGCTACTTAAAGAAGTAAGCGTCGAAATAATGTTCGCAAAGTGCTACTGCACCTTTTAAAGCAGCAGTCCAGAAATATGTTAATACAAATCAAACTTTGCAGGAATCTTTTCTAATGGACATCTTACCGATCAAAATACAAAAAAACGCATAGAATTCGGTAAAATATTTACGTTTCGGTAACGTTTTATCGAATAACTTTCTATATTCTATAGCTGGTGATGCCTCTGGAGTAAATCAGCACGTACATTTGTGTATATTCCGTTCGTACCAAGCGTTTTCGAACATTATAAAATTCCCTTTCGTAAATAAGAAACAGTTTTCAGTTGACGGCATTAACGTTCATTAGAACGAATGCCAATTTAAGATGTATTAAATTGTATTCTATGGACTTGGCAGTAAAAGAAATTGTCGAAATAAGGCCAGTATTCGAGATCCGTGGTCCGTGTCCGCGTCCGTGATGCTTCGCTGAGGTTTCATGTACACGGACAGTTCGCGGAATTATCTCGACATAAAAGTTGCCTTGTATGTGTGTTTTCAACCATATATTTGACGTTTTTTTACAGTGAAATCGTGATACAGCGATACATTGGTTTCCCAAAATATTGTCATTATATTTAATATGTATTTATGCTAAAATATGAAAATAAAACCGGAACACGCGACTTTGTAATCCAAAAAGGGAGGACCCTGTAAGAAACGATAAAAACAACAAGAAAGTGTATTGATTATTATATCATATAAGTTTTTATCGAGAACCCAATACATTTATTAACTTCACTTAGGATCGTTAATGCTTTGTGTTTAAAGTGGGTCCACTACTCCTTACAACTAAGGTTATTCATTTCAAAACGAATGTTATGATAATAATGATCAAGATACATTCTTTTCGAAAGCGACATCCTTCTTTTTTAAAATTAAAAATGCAACTCTAGGTTGTGTCTCAGGAATGCATGGAATAGCTCATCGACGCGGACAACGGATCAAGGCACTATGGATTGCCGGCCTTACTGTCAGTGCTGCTTTACTTCATTTATATATCATGATTACATTGTAGTCGATGGGGGGTAACTGCGATAAAAATTTGACTGTTGCCAACCAAGAGTAGACTCCCTTGTCCTATGATAAAGATTAAGTAACTGTACAACAACCACTAAACTGATATCCTGTTATTTCTTTATTAATCCTAATGTACACGCTACAAGGTTAGGGTCTACATGTCTCTTTCGTTTATGTGATGCGGTTAAGTGGCAGTGGCGGGGCTTTGTCCAACCAGTGACGCGGTTGTCGAGGCGAGGCGTGTGAAGACGCCTTTGGTCGTTTGACATTGACCAAGTCGAACGTTGATTTTAACATGTTTACTTCACAGAAGGTATGTAATAGAATTAACAGTAACACAAAGTATAAACTGTTTCAAAGTATTTGTATCAGATGTTCCTGAATATTTGTTATTTATGTATTTCTGTTTATTTATTAAAATAAACGCTAGGTCTTTAAATATGATTTCACAGTGTTGATTTCACAAAGTAAATATTCACAAAGTCCTATAATAATTATTATTTACACGTTGGTGGTCATGGTCGGCCACCTTTCTTGTCTCACTGAGGCCACGGTTGGGGTACTGAAATCAATAACAAAAAGTAGTAGAAAAGTAGTACAATGGGCTAAATTTTGACAAGAAGAAATCCTTTAAATATATATGATATATAGATATATGCTGGCTATAGTCTTTGCTAGCTCCGATGTTGTTGATTGTTTTTTCAAATAAGACATTATATTTTGTTTGCGTAATTGTGTAATTGTGTGTTAATCATTTTTTTGTTTTTTCAAATAAGACATTATATTTTGTTTGCGTAATTGTGTAATTGTGTGTTAATCATTTTTTGCTAGGGTGTTACTTACCTCAGGACTTTCATCTCCCTAAGTTAGTTCCTCGGCCGGCCTGCCTGACATTCCTCCTGAGGTTCCCGGCGCACCCAGGGCAGGGGCAGGAGGATCGGAAACTGGCCTCCGCTCTAGTAGGCGACAGACCATTCGCTCATTGTCAGAGTCGAACGTTCAGTCCGTGTTCATGATAACATAATAACATAATATAAAAATTAACTTTTGTATTATTACTGGGAAAAGCGTCAATTCAAGAAAATCGACGAATTGTTATTCTGTATTTTTCAAAAATGCATGATGTCGATGACTAGAGTACTGTATCCAGTACGGCTGTTGATAATGGTGATTTTTATTGATACCTTCAAAGCTAATAGTATATTGTGTGTTTTATTTTTGTTGATAACGGATAATGCTAAATAGTGAACCATTTCCATTAGAGGCAGGAAGAACGGAAAAAACATATTCGTATTTTTTTGTTTTGCATGTAGTTGCTATTTCTTCTATATAATCATTGATATCTAACATTGTTTATAAAAGTTATATAAGTCACAGTGTCTTATACACTCAAAGGCATTAATCGTATTATTTAAATTTAATTACGAAGTCAAATGTTTGTGTTTGCTTCTTTTTGTCTTAATACAATGTTTGTTTGTTTTGTTAGTTCAGACGCTTTACGTTTTACAGTTAAGACATTAAGGAGCATTAAAAAAAAAAATTGTGAACAAGTCCCTTAAAAAACTGCCTACATGTATAACCATGGTTCCAAATTAGTATTTATTTTTATTTGTTGTTGCCGTTTTTGGTTATATGATACTAAGGGCAACACAAATACAGCTGCATTTAATTGTGAAACAGAGTAATTGCCTGAAATGAAAAAGAAACACTGCTGCTATAATTAAAAGTAAATTGCCAGAAGAACTGTTAGGCTAAAAACATAATGATTTGTTTCTCAGACAGTGCCGCAACTATTTCTAATGGCCCGCCATGATTTTGATTTAATGCCAAAAAGAAAATTATTTACTATTTTTGATGATCGAGCCCTGGTTTTAAAGGAGCAGTCCAGAAATAAAATAAAACTTTGCAAAAAGTGTTTCTAATGGACATGTTACCGAACAAAATACAAAAGCTAACCATTGAAATATGTCAATTATTAACATTTTGGTAACTTGCTATCGTCTGTTTGCGACAACTGGTGATGACTCTTGGGTAAACCAGCATATATATTATAGTATATTCCGTTCGTACCAAGTGTATTTGAACAACGCCTTTCGTAAATAAGAAACAGATTTCGGACGAATAAACACTATAAATGTTCATAAGAACTATTACTAAAATTACGATGTGTTGATTCAGATCCCATGGACAGCGGCTTAAAATTAAACGATTCCGAATTTTAAGATAGCGGAAGAAGAGTTACCTGGTAGAGGTTTCGGTATTTCCAGTACCGGTAACTTTTTTCCTGTCTGATTTAATTATATAAATGGGATATACACAAATTGTGAAATACTGTGTACATTTAAAAAAAAGTCATATTCGATTGGGAACCGTTATAAATATCGTCCATTTGTTGACTTAACTTTTGTTTCGTAGATGCTTTTGCTTGTGTAATATTTAGCATTCCATATTTTTTTAAGAAAACCTGTTTCAATATAAGTCCTATGGAAACACATGGAAATGCCAGCTGCAGTGGCAAGTGTTGATTTTCCTTTTCAAAAAGTATATGTGATTTATTGCAAAAATAATTCCTATTTGTTACAGTTATAAAAATATGAATTACGAAAAGATTAGTTCTATAAATAGGAGTACTTTCATGCTGATGGTTTATCAATTTGAAGGCACTTATGTTAATTATGAAACTTTCAAATCGATTGCCTTTTTACGTCAGCTTGCATAAATGACCGTTTGTGATAATTAAATCTATATTTAGAATGTTATAAAAAGAGATGCTTATGTTGTTATTTAAACTTCAACTCGTCTTTAATCTGCACTTATTTACTTTTTACGTTTTAATAAGCCATTACATAGTGCCAATAGAAGAGTAGGAGAAAAAAAATACTTCAATACAAAAAAATCGCCCTTCCTCCTGTTTGTTTAGAAAAAGTACTTGAGAAACAATTCATTCATTTTTTTAGCCTTAGTGCTAATACAATTCTAATATATTTTGATAATATTGTAGTCAAATAGAGGTAAATGCGTTAAATTGCGATTATATGCAACTAAACGTGTTCTACCTTGGGCTACATTAAAGTGGCATATGTTTTAATTAAGTAAATGTACGACAACCACTTCGCTTCTTTACAATCTATTTCTCTTATATGTAAATGTATAACCCACAGCACTAACATTTACATAGAAATCAGAGCGATGTCCCTTACATTTACCTAGAAATCAAAGGATGTCCCTTACATTTACCTAGAAATCAGAGCGATGCTCCTTTTAAAGATACTGTTTTGCCCGCAAGTATCTGAATGTCATTGTAGAATAACCAGTTGATAATAAATAGCATTTCCATTAGCATATGTATACATGACAAGTGTAATAAAAGCTCGTTGTGGATAAGCGAGCAATTTCATTGTTAAGGTTATAGGCATGTTTATCCTTAAGTCAGATCCTTGTGCCTTTAATGGACTGATAATGGATTGTGGCAACCTTGTATCTTAGTGAACGCATACGCTATTCATTATCTGTACTGCTTGTTTGGTATGCGCCCTCGGTAAATGTATCCATTTACAGTTACATGTTTAAAGGTTTTAATAGTTTTTTGGGAAAGACAAAGACTATTTTAGCGTTCTACCTTACTGATGACATTCGATGTTCATGTGCATTGCCTACGTAGTTTGCGTCCATTACCAATGATACCATATAATCCGTGATACGTAATCAAAAGAATATTTTAAAATAAACATACAATCAACTGATACATTTTTCAAAAACATATAAAAGTCCAGAACAGTTTTACACTAGCACTAATAATAATAACGTCAATCAACTGAGCTTTTTGGCCATCTCAAAGACGTTGCAGTGATCCTCGACCCACTGTGACCAGCTTGCCTCGACTGTAAAACAGAAACATAAACACACTGAAGATGGAAGAACAAGTAATAGTACTACATAGTAGCATTTATGAAATTAACGATTAATCGTACACACTTTCATTTTCTGTATTTCATACATACACAATACATACAGAAATCCGCACATAAGTTTATTTGGTTTATTTCAAACTAAAAGTATTTACTTACAAATAAATCAACGCAACAGAAAACATGTCAATTGTGGAGTCGTCCACCACACAGGTGTTATAATAACTTTGCCATTATCATGTCATTAACACGTGCACTGATGGCAGGCATAGATAGAAAGTATACTATTAGCATAACGTTACTTTTATGCAATAACTGAATTTTTATTCTAAAAATACATTAAACGTACGTGTCTTTGTAAATCACATTTTTAAGTTGTGGATTTAACGCAAATGGAGTAACATTTATACTTTCAAACGTATCCATTATTATCAGGCCCGAATTTACTGTGGGGTGGACAGGGGGCACGTGCCCCCCTCCCAGCTGACCCCTGGGTCATGCGCTTCAAGCTGGACACAAATCATATGCCATGTTTTAATTTCTTAAACCTGTAATATGAAACAAACCCCCAGGTGGTGCCCCTTAACTGATCGTTATCGCTAATCTTAGACAACAGCCGAAGGCAACTTGTAGGCTGGAAGTGGGGGCAGCTGACCCCAAAAAGATCCTTATCGCGAATTGATAACAACGCTTTAATAACATCGTGGCATCGGTGCTAGTGACGTGTCCACTAGGCGCTTCGAGATTCTTTCTGCTTATAGAAGATTCCGACATATTTAACTTAACTATCGCTTAATAGTCAAAGTAAAAGAAATGGTAAAAAAATTATCAAAAGCGTGGAAAATCACTTTAGTCATCATTTTCGTTAATCTGTTATGAATAAGTTATAACTCAAAGTAATTAATTTGATATAACACTTAAAAACTTTAAAAGAAAGAATGGTTTGATACAGTTTTTATTATTATGGTTTGACATGTAGTTCAATTTAATCAAATAAAAGAATTATGAATTTTGTACATTTGTTTTCCATATTTACTCTTGATGAGTAAATATAATAAACAAATGTACAAAAGTTATGATAAATCATGCAACAATAGCTAAAACATATTATGTTTTCAGTTAAGGTCAACACTGACTTTTGGTTTAAAGCTGCTACTTCTCAGATGATAGGACAAACATGACTGAGGCCAAACATGTTGTTTATAATGTAAAAGTCATCAAATGTAGTCACTGAAGCATCACCTAATAGTTTAACAATACCAATAATAGCGGACTTAACAACTTGCTTGGAAAAGCCCTTTTAAATAGACTACCAGTGTTCAAAATGTCATATCGAAGATGCAATGCTGAATCCAATAGTCAACTTAAACAAAAGATGAAATACTAATTGTAAACGATTTGTTTTGTTCAATGATAGATTTCTTTTTAAAATATTACCTGAAATATATTGGAAAAAGTCGTACAAACTAAATTTTAAACAAAAAAGTCCAAGTACTTTCTTGAACCCGGGCCCTTGGCATATGAGGTTGTCACTAACCGCGTTGCTAAACATCTTCATACTTTTCAGAAATCTTTTTGTGCTACTTATCGTTTCAGGTGTGTTTCGTAAACTATGGAACTCCAGAAGTGCAATCGATTGGCAATTTGGACCACGTGGTAATTTCACAACAGTAACCGAAGAATTATAAATAGTTGAAGCGTCCTGAGACACTTCTTAAATTGGGTTGTAACAATGTGCTGTAATGACCAAATCAGTGTGTTTTAAACTTTTGTTGATGTGTCTGCAATGTTATTTCAGCCAGTTGTATCTAAAAATATATTAATTTAGTAGATTTGAACATTTTTTGTTTTTCATTTATGTCATTATCCCAATCTGTGATGTAGCAGTTTTAAAAGATATCATATGCCTACCAAACCATGGCCTGAATATACTTTATATGAACAATTTTCCACAACATTTGCATTGTTTTCCACTGAGATGTACCACACGTTAACCGATCTGTTCCTTGTATTCAAACAATATTTGATGGCATAAAAATATTTACTACATTTTTCCTACATTCCTACATTCAACAGAAAAGCTTACTCTTTTGTATGACTGAGAGGTTCGATCTATGTTGGACCTGTAAAGGCTCTTTATCATCAATCAGTTGGAAATGAGATATATGATGAATTTACTTTGTGTTCAGGTGAGCTAAAATACCAGAGACCATTGTTTGTTTTTAGTCATTATATGAACTCCAATGACATACAGAAAATATCCAAACCATGCATACTTCTGGTGTAGATTTCTGTGTTAGACAGGGAATGTCTGCGTTGGTCAGATGCAGATACTGCCCAGCTGCTTCAAGGTCGTCACGAACCTACAGATGCAGAATGACATAACTATATAAGACAGAAAACAAGAACCAACAAAAAATTATCAGACCAGACTGATTTTCATAGGAATTTAGGAATTGTATAATGTAATGTAAGTATGTTTATTAAGCAAATGCAAAGAGATGTGTCTATAACAAATAACAAGAGGACCAAGATGGCCCTAAGTCTCTCACCTGAATTTAACTAATCATAGCAGCTTATACAATTGAATAGCCTGTCCAGAGATATTGTAAGTAAAATGTTTTTGAGAAATACTTTCCAAGACATTTGAGCTCAGAGTAATTAATAATAGATCTAAAACATTAATACTTACAACATGTAATTGTAATGTGTTTATAAAAAACAAACCACCAGGTACATATGCAATAAAACTACTTGTTTATCACTATACTGTGGAATCATTATTTTTCGCGGAGGTCTAATTTTCATGCTGTGCGCGGTCCCGCCATTGCGCGAATTTTTGACCACCTAGAATATTTATCGATATCGTAACTAAGCAATGCCTCGAGATGTTATATGGCCCCTATTCTTCAGAGTGGACCATTGATCTGGTACTGATACACGTTTATTGCAAAAAAACAAGCTGTCACTATATGACCCTTCACTGTCTTCTGTCAAGTTTGGCGTTTCATAGAATAATTGGCTTTTTTTTTTTGGTAAAATAAAGTGATGTTTTTTTATTGTTTTTTCAAAATCAGATTTGTGCGAATTTAAGACAGCGCAAATATGTCCGCAATCGCAAGTCCGCAAATTTTGTACCCTGCGATTTAAAGTGATTCCACAGTAATTTTAGAAGAAGCGTATGTTTTATAGTGTAGGCTACATGTAGTTAATTTCTCCTAATTGACATTTTGTTAAAAAACATGATTCCCCTAAATCCCTTCGTGGCTCTCAACAAGTGTGAAAAGTTTGCATCTGCCAGAAATTCACTACATAGAAGTGTGGACCACTTCCTCAAATAATCAAGGGTGAAATTACAGCACATACAATTAAGGACCAACATATGTGCTTCAGTTGTCGATGCTAAAGTTAAACATGAAAGCTTCTTATAGAGGTATGAATGATTTCGCTGGGACTTTGAGATGTGCTTGCGTTATCGTAGATATTTGAGTTAGAAATTTAACTTCTTTGCTTTTGCCGTTTGTGGCCTTATTGAGTTAAGGTAGTGACAGCTTCACATTCAAAACACCTCTATCTCCATCTACTAACATACTGTAGAGAGACCAGAGCAACTGTACCAGGAACATGGAGTTGCTATGATTAACTTATGGCTTTACTATTCAAGCTGACGCATAAATTAAACTTGGCACTTTTAAAGCAACTCACTGGTTCTGAAACAGACCCGAGGTTTGTATAGACAATTATAATTTCTGGCTACATGTATTGTGAATTCTCTGGTTCCTAACCCTGCAATTATAACATAACAAGAGCTGTTTGTAAAACAGTATTCCCCCCCCCCCATATCACGTTTGGTGAGGATTGGATGAAACTTGACGGATAGAGAGAGTGTATACTGTTAAAAAGGCCAATTTTAGATAAATCAAGGGCCAGAACTCTGCAGTGCCTGGGGCGATTTGGCTGATTATTGAACTTGGCCGAGATATTACAACCACAAACATTCACTGGAGTCTGGTGAAAATTGGATGAATAATGTTCAACTTCGAGAGAAGAAACATCGAAAACTGATGATTTAGATCATTCAAGGGCCATAACCCAATGATTCCTGTGGCGAATTTGCTGATAATCCAACTTGTCTGAGATATTATGGCCACAAACATTTTCATGAAGTTTGGTGAAGATCAGATGAAAACTGTTGGACTTGGAGAGCAGAAACTAATATGGTTACCAACCAATATTAGCAAACCAATATACTCCGCCATCTTCAATAGGGTGGGTGGGTCATATTTAACAGCTTGCCTATTTAAAACACTAACCATGTTCTTTTCAAGACAAACAGTAATCGTGGCCATTGAGAGTTCCTGTAGCAACAACTTTGTGTTCACCTCCATCTTGTAATGATGCCGGAGTAAATGCCCCTGTAATATGAGAGGTGCATTTTTTTGTTTCAGCTGGAACAAAACTTACTGCAAAGATTTGCTCCTTATAGAAACCAATTCACAGATTGACAAATTGATCATTTTCAATATTTTTTCACAGAATCCCAAAATAAAAGTACATTGTATGTAAAGAAGAAAACCCTTCTGAAACATACAATGTACTTTTATTTTTGGAAGGAAATATTGGAAATATTGTGTTGTTTTGGGATAATCATCAAATGAAATGGATAAAATTACAACAAGTTTTTATTGGTTTTCGTTGTTATTTTGGAAAACCTGTGTATAACTTATATAGCATTAAAAATACACGGCTTGCATCATGGATTTGCCAGTTTGACCATTGCGTTCATAATCGCATGAACGCAACCAAAATTAAATTCAATCCTTAAATAATTTGCATAAAACATCACTGTGGTCCCTGCATTTGCATAAAACTTCATTCATGCGCGTATATTAAACCCTGACGCAGAGCACCAGATAAGGTTTTGGCCTGAAGGGTATTGTACCCCCTGATCTTTTGGTTAAAGGGTATTTTACCCCCTGTCCGTCAGCTGCAAAGGGTATTTGAGAAATTTAAAGGGTATTATCATCGTTTATACAAGATCAAAATAGTATTTAATGTGTTCGTTATATATACACACTTTCATATATGCAAATAGAATAAATTGAGTGAGGACAATAATTTGCAGGTCTACCAATCATTACATTTACATACCAAAGTAAGTTGTTGTAGACATATGCCCAGATACTTTTTTCAGTGCAAATCCTACGAGACAACCTGATTTCTGGCCCTTATTGGTTAACAATTATCCAATGATAATTTGTTTTCCAACTTTACAGCTTTTTTTTCAGACAATTTTTTACCCCCTTGTTGCTTAGGTTTCTTGTCTGATTTCTCAACCGTCATGACAATGAGATCATCAATTATCACCTTCACTATTGGAGAAGCATCATTAAGCTCATATTTCAAGACACTGCCTGCTGGAGCTGGCTGCAGGACCTTAAAACATCACTTTTTCTACCCACATACATGATGCGACACCATTTGGGTAGAAAGGTTTGTTTGATTCACTTTTAATTGATTCTTTAGGCTAACTTACACTATTAGCTGAACAAGATTTTTGGTAAAACTGATTACGCAGTTTAAGCGATTAACAAGAGGGCCATGATGGCTCAAAGCGCTCACCTGAGAACTGGTACAGATGAAGACCGTACTGTTGTGACAGGTTTGAAAATTAAGGTATTTGAACAATACACAAAGGGGGATAGGATCGATTTGAATTCAAACATTGGTTAGTGCAATGGGCTTACTTAAGTACGAGTTGGGTAGTAGATGCGTGGTGTTTTTGCTAATTGTTCTCAAATCATTTTTCTCTATATTCTTACCTAACCCCTTTTCATTAAATCAGTGGCAATTCTGGAAAATGCAGAAACAGTAGATTTTGATGTCTTTTTTGCAGTTTTGTAGAACTAGTTGCAATCCGATAATTGCGATGGCTGTGCTATAAGGTCCAGTTTTGCGTTTTCTTTTATAATTTTCTGTCCAATGATGTTAAACGATTTTAATGAAGGCTCTGAAGCCATAAATATTGCATGTACCAATAACTTCATGCAAGGTTTGCAACTTTTGGAAATCAAATTTTATCAATCAATTTTTATTGTCATATGCACACTGTGTAAGTTTCGTGTGTGAAAGACAATAATTGATAACTTGTTGATGTTTTTTTCCACACACAAGGGGCAATAACTCGGGTGCTTCTGGACCAAACATGCTTATAAGACTTCATCTGTAATCTTACGTTCATATACAAACTGTGCACAATTGGATTGGATGAAAAATGAAGTCTCTATCCTGAATAATGTCCATTTTTGTATATTTTTTTCACAAACAAAGGGCTATAAATCCTGTGTTTCTGGCCCAATTACACTTATATTCGACTTCACCTTTAATTTTATGGTCATATACAAACTGTGCAAGTTTGGTGAAGATAGGATGAAATATGAAGTCTATATCCTGAATAATGTCCTTTTTTACACAAAGGGCAATAACTCCGGTGTGTCTGGCCCGATTTTGTTTACATTCAACTTCACCTGCAATCTTATGGTCATAGACAAACTGCCCAAGATGGTTGAAGATTGGATGAAAAATAAAGTCTCTATCCTGAATAATGTCCTTTTTTGCATTTTTGTTTTTACAAACAAACGGCAATAACTCTGGTGTTTCTGGTCCTATCTTGCTTATATTCAACTTCAAATGTAATCTCATGGTCATAGACAAAATGTGCAAGATTGGTGAAGATGGGTTGAAAAATGAAGTCTCTATCCTGAATTATGTCCATTTCAGTATATTTTTTCATAAACAAAGGGCAATAACTCAGGTGTTGAAACACAATCTTGCCCATTTTTTGGCGTCTGCTGAGATCTGATGGTAATACACAAACTGTAATAGTTTGGTTAAGATTAGATGGAAAATAAAGTTGGAAAAAAGGCATTTTTGCACTTTTTTGCATGAAAAAGGGGCAATAGCTTTAGTGTTACTGGTGTGATCTGGCCCAATAACAATCTTTTCATGCTCATGTGAGCTAAAAATACGTACCGAGAAACATGAGGTTATCGCACGATGACCGCAAGGCGCTATGTGCTTTATAAATAACCAAGATTTTTTGCATGCTTTTAACAAATTGTCCATATCTCTTTATTTCATGTGTGTTACAATCATAAAGCTACTAGAAGAAATATTTTTTTTTTTTTATTTGAACATTTTACAATAACATCTTCCTGATATACTTGTCAAATTAAAAGTTGTACATGGCAGCAATACATGCAGGATCTTTATCATAAAAATATTGATATTCGTAATTTAGCCAAAATACCATTGCTGTCTTGAGGCAAACCTGTGGTGATCATGCGATAACTATATGTTGGTCGTGAGTAGACATTAAAAGTAATTCACAGTCGCTCGGTGACCGTAGAGTCGCTGTAAGACAGATGCATGTCAATCACACTATTCGTAGACACAACTGCGGTCTGCTAAAACGGAAAGCAATTAACTGTCAAAATACGACTGTATTGTGACCACCATCTTGGAATCTCTGGCCTATTTTGGAAATAGAAGGTCAATATTTTGCAGAACTATACAAATAATAATGGGTCAGCTGACGATCACGTGACACGCTAAAGCAAAAATCAATCATTCAATGGAAGTGTCTGACCCATTTTTCAGTGACAAATAAACTTTATGATGACCGCCTAATTTTATGACATCATTGTGACTTCCTTTGTCACATTACATAGTAAACAATAAACATGCCACAAATAGCATTGTAACAAAAACCATGCCTTTTTCTACTGCTCTCACGGGACCGATAGTCGGACCCGTTCCCAATGCCAAATATGCATAATTTTTCCCAATTCTGACCCCAAAATTCCCAATTGTAAACAAGAAATGTCTTTAAAAAAGACAATCGGCGTTGGAATTAATATTGAGATGTCATTTTTAACCCGAAACATAATACGAGAGGGACATGATGATCATTTACGTGACTTTTCGGAGCCCAGGTTTTTTTATTCCCCACTAAGGATACTTCTCAGACTGTAGATTTTTTGACACCATAAGAAAACTTATCGGACCCAAAATTAAATTTGAGATAAGCTCAAACATTATTGATATGTGTACCGTGAATAAACCGAGTATACCTTCTATGTTTTCACCGGTGATAAATGAATAACATAAATGCTAGTAATTTCCGTTACTATAACTGTTACATGAATTTGTCATGCAAATTTAACAAAATAACGTTGTCAGAAAATAATTGCGGGAATGAATGAAACTTATATATCAGACGAGTGTACATAGTTATATTAAACAATATACTATAAGTATCATTAGTTCTGCTACGCAAATGCAGTAAAGTAACTTGAAAAGCATTTCGACGTATTACGAGACTTATGTTAATTATTTTTAGAGATTAAATAACATCTACTGGAGAAGTTGATAGAAAGGTGCAATTATAAATAATTCTTAATAAAACGCAACCGCAATTCAAATATAAAGTAAAATGCACCGTAAGTTTATAAATATAAATTCCCCATCTATTGAAATTCTCGGGTTCATGATTCTCTGGACGCTAATTGATTCTCTGGAGTGTGCTGAATACGCTAAAATAAACCATGTCATACCAATCTTCATCGAATTAATATCTACGTATGTTTCAGAGCACAGATATCAGTCAACCAATGGGATCATTGTAATTGCTATTTATAGGGCGTGCAGCTGATGTAGGCTAAATAAAATAATTATTTCATTATGGGAATGAATATAACATTTTGTTCATGACATACAATGAGTAAAATAGTTCATAATTATGATCAGTTCTTGAGTGTATGTCAAAGATATGTTTATAACTTTATTTTAACTGCTTATTGAAACAATCATGTGAATTTTAATCCCCAAAAATATGCAACAGTTATTAGTAGACATCAACTATGGTTGTAAGTTTCATTCCCTAAAATTAGAAAATTTTCCCAATTCTATTGGCATTCAGTTTTCCCGCTGCATACAATTATCGCAAGAAATCTAGGTCAAAAGTGATCTTAGACAGCTACGCCGAAAAATCAAAATGAAAGTGAAAATACGATTTTTCTATACTTTACAGCTAATTTTTTCACATTGGCTTTACATTTGGATCTTCTCTAATTTTGTCGTTAACATTGTTTACAAGGGGAGAACACTCTAAAAGCTGTGTAATAAAATGGGTAACACAAAGAGAAACAATTTGTTCGCCCTCTATCATGATGAAACTTAACATGAATTATGGGCAAATATTTTGTTATTTACACAAGTGGATGTGTCAATTAAAGGAAGGATTTAAATATAAGGAGGTAAAGATTTATTTTCAAGTTATCACATATTTTCGTGACCTACGTAGTGTAGGCACTACACTATGTTTATTAACACATCATTAAAACTAAGTCATGTAGACAGTAGATCCCACAATTTTATTTCGGTGAAATTGGTCGGATTTGGTGATGCTTTTTTAGAAATATACACATAGAAAATAAGACATGCATTTGATTACAAACTCTTGGTTGCATAGCTTGCTTAGGTATTTATCACAATTTAGAGTTAAATTAAAATTATTAGTGCTGTTAAATTCTTATTTATTGATTTAAAACTGTAAATTTCTTCATTATACTTACGATTAAGCGATATGAATTTTTCCCAATTTCGAAAATTTCACGTCGTGAATTTCCCAATTTAACCAAGGAACTTTTTTCCCAAAAGGTCAGGAAAAGGCCTGATAACATGTCGGCCGAAGACACATGATGACAAAATTAACAAGACAATAAATGGACCTCTGGCGGTGAGGTTTTGCTGGAAACTACTGTCATCTCTAAAAGCTGCAACATGTGCTTATAGCCAAAATGAGTTGGGATACATATTAAATAATCACACAGAGTGGCACATGTAATGATGTATGTGACAGAAAATGACAGTCGTGAGTTTTCGACATTGACACATAAGAAGTCATAATTTGCATAGGTGGAACGGAATGTGATTAATTTATTTCAAACGTTTCTTTGTAAGAAACTGTTATTCATGAACTTTAATACCTGTGTGTCAGTTGTTACGCAGAGTTCTTTATTTCTGCAACCTTTCTTCAATTTCCTATCAAAATATTCGCCATTGTGGTTTACTTGATTTGGACAACAACAACAACAACTCTGAAGAGAGGAAAGGGCATCCTATCTACCAAAAGGGTCTTGCAATGGTGAACAGACTACAATAATCTTCTTAAATTAAAAAATACTTGGTTAAAATAATATAGATATCCATATGCATGTTTTATATAGATATCTACAAATTATTGTGTTTATTTTTGCATCAGAGTTTCAAAACATAATTTTGAGGCTCTTTCCGTAAAAAGGAGCTCCTTTTGCTATTCAGTCAAACGGTAACCGATTAATGTAGGATATTCAACACTATTTTTGTTGACGTTTCGCCCCTAAGACATTTCGTATATCTGACCTTTCGCCCCTTGCACATTTCCACCAAAAAAAATTCGCCCCATTTGCAATTATAGTGTTGGGCTGTCATCTTAAATTGAACTAGTATTTAAACAAGAATAATAATATGATTTAATCTAAATAAATTCTATTAACTACAAATGATTTTAAAACAGGAAGAAAACAATATGATGAGGCTTTATATCGTAGTTCTATATAACACCTTTTAAAAAATATGTAATACCCTACTGCACAATTATTATATTCTAGTATGTGAATTTAATGATGTTGGTTTGTTGACAAGATTGTAAAAACAGAATAACCACAAACATGTTGATATCAGAGTATTTGTATATGTTAATAAAGGCTTAATGAAGAACATTTCAAATACAAACACTTAACTTTATCCAATAATATCTTCAAATTTATTTTCAGAATGTTTAATAACTATATACACTATAATTATTTTATTTAGACATACAACAGCTGACACATATCTAATATCAGATCAGGACAACGCTTTGGGGACCGCCATTTAATGACCATTTACTATTAATATAAATTAGTGGAACTCCCGGCGCAACAAAATATCAAAACTTAAGTTAAAATCAATTTGGTTTTGGTAAGGGTATAATGCAAAATTAGTAAAAGTCATTTAATCTTTAATTGATGGGTATTTAAAATTGACCAGACAGATTCGTTTTTATACAAACAAAATCAACAGTTTTTTTAATTGCCTTAATTTAGACATATTAATATTTGCAACCACGATAAAAACATTCTTGGGAGTCTTTTAATTCGCTATCGAAGGAAACATGGTACTGTACCTCGTTGCTACATGAATGGTTTAAATGCATGCATTTAAATTTCATTTCAAACTAAATCTGGATGATTTCAAGTATATCAGTGTTCACTTTAATTGTATATTCAATATAAAACGGACCCAATAAAGATGCACGTGCAACGATTTTTTTACTACTAATCTACTTCGACTGCTACTAGTGCAGCCTTTATTCCTAGTATGAGTGCTCGTTGGTGGCAAAATTGTGCTGAAAAAAATCCCCTCACACATATATATTCGCCCGTACAGTAATTGCATCCAAATAATTAGTAGCAATACATTAAAAGCTGCAATAACCTTGGAATGTGGATGGTAGAGAACATTAATAGCATTTGAGAATGAGAATATTCAAATACTAAGCAGGAACGTAGATCGCGTAGTTGTCCTACAGACCGTGATTTCAAAATTGAAAAGCCTTGTTGTTTTTCATTTTATATTACGTATACATACGAATGAAGATTATATTGTCAGTAAATAAAGTAATTCAGTCGAATGTATAGGAATGTTGTCTCTGTCTCTATTGCACGTATTTATTATTAATTAATTAATGTAGTACATTGGTATTTTAAATATGAAGTTGATAAGTATGTTTTGTATTATACGTTTAGGAGACTTCTTTGTTTTAATTCTTTCCAGTTTATTTCATTTATCTGTCTGTTAGCAACTGTGTGCATATAGACCCGAAAAAATATGCTAAAATAAAATTGAACGACTATTGATCGTACATTTATTTTAATAATATTGATAAAAATGTATGACCATATTGTCGAGAATTGCGGTTGTAAACAAATGACATTAACGTGAGTTCACTCTTTGGTGGCGATGACACTGATAGTGGAAGTACTATATATGTATTTAGTGGTGGTTTATCAGCAGTACATTAGAAATATCCGATTTCAGTGATGGGTAATTCTGGTCTAGTATTTAGAATCTTACAATTATCTTATAGTAATGAAATACAATTTTTGGATTTTCTGCATTGTTCGAAGATTCTGACACAGAAAGTGCAGTATGATTTCAAGCGTGTGAATATTAAATAAAGTATTTGTGACGCACATAATTCAAAGAATAGCGTTCAAAACATTAATTCTAACTTGGACTTATTTTCAACTTAAATTAAGAATAGCTGAAGAATCTCTGTAAATATGGGCCCTGGATGTATTGCGATTCTGGTACACGATTTTATCGTGCACTAGTGGACGTGATTTTCTTGTTCATAAGAGGACATGTTGCCAGGTGACACATGTATAATTGGAAACAGTTTTAGTGCATAGATCGATGTTGGTTTAGCACGAGGAAATCGTGGAACTCGTGGTCAATAAACAATGCATGGCTTGGCATTGAAGGTTAAGGTGAAGCGGAGGCTCGAACCTGGGAACCCTAGATTGTGAAGCCAGTGCGTTATACGAAATGTCTTATAACTGCGTTATTTACATCGTTTTGTAACAATTTACCGTGAACCAACATGTACAATGAATAACCCTTCATTTAATCACGTTAATCACGGTTACGGTGTATTTTTATTTACATATTCTTAGACGAGTGCAGTAAGCTAAATACGTAGAAAGGAAATTAATTGAGCTAAACAAGTACACGTATATAACACAGTATGCACCGATCAATATTTTCCACCACGGGGGAGCGGCGGGCAAACCCAGGGGAATTTGACTTATTTTATTTTAGGGGTCTATTTCCCCACCATAGCGCCAAGCAGGTTGTATAAATCCCCTAAATGGGAGATGCTTCATTGGTGTATGAAATGGCCCGTGGCTAATATAACTAGGATCTAAAATGTGAAGAAAGTATATTTCCCGGCACCCGGAATCATTCGGCGTGTCAAATTCCCGCCTGTCGGGAATTGCTGTCATTCTAAAGTCCCGTAAAAAAAACACGTACCATATGTTCATGCCGGAATATTTGACACGGCAAAATGTATATGTTACGTATTTGAATGATATTGATAATAACGCAGAAGAGCAATCATAATAAGGGAGATCAATCATTAAAGGTGACATATAAATCACAACAGGACTGAGGTGAGATCAAGCACAACAGCGGAGATCAGTCTTTACATGGGATACGCGTATCAAACATACTTCAACCATACACGTCATCGTTCATTATAACAGAAATCGAGCGATCAGAACAGGTTGAGGTCAATCATTCAGTGAGATCAATCTTAGCAGGGGAGATCAATCATAATGCACCTATCAATATTTTATCCCAGGGGAGGGCGGCGGGCAATCCCAGGGGAATTATACAAATTGTATTTTGGGGGATCTAATTCCCCATCCTAGAGCCAACATGTTTGTCTTAAGCCCATCAATGTGGGGATGCTTTTTTGCGGTATCAAATGGCCCGGGGGCCAATATTTCTGGACACGGAATCATTCGGCGATTCAAATTCCCGCCTGTCGGGAATTGCTTTTAGTCTAAAGTCCCGTATAAGCCCGCCGCTCCCAACTTGGGGGAAAATATGAATAGGAGATAAATCATAACAGGGGAGATCAATATATATTTGTTGTTCCTTGATATATGAATTTGTAATCGTATTCACACAGATATAAATTCTTCAAGTTTTTAATGTTTCAATACTACGTTTAGAATTCGGCAACAAGCACTCTGATTTTGTTACAGCTAGTAGGGATGCCAGACTAGCTGCGCGCGCATAAGTGCGTTTTGACGGGGTTTACATTCACGGTTCCAGAAAGGTGGTGCAAACAAATTGATCCAGTAATTTGCATTTAAATTCATCTAATAACTAGAATGTGTCTGATTCGCGTGAGCATTATATTTCTGCACGTTAGACGAGGTGCACATTCTACAAAGTACGAGCTGTGATGACTCGACAGGAACGAACACGTTCAGCAATGCTGGAATTAACACAAGGGAAGTAACTCATCTGTCGCATACATGTAGAGTAACAACTGACTGGATTGTCTCCCTTTGTGTAGTGAGATTCGTGCATTGTCCACATCGTACATTTAACGAAGAGTGATTAAACTTGATCAGGCTGCTTATGATCACATGTATGAGGTCACGATTTGTTGCAGCACACAACCCCGAACTTGCCACAATAGTAAGGTTTCTTTCCACTTGTAGTATTTGTCATTAAATTTATCAGTTCACCACTAAAATTGTACATGAATATTCATCATTATATGAACAAGGGTGAATTATCTTGGTGCTACCCAAACTCCACAAAGGTGAAAAAGTCTTGAGTGCCTGTGGAAGATTGATCCAGGGTCCTCTGGGAGAGAGGCGGACACTAACCCTGTAGCTAAAGAGCTAGCCCCACAGTCTTTATTAGTCCAACAGCCCAGTTGTTGGAAGTGCCGTATAGGCCTATCACTACATTAACCTAAACCTAAATTAATTTTGTTTCTTCTTTACAGTCATCAAATTGACACTTTGGTCAATTCTTGTATATTACTTGACAGCAAGAAAGCTTGACAAGCCTGCCTATATAAAACTGAGAATCAGAGCAAGCCCGGGTCAAATATTACCAGTGTACGGTTTATGGGCTGGTGCTTACTTCGACCACTGCTTTATCGTGATATGTAAAATTGTGAAACATTACCACCTAGAAAGGTTAAACATTGTATTTTTTGTCATCTAACAATTTATTGTTCCAGTTGTAAAATACAAAGAGCATGACACTCATTCAATAACACCTTAATTAAGTGAAACATAGGATACAGGCAAGACAGGTCAGAAAAAAACGCTAGTAGGCGATTCATATAATCGCGTCTTTTTTACATATATTTAAATGTTATTCGACCGAGATAAGTTAATAAAATTGCTTTTTTGTATACTCGCAATTTGTATAATCACATTGTTATAATGTAAAATAAAGAAGGAGAAATGATTGGACCGCCGCACTTGTTTGTAACAGTACTAGTACTCTGTCATTTCTTACCATGTGAGATTTGACTGTATTTTGCATCTCGTCACTGTAATACACAGCCCATTACTCGTTATTTTGTCTGTGAGTGGATACTCATCCATGTGTCATAGGAACACCTCTGCAGACCTTAAAGTCCTGCATTGTCTATATGATCCAGTCTTATATATTGCCGAATCAGCTGGACTTTGTTGCAATGTGATGAATACCAGTGTCCTTAATTAGGCATTTGTCATCATATGATTGTTTTTAGCTCGACTATTCACCGAATTATGTGAGGTCACTGACCAAGGCCCGTAACTTTGCAATTTAGCAGAAATATGCCCCTTTTTGTACTTAGAAAACAGCACTCTTGGTAAGGATTGAGGAAATGAGTAACGTTACTCTTCAAACCTTGACAAAAAGGAATAACTCAGATTTTTATAAAGGAGTATTAGTACTCTTTGTGCATAAACAATTATGGGGTAAACATATTGCATTGTTCTTTTTTCAAGCTCAGCAAGTTAAAACTAATTTATGATGTATTTGTAAAGAATGAAGCCAACATGTACTTTTTGGCTAAATTTAAGGTCATTATTTGCAATGTATTTCATCTGAATCTGGAATTGCTTGTGCTATAACCTACTTTATATGTGTAGTTATATTAAACTTTTAAGTTTTTTATACATTTAGATTAGATTGCAAGAACATAATAGTGTTATTATATACAGTAGAACCTGTCTAATCGAACGGCGCTGGGATCGGGCCGATCGTTCGGTTTTCAGAGGTGTTCGGTTTACCCAGGTTTTTTATTAAATGTGATTTCCTTCAAAAATGTATTATCTATTTTATATGTTAATTAGAGTGTATAATAAGAAAACAACAGGTTAATCCTTACACTTTTATAATTGTTTATTGTTTTCATTATTTGAAACTAAATTGTATATTTGCACATAAAACTTATTTACATCTGTTTAAATAAGTTATCAATTGTTAACTGTTTTGAAACATATTTATTTTAGCTCGATTGTACCTCTAGCCTTGGGCTTATAAAGATCACTTTAATTGAAATATTACCAGAATTTACTAAAATTATGTATACATTAATTACACTATTCTGAAACATATACCATTTTACACTGTACGTAAATTTCAACATAAAACACGACCGACTAATCTGCTTTTCACAAGTTGGTTATTGTCATATGCACTGACTGGCTGATCACTAATTGCGCCACTGTCCCGTTATCACCATGGCGATTATGCCTTTTGTGTGTAATTGTGTCACCATTTATTGGGTTCACGCCTCTGCGGTATCGCGAAGTGACACCTAGCAGGATACACAGATCGGTTTATTAAGGTTTTTTAAGGTAGAATGCGATCAAATTTGTGATAAAATCGTTCGGTATTCGGTTTGGACAGGTTTCGGTTTATTTAGTTTTTTTGGTATATAAAATAAGAAGGAAAAAAAACGGGACCAAAACATCCGTTCGGTTTTGACAGGGATTCCGTTTTCACAGGGTTCGGTTTGGACAGGTTTCACTGTATTTAATATTGAATGCATTCTGAAATACCATAAATTTTATTGCAGCAGGTATTTTTCTAGTCTGTACTTTGATTGTACAATGAGTCACATATTTTATGGCGAAATTTATTGTAAAAAGTCATATTGCAATAATGCATGTAAATATAGTCTATTTAGTATTATGCAGTCGCAATAAAAACACATTTTGGTCTGCTTGTTAAGCCAACTTTAAACAAAGCTTACAATTCAGGCAAATGCTTTCTTTTATTTCAAGCCATCGAAATAAACATTTCCAATCACAAAGTGTTTTTTCATTCACGTTTTGTCCATCATGCTTTTGTGCTTCTTTTAATTCTGTGTGAAATCAATCACATTATCTATGATAATTTTCAATATTGGAAGAACAATAATTAAATATGCTTACCAGTGTTTTTGTAAGGGCCAAATTTCGGCCCCATTCCCCTGCTTAAAATGTATATATTTTCCCCTATATATATATATAAACATATATACATTCCTCCAAATGTAAGCTTTATTTAAAAAATTTGACCAAAATCGGACTAAAATTGACTATGATTGAGGAAATTTATTAAACAATCCCAGCAATTTTTCATCAAACCAAGTTAGTGCATAATATAAGTTATTATTTGCAGCAAAACAATTCATACATTTATGTTTTATAACAAAGAAGAATGTAAAATTGTAATGATGCTTTTCTAAAAAAAGATCTATCTCGCCGTAAAATTCCCCATCTGAAGGGCCCCGCCACTTTTTCCCCTAAAGGTGAAAAAACACTCCTTATGCACATTGAAGTGCACATCAATGTTTTTGCTTAAGTAATTAAATATATTGCAGTTTTGAGGCGAAATTGTTTGGGCTGGCCATCCCACACGAGAAGCAGAAGCCATTTTCCCATTTTTCATTTACAAAAAATTGATCAACCAGTCTGTATCCAGACACATAACAGTTGTCTCACCTGCTGTGTGGCAAATATCATCTGTCTTATTGGAACTTCAGTATGCTGATAAAATGGAACTTTTTGCATAATGCACATTATTTCTGTGTAATCAATACACACAAAAATTGAAATAAATACGTATTTGTATGATTTTATGTGCGTATTTACACCGATATGCCCCTTATCAAGAGCACTGGAAAATCAGGTTAAAGTTTGCGTGCAACAACTCCATATCTCTATATCTACTACAGATATTCAATTGAAACTTCACAAATGCTTTCAGGGTCATTATATAAGGTCACTGGCCAAGACCCATAACTGTGACCAGCATTTTAGCAGAATTATGCCCCTTTTTGTACTTAGAGAAGTCTGTTTAAGGTTTGCGTGCAAGAGAAAATTCAGCTTAAGGTTTGCGTGCAACAAGTACATATCTCGGTAACTACTACAGATATTTAAGTGAAACTTCACTCCTGTCTTCAGGGTCATTATGTAAGGTCACTGACCAAGGCCCATAACTCTGACCTATAATTTAGCAGAATTATGCCCTTTTTTGTACTTAGAAATTCAGGTTAAAGCTTGCATGCAACAACTTTATACCTCTATAACTACTACAGATATTCAATTGAAACATCACACATGTCTTCAGGGTCATTATATATGGTCACTGACCAAGGCCGATTTATGCCCCTTTTTGTACTTAGAAATTCAGATTAAAGTTTGTGTGCAACTACTCCATATCTCTATAATTACTACAGATATTCAATTGAAACTTCACACATCTTCAGGGTCATTGTATAAGTTCACTGACCACGGCCCATTACTCTGTCCTGCAATTTAGTAGAATTGTGTCCCTTTTTGTACTTTGAAAATTCAGGTTGAGGTTTGCGTGCAACAAGGACATGTCTCTATAACTACATGTACTACAGATATTCAGTTGAGACTTCTCACATGTCTTCGGGGTCATTATGTAAGATCCCTGACCAAGGCACATAACTGTGACCAGCATTTAAGCAGAATTATGCCCCCTTTTTTGTAGTGATAAAGGCCCTTAACTCTGACTAAGCGGTTGAATAGTCAAGCGCGCTGTCCTGAGACAGCTCTTGTTCATTTGGGTTGGTTGTTTGCAGTTTCACTTGGATACTGTAGTAAAATACTACTCTGCAGTTTCCAATCCAGCTTAGAATTTCTGGGAGCTTTTGCTTCACACAGCAGTCTGCACAAAAGATTTATTTCATTTCTTGCCGTTATGTCTGCAAGTTCTATTTCCTTGTATCTATTTTGCAGTCATAAACAAGATTGTGATGCACACACACACACAAGTCAGAGTGCATGTCGTATTTAAATCTGCCAATTTTAGCTGAATGCACCAAATGACTGGCCAATGAAAAGCATTGAAAAACAAACATTTATATTTATACACATGTATTAAAAGACATTCATATTATTCATGCTAAATGTTAATATAACACCATACAATTAAAAAAAAACATTGTGGTTTCTTTACAACTCCTTAACCTGATCACAATGTTCTACCAGCCATGTGGGCCAGTACCAGTATTGAGGTTAGTTTTCCTGAAACTTATGGATTTCTACTGGTTTTCTCAAAGGTCTAGCAGATAATTGCAAATACAGCACACATTCCAGTCTTTTCATTCATCCCAAGGCACCGCCTTAAGCCACATCAAGTTGCCTGTGATAAAGTGGTCTATTCATCCTCTTTTTCCTTTATATTAAAGGGTTCTGTACATGGTCTGACAGACTTGTGAACACTGAGCAAAAATTTATGGTAAAGTGGTTCTGATTTCTTGTTACTCACAGAATATGGTCTTTTTCGACGTAGCTGTCTAAGATCACTTTTGACCTGGATTTCTTGCGATAATTATGCAGCGGGAAAATTAAATGCCAATATAATTTGGCAAATTTTCTGTTTTTAGGGAATGCAAACTTGTAATAATGGTTTAATGTATACCAACAACTGTTGCAAATGTTTGGGTATTAAAATGTACATGATTGTTTACATAAGCGGTTAAAATAAAGTTATAATCATATCTTCGACATATACTCTAGAACTGAACATAATTATGAACATATTTTCTCATTGTATGTCAAGATCAGAATATTATATTTGTTCTCAGAATTAATCCTCTGTTTTGTTTAGCCTAGCGGCACGCTCTATAAATAACAATTGATTCAAGCGAGTTCAACACATGATCATTGTAAAATTAGCTCGCGTTTAGCTGCCGGTGTATAGCTGTTACAATATACATGTCTCAATTAGCGTCCAAAGAATCATAAGAGTAAACATTTCAATAAATGGGGAATTTATGTTTATAAACTTACTGTACATTTTAATTTGAAATTGAATGGCGGTTGCATTCAGTACAGAATTAAATAGCATTGCACATTTATATCAACCTCTCCAGTAGATGTTAATCAATCTATAAAAAGATATCTTTCAATAAACAAAATGTGGTAAAATAAGTAACGGAATACGTCGAACTGTTATTCATGTTACTTTTACTTCATTTTCGTAGCATTAATACATTATTTGCAATACCAATTATACACAGAAACCCTTGATACATCATATTCCTACCGAATGTAATTTTAAATCGCCATAGTCTAATGAAATTTTATGTTTGTGTTATCAAGAATTGAAGTCATCATTATTTCAAATGTGCTGAATGTTCCCTGAAAATTGCTTTTCATAAGGATACACAATTTAAATGATTAACTGACTTAGAAATGTGTATGTATTATGTATAGATAATATCCAAGATGAAGGTAGGGTATGTTACTTAAGAATAACTATACGCGTCTGATACAGAATAATTTTCACAGAATAATTTTCATTCATTCCCGCAATTACTTTCGTACATTGTTAATTTGTTTAATTTGGCTGACAAATGTATATAATAATTATTTTAACATATATGATTTAGGTTATTCATGTAGCACTGGTGAAAACATGGGGCGGTATGATCGGTTTATTCACGGTACAAATATTAATAATTATTGAATTAATCACACATTAATTTTGGGATATGAGAAGTTTTCTTATGGTGCTAAAAAAATCTGGGGTCCGAGAAGTCCCCTGGTCTAGGTGGGGACCGAAAAATCTGTGGTCCTAGAAGCCACGTAACCAATCATCTTGGCCCTCTGGTATTATGTTTAGGGAAAAATGATATCTCATTATTTATGGCAACGCCGATTGTCTTTTTTAAAAGACATTTCTTGTTTCCTTTACATTAAATGGTTCTGTGCATGGTCTGACAGACTTGTGAACACTCAGCACAAATGTTTGATCAACTGGTCTATTCTGATTTCTTGTTATTCACAGAATATGGTCTTTTTCTTTTTATATTAAATGGGTCTGTACATGGTCTGACAGACTTGTGAATGCAACAAAAATTTATTATCTTTATGCACCACACAGTACCAAGGTCTTACATTTATATTTACACCAGGCTATCTCTTGCCACAAAATTGATAGAAAAGCATCTGGATAAGTTTGTTAAAGACTGTCATTATTCCAAGTACATTATTTCAACTTGTTAGTTTGCTTGGCACAAAGTGAGTGCCAGATGAACTGTAAGGATCACTGGACCTTCTAGTATCCATTGTTCACAATAGACTCAAATGTCGCCAAAATTTCTATTTGGATCACCATGAATGTTTGTCACTGTCAGAATGATGTTCACATGGAATGCATTATCAGATTTATTAATGGCCCAAGTCTGGTCAGAAAGTTGGTCACTAGGTCAAATAAGATTATTACTTAAGGGTTAAATGTTTTCTCCCATTTAAATATAGGCCAAGGTCAAAACTGGGTCATGTTGAGCAAAAAATAGGTTACTAAAGAACATGAATACCATGTTAATATGATGTGACATTCGTCAAGTGTCACTGGCACAAATGCCATGCAAAACTTGCTTACACTCTCCTGGAGTTTCTTCTTGCATCCTAGGACAGATTGAAACCTGGTCAGTTTGATTGCCTTGATGAAGTCTGGGTCAAGTGTGAATATGGATGAAAAATTGCATTACTAGGTCTGATAACATGGACAGCTTTTTTTCCCTGTTCATCAGCTTTTTTTCCCCTGTTCATCAGGTTGCATCAATGTGTGATTCATGGCCTGTATGTAATTTAGGTCACACTCAGATGTGGGTCATGTGCAGTACAATACTAGATTACTTGCAAAAATAAATGCTGATCAATAAATGCTAATGAAAAACAGCATATTTCAATTGAAATATGCAATATGCTATGTCAGATTACTGACCTGTGCAAAGTCTAAGCAGAATTGTAATAATACTAGCAATAGAAAATATGGTTACTATTTGTGATAAAAGACAGTTTTTAACATGCTTAGGAGCTTCATTTTTCATCTTATCAGATTTAAACTTGGTCAGATTGATGGCGTCGTTGATTCATAGGGTTTAGTATGGTAAATGTGGATGAAAAACTTTGTCACTTGGTTAAAATAAATCAAACAGCTTTTTTTAAACATTACAACTTCTCAGGTTTGTTGATCAGATCAGTTCTAAATCTAGGCCAAGATTGAATCATGGTTCAACACATGTTACTAAAGTAGGTGAACAATATTGTACCAGCATGGACCTCCTGTTTATATTTAGATATGTATTTATACATAATGGTTAACTGATAGTTTCTTGAGCAATCTCCATGTGCTTATTAGCTCACCTGAGCACCAATTGTTACAGGGACTTGACCTGCATTGTAATGTTTTTGGCAACATTTGCCTTGCTGTGGCAATAGGTTTACAATTTTTATCCAGACTTAACAAACTTGAACAGTTATGTATGACCAAAATATAAACGTTTGGAAATTGGCTAGATTGTGTAACTGATTTAATGAAAAGGTATCCATGATTGTCAGTACTCAGGTGAGCACTTTTGACCGTTATGAAAATCTTATGTGAAACTGAATTTTAACATAGTATTGACACTGAAATGTTGGTTACAATTCCTATTTTGTTTAGTGGCCATACAGGGACCAATAAATGTTGGGTTCTGTATGTCCATGAATTGTTTCCCCACCACCCCTGCTCTGTCTCAGTTACGCCACATTTTAGCTCACCTGAGCACGAAGTGCTCAAAGATGAGCTAGTCTGGTCAGTCACCGTCCGGCATCCATTATCTTCATCCATCGTTTTCGTCAACAATTTACTTAAACAACTTACCTGAAACCACTTGGCTGATTTTAACCAAACTTGGCAGGAATGTTCCATCAACAAATTCCTTCAATTCATTTGAATATCTGGAGAACTCTGGTTGCCATGGCAACCAAAAGCTAAAAAAACTGGTAAATTTTTAAAATCTTTTCCGGAACCATTGGCTGAGTTTCAACAGAAATGTTCCTCTACTAAATTCTTCAAACTGTTTGATTCATTGAAAAACATGGCCGCCACGGGCCATGTCATTGTTCTTTGTATGGCTATATTGAAAACTTTAAACATCTTTTTGTCTGAAACCTTTTGCTGAATTTTATAATAATTTCACAGAAGCTCTACCAAATTCTTTCAAATCATTTTGATTCGTTAAAAAACGTCACTGCCAGTTTTCCAAATATGACTATATAGTAACTTTTGACAATCTTTCTGTCTGAAACAACAGGCTCACTACAGATTTTCAGATAATTTCACAGAAATGTTCCTTGGCTGACCATCTACCAGATTTATTCAAATTATCTTGATTCGTTAAAAACATGGCCACCAGGGGACATGACAGTTTTCCTAATATGGCTTCTTGTCTGAAACCACTTTCTTGATTTTGAAATAAGTTCACAGAAATGTTCTGTGGGTGACTATCTACCAAATTCCTTCAAATTATATTGATTTGCTAAAAAAATGGGTGTCAGTGGTCCATTGTTTACAACTGTTCTCAACTTTATTTAAAAGTTAAAGAGGGTATGTACGATCTCATCCAACTTTTATAGAAACATAAGAAAGTAAAATTAAACCGATAGAATGTTGATGAAATGAAAGCTCAGAAAAATTGATATTTGAAAATCTTAGAAATTAGAGCTTTACACTGTTAAATTACTTTTCGTCTTCCAGTCGATAACTCATTCATGTACATTAGACATGTACAATATTGGGAAATCCCCAATATTTGATGCGTGTTTACATAAGTTCTGTGCAGATGTGTTCATACGACACATGTTTCTGCCACAAATATGATTAAACGTATCGGAATCTGCGTTATGCTAGGAATAAATTTGTCATTATGAAGAAGTTCATTTAAAAAAAAATAAATGAAATATGGTACATATAATTGTGTATTTTAATTTTATTTTAACTTTCCTTGATTATATTCGTCCTCTTATTTGTGTTGTTCAAAATATTTAAAAAATGAAATGTTGATATTGAAATCGTATTTATCCCCTTTAACATCTTATAACACGCGATTACATTTTTACAAGCCAAAATGATTAATTAAACTCCGGTGAGCGACCCAGGGTCATTTTGGCCCTCTTGTTTATTTTGTAATCATATGAGTCTGTTTGTTGTGCGCCTGTGTATTAAGCGGAGAATTTCTTCAAAATACTGACTTGTTCACTAGGCACATAATGCCAGATTAACTATCAGTGTTAAAATATTTGGTTCAATGAAATGTGGGTCAAATTTCAGCATGAATCAATCATCTGGAATGAAAAACTAGGTTACAAGGTCAAATAATATGAAAAAATATACCTTAGCATCTTCATTTGCAACATGATTAGGTTTAAAGATTTATTGTGGTATCAGGTAACAAAATCTAGGTGACAGGTCAAATTGAAAAAGGATTATGTGGAGTGAACAACTAGGGTAAATAACATGAACAGATTGTTTATTGACCAGGAGCTTCATATTTCGCCTACATTATTTTATGTCAAAACTTTATATTGATATCCTTGATAAAAGCTTGGTAGTTTACATATGGGTCATGCAGGTTGAGAAACAAATACCATAAAAGTGATACTTTTTTCATCTGATTGGTTGGTCACAGCAGATTAAAGTTTAGTCAGCTTCATGACCTCAACACAATCTCGGTCAAGTTTGAATAGAATGTTATCAAATGTGGAATAAAAAACTATGTTAACTAGGTTTAATACCATACAAAGCTTGTTTACAATTTAAAAGCTTCATTTTTTTATCAGGTCATGTTTCAACATTGTCAAAGTTATTGTCTTGTTGAAATCTAGATCAGTTTCAAATGAGGGTTTATCACATCATGCTGCTGAGCCAGGTGAACAATATACAGCCCTCATGACTCTCTTGTATTTACAGTGTAACTAGTACATCCATTCTCAAGTTGAAATTCTAAGGAGGCAATATTTACACTGATATGTTACAATTTCTATGCTGTGCTGCAGTGGCCATGCAGTGACCAATAAATTTTGGGTTCTGTATGTCCATTAATAGCTTAAAGACAGCAATTCAGGTTTAGTTCACAGTTATTCCTTAAGTATTGAAGTTGCATTAATATATCGCATCATCAGTTCATCCTTCAGCTCTGTCCATTGTGGAACCCAATTTCTGTGCTGAGCATTTCTTACAAATAATAATTTCTTTGGAACAATTACAGACTTCATTAACTTCTATAGCACTCTGAGGTTCTACCCAGCTAGGAACCATCATGCAGTCAAGTCAGTTTCACCCTTTTACTCACAGGACAGGCACAGGATGGTAGGGTGGTAATGTTGTAATGTGGTTGGCTTCCAGCTACTGACATTCCTCTTGTACCACAGCCAGCTGGAGCTCTTTTAAGCAGTGTTTGCTGTTCAACACTAACATTAAACAGTTGTCTTTTACTCTTGTTCAACAATTCCCAAGGAATGAGCATTCTCTGTACAGCACGTGTAATGCAGCCCCTGCAGCCAACCTCAACTGGAAAGTTCCAGGGCTGCCACCCTCTCTGTTGGTAATGATGCCGTATGTCTTCATAGTTCATACTTACACTCTTCATTTCATTTGCTTGAGAAAACTTTCTTTCCATTGACCAGTGATCCCCACTTAGTAACAAATAGTAAAACACTTTTTACTGCCTCCGTAAAGATCTTCAGCTTTTAGTTTGTAAAAACAATTATTCAATTTGCTTAGTGCTGCACTTTGGCTCCAGGCATTATATTTGCCAATGTGTAATGTATCAACCCTACCTCTTGTTGAACATCACGGTCTGATAAATTGCCATTGATTATTACATGCACCATCATTCTCAGTGCCGCTTTACTTTGAACATTATTGACGTTTCCATAATCAAGCGACACACTTTCAGCTTGACTGTAATGCTTCTAGTATGTTTCCACGTGTCCTTTTGCTTCTTAGCCTTTTTGGAGCTAATAACTATTTCAGGTCTCAGCTGTGTCTGAACAATGTCTTGGAACTGCAGCTTCTCACTGAGATCTACCCTCATGTCATCTGAGCCTTGGAAAATGGATGGGGCCTGTGTTGGCTTACTGCTGTGCATTCCTTGATGAATGGGATAAACTTTTTTTTGAAGGATGGCTTCATTTATAGTCTTGGGCCCTCTTTGACTCTCTCAAGTGCATCAGCAGCACTTTGTCATGAAGCCACCTGTATATGACCTGTAGTATCTTGAAAGCATTCATAAATGGTTTGTTAATTGAAAGCATATTAATTGAAATAAAAGTGTCACACTTTTTATGTACAAGACAAACATTGATGCAAAGCATCAAAGGGCTCCATAATATATCTATGAAGGAAGCAAATGATTTCTAGACAAATACTGGTAAGTGTCCAGTGACATGTAACAAAATACTGCTAAGTTTAATATAAACAAGGTCTCAAAACTGACCATTTTATATTATGATATTTTTAATCAGAAGTGTCCCATTGATCATGTGTGAAGAAACTTAAGAACTTGTAAAAGAAATGAATGAAATAAAATACATATTTTATTTCAAATACCAACATTATTAAAATAATAATTATTAATGTTTAAAATAAACACTCCAGCGTCAAAACGGATATGCGCACTTTGGTTCAAAACACAAACCCACGCATGTTGCCCGCTACACGGCGTCTGCTACTATGCTATTTTGAGAATAATTCACAACCTATTTCTGGAAGATGTTAGACTAGATGCCAGAGGCACATATAAGGCACGTACGAGTGTAAATTATGCCAAAAAAAATCGGAAGATACGCAGAGAAAAAGAAAATTTGGGTGCATATACGCAGAGAAATGTGGGTGTACATTTACGCACAATATTTCTTGTGTTTGCATACATAACGAAACATTTATTGACTATAAGACCGAAAATGTGAGAACGTCTGTGCACATGTTTCAGTAGTTAGGCTAGCAATCCAAGTCTTAAACTGTTCAGAAGTCTCACTCGTAACATTGTTGTATTCAAATGGTGTTGCTAACCATTATTTGGAATGTTCATATAATACTCAGTTTTTTCCACAAAGTCTTGAGTTTATTCGATGTAAATTAACCACTAATTATCCTATATAGACTGTACATTTACCCCCCCAAGATTCTGGAGAGTGTACATTTACTCCCAAATTTTCATAAGTACGCGTACATTACCCCCAATACAAAAGCTTATCTGGAGCACTGTCAGCTAGATACCGGAGAAAATTTTTACTCCGCGACCAGTGAAATTTACAGGGATCAGCAATTAATTGCTTGCAAAAGCAGAAATACTACATTTTCTTTAAGGGTATAGTTGAATACAATACTCAGTTTGACTCAGCAATGTCAAATTGGTGTTACTAAACATAAAATGTAATAATTCTCCTTCCATATGCGTCTGGTAAGACTCATCACTCATGCGCAGCACCAGTAATAGTTGTTTTACTTAATTCGGGTGTTTCCAAATATCAGTTAATGTAAATATATTGGGGTAATGCAATTTCATGTACTTAATTATATCAATCAGTGACTGTAAGCTGCGCCCGAGGCGCATGTATTGTATCAAATCAATGCTATGTTAACTGCAGCATATCGACCATTCCCACTGGGGAAGCTTATCTCATACGTTTTTCAGTCGTCTAGGAACATGTACACCCACTCAAAATATTTAAGTCGCTGTTCTAAAGATCAAAGCGAGTGTCACTTCGCCGAAAACTTTGACAATTTACAGTTATTCCTAAGCCGCAATCAGTCATCGTGTAGTCGTGAGGGACAAGTCACTACTCCCTAAATTGACCTGAGGGACAAGTCACTTCTCCCTAAATTGACCTGAGGGACAAGTCACTACTCCCTAAATTGACCTGAGGGACAAGTCACTACTCCCTAAATTGACCTGAGGGACAAGTCACTACTCCCTAAATTGACCTGAGGGACAAGTCACTTCTCCCTAAATTGACCTGAGGGACAAGTCACTACTCCCTAAATTGACCTGAGGGACAAGTCACTACTCCCTAAATTGACCTGAGGGACAAGTCACTTCCTTAAAGTGGCTTCACTTCTCCCTAAAATTGACCTGAGGGACAAGTCACTACTCCCTAAATTGACCTGAGGGACAAGTCACTACTCCCTAAAATTGACCTGAGGGACAAGTCACTACTCCCTAAATTGACCTGAGGGACAAGTCACTTCTCCCTAAAATTGTACCCTAGGCTGAGCCCTGCAGTCTACGTTTTTGTTTTAAAATGATTGGTTAATACTTAAGTCTTACTGCTCGGAAACACAGTTTACAGCTTGGAAAAGCAGTTCGAGTGCTCGGAAAAGTAGATATTAGTTCCTGTGGGATGTGTTTAAAGTAATTAGACTTCATGATCAGGAACCATTTGATGAAAGATGGTTTAGTTCCCTCCCCTGAATCCCACTCCAGATTACAGCTTGCTTGTACTATGAGAATGCTGAAACTGGGAAGCATGTAAGGGCTGGAGCTGTATTGCAGAAATATCTTAAGTTAAATCTTTTGTTTGGCTTATATTAATAATTTTTTTTATTTTGACGCTCCGATCTTGATAAGCCAGTGGAGCGAAACAGGCACTTTTGTGCCTCTTGTTCCTAACATTTGTATGACATTGTGCATTATTGTTATACATGTATATGACACTGTTACAAAGAAGTTTTCATGCATCGTGCTAAGGTTCACTAAGTATCATTGGTATTGGTATTGTTTACTGTTGTTTACATAACTGTGATGGATTGATTAATTTATATGTATTCTAATGTAGTTCAACTTCAGACAGCATTTTTTTTCCCTCATTTTCATGCCGATATTCGGTACCATTCACAAAGCCAAAAAGTATACTTTTTACACAATTTTTGGCCGAAAATTCACAAATGGAAAAGTGGATAAAAAAAAAATGAAATCTTAATTAATTTTGTGAATTTTGTTTACATAGGATACAATTTCGGTAGTAGTTTTATGTCTACACCGCTTTGAAAGATTACTCGATTTTAACAGGACTCGTGTCACGTTTTATTGATATTTTCGTGAACTAGTCGCTTAGTGAAACGTGCTCATCGGGATCACTGTTAACGCTCATTGGGTTATAATCTGTATTGAATCAATCGTTTAAAGGATTTTTAAAGTGTAAACACTGCAGATTATTTTCTTCTTGTTTTTTTTTTAAGTAATCACAATGCATTTTTCACGAAACTCTCAGTACTATGTGTGAATTTTTTTATATAAAAAGACAAGCTTATCTTACAGGAGTCATCGTTTCAAACAGGCAATTTTAAGCGAGAAAATAGTACGTGAAGCCCCCAAATTCAATTTGTGCTGCAGTTCAACAGTTTCAACTTTAGTGTCTTCACAAGTAGATTTACTGACAGTAACGAGTGCAAGTTAGTCAGATTCACATACTGATAGTGGTGACAAAAATAACATCGATGAAACCCCTGTTTTGTCCCTTAATGAGCCTTTTTCATCTCAATCATGTGACATTTCTATTGACTCTTGTGTCTGACTCAAGTGAAGCCATTGGACATTTTGCTAATTTAAAGAATTATTGACAATATCAAATCTGCAAAAGGGAGAATTTTAACTGGAATGTTTTATGGTAAGGTTTCATGAATGTAAAGATCACAATTTAATATCATGTGTTTGTACTTTAAGTGTGATTAAATACAACAAAATCACTAGTTATTATTTGATACTACATGTAGTTGGTATTTCCCTCTTTTCACAATTTTGGCGTTTTACGACGCATTTTTCACAATTTCACAGAAAAGGGCATATTCACAAATCACTGAAAAAAAATACTGTCAGATGTTTTTGTAAACTGGCCCCAAGTCAGTCTGCTGCTGTGACAGATTTCAGAGTTAATAACGGACACTATCCAGTGTCCAGGTAATGTTTTAATCATTTATACGGTTTATATGTTTTCAGGTCTATATTCAGTTTGTGTGCTTATTATTTTGCCTTAAATAACTGTCCTGGTGATTATTCAGTTTTAATGATTGTAACCTTCATTGATTGGATCATTGTAATAACAAAAAATTTCTGCATTATATTAAAACAACCCACACAGCAGGAATATTTTATATATTAAATACACTTCAACTATTTAATAGAACAGTCAATGTAACATAATATGTTTTCTACCAAAACAACATCCACATGAATGCCTTATTAATCTGTTGTATATACACAGTTGATGTACGGAGGACAGATTGGTCAGCCAGGGACTCGAGTTCTGTAAGCAGTGGGAATGGAACTCGAGCCAGACACTGGACCTGTACAGACCTCCCTCCTGCCTAGGTGGAAGTGAATGTGGTTGGGATAGTTGTCAAGTCAAGGGTTGAACCCCAAAGTCTTGCCAAGGTAAGGTTACATTAATATAATAAACAATCACTGCCTCAGTGGCATGCCATCCAATTGTAGTAAGATTGCGATCAACGGAATTTTAGCTCACCTGAGCTTGAAGTGCTCAAGTGTGAGCTACTGTGGTCAGTCATGGTTCGTTGTCAGTTGTTTGTTGTCAACATTTTGTGTTTTGCTTTTAATAACTTCTTTGAAGCCACTGGATGGAAGTTGAAAAAACTGGACATATGTGTTCAGTCCTCACATAATCAAACTTGTGGTAATCCACATTTGATACTGTGTTTTGTCACTTGGGGTCAAGCAGTGTATTTTAAGACAATAATTCATTGTAGTGGCATTAGTTGCTTGATGTAATGAAGGCCAGTACCAAGCCAGATTGTGGATTCTATTGGCAAGATCTAGTCTAATAATGTGAGAGTTGTGCCATGATATATATACAGACATTCCCCATATTGTGGGGTGTCTGTATAAGACCTAGTTATGTGGCGACGATATAAAACCTTGCTCTGGGGTGTCTTTATATATGATATATAACGCCCCGCAACTGGTCATGTAACGCAATCAAGCGATTGATGGATTGTATATAATCAGGGTACTGGTGTTATTGAATAATAATAATAATAATTTTAATAATAATAATAATGATAAAGATGATGTTACCAATAAAAGAAACTTTATAATATGGTATTTTATGTTGTTGTTGTATTACATTAACAAATTTGCTTATAAAGGTAATAGAAAATCAGTATGTTGTTGTTGCTGCAGTAGCAATTATTTCAATAATTTTTGCTCTATTATTATTTACACAATTCTTTTATTAAATTAAATAATTATTATAGCAATCATAATACATTTATTTGGATAATTAACTTCATAAAATAACGATATCACAACATATAATAATAATAATAATAATAAAAATAATAATAATAACAATATACATTTTTGATAATAATACTAATATTATTATTTTCGATAATGATAATAATACTAATTGATTATTATTAATATTGTGTTTATAATAATAACAATAATAATAATAATAATAATAATATTATGATGATGATTATTATTATTATTATTATTACTATTATTACTATTATTATTAATTTTATTATTATTGAGAACGCAGCAATTAAACTAACAAACCTTTTTAATGTGATGTTCATAATAATCTATATATTTTACTACTTTTAATAATAATAATAATAATAATAATAATAATAATAATAATATTATTATTATTTAATATAACAACAAACGAAAATTGAAGGACTAGGAGGAGCATAATTATATGAATTATTTACTTATATATTTTTTTTGTTATATTTAATAATTTGATTTTTATATATTTATAAAGATGTTTTAGTCATTTTCGTACTACTATGTAAACTTAACACAACGTCGCTTTGTTCAATATCTTTATTATACGAAATGCGTACATGACTGATCGCCAAGATGTTGTTCTTTTATGCGTTGGACTATAACAAGAGCTTTTATTACGGATTAGTGTAGTTTAAATGTAGTTTTGGAGCATGTTAGTTTTGGAACATGTTTTTAAAATCTTGCACCACAAACTGAAGCATTTGGAAAAACAAAATAATACATTTTACCATGAAAATCAAACAGGAGAGAAAAAAGTCGTGCCCCTTCTAGGTCTTGAACCTACGATCTGTGGATCAAAGTTTGTAATTTATAAAAGCTTACCACTCGACTGCTATAATGTGTATTTTAACGCTATGTGATGCACACATTAAAAACAACCATATGCAAAGAAATGAACAGAAAAGTATTACTTTACGGCAATTGTATGAGTGTATAATATAGTTTTAAAGGAACTTTAAGACACGACAAGGAAGAGTAAGACATACCAAGATAATATGCGATATATTTAAGTGAATAAACATTGTGTCCTTTAAACCTCAGTCACACATTCCCGATTTTTCCTGCCGTTCTTGACCCGACAGCGTCCCGAATCAAATCGAAATTCAATTTTTGATCCAAAGATCGATTATGGTCACGACAGCTTCACGACAGCGAGAGAGTCCCGACACTGCCCTAATAGCTAACGACATCGTCAGGGCATACCTGACTTTTTTATTGTGTGACTGAGGCCTTACTTAAATTGTCAGTTTAAATGTATCCAGTATATCAAAATTAAAGTGAATGGAAACTGAATGGCTAGTTATTGTAATGTGCATAGTGATTTTCCTCCATAAACATATTAACTTTCACACTTTTTTCGCCATAGTGTTTAAGAAAAAGATATACTGCTGAGAATAACATGTATGGGGACACGTAAGACAAAACATTTTTTCGATATGAGGTAAAAAGACCATAGAAGCATGTTAAGCATAAACAATAATAATTTTTCTATAAAGTAAACTAAAATAAACAGATAAATTATATGAACACAAAATTATACGAGTATGTCGTAATTTTAATATTAATACATGTATTCCAATATGTATTATACAAATTGTATTAGTTGCATATGTTATGTTCCTCTTTATGGTGGAGATTAATACCGGATTTGACAACATCAGATATGATCCTATGACTGGTATAACGCGTGAAGAAAGATACGCATTATGATTTTATATTTTGCACATATCTATACAAATTCACATCTAGGATGAACAAAATGCAAATATTAGTAGCAGTATAAGTTGTAGTAGGAGAGGTAGTAGTAGTAGTAATAGTAGTAGTAGTAGCAGCAGCAGTAGTAGAAGTAGTAGTAGTAGTAGTAGTAGTAGTAGTCGTAGTAGTAATAGTAGTAGTAGTAGTAGTAGCAGTAGCAGTAGCAGTAGTAGTAGTAGTAGTAGCAATAGTATAGTAGTAGTAGTAGTAGAAGTTGAAGTAGAAGTACTAATAGTATAAGTATAAGTATAAGTATTAGTAGTATTAGTAGTAGTAGTTGTTGTTGTAGTAGTTGTAGTAGTAGTAGTAATATAAGTAATATCAGTAGTAGTAGTAGTACCATCGGTAGTAGCAGTAGTAGAATTACTAGTAGTAGTAGCAGTGGTAGTTGTGTTGTTGGTGGTAGTGGTGATGGTGGTGGTGGTGGTGGTAGTGATGGTACTTAAAGTAAATGAATCCAGAGGTGACCGTAATTTGCGTTTTTCGACAGAAATAAAGCCGGCTTTAGTTGCAAACACCTTGTAGTAATGTATATGTAGGTATCTAATATAGTGTATAGAATGTAAAACAAATGAGGTCTTCCGAATTGTTATGTCCGTATCTATTATCACTATAATGTTGTTATAACAACGTGCAATCATTCATTCACAAGAACAATAAATTAGATTTCAATATCGACATATACTCAAAATATTCATGCTGAAAATTGTTTTGTTAAACTGGACAGTGAAATTCCGCAGAAATACATAATATACGTCTTTGATACAGGTTGCATTTCATACTCAAGCTCCCAGACTACTACTACGAGTACGACAACGACAACAACAACAACAACAACAATAACTACTACTACTACTACTACTACTACTACTACTAATACTACTACTACTACTAGTACTACTACTACTACTACTACTACTACTACTACTACTTCTACTGTGTAATACTATCACCACCACTGCTACTACCCCACTAACACCACTAAAAGTAGAAAAGGGGATATGAATGTCATGGTGAAAGGAGTAGTAGTAGTTGTTGTTGTTGTTGTAGAAGTAGTAGCAGTGGTAGTAGTAATAGTTGGAGTAGTAATGGTAGGAGTAGTAGCAGTGGTAGGGAAACTGGTAGTAGTAGGATTAGTAGTATGGGTAGGGGTAGTAGTAATGGTTGTGGTAGTGTTAGTAGCAGTCGGAGGAGAAGCAGTCGTGTGCTGGTGGAGTAAATAGTAGTTGGAGGAATTGCAGAAGTGGTTATGCCTGTGTTAGTAGTAGTGGTGGTGGTGAAAATGTTAATATTAGTCGGAGGAGTACAAGTCGTGGTTGTGTTAGTGTTAATAGTAGTCGGAAGAGAAGTAGTGGTGTTAGTGGCAGTGTTTTAAGTAGTTCTACCGTAGTTGTAGTAGTGATGGTTGTTGCAGTAAAATAGTATTAGTGAAAGTTATTGTTGTCTTGGTAAAGGAGTAGCAGTAGAAGTAGTAGTTGAATTAGACATAGTACGGTAACATACTCGTACGAGTATGTGACAAATGATTGTAATTGTTTATGTCGCTGTTTTTAAATAAAAAAAAACAATGCCCGGCATTAAGATATACGACAGGTATGGTTGACATAGTTGACACTGCATATGCGTGTCATGGTAAAAGGAGTAGTAGTGGCTGTGGTAGTAGTAATAGTAGTAGTTATAGTAGTAGTAGTAGTCGTAGTTGTTGTTGTTGTAACAGTAGTAGTAGTGGTGGTAGGAGTAGTAGCAGTGGTAGGAAAAATGGTAGTGGTATGCGGTGGTGAGTCTTAATTGTAGTCGAGGGAGTAGAAGTGATGGTGGTAGTGTAAGTTTAGCCAGGGTGTAGTAGCAGAGGCGTTTGTTGGAGGAGTAAAGGTGGTGACGATATTATTGTGAATAGTAGTCGCATAAGGTGGATTTGGAGGTAGTCTTATAAATGGTCGGATAAGTAGTAGTAGTTAGGGTGTTGCGAGTGTTTTTAATGGTCTGAGAATGAAGAAGTGGTGGTGGTGGTAGTGTCAGTAGTTGTCTGTGGAGTAGTAGAGGTGTTGTTGTTGTTGTTGTTGTTAAGTATGAGAAGTAGTTGATGTAGTAGGAGTATAAGTAGCAGTAGTAGAAGTCATTGTCTCACTCGTGGTAGCAATAAATAGACAGAGAGTGGTTGAGGTGGTTGTGGTAGTGTTATTAGTTGAAGTTGTAGGAGTATTAGTAGTGATGGCTGAGGTGATGTAAGTAGTTATTGGAAAAGAAACAGTGGTAGTGGTAGTGCTAGTAATAGTCGATTATTAGTAATACCCATAGTGTAAGTAGTAGTGGTGGTGTTGGTAGCATTAGATCTGGTTGGAAAAGAAGAAGTATTGATGTTGGTAGTATTCAGAGGAATAGTAGTTGTGGTAGAAATGTCAGTATATTTTATAGGAACAGTATGCGTAGCGGTGGTAGCGTTAGTATTACTCAGAAGAATAGTTAGTGGTGGTAGTGTATTATTCGGAGGGATAGTAGGTGGGACGGTGGTAGTTTAAAAGTTTTAATAGCAGTTTGGGTAGTAGTAGTAATGTTGTGGGGAGTGTTACTTATGGTCAGATGATTAAAAGTGGCGGTGGTGTTAGTGTAAGTAGTAGTCCAAGGAGTAGAAGTAGGTGGTGCAAGTGTTAGCAGTATTCGGAGCAGCAGTAGTAGTGTTGATGGGAGTATAAATAATAGTCGGCTGATTAGTAATGGTAGTTGTGGTAGAGATAGTAGAAGTGATAGTAGTAGAAGTGGTGATGGTGTTGGTGAAAGTAGTAGATGGAGAAGTAGTGGTTGTGGGTGTAGTGTTGATAGTAGTTGGAGTAGTAGTAGTGGTGGTGGTGTTAGTAGTAGTCAGTGTATAAGAAGTGGTGTTGGTATTAGTTGTAGCTGTAGTCGGTGTAGTAGTAGTAGTATCGGTGATTGAAGTAGTCGGAGGCGTAGAAATGGTGTTGATGTGGAGTTCTAGTAATAGTCGGTGAAATAGTGTTAGTCGTGGTAGTGATATTATTAGTCGGAGAAGTAGTAGTAGTGGCGGTGTTAGTGTAAGTAATAGTCGGAGTAGTAGTAGTGTTGGTGTTAGTGTAAGTAGTAGTCGGAGTAGTAGTAGTGGAGGTGTTAGTGTAAGTTTTAGCCGGAGTAGTAGTAGTGGCGGTGTTAGTGTAAGTAGTAGTTGGAGTAGTAGTAGTGGCAGTGTTAGTGTAAGTAGTATTAGGAGTATTAGTAGTAGTGGCGGTGTTAGTGTAATTTGTAGTTAGAGGATAATAATTGTTTATTTTTGTTAGTGTTAGCAGCAGTTGGAGGAAAAAAAGTAGTGGTAGTGTTAGGGTTAATCGCCGTCGGAGGAGTAGTAATAGCAGTGGTGTTACTGTAAGAAGAAGAAGACGTAGTAGTAGTAGTAGTAGTAGTAGTAGTAGTAGTAGTAGTAGTAGTAGCAGTAGCAGTAGCAGTAGCAGTAGCAGCAGCAGCAGCAGCAGTTGTAGTAGTAGTGTAGTATAATTATAACTATAACTATATAGTAAAATTAGTAGTAGCAGTAGTAGTAGTAGTAGTAGTAGTAGTAGTAGTAGTAGTAGAAGTAGTAGTAGAAGTAGTATTAGTTGTTGTTGTTGTTGTAGAGGTTGATGTTGTTATAGAATTTGAAGACGTACTGCAGTAGTAAACAGATAGCGGTAATTATGTTAGTAGTAATCGGAGGAGTAATTATAGTGATGGTGTTGGTATTAGTCGAAGGAGTAGTAATGGTAGTGGTATTGGGAGTAGTAGTAGTAGTGGTGACGATAGTGTAGTAGTGTAGTACAATTATAACTATAACAATATAGTAAAATTAGTAGTAGTAGCAGTAGAAGTAGTAGAAGTAGTAGTAGTAGTAGTAGCAGTAGTAGTAGTAGTAGTAGTAGTAGAAGTAGTAGCAGCAGCAGCAGAAGTAGTAGTAGTAGAAGCAGCAGCAGCAGCAAAAGCAGTATTATTAGTAGAATAATTAGTAGTGGTAGTAGTAGTTGTTGTTGTTGTTGTTGTAGTAGATGTTGATGTTGTTATAGAATATGAAGAATTACTGCAGTAGTAAAAATAATTATAGTAGTAGTTTCAGTAGTTGTAGCAAGTTGATGTTATTTTGGTGTGTATTGCTTTCAAGTGCCGTTAGCCTTCATTAGAACAGCTACTGCAGCCAAATTTAATGGTCCCTTTGTGGTCATTAATAGCCATATATCAAGCCTTGGCATGTTGGCACTATCTGAGCGGTAAATTTGAGCAAGATGTTTAAATGTGAATTTCTTTGTGTTTAAATACCTAATTAACACAGTAGTTATAAAACTGACTTGAGATCTTGAAAGTGTTTTCCTTTCATACTTAGCATGCACTCTTTGAATAAAAATATATATCGTAGGAGATAAGTAAATACATGTTTTCTTACTTTGCTTACATGTTAAAGGCAAAATGTGTAAGATTAACGTTTCAAAACAGTGTTGCTATTAGTTTGTCAGTTACTCACATACTAATGTTTGTTAATAAATGGAAACAATATGGGTTTTTTTTCAACGATGATAGTGGTAATTGTGTTAGTAGTAATCGGAGGAGTAATTATAGTGATGGTGTTAGTATTAACACATACAAAAATAATGGACAGGACATGTACATGTTCAGTAAATAAAAGTTCAACACATTGTGAAAAAAATATTATTAAAATCATAATAAATATGTTAATTATCATAAAGACATACTAAGTAAATGTTAATCGTTTGCTAAATGCTGCATCACAATAGTCCATAATGATGGCAAGTCAACATTTAATGTTAATAAATAAAGAAAATCATAAAAAAAATCATAATAATTGCTACAATCAAATAATCATCACCAGCCTTAGACCTTTTAAAAACACAATACATTTATTATTAACTGTATTTATTTGTTTATTTACCGGATATTAATACTAACTGCTTAATACGCTAGGCAGTCTTAACTATTTTCTTGGGTTAAAAATGAAAACACTACTTTATTTTTGTTTCTAATATATATATAATTAGTTCAAACATTTCATCAACTGGCATTTTGATATTTTCACATTCAACAAAGTTAGGTTTAAAATCAGGTTGAATGATAGTCTAGATTTTTACTCAAAGATTAACAGAGTGTAAAGTATCCAGCTGCCTGGTGTGTGCCTCATTATCGGGTAGTTTAATCTCCACATGCAATTTTAATAGCATTCTAGTGTATTAACACAAGGGAAATAACTGTGTTTTACTGTATATATGATTTCAATATAAAACCTAGTTGTTGCCATATATCACCAATAACATATATTTATGGTGTATTATCGAAAAATAGGTGTCCTAAATTGTGGGGCGTTATAAACACCCCACAATTTTTGGACACCCCACAACAAGGGTCTTATATTGGAAAACACCCCGTATCTAGCGAATCTCTTTCTATATATATATATATATATATATATATATATATATATATATACACACACATGTTCATGAAATATTCAAGTGTTTGGCATTAAAAGTTTATGCACAATGTATTCAAGTTTCATGAAGATATGTACTTCTAAATTCCATGAAGTGGATGAAAAACCTAGGCCTCAAGTTACCACCGTGTTTTAAAAGTGAGATAGAACATGTTTGTAAACATGTGCATTTGGATTTGTTTCCCTTAGACTGATTTATAATTTTTTACATTGACTATTCATTGCATACTCCAAGCTAGTCTAATAACCTGTTTGTCGTTAAGAAGACCCAGGAAGAGGCTGTGGACATGATCCAGTAGCAGACCGACTGTTCAGCAGCATTGGTGACGCCCATGAGATGGTGAAACAGGCCTGGCAACTGGCTCAGGTATAGTTTAATGTTATATAACTCATTGTATGGCTAGCTTTACTGTCAGCATGGTAGTCAAAGCAATCTTGAAATACAGAGTGGCATCAAATGTCGACTATAAGTTGATATGACTATAATTTGATACGTTTGCCATAGAAACCATGGGATTGTCATGAAATTATTGCGGACTGCATATAATTAAATCAAAATAAGAACAATTATTCTACATGTGAGTTCTGTAACATTGTGTAATTCACTGGTACGTGATTTTAAAGTAGTGTGGTGAATGGTTGATGAATAATTAATTACACAAGTATTTGATTGAAGGATAGGTGTGTTGGATCATACTGGTATATGTGTTATCTTCCTGACAAAAACTCCTTTGTTTGAGAGGAGAACACTTCTCTCTTTTACTACAGGTGGCCTGTTGAGTACTCACAGAATCACAAAAAACCTTGATGAATTTCTTGCTAATTCTTATACTTACCAACATACCATCCACATGAGCCTATAATTTTTCTTTTGTGTATACACAGTTGAAGTACGGAGGACAGATTGGTCAGCCAGGGACTTGAGTTCTGTAAGCAGCAGCAATGGAACTGGCGCCAGACACTGGAACTGTACCGACCTCCCTTCTGCCTAGGTGGAAGTGACTGTAGTTGGGATAGTTGTTAAGTCAAGGATTGCAAACAAGTTCTTGCCAAGGTAAGATGACAATGATATCAACAATAGTCGCTGCCTCAGTGCCATGCTGTCCAAATACAGTTTGAATGCACTAAACTGATTTTTAGCTCACTTGAGCTTGAAATGCTCAGGTGAGCTATTGTGTTCATTCATTGTCTGTCGTCAGTTGTTTGTTGTCTGTCTTTTGTTATCAGCATTTAGTATTTTGCTTGTAACAACTTCTCTGAAGCCACTGGATGGAAGTTGAAAAAACTGGGCATATAATTTTATGTTCAGTCCTCGCAAAATCCATTTCATACTGCGTGTTGTCAATTCGGTCAGTCAATGTACTTTAAGTCAATTATTCATTGTAGTGCTATTAGTAACTTGGTCTAAAGAAGGCCAGTACCGAGCCAAATTGTGCATACTATTGGCAAGTTCCAGTGGAATAATTTTGAGTTATTTGTGCCATGAAATGTACTAGTCTGTGCTTGTTCGCTGTGACATTGTTTTTATTATAATGCGTAGAAATACTTAATATTAATGATCAGTAACATGTCTTGTTGCACATATCGGCAATATGTTCCAGTCCAATGATGAGTGAATTTTGGCCTCCTCCTCTCCCACCAGATGTGCTTACAAAGTTTGTGCCAAGCATCATGCATATTACTATCGAAAAAAGCTTATACAGTGGCATTTTGTCCTGTTGTATGTACATGTATCAGTGCATCTGTAAACACTTTAAATATCTTTTCATAAACTACTAGGAAATATTCAACCAAATTACACAGCAATCATTCTTGGAGAATTAACAATAAACCTACATTTCTATGAACAAGTTCCAGCTAATATAACAATAAACCTACATTTTTATGAACAAGTTCCAGCTAATATAACACTCAGCCTCCTGCTAGAAATGGCTGATGGTCAATATTTCAAAACATGTCGTATAAATGTTTGCATATTTCTCCCATTTGACTATAAAATCGTGTCAAGTGACAGACCTTTTAGATACACCACAATGTATATTCCATATATATGTTAAATATGTAAACTATTGTACGAGTTTAGTCTGTTACATATTTACTTTAATTATCCTAAACAAGAAAAATCAACGTAATTTGCACACAGAAATACACTTGATTTCAGTCTGTCACGACAAAATAACGAGTGTGGCTCCCATTGATGATACAACACATGGCCTTTAAAACAGATTTCTTTGATTTTTTCTTCTAATAAATATGCATTTATTTACAGCATGTTGCGGGAACCCTCTTATATATGTTGTATAAAATGTGCTTTGTTTAGGGAAAAAAAAAAAAATATGTATAGGCATGGTAATGACATATTCAAGTCTTTAGCATTAAAAGTGTATAAACAATGTATACTAGTTTCATAAAGATATGTACTTAAAGTGGATGAAAAAACTCTGCCTCAACTTACAAAATTGTTTTACAAATTTAGATAGAAAAGTTTGGTAAACATGGTGCATTTGGAGTCGTTTCCCTTAGACTGATTTATAAATTTTAGCTAGACTATTCACCGAATAGTCTGAGCTAGTCTACTTACCCGTTCGTCGACGGTTAAAAACAATTTTCAGAGCACACTGCTTCACATGGAAAACTGTGTGTGTATTTAATATACAACGTTTCCATTTGTTAAAGGGGAAGCTACATTTATAATATTACTTTGCAGTGCAGTTGCAGTGCTTATAATAAGAATCTACGAGTTTAAAATTGATATTATCAGTAAAAGAACTCAATAACGTGTATAAAACATGATAATAAAAAATGTAATACTAGGATTGTAAAATAAAACTTCTTTATTTAAATATAGCTATACATTAAGATTTTAATATTAAATAACAAGCATTACCCCTGTATGACAGCAGTGCAAAAACAAGACTGTTGGTAACATGTTTACTTATATAGAGGATTTGCATACAGAGCTTAAACGCTGAAACGATGATAACCCTAACCCTTTTGCTTGAAAGTTTGGGTGCCCATCTTACATGGTACGCGTTATGCATGGTCTTTTACGGACGTAGCAACTATAATTTATATTTTTATTTATATTGGAATATAAGCGACAGTCACGAGATATCACTTCAATTTGTTTTCCCAAATTCTATTGCGTCCACCAGACGCAGACGTTATGAAAATATGCGTCTCATCGGAAATCTATGCGCCCCAAATGCAGGGCGCGCATCTAGATTTATAACCGATAATTTCAAGAAATAAAACTTAATTTTAACAGTGTTAGTAATCCGATGCTCTGATGCCACTGGCATACACTAACCAATGTGATTTGCTCTTGTATTTTGTGTTAAGGTTATTTGGTCCACGTCTGAGAGTTGTCTACATTTGTTCCCACCAATACCCGATCCCTCCCCCCCCCCAAATTTTTTTTTTTAAATAAATTGACCTACCTACCCACCTTGAAAATTCTGGGTTGCGTTACCGCAAACAAACAATTGTTTAGGGATGGCCTAAGTGTTCAGAATATACAATATCACTCAAAAGTATTGACATCTTGATCGACATTGATAGTTTAGTCAAAATTATTGTAAAAAAAGTAAACATCTTGTTACCCATTAGAGTTAAAACAACATTTTATACAAATTAAGAGATTAATTACTAGGTCCTCCCCATTCTACGTTTGTATATAAAAACTGCAATAAAAAGCTGGTTGTTAAGATTTGACAGATGTAAATAGAGCAAGAAGCATACTTAATAAATGGTTTTAAAATAAAGAATCCTGGTTGAATAAGGGAGGTCTCTGCTAACAACAGAAAAAGTAGATTATCAAATAACAGTTAAATAAAGATCTGTGTTACTAAATTATCTTCCTGTGCATTTACACAGAGGGGAAAGAGGAGAGTAAAAGAGATAGTTAGGGGGGAGTTCCTGCAGCATGAGTAATACATGTAAATTGTGCACAATAAAACACACAAAAATATATTAGTTCTGAAATAACATTTTACAAGAGATGTTTGTAAAACATGTATGCCCCCCTACTTGCAGCCAAGTTGTGTATATGTGCAATTCTTAAGAATTTTTTTTTATATACAATCCCATGCGAGGTCTCAAAGATATGGTATCTATGTATGAAGTTTCATTAAAATATCTCGATGCGTTCTCAAGTTATTGAGCCGAAACCTTTTTTCTATTTTTAGTAATGGTGACCTTGACCCCACCCACCCCATATGAAATCCAAGAGTGGTCTCAATATAAGGTATCTATGTATGAAGTTTCATTAAACTATTTCGATGCGTTCTCAAGTTATTGAGCGGAAAACATTTTTTTAATTTTTAGCAATGGTTACCTTGAACCCACCCACCCCATATGCAAACCCACACGAGGTCTCGATATAAGGTATATATGTATGAAGTTTCATTAAACTATCTCGATGCGTTCTCAAGTTATTGTGCGGAAAACGTTTTTCTATTTTTAGCAACTGTGACCTTGACCCCACCCACCCCATATGCAAACCCAAGCAAGGTTTTGATATAAGGTATATATGTATGAAGTTTCATTAAAATATCTCTATGCGTTCTCAAGTAACTGTGTGGAGACTGGTTTTAGTAAGGGTGAACTTGACCTTGACTCCACCCACCCCATATGCAATCCCAAGCGAGGTCTCAATGTAAGGTATCTATGTATGAAGTTTCATTAAAATATCTCGATGCGTTCTCAAGCTATTGAGCAGAGACTGTTTTTTTGTTTTTAGTAACGGTGACCTTGACCTTGACCCCACCCACCCCATATGCTATTCCAAGCCAGGTCTCGATATAAGGTATTTATGTATAAAGTTTCATTAAATATCTTGATGCGTTCACAAGTTATACAGCGGAAACTGTTTTTAGCAACAGTGACCTTGACCTGTTGACCTCAAAATTTATAGGCATCTTCCTTTCTTCCCAAGTAACAAGCATACCAACTTTCATGATCGTAGGTCAAAGCGTTCTCTAGATATCATGCAAAAACAAAATGGTCTGCGGACAGACAGACCATCCGACCGACCGACAGGTGCGAAGCAAGATTTCCCCACTTCTTCGAAGGGGGCATATATTGAATTATAACCCAGGCAGATATAAATTACCAATATTTGTACAGCGCTAATGATATTGAAAGAGCCAGTAATAGACGATGTAAGCACTGACTGGGTTTAAACCTCTGAATGCATAACTGAGCAATGTTCTAGATTTTATACAAGTTGGTTTTCAAGCGTTGTCGCCCATCATGGGATGAAAGTGATAATTTACAGATGGATGAACGATTAGGTTTGGCAAGTGTTACCTCCCTGTCAGTAGGTTAAATACAACTAATTTCCTTATTAGTATGGGGTCGTTATATATAACTGTCAATTGTAGTAAAATTTTGTAAACATGTGCATGACTTTAAAGTTGCTTCCCTTAGATCGTTTTAGCATTTCCAAATTTATTTCTAACTAAAAAACAGTTGTAGCCTGTATTAACCATTCAGTTTTCGGAACATTGCAGAATTTTATTGTCTAGAAAGTTTTCGAAAAATAAAGGATCGATTTTGCATAGAAGCAAGGCCAACATTAAAATTAATTTAGTTTGCCATTGCCTACCTACCCGACAAAAAAGTCCCGACTCGAAAGGTTTTTCTTTGTTAAATCAAAGTTGACACCAGTTTTTTTTAAATATGAGTATTTTTTTTTTTTCTTTGGGTTAAATAAAAGCTCGCTCTTTGATTTCGGTTGTTTTCCATTGGGTTAATGAATTAACAGGATCCGATGGACCCTTGCTTATAATATGGCATATCAAAATGCAATTTTAATAATGTTTTATCAAACTTGTGAAAACAATGGGCTAATTAAAGATGATCGCTAGCAAGCTCTCGTTATATCAACAGACACTTGATTATGTTATCAAAAGCAATGTCTGTGTTATACACTATATTTTGACGCTAAATGTATCGTTAAGAAATTTTATTTTATTTTTAATGGCAATGGCAAACATACAATTTTTTTAAGGTTGGCCCAAATATTATTTGTGTACAATGCTGGTTCGACCTGACAAATTATTAAGTATCTGCAAAATCCTCAAGATCCTGCACAGTATGTCAAGTTGTTAGTACAGTAAAAATGTTTTAAGAATAAAATTAATTCACTCTCTCATATGTATTTGTTGACCACTTAAATACAACTCCTTGTATGGGTTGAGCACATTTTTCAGTGTCTCTCTGTATATTTTGAGAATTTATCTGTAACACTGCATGCTTACCAATAGGGAGTCCATGCATGTTTGTATAGGTAACTCAGTCATGTTTGCAATATATGCATCTTCATTTCTGGATCTTCAGAAAACATGGAGATGTTAATCGGAATAGGTGTTATTACGTCTCATTTATTGATTCGAAATAACGAAGTTTAACTTTAATTTGAAAAACGTTTAATGTTAATAGTACAGTGTAAAGTGTATTGTACTGGGTTTTCTCATGCCTTTGCCTGTCTAAATTTTGTTGGTTATTCATCTTTTTTATTTTACTATTGCATTGATGCATAATTTGTTGTAAATGACTATACTTGATGGTTCAGTTATAGATACCGAAATCAGTTGAAGGTAAAATAAAATAGAGTACTTCTAAGTATAACTACAAATGAGGAAGTTTAGTTGCAAAAACCCCCATATTTCTTGTCACTGACTTGAAATCAGAATGCAGTGTTCATTCTGGGCCGCGCCTTTGCGGGATTCCCGCTAAAGAAAAATAAATGGGCGCAACAAAAATACTGTCCGTGCGCCATTTGGGCGCATGATAAATATAACAGGTGCATTAAAAATTCCATCTGCAGGCAATTTTTTTTCGAATGAAAATCATCGTCGATCGTATAGCGAATTGTAAACATCGCATAGCCTGATTGTTAGTGGATTTTAACCGTTGCCAGGCTACTGCGCACTGTTTTATAACTAGTTATTTCATTGGCAGATAAGGTCACGCGCTATTTGACCTCGCTCACACTATTACAAATTGATGACAGTGCTGTCTGAAATTTACATGCGATTTAAGTAAATTTTAATAAGAAAATAAAGATGTCAAAGCGGAAAGCAGATACAGAGAGCATCGAGGGAAAACTCTTGAATTTTTCATCAAAAGTCCTAGGGAAAAATGAGAACATCGTTAAAAATGAGGGCGAGAAAATATACGTTGATTCGGCCGTACCCGTACTTCATCTGCAGGTTAAGTTGAAAAAAAAAGATAAATCTTCCAAAAACGTTAATGGTAAAAAATTTCAGAATTTCAGAAAGGTATATTTGAAAATTGTGTGTGGTTGTTGTGCAATGGAAAGAGTAATTTAATGTGTTTTGACATTTGTAAAAACATAATAAAAGTAAGATGAACAATAATTATGGTTAAAATTTGTCGCCCCTGAGAAAATCCTTCCATGGCGCACTGACTTTGTTGCTGATGGGCCATTGGCCCGCCTGCAACTCAGCCCAGAATGAACACTGAGAATGTGAAAGCAATTGTTATCTCACAAAAGCACAACTACTGATATATTATCATATTGTTCTTTAATATATCTTTGACATGAAATCCTTTCTGTTGAAAACGATGCAAACAACTTTAGCGGAAATAATATGCCTTAAAAATGTTCTATGGTCCAAGAAACAATTTGGAAGTTTTATAACAAATCAGTAGTCATCAGTAGTGACTAGTAATGAATAGCAAATCTCCCCAGTTAATTCCTTTGTGTAAAATGGTTGTGATAAAATAGCCACAAGCTTAGTAATACAAAACTTCAGATTAAACTTCACATTAAGTTAAGATATTTTCAAAAGTATATTTAAAAATAGGAAAATAAGTGTTAAAACCATCCTAATTTGCATGGTAAACTACTGATCGACGTAGTATACCATTTTGATAATTGTTTTGAAAAACTCTTTGTGCGATTTGCGTATCAGATGTTACAGATTGTTTGAGACTTGTTCAGAAGCCAATTCTCAATGTACTGTTCTTTTGAAATACAACCCATTGAATTGCGTTTTATTACTTTGTAAAACATTCAAGACCTAAAAATTCATAAACCTATAAATTGAAGATATATTCAGTAAAAAATTTTTGCTAATTTAATTATAGATAAGACAATGAACATAATCACGAACTGTTGAACTGAATAACTACCGTAGTTAATCTTGCAATTGACATTTGTTGTAGAAACACTAGGGTTTCATATGCCCTACAATGTGTATACAGAGGTGTGAGCCACCCATGCGAAAAGTGGTTAATGAGTTCATGAACAATTAAAAAACTTGAGTTGTGAGTTCATGAATAGTACCATGAACAGCAAATGGCAGGTTCATGAACCAATTGTTAGGGAACTGTTTATGAACTGTTTATGAACAATTGATGAACTATTAATGAACCAAAGCTCATGAATGGTTCCATGTACAAGTCAGGAACTAAGTCCTTAACTGTAAGTGAACCTCTTGTGAATCACATTTCATGAACTGGTATTTGGAGACTGTTATTGAACAGGAACATTTTAAGAACAGTTCAAATCCGACCCTTGTAACTACATGTTCCAGTATGCTCCCCAACATTTCATGAATGATCAGTTCTGATAAATTGTTCAGTTTAACATTTCTCACAAATTTTTCAGTGTAGCTGTCTAAGATCACTTTTGACCTAGATTTCTTGAGATCATTTTATGCAGTGGGAAAATTGAATGCCAATAAAATTGGACAAATTTTCTAATTTTAGGGAATTGAAACTTACAACAAATGCTTGATGTCTACCAATAACTGTTCTATACTTTTGGGGATTATAATTGTTTACATAAGCGGTTAAAATTTATAAACATATCTTCCGCATACACTCTAAAACTGAACATAATTATGAACAATTTTACTCATTAAATGTCATGAACAGACTGTATTATTCATCCACATTATGAAATTACTTTTTTGTTTAGCTTAACGACACGCTTGATAAATAGAAATTCTATTCGAGTGAGTTCTACAAACGCCATGTCATTTTAAAAATAGCGCGCTTTTGGCAGCCGGTGTATAGATTCTGGATTGGTTGCCCTTTTGTTAATATTATGATAGAAGCTGGTTACCAGACTGGCCGGTGTATAGCTGTGTTACATGCATCAATAAGCGCCCAGAGAACAATAAGCTCGAATATTTCAATTAATGGAGAATTTATGTTTATAAACTTACTAGTATGTGTATTTGAAATTGAATTGCGGTTGCGTTTTATTAAGAATTAGATCACCATAGTCTAATGAAATTTTATGTTGTGTTATCAAAAATGAAGGAATCATTATTTCTAATGCGCTGAATGTTCCCTGAAGATTGCTTTTCTGTACAGTATACACAGTATAAATGATTATTTGACTTCAAAATGTTTCTGTATTAGATAACTTCAGAGATGAAAGTAGGGTATGTTACTAAAAGACGTTCGCAACAATATATTTTCAACGACAGATTTTCTTAAAAATTTGCACAAACATGCGTCAATGCATCTTAAAACTAAAACGGTCTTAAAAAATAGGGGTCACCGGCCTTGTTCCGGATATATTGGGTTTTGAAAACGGTACCTGTCGAAGCCTTTTTTTCAGTTTGTGTGATTAGCAGTGTGGAATTATATAATTCGTTCATTTTCAAACAAGGATGGTGGTTTTTTAATGTATCTTTTTTAAATGTTTAGTTTGGCAATAAACAATTTGCAGTTTAATGACTAAACCTGCTTTATCTACAGTTACCATTAAAAAAATTACTTTTAATGGACGCTTAACTAGGTACATTGTTCATTAAATATGCCTGTGAAATCGTCAATAAATAATCAAATATACTAATATCTTTTGATCCAAACGACAGATTTTGTTATAACATCCCATATACTGTTATTGTATACTGAAACTAAAACAGTCTTAAACAATAGGGGTCACCGGCCTTGTTCTGGAAATATTGGGTTTTGAATACCGTACTTACCGAAGCCCCTTCTTTCAGTTTGAATTTTTATCACTGTTTAAACTGTATAGGATAATTATTTTCAAACACGGTTACGGTTCTTACAACTGATATGTTTTTACATGCTTTTCATGCTTTAATCTACTTGGTTTGATACATTTATATGGTGCCATTATGATGATATTTAGTAAGTTTTTATAGAGTGTAGTGACTATAGAGTGTCTTTGTATGTACCAGTTTTGAACCAAGGGTTTATCATTGCTTATGGACTTTGTTGCAAAAACATTTAAAACATTTTAGAAAACAACATTTTTATTAATAAATAATTTAATAATTTATTGTTTTAATTCAAACATATACCGGTATGTGAAAAAAAGATGGTAGTATCATATCATAAGCTCTTTTATGTATTTTTATAGAATTAATACCATGTCTTTTGGTATCGCCCCTTTATGTTTATGCCATGCGAAATGGGATTTAGAATTAGATCCACAAAATTAGATTTTGTCAAATTCCTCTGGGTCAGTCCGCCTTGAATTGTGCATAATATATACCAGTGTGTGGATGCCTCAGAGTGGAGCACTTAACCAGGAAGAAGGATGTAGTGATGCCAAAATGCATTTCAAACAGGAAATCAATAGGTTATGAGTATGCACTCACTGGTTGTGTAATAAATCCTGATCATCTTATCCATCTTTCTAAGTGGATGTTGCAAATGTTTGCCAATAAATCGTGTTCTAATAATGCATGTTTTTGGACAAACAATATGCCCTAATTCCAAGCAGAAATTCTAGTCATAAAGTAAAATACGTTGACATATTCTCTTGTGTGCAGTTAGCACTATTGGCAGTAGGAATTAACTATGACATCTAAGAAATACGTGAAAACTTTCGAAATGCATAAACAAATAAAAACTACTCAATGACGCATTTTTTGGAGTTATCAATAATATTTGTATCAACAATTAATTAGAAGTAAGTTATCAAAATGTATACTGTTACTCGCGTATGTCTAAGACATTAAATCGTAGATCTACTGCATTTAGATCGAGGGAAGCACTTAACTGCATGCAATATAGGTAGCAATAATGCAGGCAAAACTGGATTGATTGAATGTTCTGCATTATTTATAAAAAAATATAATTGGTACATGTTAATTAGGGCCCCAAAAATGTTTTGGGGGTGCCCTATAGTAATCACCCTGTCTGTCCGTCCGTCCACATTTTTCATGTTTTTCTTTTATATCTTCAAAACCGTTCCAGCTAATAATTTGAAACTTCATGGGTGGATAGATCTCATTGAGGACAAGTGCAGTGCACAAGAACTGATACTGTGCACTTCATAATTCTGGAGTTATTGCTCTTTGTTAATTTTTCATTTTCAGGTCGAGTCAACTTTTGGTTTCAGCTCTCTAACTTGAGAACGAATTGAAATATTTTAATGAAACTGCATACATAGATACCTTATATCGAGCCCTGGCTTGGGATTACATAGGGGGTGGATGGGGTCACTGTCAAGGTCACCATTACAAAACATAATAACACGGTTTCCGCTCAATTACTTAAGAACTAATTGAGCTGTTGTAATTCAACTTTGTACACAGATACCTTTTATCACAACATCGCGTTGGATTGCATATGGGTTGGGTGGGATCAAGGTCAAGGTCACCATTACTAAAAAACATAGAAAAACGGTTCCTCACCTTCAAACATGCTATCATTCGGGAGCTCGCTGCCAACCCTGTGACAAAGCTCTAGTTACATTTAATATATAAAAGAAAACATAAGTTATGGATAGTTTATGTAAGCATATTGAAGTAATCTTACTTGCTTTGATGGATGAGTCACCAAAAAATCAGGTTTTATTGGATGCCAAGTACATTATTAAATCTTAAAATGTACAAAAGCATTTCATTTTAACACTTTCCACGCCTACAGTAACCACAAAACACGAAAGTGGACATTTACATAAAATCGGAGTGAAGAACAACGTTCAGCCCGTTTAGCCTGCTGTTGTAATGCACACTAGCCCGCATTTAAATATTTCCACAAAATCGTTCCGCATTTATTGTCTCAATTGTGATACATCGACTATCTCCGAAATGCTCCGTTAAGTAGATCTCATGTCTATCATGGAGCCATCATGGCTTGATACATCCAACCCGTGATCCACTTGTGTTATAAGACTATAAGCTATACGCATTGAAATAGCACCACATTCTATGTCGAAACGATGATAAAAGAAGTGAAGTAGATGTACATTTTATAGGCATCTTGACCTATTTTCCAAAAGGGTTACTTTGCAAACATAATTTCAAGAAATTTTATCCCAATATCGAAACGATATATAGTGTTTCTAAAATGTCAAAACTGAAAGCGAAACAAGACTTACTAGTGAAATTGATTTTAAGTTAATTTATACTGATAAAACAATGTTTTGAGGAAGAATCAAATAAAGATAATGAAAATATCTACACAATAAAGACTGCCATTACGTTTTACCACTGGCTTAGGAAAAGGCCTGATTTGTCAGGTAAAATAACATTGTTTGTTAATTTATTTATTATTTTTAGCTATTGGTATAGGTGACCTCTCCTGCGGCGTCGGTATGCTTTCAACAAAGCTTTAGAGCCGTTATAGCGATAAAGACTACTTTTTTTTCAATCTTGACCTAACTTGCACAGTTTGTTTATGACCATAAAATCTCGCATGGGATTGTTAGTAACACCAAAGTTATTGCCCCTTTTTCATGAAAAAGAGTGAAAAAATGCCATTTCCAATGTAAAGACTTAATTTTCCACCCAATCTTAACCAAACTTCCACAGTTTGTGAATGACCATCAGATCTCAGCAGACGCCATAATTGGGCCAGATCGTGTTTCAAATACCAGAGTTATTGCCCTTTGTTTTAAAAAAAAAATACAAAAAATTGTCATTAATCAAGATAGAGACTTCATCTTCTCCGATCTTGCACAGTTTGTCTATTATCATGAGATTACAGTTGAAGTCGAATATAAGCAGATTTCATTTTGTGAAAAAAATATGCGAAAATGGACATTATTCAGGATAGATGCTTCATTTTTCATCCAATCTTCACCAATTTTGCATAGTTTGTCTATAACCATAAGATTAAAGGTGAAGTCGAATATAAGCAAGGTCGGAGTAGAAACTTACGAGTTATTGCCCTTTGTTTGTTAAAAAAATATGCAAAAATGGACATTATTCAGGATAGAGACTTCATTTTTCATCCAATCTTTACCAATCGTGTACAGTGACTGTCTATGAACGTATGACTTCAGGCGAAGTCGAATATAAGCATGATTGGGCCTTTATGCTTAGAAAAAAACTTCAGCAAGTTATCAATGATAGGCTTGCACCCACGATTTTTGATTCAATGTTTTCCAAACTTAAATAGTTTGCGCATGACCATAACAATTGATTGATAAAATGTGATTTCCAACAGTTGCAAGAATTGCATGCAGTTATTTGTACATGCAACATTGATGTCTTCAGAGCCTGCATTAACATCATTTATCGTCATTGGACAGAAAAGTATCAAAGAAGAAGCAAAATTTACCTTATAGCACAGCCATCGCAATTATCGCATTGCAACTAGTTCTCCAAAACTGTTTGCGAAAAATACATCAAAATCTACTGTTTCTGCATTTTCCAGAAGTTTGTCAATGACTAAATGAAAAAGGGTCATGTAAGAATATCTAGAAAAAATGATTTGAGAATCATTAGCAAAAAAAATGCACATCCACCACCTGACTCATACTTTAGTTATCCCATTGCACTAATCGATGTTTTAAATCAAAATTTATCCTATCCACCCTCTGCATATTGTTCAGATACCTTAATTTTCAAACCTGTCACAATAGTATGGTCTTCATCTGTACCAGTTCTCAGGTGAGCGCTTTGGGCTATCATGGCCCTCTTGTTTCTTACATTACGTGTTATTTTGCGTGATGTCATAGTGTTTATGGACATTAGCAACAGTATTAATGCAATACATTTGACAGTACAATTGTGTACGTATTGCTTTATAAATAAAAAATGAATAAATTTAATCCACGCAGAGTAATCGAATTCACAGTAACTAATACGAAAGTCATTTAGTCAAATGCAAAAATCTCACACTGCATCAATTAAAGTTGCTTAATATGTTTAATAAATGTTTTAACAGCTGTTGTTTTCCATGGTACAAACAACAGGCTAGGTGTTTGACTGGGAAGAGGTGTGAAAACTTTGTTGAGAAGGTGTGAAAAGTTTCCTTTTATCATGTTAACATTTCATTGCAAACATTATGATGGGATTGGACAATTTGGAAAGGAAATGGACAGGACAGGCAGCCATACATGTATGTATGTAGTATCCCGTCATTTCATTGTATCTCAATTCACAGTATCGCATTTCTAATGTACTTGCAGGGTTAGGCTTGTTTAGTCAAACAATGTTTGGCATGGATTGTAGTAAAATGAATTAAGATTGCATGTTTTGATCTCTATTGTGTGAAGCATTTTCAATAGACACAGGATAACTTCCCTCATTGGGTGTTTGTTAATCATTATCTAGGTGAAGATAACTTCCCTGTATGGGTGTTGACTTAATTGTTATCAGGGGAGCACATCACATTAAACATTGTGTAAGATGCTAAAAAGACATATTTAAATTCATTGTCATTGTTAATGTCTGATAGGTATAAAAGATAAAACAAGCTTGGTTAGCTTGGTTTAGAGTCCACTGACCTTTCAAACACTGATTTTCTAGGGATGAGTCCTAAATTGACTACAATTTGACTTTAACATGTTGCACCCAAATATTACATTCTCCTCAGAGAACCAGAAACTCAGATAAATTGAGTATGGCACATGAATCATACTTTTTGTGATGGTGTGTATTTTTTCACTTTATGAACTCAATCACACTATAGGTAAGCTCAGTTGGGAAAACCTTAGCCTTATAAAACATTTGTTCATCCACTTGTATGGTTGCACAGTGGCCCTATTTGGATTGTGTAATTAATATTGTTTATGCCTCCGAAGGAAAATCTAACCATCTGTCTGTCCGTCCGTCCTTCCGTCCGTCCAGCCGAGGTTAAAGTTTTTTTTATAGAGTCCAATATCTTAAATACTATCCCACCAGAAAAAGCAACCCATATCACTTGTATTTTGACAGATTTTTTTAAGTTAGACATTTTTGGTTTAAGTTTTTCATAGGGTTTTCCAGAGCAGCCATTTTGACTGAAGTTAAAAAGTTTACATTTTTCATTCATTTTTATTTGTGTAGATACATTTTGGTGTCAATGTGGGACTGAAAGCGTGTTCTGGGGACATATTTCACCTGATAGTTACAGCACTTGTTTAATAATACATTTATATGATTCTGACTAACTTGTTTTGAAAAGAATTGTCATTAGGATTTTTAGCATGGCTATTCACCAAATAGTTCCAGCTATACTACACACCTGTTCGCAGCGTCGGCGTAATGCTCTGGTTAAGGTTTGCATGCAACAAGTCCAGATCTCTGTAACTACTACAGATATTCATTTGAAAATTCACATATGTCTTCGGGGTCTTTATATAAGGTCACTGGCCAAGACCCATAACTGTGACCTGCATTTTAGCAGAATTATGCACTTTTTTGTTCTTTGAAATTTCCGAATAAATTTTTCTCATCTAGCAGATCCGGGTTCAGTAAAACATACCCGACCTAGCCCGATCCCTACGATTTCTAACATACACGGATCCAGAGCAAAAGTTCATCAAAAACAATACACTGGGTATATATCCCTTATTTGTAATTGATATTTTTTTTAATTCGTATATTATATAAAGATGTCAAATGCAATACACTGTTGGTACATGGTTATACATTAAAGACATTTATAATTTTCGAAAAAAAAATATAATTTAAAGTCTAAATTTAAGTAAACACAATTACCACTTTCGAGTTTAAACTTTTTTGTCGCAATAAATAGTGTAGTTCCCAAAAATCTAAATCAAACAGACTACTTGTTCAATCTTCCATTAGCATTCGTACCAAATTTCATATTGTTTTATGTATTCGTGAGAAAGATATAACATGAAAAGTAGAGGAGAGTCCAAACCGCTGGCTCCAATTCCTGGCGATTTCAATGTTTTACCGGCACCATAACTATTCTCAGGGAAATTGACAAAAAAGTTGGAATCACTTGCCTTATTAGTTTACTACGCAATCATAAAAGTGTATTTCTCAATATTTCTTGTAAAATATGTTCGTCTGCCTGTCCATTAGTTTTTTTTTATGAAACAAAAACTCGAAAGCATAGCACATGTGAAGACAACTACATGACTTTGAATGTGTGAGTTATTCAAATTTAATGACATTCACTTTGAAACGAGACTATGCATAACACATCGATAAATGAAAATACAAATAATTCTTGATGCATCTGTTTGAATGTAGTAAGCTATGGATTTTACATGTTTAAAGATTTTCCTGATAAAACATTGAATGTCAAATACGAATTTAGTGGACAGGCACATCAACTAGGGCAATTTACTGCCAAACAGGTGGGTGGCATACAAATGAACCAACATGTCCTTTGAGCATAATATGGTGAAGTATTAATTTATTCAGTGAAACAAAGTGCATTTGATGATGATGATGATGTTGATGATGTGCAAAGATTTATTATATATCTTTGATACGGATCTGTAGCTGCAACATAGGTATTATAACCGCACAATCAAAAGTTAACTCCCTCCCTAACTCAAAATCTTGGATCCGCCTCTGTCTCTGTAATTACTACAGATATTCAGTTGAAACTTCACACATGTCTTCGGGTCATTATGTGAGGTCACTGACCAAGGCCCATAACTCTGACCTACAATTTAGCCCGTTTTGTACTTAGAAATTCCAGCTAAAGTTTGCGTGCAATAACTTCATATCTCTAAATCTACTACAGATATTTATTTGAAACTTCACACATGTCTTTGGGGTCATTATATAAGTTTACTGTCCAAGACTCATAACTATGACCAATATTTTAGCAGAATTATTACCCTTTTTTGTACTGACAAAGACAAAAACTCTGACAAAGTGGTTGAATAGTCAAGCGTGTTGTCCTGAGACAACTCTAGTTTTTAACATTCTGGTGGCCTTGCAGAGGCTCAGATAAGGCACATACACACTTAAATTACGCACACAAATTGAAAGATACGCAGAGAAATATAATTTGGGTGTACATTTATGCACACATTTTTCCAACGTTCGTGTACACAAGTGCCTGGAAGACAGAAACAGATGTTCACATGCCTTTCTACCTCAATGTGCAGTTGATATGTCCAGTAGTTAGCAATAAAATTCTTAGATGTCCATAATTTTAGATCCCGGTATTAATGAGGTACATCGTAGCATGCTTGGACGACCACTGTCTACCAGCTTGTCACCAAGCATCTCCCACTGTGGGGATTTAGACAGTAATGCTTGGCTCTAGGGTGGGGAGTTACACCAAAAAAAAATTTGTGTAATTCCCCTGGATCAGACCAACGTTCCCCCCCCCCCCCCCCTATTATTGTAGTGTTGCTACCTTATTTTAGGGACCTATTCACAGATTGACGGAATGACAATTTTTCAACTTGATGTCGCAGATTCCAAAAATAAAATAATAGTGTATATAATGGAGCAATATAACACTAAGGACATGTAAATACTGTTTTGTTTATGAGCAATAATCAGTTAAAGTTGATAACACTAAACAGTGGAATAATTATAACCCCACAACCAAAGTTTAAGGGGGGGGTATATAGGAGTGACCTTTTCAGTCTGCCGGCCCTTCGGTTTTCATGTTTGACATATTCAAATAATTTTTAGTACTCATGTGTAACATCATACAATACAGGTGAAGATCAACTTTGGTTATAAACCACTAAATTTTGACAGAGTTATGGCCCATTTTCGACTTAAATTCCCCCAAAACATGTTTTTTGTATGATAACTCAAGAATGGCGTGACATATTCAAATAATTCTTGGTACACATCTGTAGCATAATAAAATACAGGTCAAGTTCGTCTTTGGTTTCAGGACAATAACTTATAAAAGGCTCCACATATTTAAATTATTTTTTATACATGGGTGCAACATAATAAAATACAGGTAAAATTCAACTTTGTTTACAAACCACTAAATGTTGAGAGAGTTATGGCTCCTATTGAAATTAAATTTTTCTTTGTGTCCATTTCTTTTGAATGGATGCCATAGTTTTGTGCCAAGGCCATATTGTGGGGGTAAATCTGTCACTCATGCGACAATTCTAGTTTGGAGTGTTTCTGTTGTGTTCGTTCAAATTGTTGACAACACATGGATCACTTACATAAAATTACAAAATACGGTACTTAATATAGCAATCGGAATGGTGAGTGGTTAAGGCGATAGCCTTTTGATCCAGAGGTATGCTTCGAAGCCCGGTGGGTGCAACTTTTTTTTATTAGCTCACCTGAGCACAACGTGTTCAAGGGGAAATTTTGTAATCGCCTTTTGTCCGTCGTGCGTCGTGAATCGTGATTCGTGCATCGTTAACATTTACATTTTTAACACTCTTAAGGCGACATTTATTGCCCAATCTTCATGAAACTTGTTCAGAACATTTGTCCCAATGATATCTCGGCAGAGTTCGAAACTGGGTCATGTGGGGTCAAAAACTAGATCACTAGGTCAAATTGAAGAAAAAGCTTGTTGACACTCTAGAGGACACATTATTGCCCAACCTTCATGAAACTTGCTTAGAACATTTTTCCCAATGATATCTCAGCTAGTCCGAAAATAGTTGCCCTCCATTGAAAAACATGGCCGCCAGGGGGCGTGACAGTTTTCCTTATATGGTTATATTGAAAACTTTATAAAGCTTGTTAACACTCTAGAGGCAACATTTTTCGCCAAATCAGAACATTTGACCCAATGATATCTCGACCGAGTTTGAAACTGGGTGATGTTGGGTCAAAAACTAGGTCACTAGGTCAAATTGAAGAAAAAGCTTGTTAACACTTTAGAAGTAACATTTTTAGCTCCCCTGAGCAAAACATAATGACCTTTTCTGATCGCCTTTTGTCCGTCATCCATCGTGCGTCAACATTTTCATGCAAAGAACATCTTAACAACTGGGCAGATTTTTACCAAACTTCACAGGAATGATCCTTGGGTGACCTTTAAAAATTGTTCAAATCGTTACAGTCCGCCGCATATGTAACTGAAAACTTTAAAAATCTTCTCCTCTGAAACCACAAGGCAAGTTTGTGTATTCAGGCGTCATAAAAATGACGTCATAAATGATTCCAATTCTGTCACTCGTTAGTATGGTGGGGAAAAAGTGCCATATTTTGTGAGTAGTTGTCGATAAATTATAATTTTGTTGAATTTTAAATTGTGTTTTATGTAAACACATTCATGTACATACTGTACTTGTATATATATTTGCCAAGGGTTGTAAACCACTATTTATAGATTGATGCTATTTATGGAAAAATAGTCCATTTTATGTTATATTTTCACTGCAGTGAAAATATAAAATCTTATATTTTCACTGCTCCAACAGAGAAAATATAACATTTTAATTCACAAATATATTTCAATATTTCACTGAAAAGCATATAATAAAAATGCATGTTCACAGTGGTTTTAGGGAGATATGAAAGAAAACTCCTCATTATATCGCTGTATATTGCAAAATATTACGATGTATCGCGATACAAGTCAGAGATATTGTTACACCTGTACAGGTGCAGGTGTCTGCAGTTTGTCTGAACAATCAATTTTTTAAGCACATCCTGCTCCGATGACATCTTTTTGTACTAGATTATTTTGTAGATACATAAATAAGTGTAATTATAATAATAATGTTAATTTATGCAGTTTTTAGTAACATGTGATGCTACATAAACAGTATTAAATTGAAATAACTCCATGGCAAATCCCGATGATTTGTTCTTAAATATCTACACTTCAAATGTATCATCTGACTAGCTTTTTCAAATTTTCAAATTTATTTTTCTTTCTTCATTCATTTATTCAGTAAAAATGTAAATAGATATGATGGACCACATTTTCCCACGGCATATAATGTCAAAGGTGGGAACAATGATACCTATTTTTTCCATGAAGTCAAACATTTAACATTTTATTGCGAAATTTAAGATGGGTGTTTTCATTGTGGCATGAAAGAAAACTATCTGGTTTAAGTGCTTTGCATTTAACACACATGTTGATGTCATCTGTTCTTATACAGTCTTGCTTTTTTTCAACCATTAGTTTCATAATATCAGGTTCATTTTTGAAACTGGGTTCATGTATCTTAAAGGTGTTGTAATAAAAGCAGGTAAAATATCTACTGGTCAGTGTTTGGGTAGTTGCTTTTGCTGTTTATTTAATTCACCATTGTTGTTTGTAAATAGTATTTATTAGGTTGTTTACGGGTACATTCAGTTTTGACTTGGGACAATAAGAACCACACATGTGCCCATGTGCATATACATGTGGTATTGGTTTTTTTACTGTGCAGTAAAAAAATATGTTAGTTTTAAAGTTCTCTTTTAATATGCAATCTGGACACAACTTTTTCTCAACATTGTATATAATTTTATTAAAAGAAGTGCTTACTTAAGGAAAATAAATGGACATGGTTAACTCCACGTGAGCTTATGCCATGGCGGTTCTTCTGTTGTGTGAGCCTCTGTTCGTAAACTTTTTTTCTTTAAATAACATCTCTTCTGAGACGGGTTGGCCAATTTTGATGAAACTTCACATAAATTGTTCCTTGGTGAGTCATCTACCAAAGCTGCCCAAAGGTTTCCCATCCATTGAGAAACATGGATGCCAGGGGCCTTTTTTCTGTATATGACTATATTGAAAACTTTGAAAATGTTCTTATCCGAAACCACTGGTTGGATTTCCAAATAATTTCACAGAAATGTTCCTTGGGTGGTTGTCTACTGAAGTTGCTCAAATGTTTCCACACAGTTGAAAAACATGGCCGCCAGGGGGTGGGGCCATTTTTCCTTAGGCATAAAAAAAGTTGTTTGTTTCCACTAACCCGACCGACCTTGTTTTTTTGAGCCCAACCATAAACTTTTTGTTGCCATTTGGAAATTATTGTTTTAAATATTCACGTTGTTTAAAGAAAATACAAATATTGAATGTTTCTTAACGAAGGCAGTAACTAGACTGGGATCCGGCCTCTAGACATGTTATTTTAATATTCTATTACAATCGCGGAACCAATCTAGGCAGCACTGCCAGTAGTATTGGTGTTGTTTAACCGTTGCCCTTTGTTACAACTTTGCCATGGTTGGCTTTAGTAAATAAATGCAAAGTTCGTCGGAGCTTTCCTCCTAAATACTGACAGTAATTGATCATTTTGGCGCACATTTAACAATAACGAGTGTCTATGCCTTAATACAGACAGTAATTGATCATTTTGGCGCACATTTAACAATAACAAGTGTCTATGCCTTAATACTGACAGTAATTGATCATTTTGGCGCACATTTAACAATAACGAGTGTCTATGCCTTAATAAAGTTGGAATGTGTGCAGGGCCCATATCCACAAAGCTCCTTAGTGAACACTTCAGTAAATGTCTTAAAATCATAAAGTTCCTAAAGTCTGTGGCTGGTTCATTACAATTTTATTTTGTGTTGTGACCAGGAACCAGTTGTGAAAACGTATGTGTGTAGTACATTTTTATCAAATGCATGGGGATTCTCTCCCATATGGCCATCACCCCCAGAAGACTCGTTTGTTGGGTTACGGGGAATAGTGCAAGATATAGAAAGTGCCCCGTTCCAGAGGCGACCCTGGGTCTTTTTGTGCCCGGTGTGAAGCACATAGTACACTTCGGTTTAACGTCTCATGCCAAAAACGAGTTAGTAGGTTAGGGTGTAGTGGGGGATCTAACCTGCAACTCTGGTTTGTGAAGCCAGTGCATTGCCACTAGACCAAGGAACTGCCTGCACAAATTTTGAAAATCCTATTGAAACACTTTTTTAATACCTGCAAATTTAATTCAAATTCAAGGAAGGATATTTGTGGCCATTGTGGCTTCCCTGGTGCAAGTGTTGAAATTACACTACAGAAGAACTACTGACAGTGTCACTGTGTGTTTAAATTGGAAAAATGAACAATGAACTCCCACATGGGAAAAGGAAATAGGAACTCATGTCAGATGTGAATTTTATGAACTTGGCAACTTTGGGTTAGGTTTTCAAATTGTTTTACCTAAACTGCCTATTAAATATAAAGTGTGTCTTTGTTTTATTATTAGTTTTAATAAGTTATAAAAATTAAGTTATAACCAATTACTAAAAAAGTTATTAAAGCGGATGTCGATCCGTGCTTGTTGGGTCAAGAAGGAAAAAAAGAAGAAAAAAAAAAAGTTATACCTACCTACCTACCTACCATACTTTTTCCAAGACTTTAGCGGAAACAAACAACTTTAATTTTGGCCTTATATGGCCATTTTGAAAACTATGAAAATCTTCTTGTCAGAAACCACTGGTTAGATTTTGAAATAATTTTACAGTAATGTTTTTTTATGGTTCTCTACTAAAGTTGCTCAAATGTTCCAATCCATTTTAAAATGTGGCCGACAGAGGTGGGGCCATTTTACCTTATATGGCTATATTTAAAACTTAGAAAATCTTCATGTCAGAAAGCACTGCTTGGATTTCGAAATAATGTCACAGTAATGTTCCTTAGGTGGTTCTCTACCATTATACTTTTATTTTTTTGAATTGTTAAAAAACCATGGCCTTTTTCCTGATATTGCATATCAATGTCCCTTTGCTTCTGACACTCCGTCTTTATCCAGCAAGTGGAGCGATACAGGCACTGGTGTGCATCTTGCTTTACATTTGGATAGCCACTATATTTTTTATACGAAACTTACCATGCCTCTTAAAAGCAATGTTTACAAATTATGCTGATATTAGGTAGCAGTTTTATAGATCCCATTTCATATAATACTGTACATGTCTCTGCTTGGTGATTCTTATAGTTCACTGCTAAAAAAAATGTGTTTAACAATAAAATAACAGCTTCTTGATAGTTTTGTGTCCTTATAATAATTGTTTTCAACAAACCCAATAGAGCTGTATGCTTTTATCAAAATGGCATTTGGTTCAAATGGCCTGAAATCATTTATCCACATTGGATTATGGATGTTTATACTTTTTGCTTTATTTAAAAAAATGTTTGATCCCTACTTGAGGAGCGTTCGAATTAACTTTCACAAAAAACACCTAGTGCTGACCCAGGAAACAGACTCGAAAGAGACTCGATAAGTCTCATTTTCATTATGTGTTTGTTTCATGTTCTAAGCCAACCTTTGACCTATGGTGCGAGCAGTAGTCCAGTATGAATAAACCCTATTACTGTTACAGTTTTAATCTACTACACTGGTCATAAAAGAAAGCGTTCAAACAACAACATGACGGAGAATTGATTTGTAACATGTTTGGAATAATTATGGCTAAAACACATTAAATAAATGCATTTATGTAAAATAATGCATATACATTATGTTATGTACTGATACATTAATTTGCAATAGTGAAGTGATGTATATGGATACGTATCATACCCCCAAATGTTGCTGATTAACATACATTAAGTAAAGAATTTCTTAGAAATTGTAAGAATTATCAATGCCAAGTTGACTTCTTTGTTTGGTGTATCTATCAATTAATATTTAAACCAAAACAGAAACTTTCGCTGAGTTTGAATGTAAATAATATTTGTATGTTTGAATAGATTTGACAGAAATCTTCGGTTTGTTGTATAAGTTTATCTTTTGAATCTACTGGGATGAACCGGCGGATTTTTCAAAGTTCAATAACCATGTGCATTTATGTGTGTACATCTCTAACGAAAAGGTGACAATTTGGCATGTACTTTATGAAAGTTTCTTTCTTGGTTCAGTATATTTTAATATGTATGCATACTGATAAATTTCTACATCAATTAAAGAACAATTAAAGAAAGCATTATGCAGCATATTTGTTCAGATACAACTACCGTCTTTATCCTAATAAACGCGCCCGGGCGCGATGCAAATCACGGGGGGGCGCGTTTATTTCACCCTCCTACATGTATAATATGAGCCAACACATAAATGTGCTAATTTGAGGAAAAATTCATTGAGCAATCGTAAATACCCGGTATTCATAATAAACGCCATTTTGCTGTTTTTCCAGAATACGACACCCTATTATCTTGCAGGCTGAAAGGGCCGTTGTGGACATCACAGCGGATAATGGTAACAGTAGGTGTGATCGAGATAGCAACAGTTTTGATAGCAATTAAAATGACTGAATAAATTATTTAAAAATGTCTTTGTGTTTTCACACTTGTATTTGAAAGCATTCGTGGAGTAATCTGAGACGCAATTGTTTTAAATTAAACAAGTAATTAAGTCCTATAAATTAACCCTACGTTCCGCAATTTGAACGACCTGTATAGATCCGCATTTTAAGCGTCCGGTGTCAAAATAATTTCATAACATGAATTTTACATTTTGACAATCAAAATCACCTGTCTGTTTGAGTTTAACGGTAAGATATATTGAATTTATATTTACAAAGTCTTATTTCAATTACGTTCTTGCCAAGTTACCTGTATATTAAATAATAAGTATGTTCCGTCAAGTAAAACGTCATTTATTCACCGCTCACTTGGCCCTTGGCAGCCGAGAAATGGGGGCGCTATTATTATGTTCACTGATGCATTTTATTATAAGTACGGGGGCGCGTTTATTAGGGACGGAGCGTTTATTAGGATAAATACGGTATGTAGCTACAGTCAAAATGTGATGCAGCCAAACCCCATTGTTTGGAAGTCGTCAGGACAGATAAAAATACTTTGAAACAATGATTATTCGAATTATGCATTTCTAGATTCGTTTAATATGAATCACTCTTCTAAAATTGCAAAGATGTATACTAGTGATGTTTTTTTTAAATGTCTTATTGCACCAGTCATTGTGACTATTATACAAGGCACAAGTTATTTTATTTTGAATCTGTTGCAATTATATGCAAACAGATGACATGAAAATTTAAATCCAACTTAAATACGAAAACTTAGTAAGTGCTTGAACTCCGTGTTAGATATACAAGCTTGTTGCTGCAATAGCTTGCCAAGTTATAATTATACAAACGTACTTACAGTTCCATTTAATCGATTACTCGCCCCATAAAGGTGTGAAAATCAAGCAGAGACAAATGCTGATAATAACAATAAAGGTGTGAAAATTGATTTTGATCTTCATGATTCATACTTCGAATTTGCAGTTGATTTAATGCACTAAAAACAGGGGTTGGGACCCGAATAATGGGTTCGAAATAGCTATAATTTGATAGATAGTTCCAAAATAGCAAGGTTCGAATAAAACATCAAATTTCTAATAAACGTAGAGTTGCAGTGGTGGAAAGCATTTTGCAGTTGGGAGGTCGCAAGTTCGATCCCGACTTGGAGAGCCTTTCGAATGATCTTTCTCAAGAGACACCAAGTACTGGTTCTACCCAGGAAAAGGACTTAAGAGTTTCTCTGTATTTGCGGGTATCTTACGTAATCATAGTATGCCCATTCATTTTCACAAGTCCAGAATAGCGCAGTTGGTTACAGCGGTCTACTGTCATTTGTTCTTATGACTCCGTCTTCGTGAGTTTGATACCCACTCAGGGTGTTTTTTTTTAAAGTGTTTTTCTTTATTTTTTTTTATCAAAATTCTCATAATGTAGCAAATTATTCATTCGTTATATTGTATTATTTAACATAATAACATTAACATTACTGAAAGGGATCATGTTTTTGTTGACATAGTCCCTTTAAGTATAAAATGAAATGTTTATCATGTTGAAGAAGGATTTGGCTATTTTTATCAAAAACCATGGTGGTATAAAATGACACAAATGTTGGAAATGAATAATTTAGGCTTCTAGATTACATTTTAAGATTGTAACCCTGTCATGATTAATCTTACAAGATGATATCTTCCCAGTATGATTGTCAAATAAATGGATGCCAAGGTGACACAACACATTAACAATTGTGTAAGATGAGATCATGTTGTACATTTCATTGGGCGCAAGCAATTTGGAGAATTGCTTGGATATACTAGTAGTTAAACAAACATGGTTATGATAGAGGAAGAGCGCACTGGTTTTGCAAAATCAAATGCCCCCCCCCCCCCCAAAAGTAATTTCCTCAAAGAACCAAAAAGTAAAAAATTGCAGTGAGTGGGTAATTCATCTCATGGATTAAATTAAAGAGACATTTAGCTCAGCTGGGAGTGCATTAGCCTTGTAAAACTTAAGTTTATCCTCTTGTATGGTTGCACAGTGGCCAAATTTGCATTGTTATATGCTCCTTGAAAAGTTTTGGGGGAGCATATCATTGACGCAATTTCAGGGTTGTAGCTAGCCCTATATTCATGTGGATTTGCAATATTGCTTTGGTTATGCAGGCACCCCAGCTGCACCCTACTATATATATTTTGAAAAAAAAAGAAAGGGAAATTGGTGTATTTTGAGCATTCTTAGGTACATTGTACTTTATAAAGTAATGAAGATCTACATTTTAGGATAACTGATTTACAAAAAAAACCTTTACTTTGAACATTTTACTCTCAAGTGGAACTGAAACATCAAACAAATTCTAGCCCTTCAATTAAAAAGTCTGTCCTTTTTGCCAGCAAAACTGCACAATTACACTCAGTGTCAATGTCTATAATAATGTCCGTAACTGTGTTAGGTTATTAAAATGATCTGACTTTTTAAGATTTTAGATTTTAAGTGTAGATGTAAAAATACAGTATTATGTGCTCATGGTGAGCTTTTAGGGTCGCCTTTTGTCCGTTGTGCGTCTTGTGTCAACATTTTCATTCAAAGAACATCTCCTAAACGGCTGGGCAGATTTTCTCCAAACTTCACTAGAATGATCTTTGGGTGACCGTCTTTCAAAATTGTTCAAATCATTCCGGTTCGCTGCATATGTAGGTCACAAGAGCTAAAAATAGATTTAAAAACCGAAAACTTTAAAAATCTTCTCTGAAACCACAAGGCTTGGAGTTTTAATATTTAATACGTAATATCTTCTAGTGGTCCTCTACAAAGATTGTTCAAATGATGCCTCTGGGTACAAAGGAGGCCACGCCTTGGGGGTCACATGGTTTATAAAGACTAGTATAGCAAAATGAATCTTCTTTGAAACCGCAAGGCCTAGAGCTTTCATATTTGGTATGTAACATTGTATAGTGGCCCTCTACAAAGACTGGATTGTTCAAATGATGCCCCTGGGTCAAAACTGGCCACACCCCGGGGCTCACATGGTTTATATAGACTTAAATAGCAAAATGGCTTTAAAAATCTTTTCATCTGAAACTTTAAGGCCTAGAGTTTTCATATTTGGTATGTAACATTGTTAGTTGTCCTCTACAAAGATTGTTCAAATGATGTCCCTGGGGTAAAAACCGGCCACACCCTGGGGGTCTTGATGTTTATATAGACTTAAATAGCAAAATGACTTTAAAAATCTTTTCATCTGAAACTTTAAGGCCTAGAGTTTTCATATTTGGTATGTAACATTGTTAGTGGTCCTCTACAAAGATTGTTCAAATGATGTCCCTGGGGTAAAAACCGCCCACACCCTGGGGGTCTCGATGTTTATATAGACTTATATAGCAAAATGACTTTTAAAATCTTATTTTCTGAAACCGCAAGGCCCAGTGGTCCTCTACAAAGATTGTTTCATATGATGCCCATGGGTTCAAAACTGGCCACACAATACTTTCATTCTCAGTGATACGCCACTGCTTAGGGACTCGTTGAGTAGCGACTGAGATACTGATTGACCGGGTGGTTTATGTGTCAAAAAAAGACGCAAAGATTAAACAGCTACCGTCTCGTCGTTCACAGGCTGAAAAAAGTTCCTTTCCTAACATGTATGGTATTGCTGCCGAATATACTGATTTTCGAGTCTTGAATATGCGTGGTTGATTCGTAAATGCCACTGCCACCACGCCAGTAAGGAAGGAAAGCTCAGACAAACTTTGTAAAAATGTGTTTTATTGACAAAACTTTACCATGGCAATGATGGAACAAAGGACGACAACTATTGTAAACAAAGGGTTAAACAACACCAATACTATTGGCACTGTCTTTTGTCTACTAAAATGTCATATGAAATATCCTAAAAACAAGAAAAAGCCCAATCGTGGTGGTAGCAAAAGTAAATATCAATGATCAGAGTGACTTGATGCTCGTTCTTTACTGCTTTTAACTCTTATCAAAATGGTTTTTTTTCCCGCTGATGGAGCTTAAAACTTACGCGCACACGGACGCTTAACAAAGTAATTAAACAGATTGGCCTTATTCCCTTGTTGAATTTTCCATAAGTATTCCATACCTGTTACCAATGCATCTGCTATATTGTTTGGATGTTGCACCTACTCATTTATTACTAGTGTAGTGTTAATTTATCATAAATGAGCCGATTTTTCACAACATGCGTCAAAAGTTCTGTTTAAAAGCAATGCCAAAAAATGGACTTAGATTATCTATTTTCATTTAATCTTGACTAAACATGCACATCTTATGTATGACCATAAGATCTCAATTAAATTAAAACTAATTTATTGCCCAGATTGGTTTACAAACACCAAAGTTTCTGCCCCTTGTTTGTGAAAAAATGCAAACAAGAAATGTCTTTAAAAAATATTGAGATGTCATTTAAAGATTACCTAAACAGACGGCCAAGATGATCGGTTACATGACTTCTCAGATCCCAGATTTTTTGGTCCCCCCCTATATTAGGGGACTTATTGGACCTCAGATTTTTCGGACACTATCAGAAAACTCCTCGGACCCAAAAGTTAATTTGAGATAAATTTATATATTTAAAAATTAAATAGAATTTTAATTAATATCTATGCCGTGAATAAACCAATCATACAACTCCATGTTTCCATCAGTGATATATGAATGACCATAATAATTTAGGTTAACATAATTGTTATCTGAATTTGTCAAGCCAATTTAACAAATTAACAATGTAAGAAAATAATTTCGGGAACATTATTATGTATCAGACGAGTCTATATAGTTATTTATAGTACCGGTAATATACCATTCATGTTAGTTATCATATATAATAACAATTTGAAGTCAAATAAGCATGTACCCTGTGTATCCCAATAAAAAGCAATAGTCCGGGAACATTCAGCGATTTTTGAAATGTTAAGACTTTATTGTTAGATAATGGAAACATAAAAATTCATTAGACTATGACGATTTTAAATTATATCAGTAGAAATATGATATATCAAGGGTTCCTGTGTATAATTAGTATTTCAAATTGTGTATTCATGCTACGCGAATAACAATTCGACATATTCCGAATCTTCTTTCATAACATTTTATCTATGGAAAATGTAGCATCTTTTTACAGATTAAATAACATCTACTGGAGAAGTTGATAGAAAGATGCAATTATAAATAATCGTTAATAAATCGTAACCACAATTTTAAATCAAATTAATATAATATAATTCTATTATTTATACATGTATGAGTATATTAACACAGCTATACAGCCGTTGCTAGCTACGCACGCTATTTTTAGAATGCCAATACTTTTTGTGGAATGCGATGAACTCGCTAGAATCAATGGCTACATGGAACGGCGACTCTGTGAGAGATATTTATGCATGGGAACATTGCACAATTGCTATTTATAGAGCGTAACGCTTATATAAATGTAGACTAAACAAAATAGTTATTTCGTTACGTGAATGAATATATCATTCTGTTTATGGCATACAATGAGAAAATACGTTCATAATTAGCCTCAGTTCTAGAGTATACGTGAGGATATGTTTATAACTTAATTTTAACCGCTTATGTAAACAATTATGTAAATTTGTATTCCCCAAAAGTATGCAACAGTCATTGGTATACGTTAAACAATCGTTTGAAGTTTGCATTCCTAGTATTAGAAAATTTGCCCAATTCTATTGGCATTCAATTTTCCCACTGCATAATTATTGCAAGAAAATCTGGGTCTAAAATGATCTTAGACAGCTACACCAAAAAAAGGACTTTGTGCAGATAAAGTCTTCCTTTATCTCTAGGGATGGCAACAAAAAACAAATAAGTAACTGGGTGAACCTGTTTTGGTATTTGAGCAGTTAACCAGCTGGATACCCTTTAGAATGCAAATAAACCCAGTACCATGGTCTTTGTTTGTTTGACTGGTGCTAATGGATGATATATACATAATGCTGACAGGTGCCCTTATAGCTGTCTCACACGACTGTTTTATTTATTGTTCTGTAAAAATAAGCACAGAACACCACATATGGAATTAAGCTGGATGCTTGAAATGTGTTTGCAGAGATTGGATGTATCTTCATGCAATGTTAGTGTGATTATACATTGTAAACATTGCCAATTGCTTTTTGGCAGCATGTTCTAATTTTGATAGAAGGGAACTTCATAATGAGTTGTAGTTAGAAATCAGACGGGTAAACATGTCAGTACATAGAGTAACATGTGTTAGGTCACGATATTTCCACTTAAGGATATTATATTTATTTCCTTATGCTTCAAATCACATTGTGCAAATGCTGTCATGTGGTAGGCAGGTTTAGTCAAACGATGCTCGGTATGGAATGTACCAAAATGAATTGTTAAGATTGCGTGTTTAGATCTCTATCATGTGAAGCTTACCAATAAACACGTTGACTTCCTTGATTGGGTGTTTGTTAAATCGTTATCGAGGTAAAGAGAACTTCCCTGTAAGGGTGTTTGTTCAATCATTATCGATGTAACGATATCTTCCCTGTATGGGCGTTTGTTAAGATATTATCGATGTAACGATATCTTCCCTGTATGGGCGTTTGTTAAGATATTATTGATGTAACGATATCTTCCCTGTATGGGCGTTTGTTAAGATATTATCGATGTAACGTCACATTCAACATTCTGTAAGATGCTAAACAATTCTTAGTTAAATTCCTTGTCATTGTCAATAGACTGATAAGTAAACGAGATAACACAAATATGTTTCCGAACGATGTTCAGTGTCTGTGGTCATTGTTAACAAAGAATGTAGATTGAACGCTCAAAATGCATGTACATATTTAAAACTGATTAATGTGTAGAGTTGGTAGATTGTAAACAATAATGCACATGTCCCAGAGTTCTGGCGTGAATTTTGACTATTGCAGACAAGGGCCACCTAGGCCTGAGAGGGTACCATATAGCCCACTGATATTATGGAATCAATCTAAATCAAGTTATAATACAGGTTAAATGGCCATGGAATTTAATGACACCATGCTATATTAATTCCAAACAATGACATTGCATGTGTTCATTTGAATATATTTTGGCTGTTTGCAGTTAACGCGTAGGAATATGATATTGCAATATATGATATAGGGTGACATCGTTTTAAGTTAATAGATTAAGTTTTAACATGAGATGTTTAAATAACTTGCATCTGCAATTGTAATCTGGTTGTTTTGTAATATTTAACTTTATTATATACATATAGATAATCTGACTCAAATACTGGTATATTTTCGGTATAACATACAATAGGCTAGATAGAATTTCCATATTCCACACTGTGAAATAAAATACTGTATTCAATGGAAGTTTACAATATATACAAAATTCAACAATTGACTAACTAAAAATCACATGGTAAGTTTTAGTCCACCAATAAGTAAATTTGCATGGAAAAACACGCCAATTTGTTTATTATTTACCTATATTTTCTCCAATTGTTATACCACTCTTTTTGTTCTATGTTGGAAACTAGTATAGATTTATGAGAGGACCTGCAAACTTGAAACACTTCACTGACCACAATAACAGGATTTTCATGCAAAAATCATGCTTGGGATAAACACTCCTTTGACAGGGAAACTAGGTCACCCAATGTCTTTAAGAAAGTCTGGGGTATTGATTTCATATCTCCTGTGAATGACTTAAGGATGTTAAATTATAGTGTGAAAGGAAATTAAAGAGGGACTGTAGGATTTTGTACGAAAATTATAACATAAACCGTCCATCTATTCTTATGATGTCAGTATATTTTAAGAATAATATTGTAATAAATGTTGAGAATAACTTATGTTTTGAAATGCATATCAAGAGAGAAATTTAAAAAGCATCTTGATGAGTCAGATCGTTGGCACATGTGCAGTTCTTATTTTCTAATGTAAAACCAAATGTAGATATAGGATAAATGGGTCTGTATTGACAGAAAATATATAGTTGCATTTTTTCAATAAATAAAATAGTTTTTGTTGATATTGACAGTTTTTTTTAATGTTATATGAAACATTATTGTTAGTGGGTAAAGAAAGAGACCCAAAATAAATCTGTAAAAATCAGACAGCCCCTCTTTAAATCTGAATGAGAAAGCGATTGTTAACTCACAGAAGCATAAACACAGATCCATTAACATATTTAAAGTGAATTGTTGGTGTAACTGTTTGGCACAATGAAACCAGTGCTACTTTGACCCTTTCAGTTGAAAATAATGCCAACAACTTTAGTGGAAATAATATGCCATTGAAACATTTTATTGTCCAACACAAAATAATGAAAACAAATAAGCAGACAGTGATCTGTCTGAAAACAATGTCAAAATGTTTAAATTAGTCAGGATGGCTTTTTAGCTCACCTGAGCATAAAGTGCTCAGGGGAGAACTATTGTGGTTAGTCACCATCCGCCACTTGCTGGATTTAGAAATAATTTTAACAGAATTGTTTCTTGGGTGACCCTCTACCAAATTGCTTAAAATAATAAAATTCAGTTCAAGCCTTCATTATCTGCCATTTTGTTCAAAATATAAGAAGTCACAAACTAGACAAAATAAAATTTGATGCTAGCATGTATGTGTTTACATAAAAAATAGATAATTTTTTTTTTTAAATTGTCAATTAAATTTCTAAGGTAATTTCTTGAGTGGAGAATTGAATTTTGGCTATGAAATCGGCTATGAGTTGTGTAGCCCTAATTTGCGGTTAGACATTCAGTTTATAATATTTGACAGAGGGCTCTTGACCTCAACCTACTTTTGTGACAACTCAGGGTAGCAACCCAGGGCCACATTGGCCCTCTTGTATTATGTTTGACTGTATTTTAACTTTGTATTGTTTAATGGGCATGAAAGCGTGCTTAATATCCTTTGTCTGTATTCCGTTTGTTACTGGTCCATTGTATTCTTATCTTGATTGGTGTATATAACCACTGTTTAAAAAATTGAGGTGTAAATAATATGTATTGCTTGCGAATGACTCCACAGTTTAAATCGGAATGTGAAAAGAATTGTCAACAAACAAACCATAAACAAACCATAAACACAATCATAAATTCCTAAACACATTGTTCTTTGATAGATCTTTGGAACAAAGTAATCAGTGCTGCTTTGATCCTGTCAACGGAAAACAAATAGAAAAACTTTGGCAGAAATTATACGCCTTAAAAACTTTCCATGGTCCAACTATTTTTATTATCGAGTTTGAAAACAAATGAATAGACACTTAAATATTTCGAATAGCTTGACAAAATGTGATACCTCTCCCCAGTGAGTTCTTTTGTACCACTTGATCACTCTAAACTAGATAAAAGATTTGCAATACCTTCTGGACTTTTCTGTCAAATGTTAATTACTTAGGTCAGGACTTTTTGATTTTACGGTTTACTAAACCGGCGAATGTAAATTTTCTGAAAGTGAAAAAAATAAAACTATTATTGCGAATTTTTTTTTACCGATGGGGGACGAAATATTCCAATTTTCGAAATATTTTGAGTACGAATATAATAATTTGCTCGGTAAGACCGTTCACTTCCGTGACACTGCTTTTTGTTTTTGACGGTATCACACGATGATTGCCGATTGAGTTCAAAAAATTGTTCCAGAATTTCATGGACAAGCAAGGTGTTTATGTACATGTTTGCCATGTAAAACCCGTGTTTTCTACAAAAGAGTGCAAAATGTCTGCTGAAACATGATGTCACGTTCCACGCATGGAAAGTGTGCATGTACCGATCATGTGCTTTACTAAATACAGGTCTTTAACATTTGACCCGCAGGCACGATGTGCACGAGGAAAATTTCCCGCCGTTTTTGCAAGAAGAAACCATGTATATAATATAAATATATTTTAATCAAGATCTTTAGAATTCACCAATTATCCAGTCAGCAATGATTAAAACAGTGTTAAAACACTAAATACATGCACATACCAACATAATTAATTGAATAAAAAAGTATCCATCAGTAGATCGAGTGTAACCTAAAGATTCGAGAACGACAATAATAGTGGGTTTGGACATGACGTCACTGTGTGAATGTGATGCGCATTGGAAAACAAAACATCAGGAAAAAATGATTACTTTCAGTTTAGCAACAACAATAATGCTTTTGCGTTTAAAAGGCTAGAGGTATTCTGTTCAAACGGTGATGTTTCGTTTATTTCATTTTGTTTAAACTTGTAAAAAAAATTGAAAACATCTTAGCCTTAATTTTAATAGCTAAAACGCACCAAATAACTTCATTTGACACATGCCGCAAAAGAATTTGACGTACGGAGGGGATACCCCTCCCTAACCCACCCCGTTGGGACAGGGACGCCTAAAAATTCTTGTGGAAGGCACTGGATGTATATTTTCATGTGGCATTTGTGACAAATAATATCATTTGTAACAAGATCTTCTTGCAAGCACATCGAAACGAGGATGTGGGGACAGACAGCTTTGTCTCGTATACACTTAAAAGAGAAAGTCATGGTTGCATTTTGTTGATGATATATATTTTCGCGACTCAATGGGAATTTCTTATTTGCTATGTATTTTGTTTCTGTCACAATTGTAATGCAATAATTTAACACACACTAGCAGTTCAGTTTATATCTGATAAATTTCAAATATACATGAAGATTTAGAATTTACACAGAGTTGAATATAAAAAAAATATGTTAAAACTGGTTTCTCTTTTTTAATAAGAATTAAGACTTAATAAGAATCCAGACAATTAACGTCATATTATTTGGACTTTTTCATGATATAGTTAAATTTAATATGTTTTTTGAGACCTCACAGCAATTATTTTCAAAATATTTGTTGTGTGGGTAGATAATGCTTGCTTTGCAAGGTATACGAAACATCTATCTGACTTAGACCACAGATAGTAAATTGTGTGGTTTACTGTATAGAAAACAAAGACCAACCCTTTGTAATGGTATGATACAATAATTTTTGTCCCATGAGGTAAAACAGCTCTCATTGCAGGAGCTAATTGCTCCCTCTGTGGTAATTTTTAGCTCCAATGGCCTAAGGCTAACAATCTTATGCCATGGTTGTTCCAGTCTGCTGCACAGAATGGCCACCAGACCTATAAATGGAAAATCTTAAGACAACATTTCCTTAACCACTGGTTGGATTTTCAAATATTTTCACAAGAATGTTCCGTGGGTGGTTCTCTACCAAATGTGCGCAAGTAGTTTATCTCCATTGTAAACATGGCCTCCAGGGGGCAGTGCTCTTGTTTCTTATATAGCTTTATTGAAAATGTTGAAAATTGTCTTGTCAGTAACCACTAAATAGAAATATTATTTTGACTTGTAAAAGAACATGGCTGCCAGAGAACTGGGCCTTTTTTCCATATATTGCATCTGATGGTCCTTTTGCATCTGACAGTCCTTACTTAACAAGCCAGTGGAGCAATACAAACACTCCCGTGTCTCTTGTATATAGTAATATGACAGCGTGCTAAACAACGATGGACAAACACCCTATTAGCCACTAAAGATTAAAAATCTCCTCAGTTACTTACCATACTTAATATAAGTACAAAAACATGAACCATTTATACCACAAAAACACCAGCACCATCCCTGCCACTACCACTGGCCACCACCACAAAAACACTTACTACTACTACTACCACCACTGCCGCCACTGCTGCTGCTAGTGATACTTATACTACCAGTGTTCTGAGGTGAGACAAACATTTGTCTCACATCTCGTGAAAAATTGTGGACATTTCCAATTTTTTAGAGAAACAAACAAAATACACCTACAATTTCCTACAAATGATGAAATCAATACCAATTTTTACCTTGACTAGTTGTGTCTTGCATATAAGTGTCAGTGGTTGGTATTAGTTTAGCTTACAGCAGTTAACATTAGAAACACCGTTAATGTTATTTTTTATAAACTGTTCAGCACAAATAACTGATTGTACTAATAAACTTAAAATTAGTGATTTTCAATGGAAAACACGTTATTCTTTTTGTGCATAATGCAAAGTGAACGCGTCATAAAATTTCCCTCAACATTATAGGCTCTTGAAACCAAGAATTTTGGAATGTTCATTCTGGTTTTTATGTCAAATTCCCGACATTGGCACTTTGAGTTTCTGTCAAAGAAACTTCAAGATGTCACCGGCTTTATAAATAGGGGTGCAGGCAGCATGCGAAGCGACGGTCAGACTTGTATCGTTACCAACAAATTTGTATGTTTTGATGTTTTGCGAGGAGAAATTACTCAATAACGTTAGAGGCTTTTTTTCTTAGACGACGCAGCAGACGACTCCATCTTGGAAAACAGAATGAATACTCTTCAATACGGAGATAAACCTCGAACGCATTATGTTATCGATTGGCTAAGATTGTATATTCAATTAAACCAATAAAAAAGCAGACCTCAATCGGATGTTTGCTTTGTACTCGGTACGCTTCAAAAGATTTTATATTCGTCCCCAAATTGTTTCGCTTTTTTGACGATTTGTCCCATGAAATTTTGTATGCTACAAAAATTGCTCCTAGACCAATTTTTTGGCGTCATTTGTGAAAAATAAGCGATTAAATCAGAATTTCGCGGCCTCGCCAGAACATTGTACTACTGCTACTCTTTTTTAGCATTCACTTTGTTGAAAACAGTACACTTTAAACTCAGTTATGGTGAGTTATTGGGCCTTTATACTGCTACTTGCCAGCGAGAAAATTATTTATTTACACTACACTTTACTGTGGTGTGTGGAATTTATCCACCACATTTTCTTATCTCTGGTTTGCTGACAGCATATGTGATGTAAAAACATTTATTCTGCATGTATACGAGTGTATTGTCAAATGCAATGACTTTGTTTCCAAAATTTGAACTTCATTATAATTTAAGATAAACTTAAGATGCTTCCGTAATATGGCCCCTGATCCACAAAATAAACCATTATGACAACTGTTTTGAATAACTCATTTTGTGATTTTAGTGTCTGATTTAACTTATTGTTTGAGGTTTGTTCACTAGCAAATTGACATTCTTCTTTTTGAAATTTAATGAATTGTCTATTATGCTTCACCACACATTCAAGACCTGAACATTCATGCCAAAAATAAACAATATTTTTTGTGTACCATTGATTTAATGGGGCATATCACAAGTATTTCCAATGTATATAGACATACAGCTGAACTTGGTTATCACAAACTTGCTGTTGTCGAAGTTCCTGATATCTCAAAGTGGAAAAGAATTCCTGACTTTCTTCCTTCTTAGTTTATATAAAATGAATATAGTTTTCTCAAAGTTTTAACTCTAATTTCTGGTTGTGTTGAAGAGGCTTTCTGTCCCAAGAAGTATTTTCACACTTATTTCTATCTGTTTATCTCAAAGTGTTGACGCCTGTGACAGTGTCGAGTCACAACCAAGTTTGTCTCCCATCACAAACATCTCAACACATATTTAAACATGTACATGTGAACTTTAATTGAATTTTTTCGGCGTAGCTGACTAAGATCACTTTTGACCTAGATTTCTTGCGAAAATTATGCAGGGGTAAAATTGAATGCCAATAGAATTTGGCAAATTTTCTATTTTTAGAGAATGCAAACTTACAACAATGGTTTAATGTATACCAACAACTGTTGCATACTTTTGCGAATTAAAATGTACATGTTTGTTTACAGAAGCGGTTAAAATAAAATTATAATCATATCTTCGACATACACTCTAGAACTCAACATAATTATGAACATATTTTCTCATTGTATGTCAAGAACATAAAATTGTATTCGTTCTCAGAATTAATCCACTGTTTTGTTTAGCCTAGCGGCGCACCCTATAAATAACAAGTGGTTCTAGCGAGTTCAACATACGATCATTCTAAAATTAGCGCGCGTTTAGCTGCCGGTGTATAGCTATTATAATATACACGCATCAGTTACCTTCCAGAGAATCATAAGAGCGAATATTTTAATAAATGGGCAATTTTTATAAACTTACTGTACATCTTAATTTGAAATTGAATGGTGGTTGCGTTTTTTTAAGAATTAAATAGAATTGCACATTTCTATCAACTTCTCCAGTAGATGTTAATCAACCTATTAAAAGATATATTTCAATGAATAAAATGAGGTGAAATCAGTAACGGAATACGTTCGTCTTTCGCATGAGACGTTAAATCGAGGTGCAGTGTACTAGGTGCCTCACACCGGGCACTTAAATACCCAGGGTCGTCTCTGGAACAGTGCGGCTCCTGTAACTTGCACTTCAAGTCTTCTGGGGGCGATGGCCATATGGGAGAGAATCCCGGGGCACTAGATAAAAATGTACTACACAATAGAATACGTCGAACTGTTGTTCATGTTACTTTTATCTTATTTTCGTAGCATTAATACATTATTTGCAATACCAATTATACACAGAAGATTGCTTTTCATAAGGATACACAGTACAAATGATTAACTGACTTAGAAACGCGTCTGATATAGAACAATTTTCATTCATTCCCGCAGTTATTTTCGTACATTGTTAATTTGTTAAATTTGGCTGACAAATTTATATAATAATGATGTTAACGTAAATTATTTACGTTATTCATGTATCACTGGTGAAAACATGGGGCGGTATGATCGGTTTATTCACGGTACAAATATTAATAATTATTGAATCACACATTAATTTTAGGATATGAGAAGTTTTCTTATGGTGCTAAAAAAATCTGCGGTCCGAGCAGACGCCTTGTCTAGGTGGGAACCGAAAAATCTGGGGTCCGAGAAGCCACGTAACCGGTCATCTTGGCACTCTTGTATTATGTTTAAGTAGGGTAAAATGATATCTCATTATTAATGTCAACGCCGATTGTCTTTTTTAAAAGACATTTCTTGTTACCACTAGTTTACAGTTCAGTATATGCATACAGGAATACAGGATGGCAATGTTATATTGCAATTTCATGAACATTTAGATTAAATACTTTAAAAAATGGTCTTTTTTTTTTAGATGTTGAACTGCTGATGTCTCGAAGTAATTTGTGAGCCCTCAATGACTTCGAGATATCGAAGGTCAACTGTGTATTTAAACAATACAATTTTTATTATTAACATAATGATGAAAACTGTATATATGTATATGAGACAAAAATTTATTTTGGGAGACATGACTCTATGATAGTGATCGAAATTATAATTTCAAAATGCAAGCGGGCTTGTATTCTTGAATAATGAACAAGCTGGAAAAAGAAAGTACAAGCCTGAATGTTCAAACCATTTGGTTGTGTTATTTTAATATATCCATTATGCTGTTTTTGTTTATTAATATTAATTATTTTCATAAATAGATGACATATTGTTTATAAACCTGTTTACTAGTGATTTGTTATTTGAAAACGAATTACTATGACAAAACACAATTTTATAATTACGGCAATGTAGACATCTGTAAGTCAATATACATTTATTGCACAAATTAATATGTGACCAGCGAGGCAATTTTTCTTCCAAATGACATACCTGGTCAAAATTGAGTTATGTACATTTTCTTGTAGGCAAACGTGTGTAGTGTCAGATGATGTGATTTATTGTTCTTATTAAGAACTATTTATGGGATTTTTAAGCTTCTTTTGTGTGTCACCGTAACAACAATTTTCAAGCTTTTCTATCATTTATTCATTATTATAGCGTTTTATTCCACATTCAAAACAAACACTCTAAATGTATAAACTAATGTATATAATTTAACTGCTTCAATCTTACGTCATTCTTTTGACATTGGCTTATACCTATACGTCGAATGATCTGGTTGCTATGGCAACAAATACTGTTATACTACGAAATACGATCATTATACGTTAGAAAAGTGTGTTAAGCCATATTTTTCGAATTAAAATAGATATATAGAATCATTTTTACCTTTCGTTAACCCGTGCATGAACGCTTCATAATAATTTTGTTTTAAACACTAATGGTAACTTACAATGAATGATGTACCGAGACCTATAATTGACACATTTACGGTAGACCATTTCAGTTATTTCTTGTTTAACATCGTTAAGGATAGAAAGATTAAAATTGCACGTTATTCTGAACGAATGACGTATTAAAATTGTGTTACATATCATCCTTCGATATAGGTATATTTTATAGAACTTTATATAAAAACATAAATTAAGTGACCGTGGCAACCATTATCAAATAATAAAAAACGACAGAAATACAACTAGTGAACATTGCAAATTAAGATTTAAACTGCATATATTGAGTAATCTTTCTTTTCTGCTTTTTAATAACGAATTACTTTAAAAGATTTTGTGAAGACTGGTATGATTTTACTACATATATATTATAAAAACTGTTATGTTTATTGTTTACACTTTACACTGTTATAATGAATACCAGTATGTGACACGTACATACAGACTGTTTTTAACCATTTACCAATTCACTTTGCACATGTACTTTATACTAAGCCAACAAAAAAAAGTTCCGTTTCTGGTCTCCTGCCCCCAAAAATAAGGGTCGGTAGGTAGGGATTTTTTTAATTTAATTATATTTTTTATGATGGGAGCATGGTTTGTGTTGTACACGGTAACAGTCTTTTTCAGTCTTTATTATTTTTGGACCCACAAAATGTGGGGTCGGCAGCAAAAGTAAAGGGTCGGTCGGGAGACCAGAAACAGGACTATTTTTGGGGGGTCCTTAGCTATAGTTGCTATACATTATTCACATTATAATAATAATGATATTTCTAGTCAAAAGATTAATTCATACAATCAAAGCTACAACCATTGGTTTCCAATGAAACTACATAATTTACTTCTTGCATTATGACCTTAAAGCAAATGACTCCAAAAAGTAACATGTGTTCAAATATACATGTTCTTAAAATAAATGTTGCAGTTAAATATAAATGGGTTAAATTTATATTTTTTATATAAAATCCTGTGGAACTTATTATTACAATGCTGCTTGTAAATAGAAGAATGAAACAACAAGGGAAATTGATGTATTCCAACGTTTTTATTGCTTTTGAAATGAAATGTGTCCATTACAAATCAGATTTGGAATTTTCACATTATGAAATATTGCTAATTGAAAAAATAATAATGAAAATTTAATTGATTGATAAATTTAACTAGTGAAATAAATGATAAGTTGAACTCAGTATTTAAATTGACAAAAACATACAAGTCATGTGATTATTTACAACTTAAATTCACATCTATGTTTTTAGAATATTGTCACTGCAGGTTTTTTTCAAACATTTCACTTGGGAAAAATATTCCATGGATTGTTTGATGGGGAATCATTATGGCTCCTTTTACAGGTCCCTGTGAAAGACTGAACATCACTTGTAATTCTTGTAATTCTTTCTTAAATATTTTCTGAAAATATTAGATCAGAATGCCAATGTCCACTTTTTAATACTTTAAGAGTCCCTTACAAAAAAAATGTTCAGCTGAACAAAGAAGACATATAATAGTGGTCATTTTTCAAAGGTAATGGCACTGTCCCTGAGCATGCAGTTGACTGACCAGTCCATCAATTAGCTATGCAGTCATCAATGTTATGAAGTTGTAATGAAGCTGGTAAATCTTTCAGATTTTCAGGATCTTGCCATCCGTTTTCTTCCATGGGACCTGTGTAATGTAACATAAAGAGTTTTTAATAAACCTAATATAAATCAACATTAATAAAGATTAATTTATTTTTTTAATTTGTATATTTCCAAATACAATATGTTGAACAAATTGTGCAATTAATAAACCTACATTTACATATAACATTAACAAATACAAGAATACATGTACCTTCCATAGTCCAAAATGCCAGCCATCTGAGAATTTGATATGGTCTGCCTCTATCATGTTGTAGGTCAGTTCCTAATGTTTCATAACTCTCCACATACTTGAAACAGTATTCAAGTTAATAATGAATCATGTTAAATGAAACTAAATACATAGATACCTGATAAGAGACCTCAATTGGAATTGGATATGGGGTCGTGGGGTCAAGGTCACTGTTACTAAAAATAGAAAAACGGTTTCTGCTCAATAACATGAGAACGCATTGAGATATTTCAATGAAGCTTTATACATACATACCATATATCGAGACTTTGCTTGGGATTGCATATGGGGTGGGTGGTGTCAAGGTTAAGGTCACTGTTGCTAAAAATAGAAAAAACGGTTTCCGCTCAATAACTGGAGAACGCATTGATATATTTTATTGAAACTTAATACATAGATACCTTCTATCAAGACCTTACATAGAATTGCATATGGGGTGGGTGGGGTTAAGGTCAAGGTCACTGTTATTAAAAATAGAAAAACGGTTTTCTCTCAATAACTTGAGAATGAATTGAGATATTTTAATGAAACTTGATACATAGATACCTTATGTCAAGACCTGTCTTGGGATTGCATATAAGATGGATGGGGTAACTGTCAAGGTCACTGTTTCTAAAAATAAAAAATGGTTTCTGCTCAAAAGCTTGAGAACACATTGAGATATTTTAATGAAACTTCATACATTGATATCTCATATCGAGACCTCGCTTGGGATTGCATATGCGGTGGGTGGGGTCAAGGCCACCTTTACTAAAACAGACAAACTGTTAATGCTCTATAGCTTGAGAAGACATTGAGATTTTTAATGAAACGTAATTAATAGATACCTTATATCAAGACCTAGCTTGGGATTGCAATTTGCCGACATGCTTAAATAATGCTGAGATGCTTTAATTTTCAAAGCGACAACACTTAATCCCTTTATCTATTACACCGATTGTTAACCACAGGGTCATAAATGAACACCGTATTGATCGATAAGGTCTCAATTCCAACAGTGATAACGAGTGACTGAACTGTGTAGTCCCGCCCACAACGATCTCATTAGCCAACCAAATATGGTGATTTTTAGAGCGGAGTGTATACCTTACTAACATCTAAAATAGTGTTTGACAACAAATACTCGCGTTGCTGGGGAAAGTGAACAGCCATTTAAAAACATTTCATTATTATATTTAACGTTGTATTTCATCCTGGTAATTTTTTCATCCATTTCACAAATGTACAATCAAAAATAAGGAAACGAATAGTGTATTAAAGAACCCATTTTAAAACACATTTTAACATCGTCAAACTTAATTTTATTTACATAAACACTGTAATTAAGCACGTGGCCAGTTCACGCACGTTTTTCATGAGGCATCCGTGACCTTGTGCATGGCAACATAATTTTCGCGCGCTTTTGTAGAAAAACACCCATTTTACCAGAGATCTTTAAACAATAAATCTTTGTTTTTACATGGAGATACAGGACCGTAATGCTGACTCACATTAATATTTTTTTTTGTAATGGTGAACTCGACATTGACCCCATTAACCCCATCTCAGGGTTTCCTGCAGGATTTCCTGAAGGCATGTCGGCATCCCTGACACATACCCCTGTGAAATCGGCCGCTCAGTTTGGCACCACCTCCTCGAAATCGGCAGCATCGCACGACCCCAGCTCCCCCAAATTCGGCTGAAACGCTTAAACCCACCTCCCCAAAATCGGTCGCATTGCCCGACCCCACCTTTATGAAAACGGTTGCAACGTTCGCAATCCAGGCGGCGATCAAATGGGTAGTATCGCTTTAACTACTGCCCTTTATCTAGATTTTTGTTCGACCTGAACCTGTCTTTGCATTACCTTTAATTTGGAAATTCTTACTTTTCTAAAAATTGAAACTAATAAAAATATTTATCCTACTCAAATTGCAATAACCGCGTTATTTTCATTGAATAAAAACGTATTGACTAACTCCTTTGGAGGCAGTGTACATCAAAATATTAGGCTGCATTTTCTATGGAATTAATTTTCAATTATACATGGTTTTGTTGAAGAGCCTAGCCGTTTTTCCGCGTTAAAGTTCTGTTATAGCCGCTATTTATTTATTTTTTTCATAAACTTTTATTTTTACTTCATTAATTTGTGTTCTAATGCGAAAGAAATCAATTGTAAATATCAGTTATACTACATGCGGATATTAAAAGCCCAAAACTACTGGAATCGGACTGCGGTTCCTAATCAACATAAATTACGGTCCTGTATCTCCATGTAAAAACAAAGATTCGTTCGAAAATGCGGTTTTGGTGGAATTTCCATATTTCTTGATTTACAAAAAAATGCCAGTAACTCTGACAAGCACAAGAAAAGTCTAACGCGCTGTCTTCCAACAGCTCTTGTTTTATCATAAGGAGACATGTGGTTGTGGAATACAATGTCACACAATCAACTTTGGCGATACAAGCCACCATAACACCAAAGTAATGTAACATTCCCTATGTCTTTTTGGTATATAAATCTTATTGTTGGTTGTAAGAAACACAAGACATGCCTTGAACTAATGCTGAACACTTATAGACAGGAAATGTCTTGCTTCAACATGAGACCCTGTCCTTTAAGATTTAAAATTGGTGGGTTATTTAGTGACATGTAGCATAACCCAGGGTGACAGTTTAAGAAAAAAGATAAGGTTAAAGGTCCAATATGCTACAGTTGCCTACCTCTAATTTGAACACTGTTAATTTAAATTAAACGCTATTTCGAACTTGTTTTTGGTCCCGATTTTTTTCTTTCTTTATTTCACTAAAATATCGATCATTTATTTTGAATTTGTCTGTTTCTAAATCATCTCTATTTCGAACTAAAATTCCGGTCCCAACTATGTTTGTCACACCTAATTGTCCGTGTTTATTTTGAAGTTGCACCTAAACTCGAGCTGTCTATGAAAGGTTTGATGACTCGGCAGTCGTTGCTCGGTAATGTTTTCGCATCTTCCATTGTTCTCGGGTTTACCCAGTTATGGGTAAATAACGACCTTGGATATACGTGATATTTGACAGTTGAGTATACATTAAAAGCAGTATTGTACATTTCAAAGTGCTCATCCTTAACATGCTCTGTCTTATATCACATTGTTCTTTGATCTTTTATAATAAGTTGAATATATAAATAAAAACAACCTAATAAATGCAGTCTGTGGTAATTGATTTTTACAATCTTTACGATAATATTTACGATCCATCGTTATACATGTATACCTCATGTATGCACATGATGTAATTTAACCAGGTGTGCAGGAAAACATCACTGTTTCGAACTTTCCTATTTCGAACTTTTTCCGTCGGTCCCAACGACTTCGAAATAGTGATGTTCAACTGTATAAAACTATAAAAAAATATAATACAAATGTTAGAAGTGTTATCAAATGGGTAACGTTTTAGGGCCTTTAAAATTAACACATATAAACAATATGTAACTTATATAAACTTATATAAAAACAACTGTATCGAATGCACAAATATAGACTTGCTATTTAAAAGACTTGCCCTTGGGAGCACATACAAGAAGACTGTCTGGTAAGTGATATTTGAGGTGGGCGGGGGTCATTTTTGGTGCGCAGTGGTTGGTTGGTGTTTTGGTATATTGGGACCAGGTCAATAATGATTTACATAGATAGCAACACTGAAAATAGGTGGTTTAATCAGTTTAAAAGTTAAATAGCTAGTGACCATTTCTATAAGAGCAAACATTGCATTACAAAGTATTAATAAGTGTTCAAAATATTCAACAAATAATGAGATCTTGATTGGCAAAGACAATTAAATACAAATTACTGTCAAACATAGTAAAAGTTTTACGACCAGTAGGGTTTAAAACAACATTTACTACGAGTGAAAAGATTAATAACTGGGTCCATTATTAATACTTAACGATAATAATTAATGTAAATAGAGCAAAAAAGCATTTATAATAATGGTTTTAAAATAAGGAATCCTTGATCTATTAGATTGGTCAAGGGAGGGGTCTGCTAACAACAGAAAATGTACATTATTAAATAATAATACAATTTAATTTATGTTGGTATCGTCCTGTGTGTTCAGCACGACTCATGTACACCTATACAGAGGGGAAAGATGAAAGTGAAAGAGATAGGGGGAATCCTGCAGCTGAACTCAGACTGACTGTGCTCAATAAAAATGGCAATAGATTTTGTATAAAGTAATGTAACAAATGTTTGCCATATAACTCGGGCTAGTAGGTTTAAATCTGCACAATTAATCAGTATGATTGAAATTGTACTGAATGTAATTAGTTTAAAAACAATACAAGAAATATCAAATTAATATTGCCTTATAAGTTATATCAAGTAGGTTTAAATCTACCCAATTTAAACAGCTGTATCTTAATCTAGCTGCTATTATACAAAGTTGTAGGCTGTACACACTGTCTGGGTGTTAACCCTCTGAATGCTACAATGGGAAGAAGTTGTTTAGGTTAGTGTTCTAGATAAGGTACAGTCTGTGTGGGAGGAGTAGTCTACCTCATACCCCTGTCACACTATACCACGTTCTTACTGCGTTGGCACGGCATTGTTTGATTTTTCAGAGTGCTGTGAGATCGCAAGAAAAATCTGATATTTTTTGTGAAGATGGAGATGTCACTGCGTTCTACAGTGTTTTTGATGGTGATTGTCTGAACTCTCACGAGGCTTCCACTGCGTGCACTGCGTTTTCACGGCGCTCACACTGTGTCACCGTGTGTTGAAGACGTTCTTTGCACTACCTATAAAACGAAGTTTATACACACATCTTCATCAGTTTTACTGTAACATTTTTGTCAACATTATAAATATAGCTTGAACACAGAGACATTCCTTGTCAATTTATAATAATCAAAATAAGGCGTTAAAATTTCTAATGTTTATTGCCTCGTAAAAAATCAGATTAAAAAAAAAATATTGCCATTGTGTAGTTATAATCAGCCATGGTTGAACCCAAAGCCTTCTACGCCTTTGGGCCGTCCCAAAATGATATACACAATGTCTGCATCATCGTGGATCTGCGGGTCTTGCATGTAGGCAAGCAGTAGCCCGGCTTGCTGGCGTACATCAGCCATGATGAAACGAATGTTTATTTGCTTATCTTATTCATTAATACTATTTCGTTTGTTTTTGTCATGCAAACGCCGATGGATGCTGTAGAAGCGCCTTGGGAGCGCAATGACCACTGAGACAGTTCCGTACAGTCATTGTGAGAGCGCAGTAAAAAAAATAGCACTCGATATAAGCGCCGAAGACTCGCCGTAGAAGCGCGGTAGTGCGGCAGTGACATCTCAGAGAACTCCGTGAAAGCGCCACCCACAACCACAGCGTTTGCAGTAAGACCTCTGTGCTAGCCTGCGTATCTCCTGTGGTGTTATAGGAGACCTTACTGTGCTGCTATGGAGACCTTACGGTGACCCCACTGCACTCTTATCCAGGGTTCGCACAGACCTTGAAAAGTGCTTAAAAATAAAGGTTTACCTTGAAAAGTGCTTAAAAAAGATCTGGAGTGCTTAAAAGTGCTTATTTTCAACCATAGCCTTGAAAAATGCTTAGAAAGTGCTTGAATTAGGCTCGAAAAGTGCTTGAAAATGAAATGATCACAATTAAAAGTGTTGAAAACAGATTATTTCCAAGCTTTTAGCTAATTTCTCATGATATTAGATCACATTCATCGCTCCCCCTATCTAAGGAGATACCCAATGTTTCTGTTGTATGGTGTTTGCGGTACTGGTTTTGACGGGAATTTCTGACTCGCTACAACAACAACTTTCTACACTCTTCAAGGACAAACAATAAAAACACAAAATGCCTGCAAATAAATGTGTTTATCAAAAGACTTGGGTGAATAAGTATCCTTGGGTGATAGAAGTTTCAAAGACCACGGCAAGGTGCAAACAATGCCAAAAAAATATTGAAATTGCCAGCATGGGCGAATCGGCTCTCAAGAGCCACCAAAACAGCGAAAAACACAAGAGAAATTCTGGTAAGTTAAAACGAATGCAATAGTTTACACAGCAAAATATGCACATGCAAATAAATAAAAGCGTGTTTAAAATTACATACACACAAGCGTTCGCTATGTTTCACGTTTTCAATGGTGTTAACTTTAATTTCAAAACGAGGCTGAACTTTGGTTACGAATGGGAAGAGGTCTGTGTTTCATATATTTATGAACATTATCTTACTGTTTATCATCAATTATGACAAATTTTAGCATGACTAATGGACAGACAGTTGTTATATCAACAAATTCATATAATTGGATGGAGGATTGAGCTGTTGCAATCTGCAAGTAAAATGTTGTATTTATATTGTCATATATTTTCGCAACCCTACAAAACTGTCAACTATTTGACATCATACATAAAATGTGATGAATTTAAGTGTTGTTAAATATATATTTCCTACAATTAACGATTATGAAATTTTTCTTATATGCAACGACTTGTTTCTCTTTTTGCAGAGCCAACAAATTCTCTCATGCTAGAGACTTTTGGGATCAGAAAGATTATCAATGACCCTGCTGATCCGGGTGTAGCTGTTCAGCCATCATCTCCACAGGCACAGACAGGATACACCCCCACTGCAGATGAAAACAACAACAAGACCATCCCCACCCCACCACCAACACAGCAGCAAGCAAGCCCTTCTTCAAGCCAAAACATGAACAGATATGTCACAAAAAATCAGGTTCTAAAAGCAGAGATTTTGTGGACTTTGAAAACAGTAACATCTCATTGTTCTTACAAGTCAAATGAGAATGTAAATGATGTCTTTAGAAGTATGTTTCCAGATAGTGAGATTGCCCAACGTTTCTCCTGTGGAGAAAGGAAAACATCTTACATGTGTGTGTTTGGTTTAGCAAAATATTTTAAGAAACAAACATTAGCAGAGGTCAAAGGCCATTTTGTACTCCTATTTGATGAATCCTTAAATAAGAAGATGCAAAAAAAGCAGATGGATATCCATGTTAGATACTGGGAGTCCAACCAGGAAGCTGTGGTGACCAGATACCTTGGTTCTCAGTTTGTGGGTAAGGTTACGTAGATAAAATTTTGTAAGAATGTTTATCTGAATGACTGAGTGAATATGTTGTGAAAACTAATACATTCTAATGACATTGGTGTATTAGTTTAGTTTTTGTTTTGTTTAATAATTTGTTATTGCTTTGCATATCAATCACATTTGATTAATACCACATCAATACAAACAATACCATTTCACAGCACAAACATATGAATATTTAATAAGCTAAGGTTTGGGTCTCAAGTTTTAACATTAGAGATCGATCCCTCCCTGTTACTGGCTTGTTGATGTAGACTAAGTAATTGAAATATCAGTTTATAAATTGAATAAGTAAGATTGAAACAGATTGTTTTCATATAAAATCCAGCATAATAGAAAACGTGTTGGAACGTGTTACAAGTACTGCAAAAATTATAAGACGAAGAAGATACCGCTCCAATCTAAAACAAATTAACTAAAAAAAGCGCACACAAGAAAAACAACTTGTATATTAATTTTTTGTGTGTGTTGTGCACAATTTTATTTTCACCACAGTGTATTACACACACATTCATGTTATATATAGAGTAGTTAACAGTTGTAATGTACATATATTGTATAGCTGCATATTGTATATTAATTACGTTTCTTCACACTTCAACCAGCTCAACTGCCTTGATAATTTATGAGCTTATATTGCTTTTATTTATCTAAATAAGCATTGATATTGAAAGGTAGTAATGACTATCTGAAAAGGGAAGTTTTTTTTACAATTATTCAGTATCACTGCCTTGATTTTTTTCTTTGTTATTGTGCTTCAGGTCATGCCAAGGCAGAAGATCTAGTACAGGCCATCAAAGCTGAGGTCACAGATCACCTGAATGTACGTGACATGTTGCAGATTAGTATGGATGGCCCATCTGTGAATATCAAACTTCTTAAAATTTTCAAGGAGGAAGTGGAGAGTGACTTTGGACATCTATTAGTGGACATAGGTTCCTGTGGGCTCCATACCATGCACAATGCCTTCAAGTTTGGGGAAAGTAACACAGAATGGGAAGTTTGTGAAACATTATGTGCATTGTACAACTTGTTCAAAGACTGTCCAGCATGCAGAGAAGATTATCTTTCATGTTGAGCTGTATCTAGTAGGATGCTGCCTTTAAAGTATGTATCACATCGTTGGCTGGAGAATGTGCCTGTATGTAAATGTGCCATGAATATTTGGTCTTCCATCGTTAGATTTGTTGAAAAAGTGAATGCAAAGGAATTCCCTAAACCCACTTGTAAGTCCTACGAAACGGTGAAAAGTGCAGTTGGTGACAAATTATTCCTCGCAAAACTTGAGTTTTTCTGCTCTGTGGCATCTGTTGTACAGCCCTTCCTGGAGCATTTCCAGTCAGACAAACCATTGGTCCCGTTTCTCGCCAAAGAATTGGCAGACATTCTGAGATCCCTTCTACGAAGAGTCATGAAAAAGGACATGGTAGATGCTGCACACACTTTTGACAAAATTGCAATGTTCAACTTGGAGGAAGGACATTTGGTGTACAGCCGAGTAAACATTGGTATGGCAACTGAAGAACGATTGAAGTGTGTCCAAGGGTCAGAGAAACAGCTGATGGAATTCAGGATGGAGTGCAAAAAGTTCATTCTTGGTGTACTGAAGAAATTACTTGACAAGTCACCATTGAATTACTCGCTTGTCCGACAATTTTCATGCCTAGACCCAAGGGAAATGGTTAAGGACAAAACCGGATGTTACTCACATTTCAAGAAATTGTTGAAGTTGCTGATTTCATTCAAAAGAATTGATCCTGATAAAGCGGAGATTGTTTTGTGTCAGTATGAAAGATATTTGGACAACATTGCTGTTATTGGATCTCAAAGGTTCACTGGATTTGTGCCTTTCGGTGAAACAAATGATAGAGTGGACACATTCTTAATCAGTACCATGGATGACTCCTACAATGCTCTTAAGGAGATTCTCAGACTCCTGCTTCTTCTTTCACATGGCCAGGCAACTGTGGAGAGAGGATTCTCAATCAACAAAGAAATTGAGTCGAAAACATGCAGCAGCAAACATTAGTTGCACATAGGTTAATTTGTGACTATGTTAATAGGGTTGGGGGTGTTATGAAGGTGCCCATTACAGATGAACTGTTAGTCAGTGCAGCATCTGCAAGGCAGAAGTATGAGCAGGCTCTGGAAAATAAGAGGCAGCAAAAAGCAATTACTGAACAAATGCTGAAAAGACGAGCAGTGTTGGAGGAAGTAGAGACCTTTAAAAAACAGAAAAAACAAGTTGAAATTGATGTGGAACATCTGGAGATGACTGCAGACAAACTGTTTGAGAACGCTGAAACCACAGGAAAAATGCAGTTTGTGGCAGAGGCAAACGCATTGAGGAGGGCAGCAAAAGAAAAAAAAGAAACTCTTACCAAATTTGCAAAGAAAATTGATGAGACAGAATTGAAACTGAAAGCTGTTTAAGATGTACTAGCATTGTGCTATCATATTAAGAGGTCATGTTGAACACTGTTTCTGTATTCCACATTTCATTAAAGTTGTGATGTTGAATATTGTTTTAATACCAGTATTTGTCCAGTCATGTAAGTGTTCATGATGAAAACTGTTTTCATGTAAGTGTTGATCTATTATATAAGTTTTCATGTTGAAAACTTTTAATGTCAATATTTGGCCTATCAGAGATTACGTGGTTATGTTGAAAACTGTTAAATGTAGCATTTGTCAAATTATTTAAGTGAACACTCAAAACTTGTCTAGTCATACTTTAAACTGATTTTGTGTATGCATTTGTCTTATAAATATCTTATGAACCGTAGCATTGTTGATAAAATGTCTTATGTTGGCTACACATATTGAGTTGCTATGTATGTACAAATATATCTTCATAAGAATTGTCATAAAATGTACCCAAAGAAATTGTTATAATTTCAAAGCGACAAAGAGAAATAGTGCTTGAATTTCACTTTTTGACCTTGAAAAGTGCTTAAAAAGTGCTTGAATTTTGTTTGGAAATGTTTGTATGAACCCTGTTATCAGAACGCAGAGCGACGACATTTGTTTTGTGTATGCTCAAAGTGCGCACCGTCGCTAGGCATTCTATGCAATCCCAACGTGTCTACTGGCATTGCCACTTCATTGCTGAGGCAATGCTTGCGATTGTACTTTGCGCACCTAGGCATTCTACATTTTTCTTTTTTGTTTTAAAATTGTATCATGTTCATAGTACAGTGTAAAGTGTATTGACTGGGTATGCTCATGCCTCCTCCTATCTTAATTATGTTGATTATTCGTCCATTTACTCTACTCTTGCTTCGATGCACATACTTTGCTGAAAATGACTGTATTTGATGGTTCACTTATCAAGAGCGTAATCAGCACAAGGTAAAATAAAATTAAAATTTCTAAGTATAACTACATATTAAGAAGTTTAGTTGCAAAGCATATCATGTCAAATCTCTTGCGGCTGACTTTGCATTTTTAAATTGAAATGTAGAGCAATTGCTATTTCACAAAAGCACAGCAACAAATGTATTAACATATTGTTCTTAAATGTTTCTTTGGCACGAAGTTACAGTGCTACTTTGACCCTTTCTGTTGAAAACAATGCGATTAACTTGAGCAGAACAAATATGCCTTTAAAACGTTCTATGGTCGAACAAACAATTATGAAGTTTGAAACCAATCAGTAGACATCAGAAGATACTAACAGGTTTTAATTGCTTGACAAAGCCCCTCCTCAGTGAATTCCTTTGTGTAAAATGGTCATGATAAAATAACCACAAGCTTTGTCATACAAAATCATTCATTAAGTACTTCTTAAGTTAAAATATTATCAATAGGATATTTAAAAAGAATGGTCAAGGGTTATACCCATCCTACTTGGCGTTGTAAACTACTGATCAACATAATATATGATTTTGATAACTGTTTTGAATAACTCTTTGTGGGATTTGCTTATCAGACATTACAAACTGTTTGCCACTTGTTCAGGTGCCCATTCTAATGATACTGTGCTTTTGAAATGCTTTCAATGCACATTGTACTTCAGAGTCATTCAAGACCTAAACATTAAATCCACAATCAATGAATGTCTTGATCAAAATAGTTGTAATGGTTGCAATATTAGAACTACTTCAGTTTGAAATTCCAAAATGACTTGCAAATTACACTATTTTAGGAGAAATCTTAATTATAACGTCCACTGGAGATAAACAATCAAATAATACTAATGCAATGAAAAAATAATGTATATTATAATATATAAGATTCTTTTAAAACAATGTACATATACTGAATCATGGTATCATTTCATGACCTGAACAAAGTAGCTGCTATTTATCTGTATCATAATTAGGGGAGGGGGGCCTTTAGCAGTATTGAGATGGAAAATGTATTTGAAAGAGCAGTATTGAGTTTAAAATTTGTTATTTTGGGTAAACTGCCATACTTTAACAGTCTATTAATTACAGTAATATTTTGAAAAAACTGATTATGGTCTTACAGTTGTCAAGGAAAAACAGTACACAACTAAATTCTCACTTTGGCACAGGACTGTGGTGGTATATAGTGTTGTTGTTTTTTTAAAGAGAAAACTATATGTGTAATTTGGCACTGCAGCATAGTATCTTTTTGCTGATTCTGACCCAAAAATTCCCAACTGCAAAAAATCTGTATTTTTTCGACAATGAAAGTGAAATGTGATTTTTCAATACTTGACAGCTGATTTTTTTCACGCTGACTACATTTGGATATCCTCTAATTTGATCGTTGACATTGTGTACAAGTGGAGAACACTCTAATAGTCTTGTAATAAAATGGGTAACACAAACGAAAACGATTTTTTTGTCCACCATCATGATGATATTTAACATGAATTATGGGCAAATGTTTTGTTATTTACACAAGTGGATGTTTTAGTAAACTAAAGGTTTTAAATATACGGAGGTAAAGATATCTTTCTAAGTTATCACATATTTTCGTGACCTATTTAGTGTAGGTACTACACAAAGTTTAATAACACATCATTAAAACTAAATCATGTAGAGTGTAGATTCCACAATTTTATTTTGGTGAATACACAAACTTGAAGGAAATGAGAATGCATATGATTACAAACTCATGGTTGTATAGCATGGTTAGGTATTTATCACAATTTTGAGTTAAATTAAAATTATAAGTGCTGTTAAATTCTTATTTATTAGTTTAAGACTGTAAATTTCATCATTATACTTATGATTTAACGATAAGAATGTTTCCCAATTTTGAAAATTTTACGTGGTGAATTTCCCAATTTAACCGAGGTGCTTTTTTTCCCAAAATGGTCAGAAAAAGGCCTGGCTTTCCTACTACCCCTGGCGTTGACGTCAGCATCCGTGTCTGAATTTGGTTAAGGTTTTTATTCAAAAGTTTTGTAACTTCAAAACTACATAAGTTATTCACTCGAAACTTGGAACTAACCTTTGTCATCAACTCTAGTATCAGGGTCAACATTACCCATAACTCTGTTTTGTATTTTGACAGAATAAGCCCACTTTTTACATAGACATTGTGGTTATAAAGTTTTTGTTCTAAAAATTTACAAACTATACAAAACATCACTTAAAAGGTTTGTATTTTAACAAATGTATGCCCCTTCCACTATTCAAAATATGTACCAAGTGAAATACTTCGAATCATGGGTGTGGAAATCCTATGCCCGACGCAGGTAATGTTACTGTTGGACAAGTGATGTATTCCTGTCTACTTGTCCATGTACAAGTACAATTTCAGGCGTAAATGTGAGGTTTAAGTTGGGAGCTCATTATCGTTTTATTATACCCTTATACATTTGAATGACAAATTGTTTTGTTTGTAATTTTATGAAAAAATGTATCAGGAACGACTGAAAGAAAAACTGGACAAGTGGCTGTTTTTTGCCGACAAGTAGATTGACAAGTTAACAATTGTGATATTTCCACAACCCTGCTTCGAATAGTCGAGCGCGCTTAAACATATTTTATGCAATGTCATGAATACACATGCATATAATTAACATAATCAGTTTGAATATGGATTGGAAACAAGCATATGCTTATATTAATCCCTTTCCAAGGTGGAGTTGACTCAATTAGTTTTGAACAACCAGTTAGTAAACATGGACTAATTTGCAGACATATTGGGTTTAAGATTTGGTCTAGGTATCAGATCACAAGTTAGCTTGTGATTAGCATGATACTTATTCCAAAATATCAAAAGGTTGGAATTTCGGGAAGCTGTACCGATTTGATAGTGTAGTTAAGATTTTGGCCATGTTTGTTATACTGAACTTTAAGAAGAATAAAATAAAATAAAAAGAGAAAAAAGTGTGCCTTGGTGTCACAAGAGGTACTTGCTTTGTGATAAAAATTGTTGGAAAATAAGTCTGACCATTTATCGATTAAATCTGTGAAGATTGGAAATGTAGTAATTTGTTTGCCATGTTACAGTGTTCTTTTTAGCAAAAATATAATAATTTGGTCAAGTTTTCTTCAATTTAGCTGTAAAATTGTTTTCGTTTTTGGGGTGTTTATGAAGAAATGTCTTACATGCATTACAGTAGACAATCAATTCAGTGATTTAAGGTTCAGTTACACATTCCCGATTTTTCCTGCCATTCTTTAGCCAACAGTGCCCTAAATAAAATGTGTCAAAAGTCAGGACAATATTCCGATTCGGGGCTCGAAATTCAATTTTTGATCAAAAGATCAATTATGTCCCGACAGCGTCTCAACTTAGCGCCGACAGCATCCTGATTCTCCCAACTGCGATCCGACAGTGTCTTGACAGCATCCAGACAGAATCCTGACATTCCTGACTTTTTTTCATTATTTGTATCGCTGTCAGGATCCATAATTGGGAAGCATTCATGGTAAACTGGTCAAAGTTTTGTTGAATGACAAACGCACACAAACATGCACAACACACATGCTATACGCCAGACGTGATGTATGTATATATAATTTTTGATGCAATAGTATTCCCGTTCCATCGGATAATGTCCCCAGTATGTCCCGACACCGTCCAGACGCTCTCTTGAATTTGAATGTATCCCAATAAAGTCTGGACAAATACAATGCAGCTGAGTCTCCCGAATGTTAAGGGACAATCCTAACAGTTGAGAGTGGCCAATCACGCAGAATGTGTCCCAATGATTCCCGATTCTCAGGACAGCGTCTGAAAGCGGCCAGAAGCTCCAGACAGCATCCCTATATTCCCGTTTTTATGCCCCTGAAGGGAATCGCATCGTCCATTTGTCTTCCTGTCTCTCCGTCACGCTTCTTGTGCAGAGCATAACTCCATTAGTAATGAATGGATTCAGATTACACTTCATATAATGATAGAGGACAATGAAATGAAATGCAGAGCACAAGGACCACAACTCTTTCTTCAATATTTACAGAGTTATTTCCCTTATATGAAGCATTAATTTTCTAAAATCCATAAGCATGAAAGGGATTCAAATGAAAATTCATATTATGATAGAGGACAATGAGAGTTTACGGAGTTATTTCCCTTCGTTTAATTTTCTGTGCGGAGCATAACTCCATTAGTATTGAAGGGATTCAAATGAAACTTCATATAGCGATAAAGGAAAATTAGAGGAAGTACACAGTGCAAGGACCACAACTCTTTCTTATGGAGTTATTGCCCATCGTTTAATTTTCTTGTTCGAAGCCTTTAGTTTCTTGTGCAGAGCATACTACAATTAGTATTGAATTGATTTAAGTTAAATGTCATAGAATAGTAGTGGACAATGAGTGCAAATGCAGAGTACAAGGACGATAATTATTTCTTCAATATTGCGGAGTTATTGCACTTTGTGTAATTTTTTTGTGCGGAGCATTACTCCTTTAGTATTGAAGGGATTCAGATGAAACTACATATAATGATAGATGACAATGAGGGGAAGTGCAAGGACCATAACTCTTTCCAATATTTATAAAGTTATTGCCCTTAATGAATTTTTTTGGTGTAGAGCATAGCCCGATTAGTATTAAAGGGATTTTATATAAAATCACATATATTGATAGAGGACGTTGAGAGGAAGTGCAGAATTTAAGGACCATAATTCATTCTTCCATATTTACAGAGTTGTTGCCCATTGTTTTTAGCTCACCTGAGCATAAAGTGAGCTTTTGTGATCGCACGTTGTCTGTCGTGTGTGTGTGTGTGTGTCGTCAACTTTTCATTTAAACAACATCTCCTCCTAAACCGATTTTCACCAAACTTCACGGGAATGATCCTTAGGTGGATCTCTTTCAAAGATGTTCAAATCTCTCCAGTCCGCTGCATATGTAGGTCACCAAAGCTAAAAATAGATTTAAAAAGTGAAAACTTAAAAATCTCCCATAAAACTGCAAGGCTTAGAGCTTTCATATTTGACCTGTGACATCCTCTAGTGGTCCTCTACAAAGATTGTTCAAATGATGCCCCTGGGGTCAAAACTGGCCCCATCCATAGGGTCACATGGTTTATAAAGACTTAAATAGCAAAATGACTTTACAAATCTTCTCTGAAACCGCAAGGTTTCATATTTGGTATGTAACATTATGTAGTGGTTTTCTACAAAGATTGTTCAAATGATGCTCCTGGGGTCAAAATTGGCCACATCCCGGTGGTTACATGTTATATATTGACATAGCAAAATGACTTTTGCCCGGTGGGCCTTCGTTGTCTTTAAAAAAGCATGCATATGCGAGCGGAAATAGTTGCACTCTAGAATCTGACACAGAATGTTATGGTGTCCTTTTCGTAAAAGCTAGCGTCAAAATACGCCAAATTACGCGTTACTGAGAACTGTCCGTTTAAAGTCATTTTATAAGCGTCTTTTGAAAGTAAGATTTGCACAAGCTATTGGATTTTTTTATAGGATTCGCACCCCGCATTTTACACACAAATAAAATAAAATAGTTTTCTTTGGTCTATACAATTTTTTGGGTCGCTGCGATTTTGCTGGGTCGGTCGCGGGAAGGAAACAAACAATATTTTATTTTAGGCCTCACTTTAAAAATCTTCTCTGAAACCGCAATGCCCAGAGGTTTCATATTTGGTATGTGACAGTGACCTAATAAAGCGGTGACCGTATAAACTTGTTGATATCCGGCCGTTGATCACGTGAGTGTGATATACCATCAATATAGGTATTCGTACGCGCCGGATAACAACATTGTCAAGGTTTCATATTTAGTTGGGAACATTGTATAGTGGTCCTTTACAAAGGTTGCAAAAATGATGCCCTTGGGTTTAAAATTGGCCAAACCCCGGCGTCACATGGTTTATATAAACTTAAATAGCAAATTGACTTTAAAAATCTCATTTGAAACTGCAAGGCCCAGAGTTTTCATATTTGGTATGAAACATTGTATAGTGGTCCTCTACAAAGATTGTTCAAATAATGCCCCTGGGGTCAAAACTTGAAGTGTAGAGGTCTCATAAGTCAAGAAGTTTAAATATATTCCAGAAACGTATTTCTAATAATAACCATTCCATAAGTCAAGTTAGAATGGTCATAAAACAACATCTGTAAATTGGCCAGAGTATGCTCTTATAAGAAGGTATATACAGTACAGTATGGAACGCCATAACTGCCTTAACATGAGAAAAACTTTTATACGCTGCTTATTTTTCATTATATGGTGTTCATTTTCCATTAGACGATGTTAATTTGACATTATACGCCGCTATTTATTAAAACATGATGCTCATTTTCCATAATATGATGTTACTTTGACATTATACGCTGCTTATTTATAATAACATGATGATAATTTTCTATTATATGATGCTCATTATCCATTATATGATGCTTATTGTCCATTATATGATGCTCATTGTCCGTTATATGATGCTCATTTTCCATTATATGATTGTAGTTTGACATTATGGACTGCTTATTTATCATAACATAATGTTCAATGTCCATAATATGATGCTAGTTTGACATTAGTTGCTGCTTATTTATCATCACAATATGTCTTTTTCAATTATATGATTTTAGTTTTACATTGTATGATGCTAGTTTAACATTATACGCTGCTTGTTTAATACTACGTGATGCTCATTTTCTATTATATGATGCTAGTTTGACATTATGCGCTGCTTATAACCATAAAGTGATGTTCATTTTCCATAATAAGATGCTAGGTTGACATTAAATGATGCTTATTTATCATAACATGATGCTCATTTTCCACTATATGATGCTAGTTTTACATTATATGTTGCTTGTTTATCATGATGCTAATTGTCCACTATATGTTGGTAGTTTGACAGTATATGATGCTTAATCGTCAATACACGATGGTAATTTGTGTTGATAAAATGCTATTTTTTACCATGGTGTCAAACACCATATTATGATGTGCATTTTTCATTATACGATGGGCGAACCGGCTATTTTTAGAATACACGCAGTCAACTCCCTTAGTTGCTATCTTGCCATTTGAAAAATCGTTATGGCGGGCCGCCAAACAATCGAAAGTGTTTTGCAAGAAATAGGGCTACATGGCCTGTTAAACAACTTCGTTAGCCAACGAATAGAGTTTTTAAATTTGCTGACTCTGATAATATTCTGATGTTTGAACGTCTCAATAGCACTATTTAAACCCAATTTTTCGAGAATTCCATTCATTTTTTTCTTTGCAAAGGCATGTGCAAAACGATGCAGGAGCAAGACAATATCATCATGCATAATATATCGCATGTTAATGAAAATTGCATATTATTAAATGACAAAACCGTTTATAAAGGAAAACTGACATCATATGATACAAAATGAGCACCATGGACAAGCAGAACCTCGCATAGAGGCAAAATGACATCATATAATGGAAAATGAGCATCGTGTAATTAAAAATGACTGCGTATAATGTCAAACTAGCATCATATAATGGAAAATTAGCATCATATAACGATAAAAATACAACACCTCATAAAGATGCAAAATGACATCATATAATGGAAAATTAGCATCATGTAATTAAAAATAAGCATCTTATAATGTTAAACTAGCATCATATAATGAAAAATGAGCATCATATAACGATAAAAATACAACACCTCAAAAAGATGCAAAATGACATCATATAATGGAAAATTAGCATGATGTTATTAAAAATAAGCAGCGTATAATGTTAAACTAGCATCATATAATGAGAAATGAGCATCATATAACGATTATCATACAGCACCTCGTATAGATGCAAACTGACATCATATAGTGAAAAATGAGCATCATATAATGATCTACAAATAGGCAGCACCTCGTATAAAGTCAAACAAGCATCATATAATAGAAAATGAGCAGCCTATAACGATGAACTAGCATCAGAACATAGCAATTAGACATAATATTGACAACAACAAGCATAATAGAATGACGCATGAGCAAAATATAATGGAAAAAGGGCACCATATAACGAAAATTGAACACCATATAATATATTTGTACATCTTTTTGCGATATATCCACAGCTCATAAAAATAATTGTCATGTTAAGGCATGATGGCGTTCCATAGTACAGCCTGCAGAAAATGCCTTGAGGCTGAAATCACTGCCAAACCCTCTTTGACAGGTCTTGATGTAGACAAAAACCGGTTCCATCCAGTTTAATTAGCAATATGCTATACATGAAAAGCAGGGTTCTGTTTGCAGGTTTATTGATTTTTTATTGGTGGCTGACAGTCTAGCTGGGGGCTATAGTGGGGAAATTAAGTCAATTAAAATTGAGTAGATAGTTTCATTCACAGTTTGCATCTTATTTAATAATGAAACAGGTATGCTTTGTCTTAATTGTTGGTTATTATTGAAAGGCCAAACTTTAATAATTATGAATGGATTATATTGTGTTGATTAGCAAATGTGCAGGTAAGAAATAAAATGCATTTGACAAATATTTAAATAGAATATGTTATGTTTTATTGTGAATTGCCTCGTACGTCGAATGTACTTTATAACCAAGGTTTAAGAGGCTTAAAATCTCGACTTATGACTGAGTATTTACGGTAGTGGTCCTCTACAAAGATTATTAAAATGATGCCCCTGGGGTCAAAACTGTGCACACCCCAGGGTCACATGGTTTATATATACTTAAATAGCAAAATGACTTTAAATATCTTCTCCTCTGAAACTGCAAGGCCCAGAGGTTTCATATTTGGTATGTAACATTGTATGGTGGTCCTCTACAAAGATTGTTCAAATGATGCTCCTGGGGTCAAAACTGGGCACACCCCGGGGGTCACATGGTTTATATAGACTTAAAAGTTAAATAGTAAAATGAATTTAAAAAAATTCTCCTCTGAAACTGCAAGGCCCAGAGGTTTTGTATTTGGTATGTAACATTGTAGAGTTGTTCTCGACAAAGATTGTTCAACTGATGTCCCAGGGGTCAAAACTGGCCCTGCATTGGGGGTCACATTGTTTATATAGACTTAAATAGCAAAATGACTTTAAAAACTCCTGAAACCGGAGTGTTTTCGTATTCGATATGTAAAGTTGTATAATAGTCCTCTACAAAGCTTGTTCAAAGTATGCCCCTGGGGTAAAAAGTGTCCATGACCCGTGGATCACATGGTTTATATAGACTTATATGGCAAGTGAGCCTTAAAAATCTTCCTTGTTGAAACTGTAAGGCCCAGAGGTTTTATATTTTGCGTGAAACATTGTGGAGTGGTCCTCTACAAAGGTTGTTCCAATGATGCCCCTGGGGTCACATGGTTTATATACATTTAAATAGCAAAATGACTTCAAAAATCTTTTGCTCTGAAACTGCAAGGCCCAGTGCTTTCATATTTGGTATGTAACATTGAATAGTGGTCCACTACAATTTTTTTTCAAATTATGCCCCTGGGGTAAAAAGTGGCCACGCCCTGTGGGTCACATGATTTATATAGACTAAAAAAACTTCTGAACCTGCAAGGCCCAGATTTTTATACTCCGGTAAGGGGTTCAGTGCCATTTTGCTCTCTTGTTATTAGCCATTATGATGCCTTAAACTTAGGTGAGCGACCTAGGGCCATCATGGCCCTCTTGTTTCGGGAATGGCTGACCGAGGCTGGAATTTACTGTCAAATCATAGCCCATATTCCCCAATATGTTCTTAGACTATAGACTTTGAATAAACAATATTTTTGAAATTGTAATGTTCTAAGAGCATTTCATTCTTACTTGCAGGGTTTCCCGCAGGATATAATGATGGCATGGCCGCATCTCTGACACTCTTACCCCGCAAAAAAAAATCTTGAACACCCACCCCTGCCGAGATCGGTGATTGTTCCGATCTGCATCCTTAGCCCCCCCCCCCTCACTGAAACAACCGTCCTCTCCGTTTGACCCCCACCTCAAAATCAGCTGCATCTTTAGACTCTACCTCCCCGAAATCAATTGACCCCACCTGCCATAAATGGGCTGCAAAGCTTGACCCCTCATGCCAGAAAACGGCCGTAATGATCGACCCCACCGGCCCAAAATCGGCCCCAATGCTATAAATCCCAACGGCGACCAAATCGGCCGCAATGTTTGACACCATCTGCCAGAAATCGGCAGCAATTCTCGGCCCCACCTCTGGAAATCCGCTTGACCCTACATACCCGAAACCAGCTGCAACGCCCCAAATCTTGGCGGCAACCAAAGCAGCCGCAACGCTCAACCCCATTTTCCCTTTGCTTCAAAAACTTTTTTATTCTATAAGGTTTTTTAGATTAGAAAACAAAGCATCAATCGTTATCATTTATACTACATGCAGGCATTAAAAGCTGAAAGAGTCACCATTGTTATTATATCCCCACAAACAAAGTTTAGGGGAATTATATAGAAGTGAGCTCGTCGGTCTGTTGGTCCGTCGGTCTGTCAGTCTGTTGGTTTTTGGTTTCAGGATGATAACTCAAAAAAGGCTTGACATATTCAAATAATTTTTGGTACACATGTGTAACATCATAAAATGCACGTCAAGTTCAGAATAAGTTACAAACCACTACATGTTGAAAGTGTTATGGCCCCTTTTTGACGAAAATCCTCAAAAACACGATTTCCGAATATTAACTCAATGAAGGCTTGACATTCTCGAATAATTTTTTGTACACATGTGTAACATCATGAAATACAGGTCAGGTTCAACTTTGGTTACAAACTACTAAATTTATACACAGCAGGGCGTTCAGTAGACTTAAAATTTCAAGGGTCATTGACCCTTTGACAAAAAATTGTCAAGGGTCAAAATTCTATTTTGAAGAGTCAAATTCAAATATTCAAGTCACCGAAACAAAAACAGACAAACTCAAGGTTCACATTATACTAATAAATATAGTATACCAAAAAATATTACTAATTTAAAATAAAAAACAACCTGGTGCTGACCTAATATTTAAAATTAGCCTTTGTAAGTTTGTGTTAGGTGTTGTTGTTTTGTTTTTTCATTCGATGTACAATTGTTTAGAAAGACCCTAAATGGTAGATTTTGCAATAATTGATCAATATTAAAGAAATGCAAAAATGCTGATTTTGGTTTGTTTTATCAACAAATATCCGAAAATGTTGTCCGAAATTATTGACAGTTGTAAATGTTCGGCCGATTTTATCGTGTTTCTGGTGTTTTTAATTAATATTGTTTTTAGATTATTATATTTTATGTAAAATATTGTTATTATTTAACATTTTAAACATCATTTCATCTACATTTGAACATGTCAACATCAGAATTATCCAGGTTGATAGTATACAAATGCCGTAACAAAAGGTGTAACAACCAGAAGTTCACAACGAGGCTAAAGGTGCATAATGGAAAATGTCTGTGTTTTCATTTGTGGAAGGGTCAAATACATACTCTGATAACTTCCTGGCAAGATCTTATCAGTAAATGCAAAACGGATTAAGATAAGGTAGGCCTAATATGTTAATAACAGACAATGCCTTGACTGGCTTCAGTTGTAAAGGAAGTGATGACCAATCCAGACATTTACCAAGGGTCAATATGACTCTTTGGGGGATTTTAGCATGCATCAATTTCATGATTTCCATGAAAATTATGGGTCAAAACCCGGGAGCTCGGGTTAAACGAATACCCTGCACAGTTATGGCTCCTTTTCCTACAAAAATTCCCTACAAGCACAGTTTCTGCACAATAACTCATAAAAGGCTTTACATGTTTGATTTATTTTATGTAAACAGGTGTAACATCATATAATACCATTTAAGTTCGACTTTGGTTACAACCCACTGAATTTTGATAGTGTTATAGCCCATTTTCGACTTAATTTTCCGTAAAACATGGTTTTTGTATGATATAGAAAGGCTTGGCATATTCAAATAATTTTTATTATGCCCCCCTTCGAAGAAGTGGGGGTATCTTGCTTTGCAACTGTCGGTCGGTCGGTCGGTAGGTCTGTCTGTAGACCTTTTCGTTTCCGCACAATATCTTGAGAACGCTTTGACCTACGATCATGAAAGTTGGTACGCTGGTTACTTGGGAGTAAAGGAAGAACCCTACAAATTTTGAGGTCAACAGGTCAAAGGTCAAGGTCACTGTTGCTAAAAAAAAGACAAACGGTTTCCCCTCAATAACTTGAGAACGCATTGAGATATTTTAATGAAACTTTATACATAGATACCTTACATCGAGACCTCGCTTGGGATTGCATATGGGGTGGGTGGGGTCAAGGTCACCGTTACTAAAAATAGAAAAATGGTTAATGCAACTTCATACATAGATACCTTATATTGAGACTTCGCTGGGGATTGCATATGGGGTGGGTGGGACAAGGTCAAGGTCACCATTACTAAAAATAGAAAAACAGTTTCCTCTCAATAACTTGAGACAGCATCGAGATATTTTAATGAAACTTCATACGTATATCGAGACCTTGATTGGGCTTGCATATTAAACAATTTTCTTAACAATTGCACATATTTACAACTTGGCTGCAAGTCGGGGGGGGCATACATGTTTTACAAACATCTCTTGTTTATCTAGTGTTTACGACATGCCTTTTGTCATGTCCAAACATGTGTGGTGGGGGCATCCGTGTCTGAGTACATCTTGCGTGTTTATACATTTGTACAAAATACACTGTTTGGTCTGTTTAATTTGTTGTTTAGTTATACCCATACAAATGAATTTTTTTTTTGGGGGGGGTGGGGTATGTAGGAACGAGCTTGTTGGTCTGTTGGTTTTATGGTTTCCGGATAATATTTCAAGAAAGGCTGGACATATTCAAATAATTTTTTGTACACATGTGTAACATCATAGAACACAGGTCAGGTTGACTTTAGTTACAAACCACTAAAATTTGACAGAGTTATGGCCCCTTTTCAACGTAACTTCCCCCCAAAAAACATGGTTTTCGGATGATAACTCAATCATGACTTGACATATTCAAATAATTCTGGGTACACATGTATAGCATCATAAAATACAAATCAAGTTTGACTTTGGTTAAAAACCACTAAATTTTGACAGAGTTATGGCCCCTTCTTGACTTAAATTCCCTAAAAACATGGTTTCTGGATGATAACTCAAGAATGGCTTGACATATTGAAATAATTCTTGGTACACATGTGTAGCATCATAATATACAGGTCAAGTTCTACTTTGGTTACAAACCACCAAATTAATATCCATGTAAAAAACGTGTTTTGTTACAAAAGTGTGTGAAAATTGTGTCGCCATGTACAAGAGAAACGTTCATAGGCTGGTCATGTGCTTAATTGCACAGTGTTTTTGCGAACAAAATGACGTTTGATGACGTCTTATTGTGTTTGAAATGTGGCTCTATATTACATTATTTTTAATTTTTCTTTTAATTGTCAATTTGTGAAACGGATAAGAGAATACAGGGAATAAATTAAAAGGTAAATCAATTATAAAATATTTTAAAATGCCTTGTCAAATACTTTTTAGTTGATAGTAAAGTATAAACTCCACCCTTAAAATCGTCGTAGTTGATTGGCTAATGAGATCGTTCAGTCTCTTGTCAATCACACTGTTGGAAGTGTGACCTTATCGATCAATACAGCGTGCGTTTATGGCCCATCGATAAAAGATCTGTGTAATTAGATAGGGGTATTAAGGGTTGTTGCTTTGAAAATTAAAGCATGTCAGCGATATTTAAGCATGTCGGCAAACGACTTTCTGCTTTGAAGGCATGTCGGGCCCGACGAGCTATACAGGCCTTCGGGAAACCCTGTACTTGGTATTCAACCATTCTTAGTACACAATTCTTTGTTTAGAATAATTAATAAATAGATAGATTCTTACAAATCACACACATATATTTATATAGCGTCACCTTTGACCTGCATACTATATTTTGCAAACCAGGCTGTCTGAGAGTGTTACATTTTCTGTCTGACTACAAATACTGAAATTTCAGGAGTATAAAATGTTTGATTTTATATTCATCTCCATTGTCAAAATATGCATAGTTTTATGTTTGACTGTAATGGCAAATAATTGTGTAAGGTATTGTGCGTGTATGTTATATTTTATTTAAAGGGTTTACATTTTTAACACGTGTTTTCTGTATCTGACCAATAAAATCATGTTAAAATGAATTTTGACAAAAGTTTAAAAAGAGCATTAAGTACGATCCGTATGAGCTCATTGTTCACCATGTTTTCTTTGATGTCATTGCCAGGCTGGGGAGACACAGGAAGAGGCTATGGACACGATCCTCACGGTAGCAGACTGACTGTTCGGCAGCATTGGTGATGCCCACAAGATGGTTAATAAAACCTGGCAACTCATATAGGTAGTTTGCAATATAGAACTCAATGTTTGACAGCATTTGCTGTCAACACGTGAAGTTTTTATGTCCCCGGCATCTTGATGCAGGAAGCATATATTGATTGTCCTGTCCGTCCTTGTAAAGGTTAAGTAGATTTGACCATGTTGTCTATGACGAACCTCGCTAACTACAACACTTGGATACTTGCACACAGTTGTTGCTCATGACCATTCCATATCCACCCATATCACCCAACCTGATTTTGACCTTGACCTAATTTGGACGTAGAATAATTCAAATGGGCTATTTCTTGGTTAACTAGATTTTACCGTTCCGTCTTGCACCAGCACGGCTTACTACAGCGCTTGGATACTGACACAGTTGTTGCTTATGACCATTTCCGATCCACCCATATCACCAACGATACATTGACCTTAACCTTATTTTGCCTTAGTATAATTCAAATGGGCTGTTCAGCACTAACCGGGGCATGTGTGTTTATTGAACACAGTGTCTCGTTTCAACTTTGCAATACAGAGTGTCATCAATGTCGACTTTAAGTTGATACTTTTGCCATAGAAACCAGTCATTGAATAATTACTGACTGCATATGATTTAAAATGTGCACAATTATACTGCAGATGAGGTTCATAACATTGGATTAAGCAATGGTACATGATTTTGAAGCAGTGTGGTATATGGCTGATTATTAATTAATTAATTAATTGAAAGACGTGTATGTCATATTATATGTGTTCTTGCCAAAAACTCCTTTGTCTTATAGGACTTCTAACTTTTTGACTACAGGTAACCCGTTAACTACTCATATAATCACAATAAAACTTTGAATGAATTCTTTACTTATTATACCACAACAAACGAAGTTTAGGGGAGATATATAGGAGTGAGCTTGTCGGTCTGTCGCGTCTGTCTGTCAATCTGTTGGTTTTTGGTTTCCGGATGATAACTCAAAAAAGGCTTGACATATTCAAATAATTTTTGATACACATGTGTAACATCATAGAAGAAGGGTTAAGTTCGATGTTGGTTACAAACCACTACATTTTGACGTATTTATGGCCCCTTTTTTACTTAAAATTCCCTAAAAACATGGTGTCCGGATGATAACTCAAGAAAGGCTTGACATATTCAAATAATTTTTGGTACACATGTGTAAGATCATAGAATACAGCTCATATATAATGTTGGTTCCAAACCATTAAATTTTGACAGAGTTATGGCTCTTTTCGACTTAAAATTCCCTAAAAACATGATTTCCGAATGATAACTCAATAATGTCTTGACATATTCAAATATTTTTGGTATACATGTGAAGCATCATAAGATGTGGGACAGGTTCGAGTTAGGTTACAATTCACTAAATTTAGACAGAGTTATGGCCCTTTAATGGCTTAAATTCCCTAAAATCATGGTTTCCTGACGATAACTCAACAATGGCTTGACATATTTAAATAATTATTGGTACACATGTAGCATCATAAAATACAGGTCATGTTCAACTTTGGTTAAAAACCACAAAATTTTGACACATTTTTTTATACTTAAATTCACGAGAAACATGGACAATAACTCGTGATTGGCTTCACAATTATTAGGTGGTGTCCTGACGATAACTCAACAATGGCTTGCCATATTTAAATAATTATTGGTACACATGTGTAAAATCATAAAATACAGATCAAGTTCAATTATGGTTACCAACCACTAAATGTTGACAGAGTTATGGCTCTTATTGAAATTACATTTTTCCAAATACACTGTTGACCATCCACAAATTAAAGCATTCTGTCAGTCCATTTCTTTCGAATGGATGCCATAGTTATGTGACAAGGCCATATTGTGGGGGTATATCCGTCACTCATGTGACAATTCTAGTTTTAGCTCACCTGAGATTGTGCTAGTGTGAGCTATTGTGGTCAGTCATGGTTTGTTGTCAGTTGTTTGTTGTCTGTCGTTTTATATTAACCTTTCGCCTGAAACAACTTCTCTGTAACCGCTGAATGGAAGTTGAAAAAACTGATCGTATATGCTCAGTCTTCACAGAATTGCATAGGAATCCACATTTGATACTATGTGTTGTCACTTGGGTCAGACAGTGTGTTTTAAGACAATTATTCATTGTAATGCTATTAGTAACTTGTTTCAATGAAAGCCAGTACGAAGCCAAATTGCGCATACAATTGTCAAGTTCTAATCTAATACACTGCAGATCCGTTATATCGCGGTTTCGCGGGATCCATGGATCGCGATTGCGATATAGCCGGATCGCGATATAACTTGTCAGGTCATCCATGTACATATAGATATACATGTATATGCTGGCCTATTTTCACGATCTCAAAACATAAACGTTATTAACTGGCCTTTTTCATTGTTGTCAACATCCACAATGTGTTATAGCCATATGTGAAACATTCCATGTTATATAAAAGTATAATATTATTCCTTGAAATTAATTTCTTATTGGGTATAATAAATTCTAAATCCCAAACACCTATCCTAATTTTACTGTTCACATGACGTAAACACGATTTTTTATTTACAATTAAACTGCACATGTATTTCGTGTAAATCCTTTGTTCTGCTAGAAAAGCTCACGCAAAATTATGTTGACATGTACAACGTTAAGTCGTCCGCATGGAAAGCGTTGGTGTTATGATTGTCGTATACAAACTTTGTAGCGCTGAGAACATTGAGATCTTTACTTTGTATAAAGTTTTGTAGCGCAAAACAACAAAATTGGTTATTTATGTCGCTAAATGATGTGCAGTTAGCATTTCCTATTAAACAAAAAACAACAGTTTCACTGTATTGATAACATTATTGTCGTTCAGATAAGTCAGTATTGATCTATGACTTATTTTTACACTATACACCTTCCACGTGGACGGCGTGTAATTCGGCTGCTATTTAAAGCGACAGCAGTGAAAGGCTTTTGTCATGGGTGGCTGGCGCGTTGTAAGCTGATGACGTTAAACTGTTACTCTTTGATGTTGAGCGGGTCGGGTTATTGTTTGTCGCACTAAAAGAGTGTAAATAAAAGAGTAGCAATGTAGGCGCGAAAATCCGGACCAAACTGGATTTATTTATGAATGTCGTGTAATAGTAAAATACGGAAGTACATGAAAACAAATCTGTATCTACGGCCAACTCACGATATATTGGACATCGCGAAATAACGGATCGCAATAAAACGGATCTGCAGTGTAAATCTGAGTGATTTGTGTGATGAAAATTACTTGTCTGTTCTTGTTCTCTACAACTTCTTTTAATGAATTGAAATACCATGCCTTGTTTCGCAAATAATAGGCATGTTCCAACGATTATTTAGTGGCTTGTGGCCTCCTTATTTAGTCACTTGTGGCCCCCTGCTTTCTAACAAGACATGTTTTAACAAAAATTGTGACAAGCCCATTAATTATTTTGTGTGTTTCGTCCATTGTGTGTCATTGGGTCAGTTAACACTTTCAACACTGGGCAGAATTGCTGTCCAATGATTATTTAGTGACTTTTGGCTTACTTATTAAATAACTAAATTGCTTTTCCACCAGACGTGTTTTAAAAAATTTGTTCAAAGCCCAAGATGAATTTCGTCCGATGTGTGTGCCTGTGTCAATGCGTCAGTTAACACTTAAAGCCCTGGGCAGAATTCAACCAAATTACACAGAAATCATCCTTGGGTATTAGAGAAAATCCATACAAGTAAATAGTGTAATTGTCTACATTGCTGGTACAATCTGATACATGATCTAACATCTGCAAAATCATTCTGCACAGTGTCAAGTTATGAATTTTATATAAAGTACCAATTCGCTCCTTGTAGTTGTCTGCCACTAAAAAACAAAAAGACTGCTGGTAGACAGACTTCAGTTTCACATTGTACATTGTGAGCATCGTTGTTTTACTGTTGCCAGTTATACATTCAATTTCTCTAGTAAACGCCATGCATTTGGAAATCGCAATTAACCCAGGCTCCTTGCTCGTTTTTATAGCAATATTTTACCATTCATCTTGTACTAATTTTAATAAACAAAATCAAATGCTTTTGTTTTGCTATTTCTTCAACTTATTTTTTTTCTGGGTCTAAACAACAATGATGAAATGTTTAGATGGAATGTCCGTTATGGCCAGGATGACTGATGAGGTTGAACTGAATTTTTAATTTGTATCGTATTTGTATTGGTCAGTAGGCATAAACGTTAAGAGTCCAGAGTGCAAAATGCGATCATGGTTTGATCCTTTACCATTTTCCTTCAATTTAAAGGAGCATCAGTAAAACTCTGGCAACCAAAAGCTTGAAAAACTAGCTAACTTTAAAAATAATTTTAAAAAAATGTTCCTTGCGTGACCTGCTACCAAATTCCTTAAAATAATAACACTCAGTTTAAGCTTCGCTCTCTTCCATTTTGTTCAAAATATAAGAAGTCACAAACTAGACAAAATAAAATTTGATGCTAGCAGATATGTGTAAGATAAAAAAATAAAAGAAAAACAATTGTCAATTAAATTTCTAAGATAATTTCTTGAGGGGAGAATAGATACATTAGAGTTTTGGCTACGAAATTGGATATTTACATAACCCTAGTTTGAGGTTAGACATTAATTGTTTGACCCAGGGCTCTTGCCCGCAATCTACTTTTGTGACAATTCAGGGTAGCAACCCAGGGCTACTTTGGTCCTCTTGTATTATGTTTGAGCGTATTTTAACTTTGTATAGTTTAATGGGCATGAAAGCGTATAAATTCTGTTTGTTACTGGTTCAATTTATTCTTATCTTGATTGGTGTATATAAAGAAATTCAGGTGTAAATTATATCCTATCGCTTGCTAATGACACCACAATTTTGAAGCAGAATGTTAAAACAATTGTCAACATACAAAACCACATTCATAAATCCCTTAACACATTGTTCTGTAGTAGATCTTTGGCACAGAGTTATCAGTGAGTCTTTGACCCTTTCAGTGGAAAACGAAGCAAAAACTTTGGCAGAATTAAAATATGCTTTAAAAACTGTCTATGATCCAACGATTTATTATTGAGTTTGAAAACAAATTAGTAGACACTACAAGATTTCAAATAGCTTGACGAATGTGATAGCCTTCCCCAGCGAATTCCTTTGTGTAAAATTGTCATTCTAAACTAGATAATAGATTTGTAATACGGGTATGTTCGTGACATGTAAGTTACTTACAGGTTATGAATAAATGTGTTAGATTCATCATTTACTGCTTTATAATCAGGTCAAGTTAATGTGTTTTCTTTTCTGATTTTGAGATCAGAATCGGCTTTTGCAACTTTGTGATCATAAATTGATTTATTGTAGCAAACTTATACATAAACTGCACTCCTTAAGTTTAAATATTTTCTCAAGGATATTCAAGACTATCCCTTCTAAATGGCTATGTAAATTCCTTGCTCTTTGATACTCTATGTAAAATTTATCCAACCTAGACCACAGTTAGTAAATTGTTTGCTTTACTGTATAGAAAACAAATGACAAAAACCAATAATAATACCACCAGAAGTATTGTCCCATTATGAGCAAAGTTCTCACTTCATGGTCATTTTGTGTAGCAATTTGCCAGCAGCATTCCTATATGAGAAACAGCTATGGAAAACACGGTATTAGCCGTTAATTATAAAAATTTCCTCAGTAATTTGCCATAGTTATAACAACAACAACATCGATCACATATACAGTAATTATGCCCCCCATCAAAGATGGCGGGTTGTATTGGTTTAATGTCGGTCGGTTGGTAGACCACTTTCATTTCCACTTTCTTAAGTCTAATAGTTTTCATCCGATCTTAACTAAACTTGAACATGTTTATTGGCATGATATCTTGGCCAAGTTTGATAATCAGCCAAATCGCTCCAGGAATTTTTAAGCTACGGCCCTTGAGTTATCTAAAATTAGCCTTTTTAGCAGTTTCCACTCGCTAAGTCAAACAGTTTTCATCATATCTTCACTAAACTTGATGAAAATGTTTGTGGGCATAATTTCTTGGCCAAGTTCGATAATCAGCCAAATCGCCCCAGAATTAGTGGAGTTATGACCCTTGAATTATCTTAAATTGGCCGTTTTAGCATAACACTCTAAGTACAACAGTTTTCATCTAATCTTCACCAAACTTAATGAAAATATTGGAGGTTATAGTATCATTGCCAAGTTTGATGATCAACCAAAACACACCAAGATCTGCAGAGTTACGTTTCGTTGATTGATCTAAAATTGTCCTTCTAAGCAGTTTTCACTCCCTATGTCCAACAGTTCTCATCCGATCACCACCAAACGTGATATTTAAAAGATTGCTTATAACCTAGAGGGGGCATAACTGTTTTACAAACAGCTCTCGTTATTAACTGTGGTGTGTTGATTTTATCCACCACCTTTTCTTGTCTCTAATAGCCATTATTTAACATATATGATCGTGTTCTTCAGTTTCATTGTAATCACTTATAAAAGAAATTCACAACTATATGTGCGGTTTTAGAAATATTACACTTCCAAAATTAGAACATTGTACATATTTAAGATGTTTTCTGTAATATGGCCCCTGATTAACAAAATAAACAATTTATATTGTTTGAGGTTTGTTCACTAGCCAATTTACCTTGTTCTTTTTGAAATACAATGAGTTGAATTCCTTTCAGGGTCAATTATGCTTCACCACCCATTCAAGACCTGAACATTCATGCCAAAATTAAATCATGTTATTTGTGTACCTTTGATTTAAAGGGGCGTATCGAAAGTATTGCATTGTGTATAGACATAGAGCTGAACTTAGTAATCTCAAACTTGCATAAAAAATAAAGTTCAGGTTATCTAAAACATAATTGTAAACTTGTTTCCTTCTTAATTTATATGAAATGAATATTGTTATCTGAAGTTTTAACTTGAAGAGGTTTTCTGTCCTTACAAGTATTTTCACACTTATTTCTGTTTATCTCAAAGGGTTGATACCAGTGACAATATCAAGCTAGGACCAAGTTTCTCTCAGATCGCAAACATCTCCACGCGTTTGTGAACTTGAATAATTTTCCCAGTATATGCATACAGGATCACAATGTTGTATTTCAATTTCGTGAACATTTAGACTAAATACTTATAAAAGGTCTCTTTTTGGAGATGTCAAACTGCTGATATCTCAAAGTCGTTTGTGAGCTCTCGGCGACTTTGATATATCGAAGTTCAGCTTATTTTAATTCAAGACAATTTCCTATTATTAACATAATATTTATGAAAAAGGTATACATGTGTATGAGACAATAATTAAGTTTGGAAGACATGGTTCTATAAGGATTAAAACACACACCAAGAAATTTGTGATCTTTAATGAAAACTTGCTATCTGCAAAGTTTATCAATAGTGAGCAGGCGCATTATGGTACTTCATGTACATTCCATTAATATCTCTTTTACTACTACTACAAATTGTTGCACGCCCGCAAAAGTATCACCTGTGACCAATGTTAATGTAATAAAATAGTATATGTTTTTCAAATGTTTACAGAAACAAAACAACATGGTTCAATAATTATTCTCTGCAAATGAAGTTTGTTATGCCTCCACTTTAGAGGGGGGGGCAATTAGATTTGCCCTTGTCTGTCCATCCGTCCTTCCGTTGGATTTTCGTGTCGCGCATAATTTAAAAAGTTTAACTGCTAGAGTGATGAAACTTGATAAGCATATTCATCATCATAGGGGCTTGTGCACCTGGGTATTTTGGTGCAGTTTTTTCAGACATCAGCGGAGTTTGGGCCCTTCTTAAGTAAAAAAAGATATTTTTTGGTCTTATATTAATCTGCATGTGAACTTGTGCACCTAGGTATTTTGGTGCATTTTTTTCAAACACCATCGGAGTTATGGCCCAGCAAAAAATGACATTTTTGGACTTGTGTCGCGTGTAACTCAAAAAGTATTATTGCTAGAGTGAAGAAACTTTATAAACTTATTAATCAGCGTGTGAACTTGCGCACCTGACTTTTTTGGGGGCTGTTTTTTGAGACATCACTGGAGTAATGGCCCTTTTTTAGCAAAAAATGACAATTTTGGATTTCTGTTGCACATAACTCAAAGAGTATTACTGCTACTGTGATGAAACTTTATATACATATGAATCAAAATGTGAACTTGTGCACCTGGGTATTTAGGTGCAGTTTTTTGGACATTGGCAGAGTTATTGACCTTTTTTTAGCAAAAAATGAAATTTTTGGACTTGTGTCACGTGTAACTCAAAAAGTATTATTATTAGACTGATGGAACTTTATTAACATATTATTCAGTATGTGAACATGTGCACCTGGGTATTTTGGTGCCATTTTTTTCCGCCATCCGTGGAGTTATGACCTTTTTTTAGCAAAAAATGACATTTTTGGATTTGTATCGCTCGAACTCAAATGTATAATGTTATGCACACACTAAGGTTAAACCCTGTAGTTTATCTCATCTTCAAGCTGTGATTGTTGAAATAACACCCTGTGGGATAAACTTAGCTGTATTAGTTGATACAGTCGCATTGTTTACTTTTGCTGATCTCATTTTCTGGTCAGCCATTGAAGATAATTTACATACATTGTATTAAAATATGCAAACATGTAACATCCAGATTAAATTTGCAGCCACATATGTGCTTCAATTGAGAGTTTTTGAAAACGAGCATAAAGGTCATGGTCATTCATTGTGTATTTTTTTACTTATAGATCATAAATAGTAAGGATCATTACGCAGTTGTGTCTTTGTTGACTTTAAAGGTCCTTTTTAATGAAAGTTGTCTGGGAAAGTTACTATTCAATTATTTGTTGTACAAATTACACAAACATATACAATAAAACTTTATTACAATTTGTACATTTTGTATTCAGTACTGGTAAAAGCAGTTGTACTACCAATTTATGCATTCAACGGTTTGTAAAACATTTGTTATGCCCCCATTTTGAGGAGGGGTGCATATAAATTTGCCCTTGTCCATCCTTACGTCGGATTTTTGTGTCGCGCGTAACTCAAAAAGTATAACTGCTAGAGTGATGACTGGGTATTTTTATGAAGTTTGTTCCGACATCACCAGAGTTACAGACATCGTTTAGAAACAAATGACATTTTTATATTTGTGTCACGCGTAACTCACAACAGGCTGTCAACTGGTCCTACTTTGTCCTACTTTTTTGACTCACTCTTTTTACTTTTTCCTACTTTTTGGTAAAAAAAAATCCTATTATTCCTACTTTTTTAGTTTGCCAAAAATGAAGATGAATTAAATAATGTTTTATATAAAAAAGAACAAAGTCTATTTGTAAATGTATTGTATAGATGGGACAATGTGGTATGTTCCCCTGCTAATTTGTCTGGAACTATTTTTATTGTGTGTATTGACTTTGACATGCATAGATTTGTATTCACAGGCCTTTTAAAGGTTCTGAGATATTTAAAAGGTGTTAAAAATTGAGTTAAAGTCATGTACACTGAAGAATGAATCTGTTATCATATACATGTGTAGATATTATTGTGGTTTTGTTCCCAATGATGGGCGTACTGATGGAGCTCAGTGTACTTTCCAGCTCTAAATGTCTAGTGTAGATTGTATGCAGATCTTTTATCAAATAATGTTATTCAAATACATATACAGGACATCAGATATTTAGAATCTGGGATTAATGGCTGACTGACTCCGAAATCTAGCAGGTTGTAGTCTACTTCATTATCACCTACGGGTAAATTGGAAATCAAAACAATAGTTTTAATAAAGTTGTATGGACATACAACCTGACAAAATGCATTACCCACTTGTCTTCTTATTGTTAAAGAAAATGTTTAGCGATTTTGGAAAATAATACTATTTATCGAGATTTTTCTGAATATGTACCGATTGCTATTCCGTTTATATTATGAAAGATTATCACAAAGATGGAATATAATCCCATCCTTGACTCTGTAAATGCTCTAACCAATATGTTAGAAATCCTGTGTATTCATAATTTGTGATAAGTTGTGCTGAATTCACCTATTCATTATTCTGATGTCCTTCCTACCCATTGGTGTGCAACAAATGCTAGGGAGGTATGAATTCACAGACACAGATATCTTACTGTGGGTTAAAGTCTCTGAATGTTGATCACTTGCCCCTTACCACTGTAGGCCCAAACCACAGTAGGCTCAAGCCTTAATCATAGTCTTTGAAGTGAGAAAGCTACCCATCTATCTTATGAAAGATCAGTAGTTCTACCCAGTGTGCTTGCATGTTTGTTGTCTTTCTCCACCATGAAAAGCTGGAAATCACCATATTATAACTGGCTGATGAGTGTGACATTAAATCCAATAAACAGCAGGCAAAGATGGTCCGACACAACTGGGAGTACAACTTCTTAAAAAAGACAATTGATTTCAAAGTGCTTGATACTATTGGTAGTAGTAACTCTGTGAAACCTTTGGTAATGATGTAACATATTCTGCAGTGTACATGTTTATTGTAATCATAACCTTACGTTTATATTGAGCTAGTTATTGGTACGTTTGTATTATTAGTTAAACAATTAAAAAAAACCAATTCAGGATTTCTGGCAGATGTCCCATGATTACACTCCTCAAGCTGAACAGTTGCCTATTGTTAACATTGAAGGGTAATTTACGAAGTTCAGTCAATTTAAACGTAACTTTGCTATGGTAAATGTGTTTTAAAATTCCTACTTTTTGGCGAGAAATATATACTTTTTCCTACTTTTTTCCTACTTTTCTTTAAAGAAACTTCCTATATTTTTCCTACTTTTTCACTGAGGGCGAGTTGACAGCCTGTAATTTCCAGTTATGAGCTCCCTACTCGAAAGTTGCATGGGCTCAAGTTTCATTTTCAATTTACATGCCAGCGTTTATAGGCTGTGTAACCATAACCTTGGGCAAATCAGCCGTTAATATCGTATATTCGATAGGCAACATTCCATAGAATACACTCGCTGACTGACCTGCGCCTATTCATTGTATACACGTAAACAGCACTGAATCGTCTAACAAGCATCCAGCGAACCATGGGCAATAAGATTAATAATGAATGGAGAATTACTTATATTTATAAACTTACCATGTATGTTTATTTGAATAACTGTTGGTAAATCTATTTATTAAGAATTATTTAGAATTGCATTTTATATTTTCTTCTCCTGTAGAGGCTATTCAATGTACAAATAGATTTTGCATCTTTCTATAAATAGTCACTGGCGGAGGCTTTGGACATATGTAAATCAGTTTGATTTAAATTTGGTATTTTTACTTTCTGTGCGTTTAATGAATGCATTAAAGCTATAATAGTTATACACAAAAACGCTCGAGATGTGTTTTCACAAAGGAATATAAATCTTATTCGCAACTATTAAATCTAACAACGCTTTTGTGATCACAAATGAAGTAAAATCATTATATTTAATTGTGATGAATGTTCCCTGACATGTGTTTTTATTTGGAACACATAGTATAAATGCTTAATCCATAACAAATATTGTTGATGCTGATATATTCCTTCTCTTCCTTATTTTCTTGGAAACAAGGTAACTTCTAGTAAATTTTGATTTGACTGACAACTACTGTATAAATTATTTAGATTAAAAAAATCGCAGATGGAAAATATGAAGCGGTAAGATCAGTCAATTGTACGGACATTACATAATTAAATGTATCTTTAACATACGGACTTTTCATAGTTTCCCGGCACCTTATGATGCTCTGCATCATTGTTTTTCTTGTGAAATACTGATGTTTCTACCAAATTCTTGTGTAGAGGCAATACAATCTACAAATAGACATCGTTTTTATAAGACTATGAATAAATGCATTGTATACTAAAATAATTTAATCATACAAACTCTTCAAATATATATAAGGGGTGTCATGGGAAAACCGGGCTTAGTGCAAGTGCCTAAAGTGTCGTCCCGGATCAGCCTGTGCAGTCCGCACAGGCTAATACAGAAAGGCACTTTCCGCCTACAGTGGATTTATGTTTAGAAGAGACTTCATAGAAACAGAAAATACCATAAAAGCGGAAAGTGGTGTCCCAGATCAGGCTGTGCGGACTGCACAGTTCACACGGGCTGGGAACGGATTTAAAACGTGGCATAGTTCATCAGTTCATTGCTTTGACATGAAATAATTATATTCTTTTTATTTATTCTAAATATAGAAACATTTCCTACTACTGTTTTAGGAGCTAGCCACATGAAAAAATGAGTTTGCTATTTGATGATGAAAAATGACTTATTTATTTTATTTTAAATAATATTGAAAAATAATTTTATTTTATTTTAAATAATATCGAAAAATAATGTTAAATGCATATAGAATAAGGATCTATGAAGAAATGAGCCTGTTCGTTTATAAACCAAATCAACGTAATGCATCAGTTTTAAATATTCATGTTGGATTTACATTATTTACAAACATTTACAACATATATGCCAAATATCTTTTTAGCTCACCTGATCATAACGTGCTCATGGTGAGCTTTTAGGATCGCCTTTTTTCCATCGTGCATCGTCCGTCGTGCGTTGTGTGTCAACATATTCATTCAAAGAACATCTAAACTGCTGGACAGATTTTCACCAAACTTCACAGGAATGATCCTTGGGTGACCCTCTTTCAAATTGTTCCGGTCCGCTGCATATGTAGGTCACAAGAGCTAAATATAGATTTAAAAACTGAAAACTGTAAAAATCTTCTCTGAAACCACAAGGCTTGGAGCTTTCATATTTGATATGTGACGTGCTGTAGTGGTCCTCTACAAAGATTGTTCAAACTATGCCCCTGGTGCCATAACTCGCCCCGCCCCGGGGATCTCATGGTTTATATTAACTTGTATAGCGAAATGACTTTTATTATCTTCTTCTCTGAAACCGCAAGGCCTAGAGTTTCATATTTGGTATGTACATTGTATAGTGGTCTTCTACAAAGATTGTTTAAATGATGCCCCTGGGGTCAAAACTGGCCACACCCCAGGGGTCACATTGTTTACATAGACTTGAATAGCAACGTGACTTTAAAAATCTTTTCCTCTGAAAGCGCAGTTCCCAGAGGTTTCATATTTGGTATGTAACATTGTATAGTGGTCCTCTACAAATGATGCCCCTGGGATGAAAACTGGCCTCACCCCGGGGGTCACATGGTTTATATGGACTTGAATAGCAAATGACTTTAAAAATCTTTTTCTGTGAAACTGCAAGGCCTACAGGTTTCATATTGGAATGGTACATTGTATCGTGGTCCTCTACAAAGATTGTTCAAATAATGCCCCTGGGGTGAAAACTGGCCACACCCTGGGGGTCACATGGTTCATATAGCCTTAAATAGCAAAATGACTTTAAACATCTTCTCTGAAACCGCTAGGCCTAGAGGTTTCATATTTGGTATTTAACATTGTATAGTGGTCCTCTACAAAGATTGTTCAAATGATGCCCCTGGGGTGAAAACTGGCCACACCCTGGGGGTCACATGGTTCATATAGACTTAAATAGCAAAACGACTTTAAAAATCTTCTCTGAAACCGCAAGGCCTAGAGGTTTCATATTTGGTATTTTACATTGTATAGGGGTCCTCTACAAAGATTGTTCAAATGATGCCCCTGGGGTCAAAACTGGCCACATCCCGAGTTAACATGGTTTAAATACACTTGAATATCAAAATGACTTTAAAAATCTTTTCCTCTGAAACCTCAAAGCCCAGAGGTTTCATATTTGGTATGTAACATTGTATAGTGGTCCTCTACAAAGATTGTTCTAATGGTGCCCCTGGAATGAAAACTGGCCACACCCCGGGGGTCGCATGGTTTATATAGACTTAAATAGCAAAATGACTTTTAAAATCTTCTCCTCTGAAACCGCAAGGCCCAGAGGTTTCCTATTTGGCATGTTACATTGTATAGTAGTCCTCTACAAAGATTGTGCAAATGATGCCCCTGGGGCAAAAGCTGGCCACACCCCGTGGCTCACGTGGTTTATATAGACTTAAATAGCAAAATGATTTTTAAAATCTTCTCTGAAATTGCAAGGCTTCATATTTGGTATGTAACTTTGTATAGTGGTCCTCTACGTAGATTGTTCAAGTGATGCCCCTCGGGTCAAAACTGGCCACACCCCGGGGGTCACATGGTTTATATAGACTTAAATAGCAAAATGACTTTAAAAATGTTCTCCTCTGAACCTTCAAGGCCTAGAGGTTTTATATTTGGTATGTAACATCGTGTAGTGGTCCTCTATAAAGATAGTTCAAATGATGCCCCTGGGGTCAAAGCTGGGCACACCCAGGGGCTCATATGGTTAACATGGACGTAAATGGCAAAATGATTTAAAAATTCTTCTCTGAAACCACACCAGAGGTTTCGTATTTGGTTAAAACATTATATTGAGACCTGGATTGGGATTGCATCTGGGATAGGTGGCGTCAAGGTCACTGTTACTTAAAATAGAAAAACTGTTTCCGCTCATTAACTTCAGAATGCATTGAGATATTTTAAAGAAAATTAATACATAGTTACCTTATATTGACACCTTGCATGGGATTGCATATGGGGTGGGAGGGTATTTAATACAGTATATAATAAGTTTTTATTCCCCCAGCATCTCGATGCAGAAGGCATAATATAGTGATCAGTCCGTCCTATCATCTTTCCGTCCTAACCGTCTGTGACAAGGTTAAGTAGATTTTACCGTTTCATCTAGCACCAACACTGCTTACTACAACATTTTGATACTTACACAGTTGCTGCTTATGACCATTCCCTATCCATCCATATCATCCAACCTCACTTTGACCTTGACCTAATTTGGACTTATAATAATTCAAAAGTACCATTTCTTGGTTAACTAGATTAAACCGTTTTGTCTAGCACCAACACCGCTTACTATAACACTTGAATATTTACACAGTTGTTACTTATGACCGTTCCAAATCCACCCATATCACCCAACCTTTATTTGACCTTGACCTAAATTGGTCTAAGAAATGGGCTATCCAGCACCAAACGGAGGCATGTGGTTTTATCAAACACAGGATCTTGTTTTTGTTTACAGTTTTTAAAATATCAACAATTTATTGTTGTTACAATCGATAGTTATTTGTGTATACATGTACAGTGAAATCACGATTATGCAAATTGGAATTATATGATATGATGACGTACTACGAACAACAGCTGCAGTCCTGTCGTTTTGCCATCTTTATTCAATGTGAAAAAAGATCTTTTAATCACGTTTATACCCGAAATGCAATTATACAAGCAATTATCAGGGTCAGATGACAATTAAATATGTGTGACAAAGATGCGATTATACGAATCACTGACAAGGGGATGTTTTGACACCTCTTCGAGTGACAGCCACCATCCTGTGTTTTGCATAATACAGCATGGAAGTTGAGAACACTGTGCTACAAATTTATCTGATAGGGCATTGCGTAATTTAGGCAAAATCTCACACAAGCAAGATTATAATGTGTATATTGTTTATAAAATAAAAAAAATTGAAGAAATATTTAAATTCAACGTGATATTATAGTTATTATGTTTTAATACACAGTAATCCTTTATTATGATTATGAGTCCAATTATGCAGCAATACTGAAATTATAGAACAATGTTCCAAATTTTTTTAAGAAAGATGCGATTATATGGAAAAATGTGATTATACGAGTCATCACAGCGGTCCGGTGACTTTTAGTATAATCACGATTCTACTATAATTCTCATAATGCTCTGACTTGATCCATGAGTGAGCATCTGTGAAATAATTGTGGTCCTACACAGTCTGTCAAAGTTTTAATTCGGTAAAAATATAAAGTATAAGCAGGAATTCACTCTCTCATATGCATTTTGGTATATTTGAGACTTCTTCCATGTCCATCTATAATTGTTCTTCATGTTCCGCATGCTTTAAAATAGAAAATCCCTCCATGTTTGTTGCATCTACTGCAAACATGTTTGCAGTATATGCATCTTTTTCTGGATCTAAAGAAAACATAAAGGCTTAATTTTTTAGTATTTATAGGTATTAAATGTGAAAGTAAAGTTCATAATTAATATGAGAGTCAAGTGTATTGTACTGGATTGTGATTACCTCCATCAGTCTAAATTGTGTTGGCCATACATGTATTTTACTCTTCTATTGCATTGAATGTGCATTATTTGTTGAAAATGATTATACTTGGTGGTTCAGTTATAGATATCGAAACCTGCAGAAGGTAAAATAAAATAAAACACTTCTAAGTATAAGTGCAAAAGAAGATATTTAGTTGCAAAGCATATCATATCATTTATATTGTAATGTGCAAGCAATTGTAAATGTACAAAAGCACAATCACACATCTATTAACATATTTCTCTTTAGCATATCATCAGTGCTACTTAGATCCGCTCAGTTGATAGAAAATGCGAAAAAGTTTAGTGGAAATAATATGCCTTATAACGTTGCTGTGGCCAAATTAAATTATGATGTTTGAAAACTGATCAATAGACACTACAAATTTTGAATAGTTAACAAAAATGAGATTGCCCTCCTCAATGAATTCCTTTGCATAAAATAGTCCTGATCAAATAACCAAAAGCTTCGTTTTTCTTTTTTTTTTATGTACACCTGAAGTTAAAATAGTTTTAATAGGGTATTTAAGAAGATACCCCAGCAGTTAAACCCACTCAAAATGGCAATTTGCACTACTGATCAATATAATGTACCATTCTTATCATTCTGTTCTTTCCTAAATACAACCTATTGAAATGCCTTTATATGCCTTGTCTTCTTCACGAGACACTCAAGACCTAAACCATTCATGTTGAAATCAATGAAAGCCTTTATTGAAATTGTTGTAATGGGTGTAATACTAGAACTAATTCAATTCAATGCAGGTATGACATCAAAATCTGTATTGGACATATTGATCAAGGGTGCTGGGTTTAAAGCATATTAATAATCTAACTTTTTAGGCAATTCCAAAATGTCTCGCAATTACAAGATTTTATGACAAATTTTTAAAGGGACTGCACTACAGATGGTCTAATCGTAAAAACTAAATATACAATTTTTCTTCATTATATAGAATACATTAAAAAAATTAGGCACATATGTTTTAATTTACCTGAAACACAATGGTTTTATATAGTTTTGTCTTTATCGGTCTAACTCACTGAGTGATTTTAAAATAGTGCTGTTTATATTTAGGTTATTACATGACAGTTAAATGTTGTCAAGTCGCGCATACGCATATTTTTATCAGGTGCTTGTATTGGGGAAAGCAGCAGTATTTATAAATCGGGAATTTTTTCAATAAATTATACAGTTTATGACAGTATTTGATCGTGTTCTATACAAAAAATGATGGTTTTACAAATGTTTTTACTGTTTAGACATAACTACAAAAACAGCACATTTTTATGCCTATCTGGAGTGCAGTATCTTTAATTATAAGATCCACTAAAGATAAACAATAATAATAACTTGTAAAACCAATAAGGTGGTATTTTATTTTTATGCCCCAATTTTCAGAGTGGTGGTGTATAGATTTGCCCTTGTCCGTCGGATTTTTGTGTCACGCGTAACTCAAAAAGTGTTACTGCTAGAGCAATGAACTTTATATACTTATTTATCAGCATATGAACTTGTGCACCTGAGTATTTTGGTGAATTTTTTCTGACGTCAGTGGAGTTATGGCCCTTTTATAGCAAAAAAAATACATTTTTGGACTTGTGTCGCATGTTACTTGAAAAGTATAACTGCTAGTGATGAAACTTAATAAACATGTTCATCAGCATGTAAACTTGTGCACCTGGGTATTTTGGTGCATTTTTTTCGACATCAGTGGAGTTTTGTGACAACCAGCGGAATCTGTGGGGCATCCGTGTTCTACGGACACATGTCTAGTTTATAGTATGTAAGAATCTTTGGAAACTATGAACTGTACATGACTGAATCATGGTACCATGGCGTGACCTGAAAAATATATGTGCTATTTATATTTATCCATAATTTGGTAGTCCTTGAGGGGTATTGAGATGGAAAAAATACCATACTGCATTTAAAGCATTTCAGCCATACTGTCTATTGAGTATGCAGATATTTTGGTTAAAACCATTATTATACCCCACAAACGAAGTTTAGGGGGGGGGGGGGTATATAGGAGTGAGCTTGTCCATCGGTCTGTTGGTTTTTCGTTTCCGGATGATAACTCAAGAAAGGCTTGACGTATTCAAATAATTTTTGGTACACATGTGTAACATCATAGAATACGGGTCAAGTTCGATGTTGCTTACAAACCACTAAATTTTGACAGAGTTATGGCCCTTTATTTGACTTAAATTCCCTAAAAACATACTTTCCTGACTATAACTCAACAATGGCTTGACATATTTAAATAATTATTGGTACACATGTGTAGCATCATAAAATACAGGTCAAGTTCGACTTTGGTTACAACCACTAAATTTTGACACAGTTATGGCCTCTTTTGGACTTAAATTCCCCCAAAACATGGACAATAGCTCATGAAAGGCTTCACATGTTTAAATTATTTTTGGTACATAGGTGTATTATCATAAAATACAGGTAAAGTTCAACTTTGGTTACAAACCACTAAATGTTGACAAATTTATTTTATGGCATGTATCGAAATTAAATTTTTGCAAATGTATCGAAATTAAATTTTTGCAAATACACTGTTGACCATTCACAAATATAAGCATTCTCTCTCTGTCCATTTCTTTCGAATGAATGCCAAAGTTTTGTGACAAAGCCATATTGTGGGGGTATATGCATCACTCATTTCACAATTCTAGTTGTCTCAGTTGTTGAGTAAAAGCAGTACTCAATACAATTCTCTCATTGGGAGAGGACTGGGGTTAATTATTATCCCGCTCTTCAAAGAAGTGGGGGTATCTTGCTTTGCACCTGTCCGTCGGTCGGTTGGTCGGTCGCTCGGATGGTCGGTCGGTCCGTAGACCATTTTGTTTCCGCACAATATCTAGAGAACTCTTTGACCTACAATCGTGAAAGTTATATGCTGGTTACTTGGGAGGAAAGGAAGACGCCTATACATTTTTAGGTCAACAGGTCAAAGGTCAAGGTCACTGTTGGTAAAAATAGAAGAACGGTTTCCGCGCAATAACTTGTGATCATCTAGATATTTTAATGAAACTTTATACATAGATACCTTATATCGAGTCCTCGCTTGGAATAGCATAAGGGGTTGAGTGGGGTCATGGTCGCCATTACTAAAAATTGAAAAACGGTTTCCGCTTAATAACTTGAGAACGCATAGAGATATTTTAATGAAACTTCATACTAAGATACCTTATATTGAGACCTCGCTTGGGATTGCATATGGGGTGGGTTGGGTCAAGGTCACTATAACTAAAAATGAAAAAAAGGTTTCTGCTCCATAACTTGAGAATGCATCGAGATATTGTAATGAAACTTCATATATATATATATATATATATATATACCTTATATCGAAGCCTTGCTTGAGATTGCATATGGGGTGGGTGGGGTCAAGGTCACCATTACTAAAAATATAAAAACGGTTTCCGCTCAGTAACTTGAGAACGCATCAAGATATTTTAATGAAACTCCATACATAGATACTGTATATCGAGACCTCGTTTGGGATTGCATATTAAAAAAATTCTTAACAATCGCACATATTCACAACTTGGCTGCAAGTTGGGGGGCATACATGTTTTACAAACATCACTTGTTTGAATAAGAACTGGAAAGTGTAATCATAGTGTAATGATGTGCCATTTGTCACTGCAGCATAGTATCGTGTTGCTGATTTCTGTCACGCAAAGAATTTAACAAAACCTGTCAAAAGCCTACTTAAAACGAATCAGTAGCAACATATTGTTTGGAAATAAGAGCCTTTCAGTGTAGTCAAAATAGTTGGGTTATTTGGTAATCCTAGTTGGCACTTGATTGCTTTTAGTGCATATATAATGACATGCTGTTATACATATATTTTGTGTGTATTCAGATACCTTTGAAAGTCTGAACAGATGATGAATGATTTATGGTCCAATTATTCTTATTACTGAGGGGGAGTTTTATCTAAGTGTTATCATAATTACGTACAAAATCGACAACACCTTGAATGATACCATTGTGCTTTCATGTCGGTGCTATTAGGTCGATTCTTACGATGGCCACTAGCTTTACTAATGAACAATTCATAACAAAAGCAGATAATAATAAGTGGTTGCATATTTGTTAGGTATTTGCTTTGAAATAATAATCGTTGGAAAATAAGTGGCAAACCAAGATTTATTGTGTGAGCATTGGAAATTTCATTATTTTCATGTCATGTTGCAGAATTGTCCTTCACTTGTAGCAAATTGAATATAATTTAGTCTAAGTTTCTTCAATTTGGCTATAAAATTCTTCATATTTTGTTAGTTTACAAAAACATGTTTTACTTTCTATGTTGTGGAAAAATTTAATATGTACCAACTGAAACACTTCAAATAGCCGAGTGCGCTGTCCTCTGACAGCTCTTGTTTGTGGACAAATTCAGTAATTTATGGAGAGTACTGGTCCTCCTTTATTGCATAGAAGAACTTCTGTCATAAGTCTGTATTATCAGACTAGATCAAAGCTTCCATCCAAGCAAGGCAATTGAATTTAATTGATTTGTAATCCTTTGTACACCATCACAGTGTAAGGGTCTGCCTAAATCATACTCTTATAGTACCACCATATATTGTAACGGTATAATGTATAGTGCCTTTTAGATGGTTAAATGAATATTTATGTAACATAATTATCAATGTTAAGCATAATTAGACGGTGTGTCACTCACAAAAACCAGGTCCCTATGTCCAAGTTCAAGGTCACACTTAAAGGTCAAAGGTCAAATATGAGAATTATAACCCACAGACCCTGTCCGAAACATAATTTTGCCCAGCATGGAAGGAATTTCAAATAAGTTAGGCCAAGTGTTAAGCATGGTGCGACGGTGTGTCGTGCACAAGAACCAGTTCCCTAGGACCAAGGTCAAGTCTCACTTAAAGGTCAAATATAAGAATCTAAGCCATAGATACTGTCCGGAGCATAATTTTGTCCAGCAGAGAAGGGTTTTGAAATAACTTGGCTGAAGTGCTAAGCCTAGAGATGGTTTGTCGCATGCAAAAACTAGGTCCCTTGGTCCAAAGTCAAGATCACTCTTAAAGGTCAAGTATCAAATACAAGAACTTAAGCCATATACCCTGTCCGGAGCATAATGTTGTCCAGCAGGGAAGGATTTTCAAATAACTTGGCATAAGTGATAAGTATTGTGCACCGGTGTGTGGCGTGTAAGAATCGGATGCCTTGGTCCAAGGACAAGGTCACACTTAAAATTCAAAATTCAAAGATCAAGTGAATGTATATATGTTAAGATTCTTGTCCAGGCTATAACTTTGTCCAGCATTGAAAAATTGTCAAATAACTTTGATGACCATTATAAGACGGTGTGTCACGTGCAACAACTAGGCCCGAGGTAATGGTTACATGTAAAGGTCAAAGGTCAAATATAAGAATTAATACCATGGACTCTGTCGGAGCATTAGTTTGTTCAGCATTCAAGAACTTTTTAAATTACTTGACAGAACTGATAAGCATAATGAGACAGCATATGGCGTGCAACAACTAGGTCCTTAGGTCCAAAGTCATGGTCACACTTAAAGGTCAAATATAAGAGTTTAAGCAATTGACTTTGACAAAAGTATAATTTTGCCCAGCATGGAAGAATTTTCAAATTACTTGGCAGAAGTGATAATCATTATTAAACGGCAGGTGGCGTTTAAGAACCAGGTCTGTAGCTGAAACTTCAAGGTCAATATTTAAGTCCAAAGGTCAAATAATTGTTTATTGCATCATATTGTAATGCATGCTGGGATTTTCAGTTATATTGACAGAAATGATCACCATCACCAGATGGTGTGTTGCATGCAAGAACCAGACTTGTAAGGTTATTTAATTACTTTCCTTTTATTTATGAGTGTGCAAAGCATAATTCAAAAATGATAAAAGGAATTTTGTTTATTCTGCACAGAATGATTTACGATAGCAGGTGTAAGTAAAGCTTACAAGAACCATAACTCATAATTGCACAACAATTTTGAATACTACCCTTTGTTGATTTTTTGTCAGGACTAAAACTATTTTGTGAAAACTCAACTTACTTCACAGAAAAAGAGAATACATGAGCAGAAAGTACAGTATGAAAGGACAATTCTCCTTTTGCAAAATGATTTGTATGCATACAGACAAAGCAGAGAACAGATATATTCCAGACATTGCTCCAATCTGTGAACTTTGTAGACCCTAACAAAGCAGAGCCCATCTCCAATTAAACCATGAGGTTGTTATCCTGAGTTGTTTAATAGCCAAAAATTGGAACAACAAAGAGTTGTTTATTGGTCAATAAACAACGAAAATGCACAAATTATTTTGATTTGATTTGATATTAACATGATTTGACACATATTTTTGCAATTGTAATGAGAACTATTTTACTATTCTCCGCTCAGAATCGGAACTTCTTTTGGCGTTGTTTATTGGGAAGTTAAACCACTATTATTTTGTTCTGTGTCTACAGGAAAAATAGTGGGTATCATGTTAGAATTGTGAATAATTAATAAAGAAACATTGCTAAATGTGATGGCCTTATTTCTTCAAACAATTGACAAAACCCAATTGACAAAACTAATTTAATAATATAAACACTGGTCATCGATGACACATTTGCAGGCGCAGGAACATTAGTAGTAGACATAAAATAACAAAATTCTAATTGTATTCAGAATTCACGTTAACATATATGTCAATATACATGTGGTGTTTCAAAAGAAAAAAAAACATACATTGAAGCAAAACCATGCTGCCAAAAAAAAATTCACCACTATAGCATAATTAGTAAAATATTGTTTATAAAAATTGTATGTTTGTATGAACTCATTGATTTATATGTTCACCATATCTTCCAGTATGTCATTGCCAGGCTGTGGAGACCCAGGAAGAGGCTGTGGACACGATCTTCCCAGTAACAGGCCGACTGTTTAACAGGCCTGGTAACTTAGTTTAGTGTTATAGAACTCAATGTTTAACTGCATTTACTGTCAGCATATGAACTCTATATTGTCTTGACAAACATACAGAGTAACATCAAATGTAGACTATTATGGGTAATAAATATGTGTGCAATAGCAACCTTTTGAAGTAGTGCCATAAATGTTTATGCAAACAGTATTTATCTCTGTTTAAAAACCTATGCCGACATATTTGATAATGTTTGATTATCTACCTGCCAAAATCACCCTTCTGTTGCTTTACAAGTACAGGTGACCTGTTGAGTACTTGCATTTTAAGCTCAACTATTCACCAAATACTTCGAGCTACACGACTCACCTGTTTGTCCGCATCGCCATAATGCTCTGGTTAAGGCTTCTGTAACTGTAACTACTACAGATATGACTTAGAAAAGTCAGGTTAAGGTTTGCGTGCGAGAGAAAAATCAGGTTAAGGATTGCGTGTAAGAAGTACATATCTCTGTAACTACTTCAGATATTCAAAAGAAACTTCACACATGTCTTTGAGGTCATTGCGTAAAGTCACTGACCAAGGCCCATAAGTCTGACCTGCAATTTAGCAGAATTATGTCCCTTTTTGTACTTAAATATTCAGGTTGAAGTTTGCGTGGCAACAACTCCATATCTCTATAACTACTACAGATATTCAATTGAAACTTCACACATGTCTTTAGTTTAGTTTAAACCTATTTATTTTAGCTTGATTGCATCGAAAGCCTTGGCTTATAAAGACATTCTTGAGTGGGTTTCCTGGGCAGAACCAGTACTTGGTGTCTTTGGAAAGATCTTGAGAAAGCTCCCTGAGTGGGGATCGATCCCGGGACCTCCGGTCGCAAGGCGGACACCATATCCACTACACCATTGAGACTTCATATGTCTTTGGGGTCATTATGTAAGGTCACGGACCAAGGCCCATAACTCTGACCAGTAATTTAGCAGAAATATGCCCCTTTTTGTACTTATGAATTCAGGTTAAAGTTGGCGTGCAACAACTCTATATCTCTACAACTACTACAGATATTCAATTGAAGCTTTACACATGTCTTCAGGGTCATTGTATAAGGTCACTGAACAAGGCCCATAGCTCTGACCTACAATTTAGTAGGATTATCTCTATATCTGCTACAGATACGCAACTAAACATCACACATGTCTTCAAGGTCATTATATAAGGTCACTGACCAAGACTTATATCGAGGGTTGAGCGTGAAACTATTGTATGTGCTTAAAATGTGTATATCAGATACCATAGTTTCACGCACAACCTCGATATCTGTGACCAGCATTTTAGGATAAATATGCCTCTTTTTTTGTAGTGATAAAGGCTGATAACTTATAAAGCTTGATTAGGTCTTCACTTATAATTATTAACACAACATCCACATGAGTGCCAATATTATTTAGTTGTATTTACACACATACAGGAACAGATGGGCCTGGCAGTGATGTACAGAAATAGATTGGTCAGCCAGGGAATAAACAGCTGGAATGGAACTTGAGCCAGACACAGGACCTGTACCGACAGAAGTGACCATGGTTGCGATAGTTATCAAGTTGAGGATTGCAACCTGAGGTCTTGTCAAGGTAAGATGACATGGAGATAAACAACAACAGTTGCTAAAGCAGTGACACGCAGCCTAAATGTAGTGTGGTTGCACCCAACAGATTTTTAGCTCACCTGATCTCGAACTGAGAGATATTGTGGTCAGTCATCCTCCGGCGTCTGTCGTTAATTAAGAAATGATTTTGCATTTAGAGTTGTTTATCGGCTAATAAACAGCGATTTTGTGTTCTGATGCGTATGAATTAAACCACAAGGCTGTTAGTGTTTATTAGCCGATTAACAACGATGATGCAAAAAAAAATTCAATTGTAACATGACCTAGCACAATTGTTTTTGCAGTTACAATGCAATCTATATTTTACAGTTTCTAAACTAATTTTGGGTTGTTTATTGGTAGTTTAACAACGGTGAATTTTTTTCTTTGTCTATAGAAAAATTCTGCATGTTACATGTTAGAATTGTCATTTATTGTGAACATTTTGCTTTAAACTTGTTCTCTGAAACGCTATAAGGAAGTTGAAAAACTTGAAAAAAAAATGGGCATATATGTTCAGATTATTTCCAATAAAGTTGATCTTTACAGAAAAACTATGTAAAAAGGTAAATATAAACAAATATTTTTAAAGCAGTTGCTGCCTCACTTTGTATTTGAAGTTTGATTGTGAGTCTTCACATAATCAGTTGGAACACACATTTGATACTGACAGTGTGCCCTTAATGTGGGTCAGACAATTAAAGTGTTTTAGGACAGGAGTTGTCTCCCTTTGGTTTTAATTATTGGAGATGGCATCATATTACAAGAATTAAGCAGGGAAATTGTTTTAAAAATGACTAAAGAGAAAAATATCAAATCAGTTTGCTATTTCGGCAAAAGAAAATGACAACTGTGATAAAATAGTCAGTGTGGTAAATCTCTTAAATAATAAACACTATAGACATTGATCAGTACACGTTTAAACCAACTGCATTTGGTCTGTGTGATAAAAACTTGTTCAATGTAACCTGATATTCAGCTACAAAACCTTTGTCGCAGTGCAATATTTAAATTAATCCAATAATCACGTGACCTAATACTCACGTGACAGTTTACATAGTTACACTGTTTACTGGTACATGTATCAGACCACTGAGCGTCATTTGAAGGTTATCTTGGTTTCTGTTCAGTTGGAAGTTTTTATTGCTTGACTATAATTGCCACTACATTTAATGTGTGCTTTCTGGAATATTTATTTATTTAAACAGAGACACTGTGACATTAATATTTCAATTTAATTTAAGTTGTCAAGTTTTGTTTGCTGAAAGTCAATAAGCAAAATGGCGACATTTTCTATGTCTACTGTTGCTAAAGGGTCAGATGAATTTAAAGATTTTTGTTGTTCTACCTGCGAAGAGCAGTCTATTGAAGTACTCGCAGAATTTTACTGTAAAACATGTTCAGAGTTTTACTGTGGAAAATGTATTCATCATCATGGTCAGTTGTATAAAAAGCATTCCCCTTATGGAAGGGGAGATATGAACAAATGGCCTGTTTCAAAGAAGGTGGAGGATTTTCTGTTGAAATGCGAAGTTCACAAAGATAAAAAATTGGAAATTTTCTGTGAAGACCATGGACAGCTGTGCTGCTCAAATTGTATTCTACTTAATCACAGGTATCTTAAGACATTTTTGTTAAAATGATTGTTACGATAACAATAATCCTTATTATTAGACAATTTACTTTTTAGACTAACCTGATTTAGTCTGTTTATTAATATAAACAAGAATTAAGTTGAGGACAAGAACATACATGTAACTATTGGCTTGAGAACCCCATATATTTATATATATCAGAAATGGTGCAGTTTTAAACTTCCAGTTTTTACCTGGATACCAATGTTTAACAGGTAAACTGACTACCTGAATGTTAACATTTTATAAAATCAATACATATCAAGGTTAGTACAGTTTGAGATTGACTTCAATACCACTCATCTTGATATCAGATACACATCAAGGGTTGAGTGTGAAACTATTTTGCAAACAAGGTAGCCTTTATTCAAATGCTGGCATATTCATTTTAAGCTAAACTGGCCGAAGGCCAACGAGCTTATGCCATGGTGGTTCTTTCATCGTGTGTGTGTGCGTCCATAGATTTTTCCTTTAAACAACATCTCCTCCAAAAACAGTTGCTGAAACTTCACACAGATGTTTCTTGGATTGTCCTCTATCAAAGTCACTCCAATCTTTCCAGTCCGCTGCAAAAAATGGCCACCAGAGCTTCAAATAGAAACATATTTAAATGACATCTCATCCTCAACCTCTTGGCGAATTTTCAAATAATTTAGAACAAAGTTCCTTGGGTGGTCCTCTACCAAAATTGCTCAAATGTTGATGCTCATTTGAAAAACAACATGGCCGCCAGGGGCGGGCCATTTTTTTCTTAAATGGCTGTATTGAAAACTTTGAAAATCTTTGTCTTAAACTATTGGTTGGATTTAGAAATAATTTTACTGTTCCTTGGGAGGTTATCTACAAAAGTTCCTCAAATTGTTAAGGTCTGTTGTAAAAACTATGGAGGCAGGGCATTTTTACCTTGTATGTTTTTATTGAAAAATTTGAAAATCTTGGATTTCGAACTTCTTTGACAGAAATGTTCCTTGGGTGGTTTTCTACCAAAGTCGCTCAAATGGTTTAGGTCCTTAAACAAATGGCCGCCAACGGGCTGGCCAATTTTCCTAATAGAATTATATTTAAAATTTTGAAGATCTTCATGTTAGAAACCACTGGTTGGATTTTGAAGGAATTTCACAGAAATGTTCCTCACGTAGTTCTCTACCAAAACAAATTATTTTGATTTGGTTCAAAAACATGGCCGCCAGAGATTTGGGGCCTTTTTAGCTCGACTTTTCGAAGAAAAGGCAAGCTATTCTACTCGCCCCGGCGTCGGCATCCAAGCTTGGTTAAAGTTTTTTGGTAAGCTGGTTTCTCAGGAATGGCTTGAGGGATTTCATTCATTCATTATAACATTTATTCCCCACATTAAAATGAACCTATAGGCCAAGTTTGGTAACTCTAGTTTGAAATTTGTCCAACTTATGGGCCTTTTTACACTTAGAAATTTTACATGTAACTATATGGACAGGTTAAAGATTTTTGGTAAGCTGGTTTCTCAGGAATGGCTTGAGGGATTTCATTCAAACTTATAACATTTATTCCCCACATTAAAATGAACCTATAGGCCAAGTTTGGTAACTCTAGTTTGAAATTTGTCAAAATTATGGGCCTTTTTACACTTAGAAATTTTACATGTAACTATATGGACAGGTTAAAGATTTTTGGTAAGCTGGTTTCTCAGGAATGGCAAGAGGGATTTCATTCAAATTTAGAACACTTATTCCCTATATTAAAATGAACTCATAAGCCAATTATGATAACTCTAGTTTGAAATTGTGAAAATTGTGGGCCCTTTTACACTTAGAAATGGACAGGTTAAAGTTTTTCAGTAAGCTAGTTTCTCAATTTTTTGTTTCCGCTTCCTAACTTGAGAACTGATTAAGCTATTGTAATGAAACTTCAAACATAGATATCTTATAGCGAGACCTTGCTTGGGATTACATATGTTGTGGGTGGGGTCAAGGTCAAGGTCACTGTTACTAAAAATAGAATAAACAGTTTCCGCTCAATAACTTGAGAACGCACTGAGATATTTTAATGAAACTTAATACAAACATACCTTATATCGAGACCTCACTTGCGATTGCGTTTAGGGTCAAGGTCACTGTTACTAAAATAGAAAAACGGTTTCCGCTCAATAACTTGAGAACGCATTGAGATATTTTAATGAAACTTTATACATAGATACTTTATATAGAGACCTTGCTTGGGATTGCATATGGGGTGGGTGGGGTCAAGGTCAGTGGTACTAAAAATAGAAAAATGGTAACCGCTCAATAACTTAAGAACACATTGAGATATTTTTATGAAACTTAGCGCATAGATACCTTATATCGAGACCTTTGCTTGGGATTGCATATGGGGTGGGTGGGGTCAAGTCACTGGTACTAAAAATAGAAAAATGGTAACCGCTCAATAACTTAAGAACACATTGAGATATTTTTATGAAACTTAGCGCATAGATACCTTATATCGAGACCTTTGCTTGGGATTGCATATGGGGTGGGTGTGGTTAAGGTCAAGTTTACCATTACTAAAAATTTTATTAATGTGCTGTCTTTAATGCATTTTGTTTGAAAAATTTGGTTTTCTTGGAATTTCCATGTTTCTTGTTTAAGAAAAAAATGCCAGTAACTCGGACAAGCACAAGAAAAGTCTAGCTAGCTGTCCTCCTACAGCTCTTGTTTTGTTATATGGCTTATCAGCAGGGTCCTTTTGCTTCTGACACTCCTTACTTTATAAGCAATTGGAGCATTACAGACACTCGTGTGCCTTCGTTATATTTTATGTGCCAAAGTACGCTTAAATATCCAGTAGAAGAATATATGAGGCACTTTGTGGGAAAACTGGCCTTAACGCATGTGCATAAAGTGTCATCCCGGATTAGCCTGTGCAGTCCGCACAGGCTTATCCGGGACGGCACTTTAAGCTTTTATGGTATTTTCTCTTTCAAGGAAGTCTCTTCTAAATATAAATCCACTATAGGCAGAAAGTGCCATCCCTGATTAGCCTGTTGCAGAATCCGCACAGGCTGATCCGGGACAACACTTTACGCACATGCATTAAGCCGGTTTTCCCGTGACTCGCCACATGTTTTGAAATGGCCGATCTAAACCATCCATCTCATAAGCTTTGAACTTAGAATATGTATAACAGTATTTTTTTTTATATTTAAGCAAAATTTGCCAAATTATTTTAAGCATTTTATTATAATATACTATATTTTGTTTCAGACAGTGCACCAAAGTGACGCTTGTATCTGAGTGTGTCAAAACCCACTCAACTGACCTGCAGCAGTTTGCAGTGAAGCTTCAAACAATTCAGGAACAAACGAACAATCTTCAAACAAATTGGGAGACCAGCATTAAGTCACTGCAGGGTTCATATGATGAACAATTACACAAAATACGAGAAACACGCAGAAAAATAAATGACACTTTAGACAATATTGAAAAAATCACTTTGAAGGAAATGAAAAATACACTCACAAGCCTGCAAGCTTCTCTCAAGACTGATGTGAACAACTGCAGTAGGCTTCGTGACGACTTGAAAATACTGCATGAAGCCATTCAGGACATAAGTGATATGAGCATGAAAGAACTCTCCTTTATAGCGAGCAAGAAATGTAGCGACAAAATACGACAGTCTGAAACATATTTGAAGGAGAACTCTGTTCAGGTTAAAAGTTCACTAACATTCCAGCCTAACAGTGACATTGAGCAGTACTTGTCCAAACTGTCAGGTCTGGGGAGGATCGTACGCAGTACCCAGCCATTGACAGCGCAGGGAAACCCAGACCAAGTATTGTCTGTTAAAGGAAAGTCAGAGTATAATGTGAGCATACCAAGTGATTCATCAGATTGCAGTATCAGTGGCATATGTGTTCTCCCTGATGGCCAGATTCTTGTTGTAGACCGCAGTAATAAGAAATTAAAGCTGCTGGACCAGCAGTACAGGGTGCTTACTCATTGTGATGTGTCTACTTCTCCACATGACATATGTCATATAACACTGAGTGAAGTTGCTGTTACTGTGAATGATGGTAACACATATGGGATCCAGTTTATCTCTGTCAACAATGGGCAGCTGGTGAAGGGCAGGAAGCTTCAGCTACAACATGACTGTGCAGGTATCGCCCACCACCAGGGGGAGCTGTATGTCACTGATCGTACTGCACTGTACAAGTACACGCTGAGTGGGAAACTGGTCAGCAAGCTGTATGAGGATACATCAGATAGATATACAGGTTGGAATCATGGCGGGTTCATCCGGATATTATTAGCAATATGTATCATAAAGTAATTGTAAGACTGCATAGTTGTAGAATGTACGTGCGTCAGTTTAAGTTTACAACAGCAGTTAATAATGATTTTCAGTATTATTGATTTATATATATATAAGTTATCAGGCATTTTGACTGTCACTACATGGCATGTCTATAAATAGACACTGAGTGCTTTTCAATGACACACCTTGTGACCTATTGTTTAAACTTTGTGATTTGGAAATAACTATACATGTATAATGACTTTTATAATTAACATTGCTTCATAACATTATATTAAATCAATTTAAACCTCAAATTGTTGTATTTGAAATTTGAGAAATTTCCTTATTTATGTTTATAAAATTATTAAATTAACAACTGGTGAAGAAGAACTAGATGGAAAAGTTCCAATCCCATTTGTTTTGAAACATTGTTTTCTTGTAGTAAAATGTTACAAACATAACTACAGTCACATTATTGAGCATGCGCATGTATGAAATATGTCAGCTCGTGTCAATTTCACTAATATGTCAATATATTGTAATCATGTACACATGTATAGCAAATCCATTATTACTGCATATAGTTACATCAGCTGACACATTCATGCGTACATGTTCACTGTGTGTAATCGTTTACATCTGTGTAATTGTGGTAGTCTTCAATTCTAACTCACCAGTTAAGATGTCAAACTTTTAGGCAATAAACTGATACAGAACCTTCCTGTCACACTAAAATATTTATTATTATTGGATTTTATGCGGATCTTTAAGACGCGTAATCGTCTGTTTAACGACGCATTAATAATACGATGTCACTGCAGTTTGTGTATTAACATTATTAAACATATAAAGTAATTTAATATCTTGATGTGACTCTGTTTTGCAGTATTGAGGTGTGCTGTGAGTCCCACAGGGGATCAGATATACGTCACCAACTACTCCCAGCACAAGCTCCTCACCCTGGCCAGGGATGGGTCTGTACTCTCTACATTGGAGGGCCCTGAACTACCATACCCACGTGCTGTACATGTGACACTTTCAGGCCAGGTGTTGGTCTGTGGAGTCGGGTCCCACGCTATCATACATGTGGATAGGGAGGGCAGGAAGGAGCTGGCCACTCTGGCTACACGCAGGGATGTAGTGAGGATCCCATGGTCAGTCTGCTACAACAGGCACACAGCCTCCATCATTGTGGGACAAGGTGACAACAACATCCTGGTGTTCAAAGTGCAATAGCTTACTTTTACATGTATCAGACATTTGTATAATAACAAATATGGTTATCTTAAAATGACAGTTTGTAAGTTAGAAATGATATATTGTGTACTGGGTTATATTTCTGTATAATATACTTTTATCATAATTATGACAGTATGACTTTGGAACTAATAGTCTGTGTTATTTGTATCAAATAAGTGTTGTTGCATTTGTTGTTAACTTCAGAAGTTATATATGATGTATGTTAAAGGACAAATACCTGGGACAATTTTAATTAATAAGTCAATGTGTGTACACAAATATATACATGTACAATGTACATGACAATTGCTATTTTTAGACTGTCATTTGTACACATATGTGAGAAATGTATTTGATCAATTACTTGAAAACGTGACACTGTAATGTTATATAAATACTTGTTTTTGAAATATGAAGGATTTATTTTAATTTTCTGCATTGAAAAGACATTGATGATTGGAGTATTGTTTAGTTTAATAATATAAAAAGAAAACATGATGTTAAATTGGTTAATTTTATTTAGTTTTATACTGATGATGATGTAACATTGTTTATTATAACATTGATAGTTGTGCTGGAAGTTAAGTGAAAACAATCGGACATAAATAACTTACCTGCTTGTAGTGTTGGATGCATCTTCATTGAGAGTTTTGAACATTTTAATTTTCATTATATTTTTTATACAAAACAACAAAATCTGCAATAGATGAGGGCAGAAAAGTAACTTTCAAAACTGGCATCATTTGTTCAGTTTTCATCAACAAAGCTGACATTGCAATGAAACTGTATTACTGAATATTGCTACACCTGTTACACTTGCATGATTTAATGGCAAGGGAAGATGACCTGTAGTTTGATAATGTTTGTCTTAGCCATTATGGAATCTAAATTGTGTTTTATGTTATGTATTGTGCAGTAACTGTTGTACAAACTATTTAGGACTAAAGTGAGTGCTGCCCTGACTGTGTTAACTGTTACAAAATATGTTTAACAGTCTCTTCATACTCGCAGTTTCATATTTATTGCTGCCAACGGTCTTTTGAGAGTTGAGCTTATGTTTCTCTAATAACAATTTTGGTGAAACCATTGTGAAGCCTGCCACATGTATGACCTTGTGGAATTTCAAGGAATAGACACTTAATTTGAAATCGGTCATCAAGCTTTCTTGAAAGTTGTCATCTCCGAGTGCTCCAAAAACAGATATCAAGGTTGTGAATATGATTTTGAAGTCGAACATGAAACAACGATAGACGGATGGAGCATATACTTCAAGAGACTGTACTCGTTTGCAGAGAACCCTGAGTTTGACGCCAACCACAAACATTTCGTAGATCTACGTGTTACATCTAATCGTAAGACATCAATCAAAACCACTGCAGCTGAGAGCTTTGCTACGAAACGAGCAACGGAGACCTGCAGAGGCTAATCAATGGTCTTCTGAACAACAAAAGTCTACAATCAACACCATCACCTACGAGCGCCTGAAGTGTTGCGAGTTATATCGCTTATACCAGTGATATCAGAATTATTCCAAAAGCGGACAATTCACCGCATTGAGAACACACAAACTGGGTCAAATTTAAACAACCTGCTGTATGGATTCCGGAAGCACAAGAGCTGCAAAATGGCCCTGTACATTCTTCCAGTAGACCATGATGGCAACTTGGAAGCAGCCTGAATATATCTTGGTCGCAGTCTGCAAAAATGTACAAGACGTGTCCTCTCACATGGATGCGTGTTAAAGCCTTTCCCAAATGAGCAGGGTACCAGACATGTCAGGGATAATACCTCTACGACATTGAAAGCACCGAGCAGGCGATCACACAGCGTTCGGAAGGTACTATGAAAACCTAACATTGCTTCTGAGATGTTTACGATAGCTCAGACACATTGACCTGACACTCCCGAACTCTATTAGCATTAATTACGCGCTTGAATTATAACCTATATTAAAGAGTAATAATAATACTGTGCAGCGATTCATTATCCATGCGTATATACAGCACCTTTATTGATCGATGGTTGACGCCTGCACAGTTCTTGCTATCTCATTCAAACCCGAATGTAGTCGTTGCTGAAAGATAAACGGGTCTGTATCGACAGAAAATATATATTTGCATTTTTTTATAAAATAAATAGTTTTTGTTAATGTTAATGCGTTTTGTTTTATTTAAAAAGGTGTTTTGTAAGAGTGATAATAAATATATAATTAATCAGATAGTCCCTCTTTAGTACAGGGTTTTTGTTCGTGCATTTGTTCCGTGCGTTTAGTGATGCAAAAACTGTATTTTCAATGGAATACTCTTACATTAATTTAATTAGATACAAATACAGAAACTAAGTATTCATCATTAACGGATTAGTAATACAGTCAAAACGCCATACTTCAAATCACAATACTACGAAAAGACGGAATACTATGAATAAGGCTGTCGGCCCCATCCGTTTTTCTGATATGTTTAACCAAAAAGAAGATGCGATTCAACAATTTTGCGAAACTACGAAGGATGCGTTACTATTAACACATTTTTCGGTCCCATCATAATTTACTTTGAAATGTGAACGTGCTACTACGAATCATATTGTCGTGTTGACTTTTCACACCTTCTCAACGAAGATTTCACACCTCTGCCCGGTTAGACACTAAGCCAGTTTGTTTGCCCCAGGGACAAAGATTATTTTTAACACGACTAGTAATAATTGGAAGCCAGTTTAAATGATGCAGTGTGAGATCCGACTTAATGACTGTTACATTTGCCGATAATATGCTAGTATTTTTTGGTCTTTAAGTGTTCGTTTGTAATCAAAGACATACACAAGTGTATTGTTAAATGCAATTAACATAATAAGTGTGATATTGTTCGTTAACTCGTAAACTCTACATGACGAAATTAACCCTTCATGTAAGTTTACGTTACTACTGTTATTTTATAAAGATGCGATACTACAAAAAACGCAACAGATCCATGTCTCCAATGTCATTTCGTAGTATCGCGTTTTGACTGTATATTCATGCATAAAAGTCAGTGTCAGGTTAATGCGTCCGAACTATACCACTGTTCTTTCCACAGCTCTGTTTGGATGCAATCTAGGGAACATGATCTCCAATGCAGACATGCAGCAGTTAAAAATAGCACATCACTCTGTCTAAAATGTGCTCAAGATCTGCCCCACCTTGCTGGCTCGGACGCGTTTACCTATCTGATGGGAATGTCGTCTCTTGAAGTGCCTAGCGGCCTCGAAAGTCATTTTTCTTGCATAACTGTCGATTACCTCTGAATGACTAATGCCAGCTACATGGCATGCTTCACAAATGAAAGTTTATATCCAGCAAAAGCGACATGGACGTCAATCTGTAAGCAGGCAATACACATGTATGAGGAAGGACAATGCCGCTATCTACTACAACAAGACAACGGTTTTGTCTTCAAAAAGCCTCACTGCAGCCACCATATGGAAGGTAGCATGGATATGCCCTGACAGCCGCAAACTCCTGAAGTTCCTGTCCTGCATATGCTGAAAGACACCCCCCACCCCACCCATCACCTGTGCAAAGTGTTCATAACGAGTTATGTGCAGCCAACTGGAAAACATTATATCCCAGCTGCCATTATTCTTCGACAAAGTCCGTTTTCTTTGCTTACCACTGAGTGAACCTCTATGACAGGCTCCGCACGCAGAACTCATGTCATATCTTCTCGGCATGGTTGATGATGTCATCATTAACTTTGTCCCAGTAGAACACTACCCATAGATTTTGATCATGCATGCAGAACTGCTTTATTAGCTATATGATTTGTACAACCTTAATTGTCTGCATAAATCTTTTATAACATTGTCTTAAATTGTTTTGCAAACACCAAGTAAATCTGTGCAAAGTGTGAAGAAAATGAACCCAGAAACATTGTCCAGTGCTCTCCCTTTAACGGACACTTGTTTGTTTGTTTCGTTGAAGTGTTCCACCATCTCATATTTTTAGGGAGCAAGAATGGCCAACGCAAAATAAATATTTTCCAGTGCTTAGTTTAAACCTATTTATTTTAGCTCGATGGCATAGAAAGCCTAAGGCTTATTCATAGACACACTCTCGAGTCCATTTCCTGGGTAAAACCAGTACTTGGTGTCTTTAGGGGAGATCTTGAAAATACTCCCAGAGTGGGGATCGATCCCAGGCCCTCCAGATCTCTAGGCGGACACCATATCCACTACGCCACTGCGACTTCCAATGCTTATGTACTCTTGCTTCTGTTTAGGGTTTAGGCTCACTATTTTACTTTTGCATTATATTGATTATATGTTTGCATTTTCTTGTGTTTATTGTATGCATGTTTGTACATTACATTCCATTTCCTATGCATTTTATGTTCTGTATAACTGATGTATGTTAATCTTCAGAAAATGGAGAAAATTAAGATATATAATTATTTTTCATGTATTTAAACATTTATTTAAATTGCATGGATAATATAATTAAACATATAAGATGATTGTTCTACTGTTATTATTACGTAGCATGTTATAACAACAAACTTTATATTGTGCGTGTGAATAAAATTTCGATTCTTTCACCTTTGTCTTTGATGTCATTTATAAACATTGAACGAACTGTTTATATTATTTACACGTGTACGTGATTACTGCTATATTGTTCAGTGACAAGGTGTTGATATGCAGATAATTATTACATTAATTAACATTAACATTTAAAATAGCATATACTAATAACCGTTTAGCCCGTAAAGTATGGAACAAAAGGTAGATACCTTAATTGAAGGTTTTAAAAAACTTCGATGCTCATGCATAAATCGCCACATGAACAAAAAAAAGTTCTTTTATTACGTCCCTTTGTCCGTCATTATAAATTATGTTAAAATATTACTGTATACTTATTTAGGTAATTTTACTGTCAGTCAGTAATGGAACAGGGTAAACTTTTTTCTGGAATTTGTATGCATAAATCAAAAAAATGATCAGTGTTTCAACATACTATATTGTATATGGAATGTTGACCTAAAATGTGTTCCTATAAGACATTTCCGACGTTTGCCGATGTTAAATCCGAATCTGATAGAACTGTTATTTCAGGGGTCGTCTAAAAGCATGCATTATTATTTCAAGTCAGAGTCGTAGCAAAACTATCTTATGGAGTACGATTAGGGTCGTTAATATCTTAGACAGCGTCATGCTCATAGAAACGAGCAACATGATCATAAGATCGAGCATCATGTTCGTCAATTCGAGGGTGACGCTAGTTTTTGGAGCATTATGCTGGGTTAGGCAATAAAGACCCTCTTCGTATGGCCTTGTACTCTTAAGCATGATGCTCAATGAACGAGCATCATGCTCGTAGGATCGAGCATGATAAACGAGAATGATCCGCGATTTTTACACACGCACAATATTGGCTGAATTATATGTGCAATAAATTGATTTATGTTTGGATATATAACATCACACAGAAAAAACATAAGAAGAACTGTAAATCTGACTTGGCATTATATATGTTATGTTTTAAGGGATATGATGGAATGTGATGTTACGTCAAAAGCCCCAATTTGTCACACTGACCTCGCATACCATTCTTTTCTTGAAACGTTAGTCATTTTATATAGTCCGCTAACCTGTTTTGGAACAGGGGAACAGAAAAGGTTGCTAAATTATTAATTGTTAAACGTTATATAAAATGATCAGCATGTTGTATGTTTGGTAGGGTCTTGTTTTAGTGGTGAACATTATAAATAAAGCAGATAAATTGTCTATATAATGTCCACAACAATCAGTGTGTTACAGTACGTTTATCAAAACATAAGAAACCAATACAGAAATATATATAGTACTACACTGCTACGCACATTCTCTTTGTTGATTTCAAGAATCACGTGAATATTTTGTAACACGAACTTGCATTACCGTTACATCGTGTGGATAAAATGAACGACTGTAAAATATTGGTGTTTACAATTCAGTGTGATTTTAAAATACATCAGGTAATGAACCACAGGAAAACAAGTAAAACATATAATTTAAGTGTATGTTACATATTGCTTATCTTTATCTTGCCTTAATGATATTTCTTTCAAATTTAAACGCATAAATATAATTAACATTAGTTGACCAAAAGGCACGACATACACGTGCTCCGCATACTAACTAGTGTAAGACCAAGAAACTGCATGTTTATTACGCGTAACTTCTTGTGATATATTGCGTTCTGAAATATATCATAGAAACTACTGCTTTTAACACAAAGCAAGGATGAAGTGTTGCGTTTGTTGCGTGTAAATGAGAAACACCCAACTAACATGTTCTTTCTCAGTCCAGAAACACACATTTTATTGCATCGTCAAATTATACAATAAACTTTAGACAACCCCAAAGTTTACATACTGCTAATCTGATTAAGTTTCCAACATCAGATTCGTCAAAGTTGGAAATGTCTATTAACAAATACACAATTAAGCATACAATTCAACATGATCGGTAAGCCATCGTTATAAAGAACCTCTGATGTGTAGACTCCTGTCCGTCCCCAAATTGTATTTCATTCACAAATAAGCCTTAATAGTTAAACCAGTGTTGACCAAACATTCACATGTAATCTGTTGAAACTAGTCAAGTCTGGCAAATAAAACCAGTTATTGATCCTGTTAGGTAAACTAAATCCTGTTCTTATATTCCCTGTATCACCCATTTCACCACTGATCTTATTTAAACTTGCTAAATTTTAAGTGGAAAGTAATTTTATGTTTGGAGAGGTAGAAATTGTTAAATAACACTTGGAATTTCAATTAGATCATTACCTTTCATGAAATGAAATCAAAATAAAACTTTTGTGGACCATGAGTTAGACAGATAAGTATAATTAATCATATTTTGTCAATACTTTGCGCAGCAAGTAGTTCTGAGATCTTCCAACCACATTTTTATTTGTATTCCTTCGTTGACAATTTCAGTGATTGATTTCCATCCGTCCACTGCAGTCTTGCTCTGATACTTAACAATGTTGTTTGTGAGATTCTGAGGCTGATTAATGTTGTCATGGTTGGAGATTGGGGCAAATGCATCTCTCATTTCCAGTTGCAATTCATCCCGTCTTTGTATATAAACTTGAATCTTTCATTAAAGAAAACCAAAATCATATCTGTATGTATTGTAGTTAGAGTACAACTGAAACTGAAAGGGATGCTGCTGAAAACAACAGGACTGTTATTCTCTTGGAATTATAGTTTGTATGAATGCATTACATGGGTTAACAAGTAATGTGTTAAATTCTTCTAAAATAATAAGTAGCTGGTCTAATAATTTCAGTAGAAAACTGTGACAGTAATTCCAAGTGCAGATTAATTTGTTGTTACAATGACAGGGAGAGAACTCTGTTAGACTCCTCAAACTAAAACAACCACAGTTATCTCCCCTGCATTATTGATATGAGTTGGTTGATCAACTTGTGGGGTTATTTTGAAGCAATAGTGAAATATAATAGGTTAAATACTTGAACAAAATGTCTGTTATTTTGTACAATAACTCGGAGAAGAAAGCATTAAAGATGCAACTTTAAAGTTATATGTGAGGGTCTAAAATATGTTATAACACTAGCATATAAAATGAAAATTGTATGCCAGATAATCACAATAAATTATATTTTGTGTTGTAACATGATATTGAAATTAATTATTTTGATTGATAAAAATAAAGAGACTTAAGCCTGTTATTTTTAAGACACTTTAAAAATTGGACTGAGCTGATTTATTAAAGGTAACGTTTGAAAAATTGCGTCGATGCTCATACTTGAAAACAATATGTACTGGTTCTACTACGCAAACAGACTTGGGCATGTCTAACTACATGTGTTATACACACTAAATAACAAAATATGTTATTGACCTTGCACATGTTAACTATGCAGCCTGTTTCTGTCACTTGTTAAGTAGCCGCGGTTCTGCAAATTCACTTAGTCTCTGATGAGACCTCCGTTTCCTACAATGCCCTCTTGTGGATGACCATATCTGTTCATTACAACCTACCAGATGCACTGCTTTTACTGTAATATGTTCCTTTTTATACAGCCTAAATTACTGTTGTAACCTATATTAGTACTTTATTAATTGTACGTGCAGTAACCATAAATGCTCAATATTTATTTTAACATTTAACATTTCTTTTAATGGCAAACACAGTTTAAAATCCTGTTTTATAGTTTTGTTCCCTATTGTTCATGTGTCAATAACAATTCTTTCAGTCATACAAAATGACAATGACAGTTCACGTTTCATCATGGAAATTCTCACCGATGCATCTAGCAGATGTAGAAACAATTTGACTCTTTGAGGAGTACACAGGGTATCAGTATTCACCAAACTGAAAACATTATCAGAAATGTTACCTGGTGTATCTGAACCACTTTTAATATCACTTGTCAGTGTATAATGGCTACTGCACGCTGTTTTGGTAGCATATTATTCATCTGCATAAACCATTGTGCTGTGTGAATGCTCGTTGTCGTTAAGAAGTGTACTAGGACCAGTTTCCTAATAAGTATGTGATATCTTCTGTTACTGATTAATGGTGATCACAGAAAAATAATGATAATGATTGTGGTTGCGGAAATGATGATGATGATGACGATGATGATGATGATTATGATGAAGACAATGATGAGAATGAGGTTGACAATGATGGTGATGATTATGGAGTTGGTGATTAGTCTGATGATGATCTCGTTGCTCGTGTGATGATAGTGATTCTCTTCATGACGCTCATCATGACAATGACAATGTTGATGAAGACAATGATGAAAATATATAATGATACGTTACTTTAATGTTGGTCAGCTGAGGTGCTTTTCAAAATGAGGATTTGTGAGTGTTATACGAGTATAGTTTGACACAATGAACCTAAGATAAATAATAGATCATTATAAGAAGATATGAACATTTCAAAACTGTGTTTTAGGATAAATAAAAATAATATGAATCCTGAATAAAGTAATTGTTCAGCCAAATGTCCTATCATTAGACTGTATGTAGACCGTAACACAACATATAACTGGTGTAACTGTTAAAGGTCATTGTTCTAGGTTCTTTTTTAATTTTCTAATATATTGGTATTCTTTAAGTTTACTGGGGTTAGTGTTGAAAGTCAAATGTTATGCAGTTAGTAAGGATTTTCTTTAGCAGTTATAATCTTTAATCTTACAATTTCATAACTGATATGTTGAAACGCTCAACAGATGGCAGTTTAAGTTTAAGGTTAGGGTTAGGATTTAACGTATGTTGGAAAATGTGCCACACAGACTGAACCAGTTTAAAAATACAAGCAATATCTGAAATGGTCAAAGGGAGATAACCTGCTCTAGGCAGAATAATTGACAATTCTACCTGGTGACAGATAGACTTGCACAGTGATGAGTTTGAACGCTTAACGTGAGTATTTGATACGACATAAGTATTAAAATGAAATGGATTTAGCATCATATCTGTGGGTTAAAGGGACTAGGTCATCGAAAAGGGCCTCAAGGGGGCAATTTTTTGAATAAAATCTGAAATTGATAGATACATGCTGGCATATGATAACGGTTAAAACTTGGTATATATAATGGGAAAAGAGTTTACGCATTCTGAGATAAAAATCAATTTATAATATGGGTTGTGTTTGTTTGGCCCTTTTCCTGTTTACATTTTGACGTCAGAATTGTGAGCATTTGGTATAACCAGAGTTAACATATGACTCCTTACCAAGCATGATGGCGCAGTTGATTAAAGCGCAGTCTACTGTCATTTCTTCTAATGGTTCCTAAGTCGTGAGTTCGATACCTGCTAAGGGTTTTAATTTTTGCTGAAATTTTTGCTAATTTGTTTTTATCAAATATCTTTTTGTGTATGATAAGCGCATTTCTATAAAATAATATAATTTTTAGTGCAATAGGAAGCCAATGTTCTGATGATTCTTTGAAGAATCCTTCAATGATTGGGGATGTAGTTTCCATGAGGCCAAAAATAAAATTACTTTTGTTTCCCTTTCTCAACCGACCCACTGTAATTGCCGCGACCCTAAATATTTGCTGAGCCGACTAGCTCAGTTCGTTGAGCGCTGGACTACAATCCGAGAATCGCAGGTACCGTTCCCAGCCCAGCCACATAACTTGTGTGGGGATTGGTCTTGAAATTATTTCTACGGCCATTCTCACCCTACCTCTGATTCAAGTAGGGCGGTTGTCAGTTACTGACATAAGTATGTGCACTCAGTAATGGTAAACCAGCTTACCCAGGAAAAGTGTGAGTAGGTTAACTGACCGCCGTTATATGACTGAAATACTGTTGAAAATATGGCAAAAAATCCAAACAAGCAAACACATATTTTTTCGGGTTTCAAGGGGGTAAAAAGATTTTACACTGCTCCGAGTACAAATGGTACAAAACTCGGTGGTTATGAATGAAACGCGATGGTTAGAAATCAACCCAAGCGTGATTCCCGGCGCAGGGAACCACTGTAACCAAGAGGGTAAACCATTTACGTGTATGTGAAGGTTCTAAGGAAAAAAACAGTCTTCATGGATTAATTGCATATGATTACATAAGATTGGTTGAGGTCCAGTAATTAAGTTTTACACACCTGTACACTAATTAAAGTGATAGTAGACTGATCAGCTGCAAACAAAATGGCAGACATTGTGATCATCAGTGAATGTTATATTTGCTATTTGCTTATTTCATAATTGTTAAATTGAAATGAAAATCGGTTTTTATTCATGAAACAATGAGTTTCAAGATAACTATTACTACAAGTTTACTGAAATAAATCTTATCATATCATTTACTATATTTGTCAGAATATGCAAAAATGGAAACTGAAAGTGAAAGTACAAAATCAGTGACTAAAATAAAAAATTAGACAAATATCATGTCTACAGTGTATATACATGGTTTCAATATAGAATGACTTATTCAGATAATTCAGGATTGATCTGCATTTGGTGGACGGCTTTTGCGGATGCTCTTTGCGGATACGGACTGCGGACATATGGAAACAGTTGAACTGTTTTGAACTTGTTCAATTTTTTGCAGATGCAGATTTGCGCAATGTGGATGAAGATAAGAGCATATGGAAATGCGCCTTAAAGCATTCTATCTTGGATGCTGAAATGCTGTATTCGGTCGCCATTAAAAATTAACTAACTTTCTAATTCAAGAAAACTGAAACAGTGGTACTGGTTCTGACTCATTTCAAGTTTTCTGGTCCCAGATTCATAGAGGAATTATGAATTCTGAAGCATTTTATTTTTGGGTGTCTACCTTGCTACTTTTAAAGAACATTTTGGGTCAGAAACCCATACTCAGATGAATTATGCAGGGCAATCATCTAATTACACATATAACAAGGGAGGTAATCCATATTGCCTGTTTGACCAAAGTATACTGTAGTTGTCTTCCTTGCCACATTAATAATTACAGTTGGGTCAAATTCTTTCACAAGCCTAAACTTGGGTGAAAGATGCAGGACAATCATGGCTCACGTGTTGTTTAGTTTCTTTGAAAGCTTGTTGATATATGTTCCATATGTTGTCCACTAACAAGCAAACAACTTTAAAAAGAGTTTTGTTTATTCTTTCTTTTTGTACTTTTCTGTAAGTATCCTATAACTTGTCTGCATCAGGTTGGAATCCTTGTTCCATATGTTGGTTGTCTATTATGTTGTGTAGTTTTCTTTAGTTTTAAACCTATTTATTTAACCTTTAGTTGAGGTTTATTGAGATATTTTCAAGTCTGTTTCCTGGGTAGAACCAGTACTTGGTGTCTATTGAGAAAGGTCATTCAACCTCTCCCAGAGTAGGGATCAAACGTATGATCTACCAATCGCAAGGTGGACACCATATCCATTATACCTCTGTGACTTGTCTTTTATCTTTCCTTGTCTGGGACTGGCTATTCAGTGTGTGAAAAACATTTCATTTCATGCAGTGCATTTGAGTACATTTAATATGACCTACTTCTGAAAATAAACATATCTGATCTTGAATACATTGATTCATCAAAAGAAGCACAACTTGCTTTGCCAATAGCAGTCTGGGTTTGATAGAGACCTTTTTAAGGCATGAATTTAAAATGTAGCAGTTAAAGCTCTCTAGCATCATCTGGAACAAAACTTGGGTTTCTGAATCCAATTGTAAGCATTAGGTCACACTTGTTGTGTCCGCACAATTCTACATGCTCAATCAAATGTTTACTCTATTTTCAAATCATAAAGACAATTAAAGAAATGCAACCATGATTTATTGGAGGTTTTAATGCATATTGTTTACAGTTATTATTTACTCAGCACATACATATATGACAAGAGTTTAGAATCATACACACATATATATTATATAAACACAAATCATTATTTAAAGAGTTTTTTGCATGGAAAGTTGTCTGAGCTATGGTGAAACCATTTTGGAAAAAAAGTGCCCGTTTAAAATGATTGATAAAAGATCTGCTCTGTGGCCGTATTGTGACCAACAAAGTTAGGGTGCAGTATTTCCACTATTGGTGAGACACTGGGCCTTATAGTGACAAGAATACAATGGGCATATACAAGAATAAATAACTTTTCATTGACTACTGCAGTAGAATGATTTCAACCTTCTCACTGAAAACATTTGTTAAATATGCCAGTTTTGTTACAAGCGTTGCAAAAATTCCTACCAAGTTTACACTTCACATGAATCACATGCAACTTTATATTGTTCCAAAAATTAGCTTAAATCCAGTCAGTGTAGCAGTTGTTTAGGGCGTGCCGTTGATAGTTCTGGGCACATATCTATGAAGATTCTTCAGCTTATAGTATTGTTAACTTAAGTTGAATATCAATCAAAATCAGAATTTATATTAACACATTTCAAATTATATTGCAACTTCCTTGTCAAAATCTTTGAATCAAATAATACATTTCTTAGTAAAAAAAAAGTCCAAATATAAAATTTCTGAATATTTAGATGTTTCTTAATTTTTAGCTCACCTTAGCACAAAATGCTCATGGTGAGCTTTTAGGATCGCCTTTTGTCGGTCGTGTGTCGTGCGTCGTGTGTCATGATTTTCATTCAAAGAATATCTCCTAAACCACTGGGCAGATTTTCAACAACACAGGAATGATCCTTGGGTGACCCTCTTTCAAAATTGTTCAAATGGTTCTGGTCCACTGCATATGTAGGTCACCAAAGCTAAATCTGCTCGGAAACCACAAGGCTTAGAGGTTTCATATTTGGTATGTAACATTTTATAGTGGTATCTACAAAGATTGTTCATATGATGCCCCTAGGGTCAAAACTGGTCACACCCCGGGGCTCTCATGGTTTATGTATAGACTTGAATAGCAAAATGACTTAACAAATCTTCTCCTCGAAAATCCGCAAGGCCCAGAGGTTTCATATTTGGTATGTAAAATTGTGTAGTGGTCCTGTACAAAGATTGTTTAAATGATGTCCCTGGGGTCAGAAGTGGCCACACCCTGTGGCTCACATGGTTTATATAGACTTAAATAGCAAAATGACTTAAAAAATCTTCTCCTTTGAAACAGCAAGGCCTAGAGGTTTCATATTTGGTATGTAACATTTTACAGTGGTCCTCTACAAAGATTGTTCAAATGGTACCCCTGAGGTCAAAACTGGCCACATCCCGGGGGTCACATGGTTTATAGAGACTTGAATAGCAAAATGACTTTTAAAATCTTCTCCTCTGAAATTGCAAGGCCTAGAGTGTTCATATTTGGTATGTAACATTGTATAGTGGTCCTCTACAAAGATTGTTCAAGTGATGCCCCTGGGGTTGAAAGTGGCCACGACCTGTGGGTCACATGGTTTATATAGACTAAAAAAACTTCTGAACCTGCAAGGCCCAGAAATTTATACTCCAGTAAGGGGTTAAGTGCCATTTTGCACTCTTGTTATAAGCCATGATGATGCCTTAAACTCAGGTGAGCGACCTAGGGCCATCATGGCCCTCTTGTTTACTGATAGTCTTGATAAATACCATACCAGGTTATAAAGCAATTAGCGACCCATCATATTTCGAATGTTTGCCTTTTTAATGTTCTTATCTGATAAACAATAATTCATAGAAAATGTGCTACTAGTCACTAGACATTTTTTGCTCATGCTAATTTATTTAGTGTTTATTTGCAAATTATATTTTATGCACCGTTAAAAAATCCCGCGTGTTAAGCAATACTGAATTTAGTTGGCATCATAATGTGTACATATCCGGTTATGAACTATACCACGGCTTTAAGTATAACATTATGCTTACAATTATGGTGATGGTGTTGCTGCTGCTGCTGATGATGATAATGATGCTTGCGACTATGATGATGTTGACGATGATAATGATTTATTGATGATTATGATGTTGATGTTGTTAATGATGATGATGATTGTAATATTCTTATGTAATATTCTGGACCGTAAGAGGGATGGTTTATGCACACAGCAGGGATTGATATTTGACGCGCTTATTCAGTCTGAATATGTTACACGAACTGATAACACAGCAACATACAAAATGCAGCAAGCATCTTATTCGCTGTGCCTGGCTGTAGGGCCCCCCCCCCAAACAAATGTCCCGTATCTGGTCTCCCGACCGACCCTTTACTTTTGCTGCCGACCCTACATATTTTTGGTCCAAAAATAATAAAGACTGAAAAAGACTTTTACCGTCTACAATACAAACCATTCTCCCATCATAAAAAAATTTAAAAAAAAAGGTTTTCCCTACCTACCGACCCTTATTTTTTGGGCAGGAGACCATAAACGGAACTTTTGTTTTTGGCATAGGCAGGGCTCAGGCATCGCTCAGTAGCTGGCCATTACAATGATGACGATCATGGTGACAACGAAGATGATGATGACAGTGACGACGACCAACATGATTGCTGCGACAACGACGACGATGCTGATGATGTCAATAACAATGACGATGATTACGACGATGCCGATGATGATGACGATGACGAAAACAACGAAGATGATTGCTGCTATTATGACGATGATAAAAATGACGACGATGATGATGATGGAGAAGTAAAGTAGCGTGAAAACGTGGATGACTTTAATGACATTGATAGATGCTGGCCATTACCAAAACGATAGCCTCTACACCTGCAAGTTTTTGTTTGTAGCTGACTCAATGTAAACAACACAAATGTTACTGTCTGGATTGTAAATTCACAATTTCATGCTGCACAATTGTACCATGTGATGATAAACGTAAACTTACTTAAAAATAAGCATGACCCAAACAGCTTCGTTTGGAGTTTTCAAAAAGTCTTTAAGTTGGCGCGCAACTTCAGCTGACGTCACACTGAAAGCACCGTCATGTTGTGTTTGTTAGATTTGGTTATTTCTCTGTATTTTTGTCGCAAAATATAAATCCAGTTTACGTGAATTAAAACGGAATTGAATGCTGAAACAGAGTCAGAGTGACAACACTACAAAATAAATGCAATTAGCCTATAATTTGCATGTTTGTGTGTAACTTATAATAAAGATGTATGCAGAGCTTTTTTTTCTTTGAGTGAGCGTAATATTGAGGCCAAACATGCGTGGAATTCGAGCACTTCATGTCGCGTACGTCATAATGTGGAAAACGAACAGGTAGGATTAGATGCTACGTGAGAGGACGCTTTTGTACGGAGTTCTGTTAGTGCCATTCGCATATTTGCGTTTGAATGAAAGAATCCAAAACGCGAAAACGCAAAATACAGTAATTTTTCTTCCTCGTGGTTGTGGAACCAAAGCATCTAATAAAATGAAATGTCACATTCAGATTCTGATTATAAAGGTTAACTTTAATTCAGAGTACAGGATAATGTTTATTATGTATTTAAGTGATATCTTTCGTTTTTGCCGCATGCATATTGGGCATGCGTACCGGGAGGCAAAAGTGTGAATACGCGAAAACATAAAATCACGAAAGCATGATGGCGAAAACACGATGTCGAGCACGCGAAAACACAAAATCACGAAAGTATGATGACGAAACGCGAAAACATGATAACGAAAACGCGAAGATACAATCACGAAAACGTCGTCGTGTTTTCGTCATCGCACTTTCGCGTTTTAGTTACCGTGTTTTCTCTTTTTCCACATCGTTCTTTCGTGATTTCGCATATTCGTCAACGCACTTTCGGGTTTTCGTGAATGTGTTTTTGTTTTTCCACCGTCTGGATTTCGTGTTTTTGCTTTTTTTCAGATTATTTCATCCACAGGCGAAGGCCCTAACGGAATTCCTTACTTTTGTAGTGACTGTAGTATACGAAAATAAACACAATGCATGTACACATTACTTCCTAGTGTTAGTTGTTGAACCAAACTATTATTGTTGTGGTAATCATGTACATTGTTCACATACAGAAATCATACAAGTGCAGTGTTTGGTTACTACCGTAAATAGTTTTATTTCTTTTATAAATTTATTGTACACACATACTTTTGCACGTTAACATTTAACACGTGTTGCCTGTGGAGTATATTTTCACACGTCATATACCGGTCAATCGTTGGTTGCTATATGTTTCACTGGACATGGTTGTGTTGTTAATATAAACAAAGGGAAACTCTAGTTGCGACAGCAGGAGAGAACTCTTATTAGCAGTCGAGGTATTTTATTTATGGCAAGTGACCAATTGCCAAAAACAATACACATGACATCACAAAATCACATAACAAACGCAAAACACAAAGTCATTTCACGTTGTTTTGGTGCGATACTAGTTCACGTGCACACTGTTATGTCTCGTTGTTATTTAGAATTTTCATACCAGCTAGTTACTACATACCATTCATTATTTGGTTATTTCACGTGACTAAGACACTTGATTATTTCGCATAGCATGGCTGTGTCATACAATTGTTTCTCATCGTTGTATGTTATTTTATGTGGTTGTATCGCAACGTTATTTCGCGTGGTTGTGTCGCAGCGTTCTTTTGCGTCAGTGTTTCGCAAGGTCTTGACGTGTGTTGCTTGGATGTGACGCGTGGTTGTGACGCGTTGTTGTGTTGCGTGCATGTGACGCGTGGTTGTGTTGCATGGATAAGACGCGTGGTTGTGTTGCGTGGGTGTGACACGTGGTTGTGTTGCGTGTTTTTGACGCGTGGTTGTGTTGCGTGTCTGTGACGCGTAGTTCTGTTGCGTGTATATGACGCGTGGTTAAGTTGCATAGATATGACGCGTGTTTGTTTTGCGTGTATATAACGCGTTGTTGTGATGCGTGGTTGTGTTGCGTGGATGTGACACGTGGTTGTGTTGCGTGGATGTGACGCGTGGTTGTGTTGCGTGTATGTGACGCGTGGTTGCGTTGCGTGATATGACGCGTGGTTGTGATGTGCGTGTATATGTCGCATGGTTGTGTTGCGTGTCTGTGACGCGTGGTTGTGTTGCGTGTTTGTGATGCGTGGATGTGACGCGTTGTTGTGTTGCGTGTCTGTGACGCGTGGTTGTGTTGCGTGTCTGTGACGCGTGGTTGTGTTGCGTAACGTGACGCGTGGGTGGATGTGACGCGTGGTTGTGTTACGTGAATATTACGCGATGTTGTGTTATGTTGGTGTGACGCATGGTTGTATTAAGAGGTTGTGACGCGTGGTTGTATCTCTTGGTTGTAACACGTTGTTTACCGGTATGTTACTGTATAGGATTTGGCACGTACATGTTTCTTGACGTAGTGTTTTAAACACAATTTTTTTTAGTTCTCTTCAATTTAGGTTACTAATAACTTATGATTGTATATTAATATGGGCCCTCGAATCCTTATTGAATTTAATACAAAATAACAAAAAACCACTACATAACGCCTTTAACGTTTTTAATAGGGGATTACATACTACATAGTTACCTAAAGCTCCGTATTAGAATGCCCGAGTTTTCACAGGAAATCAATCGTTAAAGTAACGGTACAGTAGTTTCATGTCCGCCTTGTCTAGTGTAAACACACAAGTGTAGGTAAGAATTAAAGTATTTTGGACAGTGTATCTGTCTTGGGTAATTCTGACTGTAAAACGAAGACATTTAATATAAATACAGAGCTTGTAATATTAACGCTAGTGGAATTAACTTTTGTAAACTCGTGCAGAAATGTTTTGGTGTAATGGCGATATGGGAATATTTCTTTATTTTTTCCATCATTATTTGTGAACATTTTGTGGATTGTGGACTTAACTGAAAACAAGAACGTGGACTGTGCAACGCGGCGCTGTTGTCGGGAAGTTGAAGCCAGCAAAGGTAAGTTTCGTTTTAGTTTTATATGAAAAGGGTTCCAGTCAGTATGGACTTGTGTGCCAGGCAGGTGTTGTCTATTTGCGCGTAGTAAACAGTATCAAATGTATTATATTGATTAGAAAACCTTATTAGCTCTGACCAGTCGCACGTTATTCGTCCCTGGTAGCGTAACACGACGTCGCGTCGATATGTCAAGCTGCGTATTAACATTTTAACGTTTTAAGTTTATTGTCTAATGTACGAACAAATATTACTTCGGATGCTTAAATCGATTAGGAATAAAACGTATGTTTAAGTATTTGTTAAACTGAAGACAAAATCTTAATTCAATTTCCTACTGTCGGAAACGTATCATCAATAAATATCGGCTCTTATACTGAGCAGCCCAGTCTGCATATTCATGAATAGTTGCCAGTAGATACGACATACTCGGCAGATGTTCATGTCGGAGCATCTGATAATACGGCAAGTCAACGGTCGTGGTTAGTTTGTTCCGAGCAAGCCACTTCCGCTTCCGATCCCTTTCATAGTGCATATTAAGTAGCCTTAGCTCGTTTTCCGCTCTACCGACACTTTTGTAAATTTGACGTTGTATTCTCGCTCAAAAGTGATGATTCCTTTCAATAAGTATTTCCCATTTAACTTTATACTTCTGTTTAATTTTTTATTTTTATTTTAGCATGCCACTATGTGCGTTCAGAATCACAATAATTTGTCCATTTTTGTCGGAAACCCCCTCCCCATCCCCTCAAAAAAGTTCTTAATAATACCATCAAAATAATCTCCATAAATATGTTCTGATATTGCGAAGCAAAAATTATACTATTGTATAGATGATAAAAATATAATCGTATTATATCCATAGTTGTTGGGCATTCCATAGTTGGTCAATTATAAAAAAGAACGTTCCTAGCGGAAAAAAACGCTTGAATGACGGTTACCCAAAATCACGTTAATATTCTGTATAGGGGACATTTATAAAGGCGCAATACCTGGAGAAATCCAAATCATAATATAATGAAATTTGCACACGTGACTATATACACTATTTACTGTTTCATTACAAGATTTAAAAATTAAATGAAGAAAATTTAAATTGCAAATATTACAAAAGAAAATTATATGATTATTAAAAAAAACAAAATACTTTTCAAGAACAGAGGACATTCTAAAGAACGTAAAAAGCACCAAAAACATTTAATTTCATTTTTATTTTTGTGCATAACGTTTTTCCAATAATTTTTACTTGTGGAATGTATATCTTCTAAAACATTTCTGAAACATGTTTGTATATTATTTACACCTTACTCGATAACAGAGGAATTAAAAACGTATCAGATAAATCGGTCGGACATTGTTTAGATTTTAAGTAAAACTGTTATAATTGATGTTTGTAATGTAACGACTGTGGCAGTATTTTGAAATCGTTAACCCAGACATGTCTTGTTGTGAATTATATGTTGAAGTTTAAAAATAAATAACATAACATAACAATAACATGCATTTTATCTTCGCCGTGTTCTTGCAAATTACAATAAAATGACGTGTCGGACATCGTTAAAGGAAATACACGCAAGGTGTAAAAGGTAGATAGTTATTTTAAAGATTTCACAAACGTATATTTCTCAATTAATTTATAGTGTATAAACACAAAATTTATTTGCAAAGATTAAAAAAGGTACAAATAACTAAATGGTATTTCGTGAGTCTATGTTGCAATATTCTTGGTTGAATAGGAAATATTTTGAATGTCCAGTTTATACCGATATACAATTCTGTTACACAAATATACATGTTTAAAAAGTTAAGTTTTGGTCCAGTAATTTAATTTGTCATAATTAAAATGTTAATTTTCGGAGAGAAAGTTGACGCATTTTATGTATAATTATTTTGTTCTCGTGACTTTTCCCCGAAACGACAAAGGGCAGTTGCAAAAGTTGTCACATGTTCTTCATATAGTTTCTTAATTAGGCTGTGTCATTCTGGTTCAGCATGTGCACCATAATGTTGTCCGTATGTCATTTATTTTCTTCTAATACTAACTTATATATTATTCAAAATTTATATGTACTTGGAGTTCAGTTGTAAAACTGTAGATGTAATTTTTGCATTATTTGTCTGACAAATTGTCCGTACAATGGAATATATCGTTTTGCACATTTTGTATACATTATAACATGGATCTGATGAATTCCTTATTTGTCTATAGTCGAAATAAACGCGATTTTCAAGTTATACTACCTACCGGTATATTTGACTGTTCTAAATTTGTGGTTTCCTTAAATCTATGGACATTATTGCAACGTTCGCCCTACTTAGGAGTAGAGTGTTTCGTAGAGAAACAAAAAACTAATAAACGCGACTGAATTGGAATTATGTCCCCTTAACTGTACCAATATCACCGAGACACTGTTGTCCCCAAGTAATCTCGCAACAGTCGCAGAAATGCAATTCAAACATTTTTATTCTTCAATGTATTCAATTTTCAATTGCTTGCGGAAATATTCGTTGAAATCTGGATACACCGCGTTGCGAGGGTGTTCAGTGCATCAGTATCGGTTTTGCGGTTCTTGCAAGTTGTTCTGCTGTCGTATTCATCCAACACGCCTTCCCAACTCACACCAGACATGCATTGGAATAATGCATCTTTAACTTCCCCGGACACTGCCGTCCCTAAGGAATATCTCAATAGTAAAAAAAATGCAGAAATTGTATGTAGGTGCCGCTGTGTGAGGATGTTCCGTGTTTAGAGATGGTTTGCTTCCGGTTCCTGCAAGTTGTTATCACATTGATCGAACACGCCTTCCCGACTCACCCCACACATGCTTGATTGTATTGATTATTAATTCCCGCCCAGACCAGCGTACACTCGACATCCGGTAAACTGTTCACCTGGACCCCGGTACACGCGATCTGTCGTCATTTCCGGTTACAGTGAAGCAATAATTTTCTAAGAAGGCAAATTTTGGACTTCTACGTCACAGGCCATATTCACGTATCCGTCTGTCACATAACCGTCTGTCGCTGATGCGTCACTGGCTCTTGTCGCTTGTGCTAATAGTATTCCCCGCTTCCCGTGCATTTTGTCTGCGGCGGTTTCTTACACTTCCGGTAGCGGGCAATTTATCACGAATCATTGCTGTCGCCATCGGCTGTCGATAAAATACCCATGCTTCCTTCGATTATCGTCAGATATAATCTAATGCCTATGTTTGGGTTGTTATGAAGTAACAATGTAAAGCGCTCGGCTCCACGTAGGATGCTATTAAAGCAACTTCTCTCTTTTTCCTGAAATTGTGTCGTTTCCTCTTGTAATCGTTAAATGTTAAATTTTACTAATAACACGTGAACAAGTAGCTGAATGTGCTCAGATATTGGTTTTATATCCAGTTGTTCGGGCTGGTGTTGTTGTTGCTGAGGTGGTTTGCTGTGTTAAAATATCATTTTGTTGACTTATTTAGCTTCATATAGAATAAGGTTCGAGCTGCGCCACTTCAGTTGCAATCGCATCACAATTATAGGAATAGTCACCGGACCGCCGCCATTATTCTTATAATCGTATGTTATATGTGTTGTTCGCAAGTTGACCTCTGTAATGAGAAGGCTAGGTAACAATTATAGCATACTTTTAACGAAGTATCTATATTATTTAACGAGCCCACAGGGTGAATATTGCTACAAGTGTTTTATTCCACATTCACCTATCACATCGCAACTTTCCACGATGCCGATCCTATGGGTGTTTCCTAGTCGTCACGTGATGTCTAACATGCTTGGCATGTGTGTCGATTCAAAATTTAGCGTTGTCGCAAGGTGTCCATTCAGTGCACGCTTACCGTGCGATAAGTAGCGTGCGTATGAATTAAAACTAAATTTCAATATACCGCACTCTACTTATTGCACGGAAGCTTGCATATTAGGCTCCGCCCACCAGATACCGTTCTGATATCACAATTATTGAATACCGCAAAACAATAAATGATTCAAAATGTTTAACGAAGTATTTTTGCCAGACAAACGCAAAGCGATAATGGTTATTTGAAATAATTGCAAATTGTAATGTTATAAATTGTATTTAACTGCACGTCATCATCACCATCATCATCATCCGAGAAGCAGCAACAACGACATGAACAACATTATGATAATTTTATTTGAAAGAAAAGTTCTACAGACTAAGAATAAGTTCAGCTATTTAATCTCGCCATACAGTGAACTCTGTTTTGTGCAATAGTGTGAGTAAATATGGACTGTTCACTGGTCGGAATGACTTAAAGGCCCTTCATGTAACATGGAAGGGAAATGATGCTGATGGCTTTATAAAATCATAAATGTATGATATTTACCGCCTTATAGTTACAACTTGCATTGCCTTTTAGATATTCAGTCATGTATAACCTGCAACACATCATTTACACTGATATACATAAATACGAGTACAACTACAGTGTTTTAGGGCCTATTTGGGGTCGAAATTCGGCCCCATTCCCCTGCTTAAAAGGTATATATTTTTCTCCCATATTTACCTTAAAATTCCCCTCAGAATGTAAGCTTTATTTTGAAAAATCGGACAAAAATTGACTAAGATAGAGGAATTATCGTAAAAAATCCCAGCTAATTGTTCATCATAAATGCATAGTCTAAGTTATCATTTGCAGCAAAACAATCAATTAATGATTTATAACCGAGTAGACCATGAACATGTAATAATGCTTTTCTTAAAAAATCCCCCGTTTTGCCAATAAATTCCGCATCTGAAGGGCCCTGCCAGCATTCCTCCAAAGGTGAAAAAACACTGAACTATTAATAACATCTTAATAAAAATTTATATTTGGATTTCTCCAAAGGTGAAAAAAAACACTGACCTATTAATAACATCTTAATAAAGATTAATATTTGGATTTACAGATGTTTATTTACCGTCCATGAGTCCGCCGATGAGCGCAAGCGTGTGTCGGCCTATGAAGGTCACCGTGTTTCCGCCAATGAGGGCAACCGCGTGTCGACTGATGAAGTCAACCGCGAGTCCGCCGATGAGGGCAACCGTGCGTCGGCCGATGAAGGTCACCGTGTGTCGGCCGATGAGCGCAACCGTGTGTCGGCCTATGAAGGTCACCGTTTTCCGCCGATGAGGGCACCCGCGTGTCGACCGATGAAGGCAACCGCGTGTCGGCCGATGAGCGTAACCGTGTGTCGACCGATGAAGGCAACCGTGTTTCCGCCGATGAGGCTACCCGCGTGTCCGCCGATGATAGCAACCGCATGTCCGACGATGAGAGCAACCGTGTGTCGACCGATGAAGGCAACCGTGTTTCCGCCCATGAGGCTACCCGCGTGTCGGCCGATGGAGGCAATCGTGTGTCGGCCGATAAAGACGACCGTGTGTCCGCCGATGAAGACAACCGTGTGCCCGCCGATGAGCGCAACATTTTGCCTGCCGATAAAAGCAGCCGTGTGTCGGCCGATTGAAGACAACCGTGTGCCCGCCGATGAGCGCAACCGAATGGTGTTAATAAAGCGGCAACAATGCGTTCGTCGATGGGGGCAGAAACGTGTTCCCTCAAATTAGGGCAATACGCGTGCTCGTCGAATACGGCAATAATGTGCGTTGAAATCATGACGGTCATTGTAAATAGCAGCATTGAAAGGCTGGTCATATTCATAGAAGATGACTGTGAAAGTTTTGTATAAATGAACAACTATAAAACAAAACAATTTAATAAGCAATTAAAGTTTAAATTAAAGTTAATTTTTGACACACCATAGTAGTTCGTTTATTTCTTCAGAACATTTAAAATACTAAATGCTTCTCTATGTGAATTAAAGGTTGGCGATCTAAATTTGCAGAGGCATGCATCAGTTGTTTTAATATAAATGTAGACTATTTTATCACAACAATAATATACTAGTTCTATGTTTGCAAGATATATATGGAACACGTGTCGAATATGATCCATACTTTGCTGAATTGAAACGCAACAAAATGCAAATGCTGTAAACATTGACATCTGATTTGGGCCCGTATTCACCAACCTATTCTTGGACTTAAGACTTACAATAAAGAATATTCTTTAAACGTTTATGTTCTAAGAACGCTGTATATTTAAATCTTACTCGGTATCCATCGACTCTAATTACAGCATTCTTTAGTTAGAACGATTTTTTAGGACATAAGCAACATTGGGACCCAGAATATTTGCAAACGTAGAAGTATATTTCTTGAGTCTAAGTCTGCTCTTTATTTTTAAGACTACGAATGGGTTGGTATTTTCAGTCAGGTTTGTTTCAGTTTTAACTTAGCGTGCTGGCATGTTTGCTGTTTCTATGTTTCGAAAATGTTGTTACGTGTAACGTATTAAATGGTACGGGTGTTAAACATATTTCATTCCAACTTTTAAAAATCAATCAGTTGTAGCCTTACTGTTACATTGCTTATTAGTATAAAGAATGTATTCCAGCTGACTGCATTATTCTTACACTAATAATTAAAGTTTATTTATAATTTGTCATTTAACTGCACCAAGTAAAACAGGTGCGATTTTACAAAGTATGTCTTTCCTTGACATCTGTCCTATCTTTACATTGAATTCTAACATGATACTCGCTAATTGTTCTGTAGACAAATAACACAATTGTCGTTGTTAGTCTACCCTATAAACGAAGTAAAAAGCACTGCCGATTGTGAGCGGAGCATAGTAAAACGCAGTTCTCACTAAAATTGCAAAATTATTTGTCATATTATGTTAGCATCAAAACAATTTTCGCATTATCGTTGTTTATCGGACAATAAACAACTCTTTGTCGTTCGGATGCTTGGCTATTATACCACTCGTGCTAACGCTCTCGTGGTTAAATTTCTACGAATCAGAACTCCCAATCGTGTTTTATTGGCCGATAAACAACGATAAATCGAAAATTATTTCTTAAATATAATAGCTTACGAACTGAACGAGTAATTGTAGAATAAACGTAAACGTGAATCTACTTGAAACAATAACGAGAACATCACAGGTCACAGCAATATTTGAGCAAGTATTAGGCGTAAAAAAAGTTGTTGGTTTCCTTTTACCCGACACTCCCGTCCTCCCAATTTTATCTGGTGTCCCTGAAAGTTTGTTTGCCTATCAATCAATAAGTTTTTCTGATTTTCGGCAGTTTTCGCTTATATTAGAAGATTCTTGCCAGAAATCTCTTTTTCTATGACCTTATTTATAGTTAAGGTACAGTTTCTTTGTTGGGAGGCATTTAAACATTTTACATGCAGTCCAATATACTTAAACTGTGTGGTGAATATGCGGCGAAGAAAAAAAAGTTAAAGACAAAAATAGTTATATTTAACCTCTCCTCCTAGATTTTGTTAGAGATGTCAGCGGAAACCAAGCGTTTGTTCGTTTGGTCTTATGTGTCTGTGCATGTACAGCTTTTTAGTGAATACGTAAGTCAATGTCTTAAAATCGTAAAATCAACCCGTCAACCGTAAAGTCTGTGACCATTTCAATTATAGTTCGAGTTCGAAAAAAAAAAGAGTATCCTCGTAAAACTGTGACAAATTCTTCTTTTTTATGTTAATTTAAGTTACCTTAATCTTAAATTTTTACTTCTTGTATTCTAAATTATGATCTTTCTCAGAAGCTTTATGAATTCCGCCCCAGGTTTTCGATTGCATTAATTGTAAACCACGCGTTTCACGGTTTCCTCGTGCACATCGTAATGTATCGATCGATGCTGCAAGCTTACGCTGAATGTACATGTAGACTGTGCACGAGGATATCGTGAATTCCGTGGCAGTCTCGACGTAAACAAGCGCTTTGACCCGTTCTATAAATAGATGTCGCGCCACAGACAACAGCCCAAGATGAACACTATAACGATTTTTCCAGAATTTTGTATTAGGCCGCTTTTCCATTTGTCCGCATCCGCAAGCGTATCCGTATCCGCATGATTATATGCGGAAGGCGCTTTTCTGTGCATCCGCTTTAATTGTCGAATATTTTAGTTTTGTGCTGATTTTCAAAGAGTTTAGAGGCCTGCGTTTGAAGAATAGAAACATGTTTAATTAAGTCGTCTGCAAATATTTTACCGCAGTATGCGAACACATTCACAGGTGGTGGAGTTGAACAAAATAAAGAATTAAACAGGTACATCTACAGCGTCAATAATGGCTTATTGAAAGGTTACCCGTTATTACCGATTTATTTTACTCCGTGAGTCTTAGGTTGAGTTATCCAGGTGTATCTAGATTATTTTTCCCAACGTTTTATGTTTAACAGCCATTTGTTTAACATGCTAAGGTAGATACCAGGTCGTCCGCATCCGAATAAAAACGATCAACGAGCGATTTTTTGCGGACGGCTGTAACGGATGCGCTTTGGGGATACGGACTGCGGACATATGGAAACGGTCCAACTGTTTTCAAATTGTTCGATTTTTTTTTGCGGATGCGGATTCGCGAATGCGGATGCAGATACGGACATTATGGAAAACCGATATATTGCTGGTTATAAATGATATAATTGTGTACATAAAACAATGTCACTCCATTCAACTAACATTTGTGTGTTGGAAATACCCAAATTAAGTAAAACAACCACAACACACAAATGGTGTGAAACGTATTTTTATTGTATTCGTTAATATTTAAACTTGCAATGACATTGCATTGCATTGTACACCGCTATTAGGTTTCACTATATTCAATCATCTGCCATAACTCTACGCAATCAGGGCCGTTTGATGTGTCTTGAGTATTTAATAATGGGTTGTATTCCAGAGATATCTTAAAGGGACCTGTTCACAGATTGACGAATTGACGGTTTCCCAACTTTTTGTCGCAGATTCTAAATATAAAATAATAGTGTATATAACTGAACGAAATAACACTACGGACAAAGAAATATACTGTAAGCTTAGATTTAGCAATCTGAAAGGCCGAGTGGTTAAGGCGTTTTGCCTTTTGATCAGAGGTCTGAGGTTCGAACCCCTGTGGGAGCAACTTTTTTTTCTTTTCTATTTTATCCCTTTCAAAAACCTTTATACTTGAACCCTTTAGTTCCGATGCTTAAATCTTTCAAGTTAAGACATTTTATAGCAAATTTCAAAAATACAAAACAATTAACAAGCCCCTTTCAGTTAAACTGAAATACTGTATTGAAGTTAAGTTTAGTATTTAAAAAACTGCATAGAATCGGTGAATCCGTTACAGTTACGTGAACAATAGTTTATAATACAGCTGATAATTAATAGACACTAAGCACACTGTCCGATTGATTTCTACTTCTTATAACAATACTAATATTTATTTATTACAAATCATTGAAGTTTAATGATTTTGCGACTCTCCATTTTATTCTTCATATTTCGCAGTTTTCAATGTATAATTCAGCATTAAGTTAGTAAATTTAATTAATAAAAAGTGTCAACACTGTAGTACGGCTCGTTTTTTGTAAGAATTTGCGATTTAAAATGTATTAAAAATCGAATGCTAATCCGGTCCGCAAGGGAGACAACAAGATGTTACTACTTGACAAATTTCATGCGTGGTTACCTCCCTTATTTTATTGAATTGTTTTATTTTGTCCCCGAATTTATCATGAATTCCGTTTCCTTTTGGATTAATTGCACTTTGTACATGTAATACCCATATTCGACACACGCCACGAATCCTGCGAATCGCCACGTATGAATGAAATTTATGATTCGTGAAGATTTGTGACATAGTCTGTTATAAATTGTGCGTTCCACGATTCAGCCACGATGTAGGATGGTGTTACGAATATTCGTGGGATTCGGCTGAAATGGCAAACATGTTGTCAAGAATTTACTACGATTTACACGAATCTATTACGACTACTTTGTCAACGTTAGGAATCAGTAACGTATCTGTAAAGAATACGCATGTGCGAATTAGGTACGAATAAAACTATCTTTTGAAATTCTTTTGTGGCGGGCATATTCGTGACAGGTTCGTAGCCGATTCGTGGTCAAGCCGCGAATTATCAAATCACCGAATGAATAAAGAATAACTACGAATACCTACGAATCGATTACGATTAAGTTACGATGCATACGAATACATTATGTATTTGTAACGAATTATTTTGGAATCGGGATTTTGGGATTCGTAAGTTCGTGGCCAATATTTTAAACAATTCAAAACTTTTGTCACGAATACCCGACTGCTCAAGAATAGCAAGGTTGGACTACGAACAGATACGAAACAATGTAAGAACTTCACAGCCTGATTACGATGCAACTACGAATTCTAAAATTTACCAATTTTGGGTGATTCGTGTGATTCGTGATGTCTGCAGAATAGGGGTATTAATCGTAGTGTACAACTGATAATACTACCATTGATGAAACGCCTCTAAGTATATTGAATTTCGCCAAACTTTACTCAAAGGGAATTATTCGCAAATTTTTGAAAAATGTCATTCAATGTCTTAACTGCAAAATATAAAGGATCTGGACTAACTAGTTCAAATATTCAGTCATGAAAAGTATAATAAAACAAAATGCCTCCACCGGGTCTCGAACCTATGACCTGCAGATCAAACGTCGGTTGCGCTAACCACTCGACCAGACAGATTAATGCTTATTTTTACGTGTATTTTTATCACTATGTAAGTGAATCACATGCTTTAAAAATATCGACGAAAAGCCGTAAAAATGCTTGATAAAAATTTTACCTTTTCAGTTGACTACAACATTTCCCGTGCAAATAAATATTTAATATCTAGAATCATTACAATATAAACATGATAGGGACTAAATGTAACTGCTCGCTAGAGGTCTTGAAGGACGTTCTGTCCAGGTCACCCTACGTCCTCAAGTCCGATTGGTCTGCCATTCCTGCCTCGTTCTGAACACGTGCAACTGTCGTCTGCATAAATTGAAGTTTGCACCTCTGCAGAGTTCCTTGTCACTCGTTTCATTGCAAGTCTACAAACCGGAAACCAGTGACGCCTATTGACCGTCCTGCCGTCTCCATCACCGTCTTTCTCCGTATATACTGGTACACGTGTACCGGTGTTATAGTTACGTGTGTGTCCGCCGATGAGCACGTATGAACATGTATGTGTCCGCCGATGAGCACGTATAAACATGTATGTGTCCGCCGATGAGCATGTATAAACAAGTGTGTGTCCGCCGATGAGCATGTATAAACATGTGTGTGTCCGCCGATGAGCACGTATAAACATGTGTGTGTCCGCCGATGAGCACGTATAAACAAGTGTGTGTCCGCCGATGAGCATGTATAAACAAGTGTGTGTCCGCCGATGAGCACGCATAAACATGTGTGTGTCCGCCGATGAGCATGTATAAACAAGTGTGTGTCCGCCGATGAGCACCTATGAACATGTGTGTGTCCGCCGATGAGCAGGTATGAACAAGTGTGTGTCCGCCGATGAGCATGTATAAACAAGTGTGTGTCCGCCGATGAGCATGTATAAACAAGTGTGTGTCCGCCGATGAGCATGTATAAACAAGTGTGTGTCCGCCGATGAGCACGTATGAACAAGTGTGTTTCCGCCGATGAGCATGCATAAATATGTGTGTGTCCGCCGATGAGCATGTATAAACAAGTGTGTGTCCGCCGATGAGCATGTATAAACAAGTGTGTGTCCGCCGATGAGCATGTATAAACAAGTGTGTGTCCGCCGATGAGCACGTATGAACATGTATGTGTCCGCCGATGAGCACGTATAAACATGTATGTGTCCGCCGATGAGCATGTATAAACAAGTGTGTGTCCGCCGATGAGCATGTATAAACATGTGTGTGTCCGCCGATGAGCACGTATAAACATGTGTGTGTCCGCCGATGAGCACGTATAAACAAGTATACCAGTCTCGTTTTGATCTTATTTTCAACTTTATAACGTGCACTTTTGCATAAAAACTGCTATATTTTCGAGTGTCTCAAGACTACATCAAATCCCCAATAAAAGATAAAAAGGACAAAATTAAGGTTTGATGTAAGCTTATATTAATCAATATACATTTAATGAAAGCAAACATTACCAAAAAATGCATTACAGAATGTAAATGCTGAAAAAATCACACGTTTTATGTATTCAGTGTGACCGACGAAGCCGAAGACATTCTTACTGTATCAACCACAATTTTGGAAATATATAAAGTTCTACATAATAGAATTCTGCAAAACTACTTGAATGTATTAATCTATATGTTGTCAAGATAAAACAAGAATAAAATGTATAGGTCACCATATTATTAATCGAATAAAATTGTAAAAAAGATCACTACCTTCTCGTCATTTTTCACAAAATACAGCAATTTTACAGACCTAAGAATTCAGTTTGCTAGAAATACAGATACAAGCTGGTAAAAATTCATATAATGTATTAAATTCATAACAGATTATAAATGAAACCATTAATAATGGTAATAACTTCAAAATCAATAATCACAACTACTGAACATGGACAGACAGCCGACATTTGTCATTCGGACTAAATGATACTTTATTATTTTTGTGACAGACAAAGCCAAAGCGATTCTCATTTTATAAATTAACATTTTTCTAATTATATTAAAGTTAAAAGAATTCTGACAAAGTACTTGAATGTTTTCATATATATGTTCTCATCATAAAAGTAGAAAACATTGTACCGGTCACATTATTAATTGAATTATATTTTAGAAAAGAGCACTACCGTACACCTTATTTTTGCATGTTTGAAAAATGGCACTTCAACACAAAGTATTCGTAACAGCTTAATAAACCAATAACAAGAATACTAATTACTACTAGTAGTGTATAATAATAATAATAATAACTTCAATAGCAGTTATAACAAATACTGAACGAGGACAGTTTGCATCTGATTTTTGTCAGTAGAAACATGCATTCGCAAGGCACAAGGTTTCGCTTGGAATAAAACTGATTTTGAAAATAATGAAACCTCTTTGTATTTAGAATTGAAGTATATTTACAAAACAAGAAGTATTACATGCCTTAGCCTACTGTAAAACAAGTTTTAAAAAACATACTCTAAAATGTATATTTGTTGATATCATGTCTGAAATTGACACATAATTAAAACCTTGATGTAGTGACACAAAATCAAATATGTAGGTTTCTTAGCATCAGTATGGTGTTCCAGACCCTCAAAAGTTTTTCAAAAGGAATGACAGTTCAGGATAATCAAATGTAAACAAAGGAAAACTTGAGCTGCATAGCATGAAAGACAGAGAACCATATTCAGGTATAAAAACAGACGCTCTGCTGATAAACTGTTTACATGGTTGAAAATGTGTAACAATGGTTTATTCATTAATTTAGTAACACACCACTGCTTTAGGATTTGTCTTTAAGGTAGTCAAATAGTTTTTCAATTATTTTCTTATTTTTTGTTACTCTTGGTTTTCCATGTTGTGTCAATTCAGACAGAATAAATTTTAGCCCATCCAGTCCGCCTCGTTTAACTGATAACTGAGGGTGAGCTAAACAAAGTCCACTGTTGGCCTTTTTCTCTGTCATTCCTTCGGAAATGATATCGTTTACTTTGAGTTCATTGAATGTTTCAATGTTTTTTACACTTTCACACTGATATTTGAACTTAATGATTGCTGACTGAACAGTACAGCTGTGACCCGACAACTTCTGCAGGCTTCGCACATCACCCAGGGCATTGTGGGCAGAATACTGTTCTTTCAAAAGATGACTCACAAGAAACTCTTGAGAGTATTTTTCAAGGCCTGTGTGTGTGGCCTTAAACAATGAGAGAGTGTCAGCTATCCCTAAAACATACTTTGAAAGTGGCTCAATGGAAAGTGCGAGTTCAAATGCCCTAATTATACGAGGAAAGTCGAACTTTAGAAAGTTATGACCCATAAGAATACGAGGCTGGTGTTGTTCAATGAATGTTACAAACATGTTAAGTGCCTCTACAAGTGTTTTAGCATCAACATGCTGACCATTGTAGAACATTGAGCTGCCCGTGACAGTCAGACCTGTAACTTCAGATGCCGTGGGTGCTATCTGTTTGACAGGAAAACCTAACAGTTGAAACATTTATCTGCACAGTTTGCAGCAATATGTATTATGTCTGCATCTTTATGTAATGATGTTGTTTCAATATCACAGAAGATTTTGTTAACACCAATCAACTCATCAGCTTTAACCTTTTCAGTTGTTTGTACACTTTTAGGAGGGGGAATTTCTGTTACGTCTATATTACTACCTGTTGCTATTCCACATTAATATGTTGGACCTTCATGAATTTCACTTTTAATGTTGCCAAACTTTAGCTTTGACTTCCGTTCCAATTTTCTTCGCTTGAATTCAACACTGTTTGTTTTTCAATTCTTCGCTTGCGAAGTTTGTTTTGTTTGGTAGCATGAAATTGTAGCAATTTTCTAGGTGATATTCCTATACTTTGATTTACTGCGTTCATGTAAGAAGCTCCAATATTTTTCTGTGCTACGGCACAACTAGTTCTGATGTGAAGACATTCTGAGCCAGAGTAGTGGGTTTTCTTTATAGCCTTTGCAGCTACCATACAGTTGAACGACTCCACGTCTTTTGTTGATGCACCTGGGGCTATCTTAGCAGCATTCTGGACCACAACATTAAACACAGCTTCTAAATCTGACCTAAGGGTTGCTCCAGTCAAAGATCTACCATAAGACAAACCTCTGTGTTTATAGGTCTGTGGACTTTTCTTGTAGCCACACCATTCCCCACAATGTTCATGGTCTCCAAACAGATGAGGAACAATTTGTTTATGAGCTGATGTAAATTTCGCAATGTCACCTTTGTTTTGCGCTAAAGCATAGTTGATACACTTTTGTATGTGTTTAATAACCATTACTGAAAGAACTTTCAGTTTTTTCTGTGAGGCATACAAGCTGTTGCCAATGTGCTTCACCGTGTGATTTTGGTCACTCCATTTCTCTTCACTGTGCGTCAGATCTTTTCTTACTCTAGCTAAAGTTGTACAGTCGTCATCCATTATAAGGACACCAACATCAACATGTTCTGATTCAATTTCTTTTACAAGATCTCCTGCCACATCTGGCTATATTGCTTTTGAGCTACCAGTCCAATTTCTACTGCATTTATGATCTGGAACCACATTGCCCTTAGCTTTATGATAATCACATTTCTTACAACTTTTGGAGCGTATGCCATATGCACAGATTTTTCCTTTCAAGTTTCCTATCATAGTTCCTATGCCTGATCTGCTGTCACAACATCTCCCTGGGCCCCTTTTCTGCCAGCCCATATCATATTTGAATTGTCCTGAAAGACGGGTCTGTGCCGGATCCTTTATATATGTATGGTCGGAATGGACTGAAGTTTCAGCACAACCATCCTCTGCAATAGTTAAATGAAAAAATATTTAGCCATACATGTAAACATGAAGATTCTCATTAAAGATGTAGTTCAGCGTATTGTCGATAAAATATTTACTTTTATTTCACAATGTGGGCGGCATTTTTAAACTAAGTAAATATTATTTAGTGAGGTTTGTCAGGTTTGGTGACAGTTTAACTGACTGGTATTCATAATCAATAATTACAATGTATTAATTATACTTTTATATAACAAATATCAAGTGGAAAGCTAACTCTAATTGTTTACTGTGTTGGTTAAAAAAGAGTACATTTAACAGATAATGCCTGAAAAATATCTTTCTTTCTGAATTTGGGATATAAAAGTTATGCACACAGGCATTGTAAACACCAGTGTTCAATAGAAAAAAAGGTGTGAACTGCTAGACATTTGTTTTTTATTCATGATCTTTAACCCTTTAATGTGCAGGCTCAAGAAAGCCCTGTCTGGGCTGTTCATATGAAAGTTCCATCACTACAAAATGCTTTCTACTCTGGCTGCTAGGTATACAGCTTATACAGTTATGATACGTTTACCTTTGACACATCCAGCTGAATGAGGAGGATGGGTATCGCCAGTATTAGTTGTATCACAGCCTGTCGGAATCTCACACTCTGTCCCACTATTGTCCAGGGATGCACTGCTTTTGCGAATATCGATTGTGGTTGCACTGCTTGTCATGTCATCATCGGGGCCTGTCAGGCTACTTCCAGGGGTAACATCTGGAAAAGAATATACATTAAATTTTATCATTTGATTATTATTTGGCTCATTGAGTCTAGTATTTATAAGAAAGTGTGTTACAAAGTCCATCAAAATATGAAGTGTTTATCTTTTTTGATATTTATTATCAGTAATTTACTTTAACAGAGTATATTAAAATCAGAGTATATTAAAATTCTTAATTATATATTCTTCCAAGGGACTTGTTACCGTCTTTCTCTGATCAACATATACAAACCTTGCAGTTCCAAATGAGCATCTTGTAGGGCAGCATGTCTTGAATGGGAATCATCTGGGAAGGCATTGGTGTGAGAGGTACCAGCAGCCCGAGTACTGAAATATTCATCACATGATCAACAAAATTGTGTGCTATATACCGGTATCTAAGTTTTATCGTACTTTATCAGAGACTTAGTTCATTACACATCAAATTGCTATATGTATATAGTAACAGACATAACCTAAAAGTGAACATATGGTGTTTTTTTTTTTTAAACCAGCAAAACAGACACTAGTGGTTTGCATACAAAATCCACTAAATTGTGTTGTTTAAATATAAATTATCACTAAATTATCAAGGAATTAAGAGTCATGTTCCATTTTTCCGTATATAGAGCAATTAAGCTATATTTACCACAAGCGCCTTGTTATTTCTTTCTCCTCTTGTTGCAATGCTTTTTTACATGCTTATGTGCTGACCAACCTGTTAACAAAATAATAATAATTATGCCTTACAAAGTCCATGACACGTGGGAGATTTGTTTCTATTTGCATTAACAACGGGTCAACACTAGAGAAGATGGGCATGCTTTCCCCACAATCCCCTTAAAACAGTTCCAGTCTGACGCTGCTATAATATGAGCTGACTTGCACTAGCAGCGACTACTAATGGAGCGAATGTTAGGATTTGATTTATATTAGATCGGCTTTCCCACTTGAAACAGCAGTGGGTGACAAATAATATTCAGTTAAATCATCAGTTGCCATAGCCATCCACCTCACTGCACAACCGTGTCTTGAATTTGTCAAGGCATAAACAGGATCTTTTTTTAATAGTGGAAGTATAAAAATATTTACTAGTGTACATGCATTACTTGTTCAAACAGATTAAACATGTACCTTGCTCTCAGCTTTCTTCAATGTTTTATGGTTAAAGTAAACCTCCTGTAACGCAACCTTAACCTTATCCTATGGTAAATACTGGGAAACTTACTACTCCTCAAAGCACGTCTTGCCTCGCCTACGTCTGGAACGGAAGAGACCCGTGAACTCGCGGGTATCCCCCACTAACAGGGAGAAGAGGGAGAAAACCATACTTACCGATACGCTACCGTACTATACTGGATACGTCACAACACTCCCCCCAACTTTATGATAAAAAGGCCTTACCAGGACTGGGAAGTATCTGCACGAGATGGTCAGCAACTACAAGTTGCCCCACAAGGATATCTCGGCTACCAGTGACGTATCTCCGGGCATCCCACACGCTCACTACATTACTTTAGGGGTCTCATCTGGCGAACCGTTCTTCACTACCGAAGTCAATGGTCAGGTTTTTACTGCGCGAGCTACAAGCCATACTTTTGGTCTTTCTGGAGGTTTGGTTCTCTGTTACAGTAGACACCAACGAGTTACAAACCCAGCTGATATCTACTGGCCACTATCTGGACTGGAGCAGGCGAGCTACAAGAACTGCTCGTCACTGCTGACTGTGGTAGAGGTGTTTTCCGTTGGCCAAGGAGATCTCCAACACGTGTTTCGCAGTGGTTCCTCGATGTGCTGCCACCGCTTCGGCCACGGAGAAGATCTGACTCGACGACGATACTCTGGATCCAGGTGCCGGAAAGTAAGGAGCATCCGTTTCCAGGATCAAGTGACTTTCCTCTACATGTTGCAATGCCGCAATCTGATCCGACGAAAATGTCCTCACTTTGTTGGTGAAACCAAAGTATGTCCGCGGAAACACCTCCAGCCACCGATCCTGGACGTACCTATTACCGGTGAAACAATGCAAATGTACCGGGTGATTCATCCTTACGAATTTCTTCAGGAAAGGAAGGAGCAGGAGAAATGCTTCTGTACCACAATCTCCCTCCATTCCACGGCAGTGAATCACCAGCACATGTCTGTCTTCCAGGAATGGGAGCATCTTTTCCAGCAGCTCCACCTGATATGCCCAGTACTTCATGTGCTCTGTGTGGTCAAGTCCCAATTCTCCAAAGGCTACCACACGAGGGTTGCCCAGTAGCTTCTGGAATCGTTGAACTCCCTCGTTTACCCGAGCCATACTGTACCGAGCATGTCGTGGATGGATACCGACCCCTACGGAAATGTATTGCGGAAGATCTCGCAGTTGCTGGTCCGTAGGATAGCTGTCTGGGTCGCAGTAGATAGCAACACCTCCTACAAGGGAAATCCGCTTGCCTTCTTCTACTGTTACCGCATTCAGGATGTCCTCCACTCGACCTTGGTGAAGCTTCAGACTTCGCAGAGTCCTATCCAGATGAAAGTGTGCGTCAAACGCCTCTGGGTACTTTGGCTGGACTGGTTGAGCCTCCTCGACTTAATGTGCACTCTCGGGGGCCTGGAAGTTCTGCCACCAGTAAGCCCGCTCTTCTTCCGACAAACTGGCTGCCAAGAGTAGCTCCACTTTCCAATGTAGCAGTGCTCCCACCGAGTTGCAAGGCTCCAGGGTGAACTTTTCCGGAATGGGCTCATGAAGGAATTTACAAAACTCCCTCATAGCCGCCTCCTGCCGTTCCGTGACTGTGGTGTTGTCCGAGGTGCTCAACATCTTCTGCACAATCAAGAAAGCGACCAGTTCGTCCAAGGAAACAGGTTTCCCCAGCAGCCACCTTCCAGCCTGACTTAAGGCGTTCCTTCTTCCTCTGAGTACCCTTTCATCCGCAGGGTCCAACGTTTCGTCGAAAATAGAGGGGATGTGCGTGAAGAATGCATGGGCCTTCAGATACTTTGCCCCTTCCACACACCCCGGGACCCAGCATCGCTTCTGGCTACGACGATTCCGTCTTTTCCTTTCTATTTCTCTGCGCTCTTCGGCCTTCTCCCTGACTTGGGCGAGGAGATCGCTGGTTTTGGCTCTCTTCAACACAGACATTGAGATAACCAAATCCTCGCTGCCTATGGCCGACCCGCTTTTGCGCTTCAGAATGCCCACCGAGCTCTCTGGGTTCTTAATCTCTACCCAACGAACTGGCTTCACTACATCTCTGTGATGATAAGTCTTTGGCCATTCATCGACCCACTGGACTCGCTTTGATTTACCCTCAGAAGAGCCACAGGCCCCTTCTGATCTCGGGTCCGCTGCTGTGCCCTGAACCGCACTTTTCACTCTCTGGAAAGCTGGCGTCTTTGAAATGGGTTCCTTGGTTAGACTACGAGTCGCACCCGCGGTTTCCATTCCTGTTGTTATGCCCTGTGCCACACGTTCCACTGTACGGGAAGGAAGTGTCTCCAGGTAGGGTTCCGGGATCGGACTACAAGTCACGACCTGAGCTTCCCTCCCTGCTTGGACGTGAGGAGATGACGTTGTTGTGTCGGTATTCTTGCCCCTGCTAATCAGCCGAGGAGATCGACGGGGACTATTCGCCACGGGAACTGTACTGAGGACTGGTGAAGCCAGCAACCTGTCCACATCGACGTCCTCATAATCCAGGATCTCCATGTCCTCCTCAACTGCATCTAACACTGGCAAGTCCGACCCGGTTCGGTACCTGATGTCACTCCTCCCTTTTGTTGGATCGTAGTCCTGTTCTTTTGGGGGTGGCAAGTCGGGAAGCTTCCACACCTTGGTACAGATCCAATCCCGACTTACCAGCTGGTACATCTCCAGTGATTTGGCAGCCTCCTTGAGCCAAGCGGAGAAATTCTTCGTATTCCGCCCGCCTTGACTAGACTGCTTCACTAAAGACACCATACGGGTGACCACATCCAACAGGACGTTCACTTTTTCCTTCCCCCCACAACATCTTGGGCACAGTGCCAGCTTTTTGACAAAATCCCCGGCCGGCTTGTACACCTGACCACGACTTAGGTAGTCTTCCACTATTGCCAGGAAATCTTTTGGTTCGTTAGATCCTGATGCCATGACTACCACCTGTAATCTGAAATAACAGACGAAAATTAGTACCCTAACACTTTTGTTTACAGGCCCTGCACTTGTATTTGTCTAGTTCAAGTGCCTCTGTTGCCGTCACGTTGACACAAGATCCATGATACCATTCTTCACAGAAGTCGCACTGTATCATGAACCGACCGCCATACGGCTTCCTGCAAACACAGTACTCCTTGTTGTTCTCTTCATTTTCCTGTTCCGGAGTTCCTAAGATCTCCCCTTTTTGGAATTTGACAATCCAATCCGGGAGCTTCCGGTCCTTACATGGCATCATCCTGTCATGATTGGCTATGGATACTACATTTCGCAGTCGCACCTGGTAAAGGTAAGCTGACAACTTCTTGACGATCACTGCTGGACCTTTCCAGGGAGAACTCAACTTGCGTGATTTGCCCTTGAGAGTCGCCGTATCTAAAAGATATATGACATCTCCTTCGACATAGGGGCGCAATAGTATCCGTAGATCGTAGTAGTGTTTCATCCTCCTCATGGAAGTCTCTAAGGTGGACCTAGCAGACGCATGGGCTTCCTTCATGGTTTTCAACAACTCTGCAACATAGGTATCACAGTCCTCATGCTTATCATGTACACTGGGAAACATGAGCCGTGCTGGAGTGTTGACTTCTCGGCCCAACATGAGCATGTTCGGGGTAAAACCAGTACTTCGGTTGACCGATGCTCTAAGCGCTCCTGCTATCTGCTGAACATGCAGATCCCATTTATTCTGAGATTTCCCTAAGAAACACCTCACCGCGTCCATCAACGTCCTGTTGAAGCGTTCCACTTGTCCATTTGCAGACGGCCTATAAGGTGTCGTTCTTGCCTTATGGATATGTAGTGCTTTACACAACGCCTCAAACAGCTTACTTTCGAAGTTCCGCCCTTGATCCGAGAATAATTGGAGGGGTAACCCAAATCGTGAGAAAAACGCATCGACTGCTGCCCGTGCAGTTACCTCTGCTTTCTGTGATGGCAATGGTATGCATTCCACCCACTTCGTGAATTGATCCACCATCATCAGGCAATGTTCGTTCCCTCGTACTGTCTTGGGTAGAGGACCTATAAAATCGATGTGCACTCTCTCCATCGGGGCTCCCGCCTGATACATGGTCAATGGAACCCTCCCGTAGTGCTTGTTTTTCTTGTTCTTGTTGCACACGGGACACGTCAACACAAACGATTCCACATCCCTGGACAACCTGACCCAAAAGAACCTTTCCTTCAACTTTGCTTTTGTTCTGGCCACCCCCTGATGCCCTGACGACGGTATATCATGATGCCATACCATTGCTTGTTCTTGAAGGCTGTTAGGTACCACAAGTTCAAGATCTTTGCTGTCCAGCTTCCGTTTGAACAGAACCCCGTCCACTAACTGGAACATTTCCTTATTCACCCAGTAGTACTTGGCTTCTGGACTGACGAGAAATATAATTCCTTCATCAGGCTCTTGCCCTGTTAACAGCCACTCACGAATTATAGTTAGATCTTTATCCTTGCTTTGTTCCGCTTGCAGTTCTTCGAAAGTAAAACCCCAACAAGTAGGCGTTTCGGCAGTAGCTTCCTGCACCACTCTTACATTACACACTTGGGCACCCTCATTACCCACGGTGACGATATCGAAATGTGCTTCACTCAGTCCTAGGTCACTGCTCTCCACTGTAAGATTATCGTCTTATGTCGCACTGAGACTCGAACATCCAACTGACACGGTTTCCCCCCTCGCACTTGCCCCCTGTTTCATGGCAAAACTGGACAGGTTTGCCGCATCATCCACATCTTGTGTGAAGAAACCCCATTGTTCGTCCGCACGTTGACAGTAATGGCAGCCCCCACACGGCAAGTGCTCTAGCCGAATACCTGCTACATAAGCCGCACATGGCACAAGATCATCAGGCCTTCTGGATAGAGCATCTGCATTGCCATGTTTCGCACCCGGTCGATGTTGAATGACCATGTGGTATTGAGATAGCTCTTCGATCCATCTCGCCAGCTGACCTTGGGGATCTTTGAACCTCAGTAACCACGTCAAGCTTGAATGGTCTGTTCTTACTGTAAACAATCGTCCCAGCAAATAGTGCCGAAAATGTCTAGTAAATCTTACAATGCTTAATAGTTCCTTTCTAGTCGTACAGTACCTGCGTTGTTCCGGGGTTAAAGCGAAACTGCTATAAGCAATAACTCTTTCTTCCCCTTTCTGAAACTGGATCAATTCAGCTCCAATTGCCGTGTCGGAAGCATCTGTATCTAATATGAAAGGATCTTGACTGTTTGGAAAACCCAGGACTGGGGGATTAGTTAGTGCCTTCTTTAATTCTTCGAACGCCTCTTGTTCTTCCTGGTGCCATTGAAATTTATTCTTTCCTGTTAAATTATACAATACCTGGGCCAAATGTGCAAAATGGTGGATAAACGTCCGGTGATAATTTGCCAATCCCAGGAACCGTTCCACATCTTTCGATGAAGCTGGGACGGGCCATTCAGCCACGGTCTGCATATCCTTTGAAGCCATCTTTAGCTGATTACTGCTAACTATTCGGCCCAAGAACTCTACTTCCGGCTGGAAGAGAATACACTTCCGGGGTTTCAATTTCAATCCATGCTGTCTGAACCAACGAAAAGTGTCCACCAAATTCTTCAAATGTCCCTCAAAATCTTGACCTAGGACCAAGACATCGTCCAGGAACGCGAGTTCCGTCTTCCACGTGAGACCACGGAGCACCAGGTTGATTACACGGGAGAACGTAGCAGGAGAATTGGTCATTCCAAAGCCCATACGAACATGTTCGAACAAGCCGTATTTGGTTACAAACGCCGTCTTCTTCCGGTCTTCTGGATTGACCAGAACCTGCCAGTAAGCGGAGTTTGCATCCAACTTGGAAAACCAAAGGTTTCCCGCCAACGTGTCTAGGCAATCTTCAATGAGCGGCAGGGGAAAAGTATCTTTAACAGTCACCTCATTTAATGCCCGATAGTCGATGCACCACCGGACCGAACCATCTCTTTTACGTATGAGTACTGGTGACGACGCCCAATCTGATACCGACTCTTGAATGACGCCCGCCTCTAACATCTTATTTAGATGCTCTTCTTCCTCGTTAGCAAAACAAGCCGGTGTTCTTCTCATGCGCTGTTTAATGGGTTTCGCATCTCCCGTGTCGATTTTATGGTCGATTTCAGTAAACGTACCTAAGTCAAAATCGGTACGGGCAAAAACGTCCTGGTATTCACACAAGCACGTGAGCAACTGCTGGCTTTGTTCTTCATCAAGGTGCTTGATTGACGTTTCATAAAGGCTTCTAAGATGTTCTGGGATGCTTGTATCTGGTTTCCCAATTGTCTCTGGCGCAGGGAGATTAGAACAACATGTCCTAGTCTCCCCTAGCTGGGTCTCATTCACTGCGGAGACTTTTAAAAGCTCCTCCGGGTAACTTGTCACTTCACAGGCAGTCGCAATTAGTGTGTTCTTCTTCAACGTTGCGCAAGTGTCCTTGATGTTGATGAAACACACTACTGGGTCACTGTTTGCTGCACTGACTGTCCTTGGCATAAGGACCCTAAGGGCACTCACTGGTTCAATGCAATAGTCACTAGCCATAGGTGCATCTAACTTGCAAGGTAAACGTACCACCGAGTTAGGTGGCACCACTACTCGAGTTTTCAACATTACCCTAGCAACTGCAGGCTTCCCATCTTTGAAACTGGTGGTAATTGGGATTCTTTCACCGTCAAGTATCAGCGTGTCTGACTGCATGTCCATCAAAACCCCAAGATGATGCAAAATATCATGCCCCAATAGCATATCATCGCCTATGGGAGCTACGTAGACCTTCTCTTTGAAGCAACGGTTGCCCAATTTCATCTTCACATGCGCTGTTATGAAACCTTTAAGGACAGCTTCCGCATCAGCCATCTGCATAACCACATCTTGGATCTGTGCGGGAGCCTTTTTTAGCTTCTCATACATTCTTGATGAAAGGATCGTAATCTCTGCACCCGAGTCAATCTTTGCATTGAGGTCAAGGTCGCCCACCTTGATCCGCGCTATGGAAGAACCCGCCCGCACCTGGCATATCTTTATGGGCTCTTGAGACTTTTCCGAACTTGGTCTCTGATCACTGGACTGATTAATCTGAGTACCATCACCTTGAACTGTACCTAACTGGGTTCCCTGTTTACTAGGCCCATCTTCTTCCTGTCTTCCCTCCGATTTGGGGAAGCCACAGGCTTTGCCATCAGAGATAGTCACTGAAGTTTCAGACCCCCCTATTTCCTGTTCCCCTACTGTGCTAAGACTGTTGCCCGGTTGGGCGAGCACACTATTCTGTTGCTTTTGATCTGTATTAGGCGAGTCACAGACCCTGCCTAAAGCAGCCGTACCTGTAGCTTCTACCCCAACAGACCTCTGTGGTAGACCACTTGTCTTCACTGTTGAGGGCCCGGTCGTGTGGTCTTCCCGTCCAGCCCTCTGCCGTTTAAACCCTTTGGCTTGCCCTCCTTTTTCTTTAGCCACTCTTGGTACCCCATACAGTCTCTTTTGAGGTGACCCTTCTTCTTACAGAAGTAACATGGTCCCAACCTCTTTGGTTGATCCCCACATTGACCTTCCTTCGACACTGCTTCAGGAGGGGTAAGGTGCATTTGCTTGGCAAACTCCTTCAAAGCGGACGCTATAAGCTCCTCCATCTTTGCTTGTGAAGATGCCTGCACTGTATTAACAGAAAGTTCCTCCCGGCCCCTTCTGGTCTTTTTTCCATCTACTGCCTGCGATATGTATTGGTGCTGTTTCACCAGGTTTAGGGCTTCCTCCATGCTTGAGGGATTCTCCAAACAGGCATGCTTGGCTGCCTCCTTGTCCAAACCACCCTGGCAAAATCTGGCAATAGCTTCCTGGCGCATATGATCCTCCGGAAGGTCCACAAAGGCTGGTGTAGCTAATGTTAGCACACGATCTGCCCAATCTTCAAGCGACTCCTCTTGCCCCTGCGTAGCCTGTCGGAACTTGGCCTTCGATGTCTCAAGCACTTCTTTCGTACCGAAGCGAGACTCCAATGACTTCATTAACCGACGAAATGAGTATCGGTCATTATCTGTGGTTGTAATGGTGAAGAAGTCAAGGGCCTTCCCCTACAAACTCCAGATCAGATAGTCTTTGCATTCCTCTTCAGACCACTTCATAACCTTTCGGTAGCTATCAAACTTCCGCTTAAAAGATAGCCAACTTGCCTTCCCATCATACCGCAGCGCCTTCGGGTGTCTACGTGGATCCCCCTGTCTGCGCGAGCTACGGTTCTGGGACCGGCTGCTGTCAGAGGAGTGCCTACGACGGGTCTTAGATTTGTGATTGGACCCACGTGATCTAGATCTAGACTCTGATTCGGAGCCCGACGGTGAACGATGGGAATGCAGTCTTCTTCCGGTCTTCTTTTTATGTGAGGTTGTCCTGCGTGGTGATGTTAACCTGGCATCCGGCGACCTACTTGATGATGGTGACCTATGAGGCCTACCACCTGCAGTCCGATTGCTTCCGGTTACAGACTTTCGGTGCCCACCATCATCACTAGCCTTGCCCTTCCGGTTTCTGCACGATGATGTTGACCTGCATACCGGAGAACTACTTGCTGATGGTGACCTATAAGGCCTACCACCTGCAGTTCGGTTACTTCCGGTTACCGACTTCCGGTGCCTACTGTCATCACTTGCCTTGCTCTTCCCGTTTCTACGCAGTGATGTTGTCTTGGCCCCCGGCGACCTACTCGAGGATGGCGACCTATAAGGCCTACCACCTGCAGTTCGGTTACTTCCGGTTACCGACTTCCGGTGCCCACCGTCACCACTTACCTGGCCCTTCCGGCTTCTTCGCAATGCAGTTGACCTTGCCTCTGGCGACCTACTCGAGGATGGCGACCTATAAGGCCTACCACCTGCAGTTCGGTTACTTCCGGTTACCGACTTCCGGTGCCTACCGTCATCACTTGCCTTGCTCTTCCCGTTTCTCCGCAGTGATGTTGTCTTGGCTCCCGGCGACCTACTCGAGGATGACGACCTATAAGGCCTACCACCTGCAGCCTGCGTACTTCCGGTTGCAAATGTCCTGTTTCGTCCGGCGTCGCTTAGATCCCACCTCCTGCTCTCTTCCTTGACCTGGCGCTCATAAGAACCCGACCTTGAGAGTTGCCCAGCACTATAAGAGCTAGGCTTTCTCAATGTTCTGCATTCGTGTTCAGAGGACTCAGCATGCACACCGGGTTTCTTTTCACTGGACCCCCGGGTCTTTACCATTACTGGACGATCCGGGGAACACAAAAGTGAGCTGGCTCTTGAACTATCGGAACCATGTTCTAACTTTATTGGGCTGTAACGTCGTACCCTGTGTGCAGCCGGTGTCAAGGATAGAGGAGGACAAGATTCTCTAATTAGCGGTGATTTTGTCCATGATGCCATTATGGGAGCTGTTGTGGTGACCCACGTTGACTCTGTATACACCACCGATGTTTTCGTAGACACCAGTAATGTCTCATGAAGCAGCGGATACGCCGGAAATGCTGCCGCCTGAAGTGTGATGCCTTTTGGTGAAGGCGGGGACTCACTAAAATCGAGCCAATTAAAGGGATCACGCTCAGAAAAGTCCAACATACTGAGCACTTCCGGTGTCAGCTTGCTGCCCAACGCTAAATCAAACACTTCCTTTTTAACCACCCCATACGCAGCACGCAACTGGATGATATGATTGGCCAGTTTTTCACCAATTCCCGGAATTTTCATCAAGTCTTGAACAGACGCTGTATTTACGTTGATAAGCATTTTTATTAATAAACAAGTGCAGGGCCGATACCAATAAATAATAACCAATAAACACAAAAAATTTATTTCTTTATTTATTTTACTTAAACAATTTACCCCAGATACTAGAGGGACCAAGCGTGACTAAAAGACACAGCTTGAAACACTAGCGTGGCTACAAGACACTGCTTACTAACCTTCCCTAATATTTCCCAATTTTCCAACACTGTTCCTTTAATTCTTTGCAGAAACAGAATAGCCACCTAATTCTGGCCTAAACTGGAAAAATTAATTTGTTAAATTAATTTACAGGCCTTCACAAGGTTGCCAGACTAATATCCCCGATAACTGAATGCCGTACAATCAAAAATTATATTTTAACCCACAATTTCCCCTCCCGCTAAATTTACTGGACCTAACCGGAAAGTTCTGGAAAAAGTGAAATATAATTGTTAAATTCTAAATGTACGCAGCCAAACCAAATTATCCTCGTCGCCAATAAAGTAAACCTCCTGTAACGCAACCTTAACCTTATCCTATGGTAAATGCTGGGAAACTTACTACTCCTCAAAGCACGTCTTGCCTCGCCTGCGTCTGGAACGGAAGAGACCCGTGAACTCGCGGGTATCCCCCACTAACAGGGAGAAGAGGGAGAAAACCATACTTACCGATACGCTACCGTACTATACTGGATACGTCACAACATGGTGAATGCTGGGAACTGTATAAGTTATGTTTAATTCAGAAGAACACTCAACACATTTTTTTTAACTGTTCAGCTATAAAGGACAACTCCACAGTTGGCCTTCCAGGGGGTAACAAATTATCAGTAGGAGACGAGACGGTAACTGTATCTGATACAAGCGGAGTTTCTTCAATATTCGGTTGAGTGTCCGAAATGATAGCGTCCGAAATTCTGCTTCCTTCTTGGAGTTCTTCAGTTGACCGTTTTCTATCGGCATGCCAAGTTGTCAGACGAGCGGATGACAATAATCCTCGTACTGAGCCTTTTTTTGATACAAATCTAACTTTTTTTCGTGGCATCATGAAAAAAAACTAGCAAACAAAACACAGGCAAAACTTCCGGTAAAAGATCCGAAAATCCGAATATGTATCAACTAAAAAATAGCGCGTTGTGATAATAGCAAAAATACGGTGATAAATAACCTCGGTTTCAAAAACTGCCGCAATGGTTAAATGGTTTTGGTCAAATTACACCAAAACGGAAGTCACATCCTCAGGGTTACTGTCACTTAGATAATAAACACATAGGGTTCAGTGTATAGGGCATATGATTTTTAAAATACAGTTTAAATGATATGTTTTGGTGTCAATTTAAAGGTATATATTTAAGAAATAAGAAAAAAGACATTTTTAGGCACTACTTTATCTTATATGATTCCCAGCTTCATAACTTTTGGCCCATGTATTCATGCACAAAATGGCAGCCCCGATGCCTGTCAAAACCGGTGTGTTTATTTTAAGGTAAATATTTTGAGTTACAAAGTATATAAATTTTTGACAGCTGTTTTTTCAAAAGGTTATGGCCTTATCTTTCCAAACATGTATGGTGATATATTGGGAAGTCGCTTGGTCATGGTGAAAATTGAGATCAAACATTGAATATTTTATATGTAACAATGAAGGAATTTATTTGCGCATGCGTAACCGTTTGACTCTAGCAAATATTCTGCCTTGCACCGGTTTGATACATTGTCTTTCATCGATTAACTTAAAACTTATATTAGAAAATTGTAATGCTCAATATTATATTTAATCAGACGAAGTATCCTACACACTGAATAGCACACAAAACCTGACACACATTTTGCGTTGAAAATGCTTTCATTACACATTTTATAATGAAACCAAACAAATTAAAACAATCGGTCGATAACCAAACTTTGCAAAATGCTGTGATCAAATCTGGTGGGATTAGAGGAGACAATTTTTTTATAAATGGAGGAATAGTCATCGATATTTCTCAATAACATGCATAATGTTTGTAAGATCGATGAGTCATAACCTTTTAAAAGCCATTGCAGGACAAAAATGTATTCACTTATCGTCAATTTGTTATTAACGCTCATGTATAGTTGAATGCCACTGCCATTCCAGCCAATAGGGTCCGCACACATAAATCGCGTATACAGTTTGTCCCATGGATGCTCACTGACGTTAAGATGCGGCGAATTACGTTTTTCGTGTGCTGTCTTAGCAGAATAGAAGGACATTCAATAATTATAGTATATAACATGAATGTTCAAATAGATATGATAGTTCTATAGTGACAAAATATTTGCTACCGGTAGTAATATTTTGCGACTGAGTGTTTCATTTGTTTTGATTTCATCATAAAATGTATACTGTATGGCATGCAATAAAATTTTAAAGGCGGGTACTTATGTTGTTGAATTAATCTCTTTGCAAGTTGATCTCATTTTCTTGAAAATTAACCCAATTATCGCGAATATTGTAAGTGTCGGGTCACAGGGGGCTAGCGCGTGGCTATTATAATCATTAGTGAACATGTCATTTTTTATGATAAATATGTTAGAAATGTCGAAACAAATTCACTATAAAATATATATACTGTAAATAAAGAACGTCACAAGAGAGTATAATACATGTATTATACGTGATTTTCGAATATTATAATACGTATAACACATTTTGGCTGTTCCATATCACATGCCACGGACAGAATTTACGATGACCGTTAAGTACAATGATAATGGAGATGCTGCTGCTGTTGTTGCTGCTGCTGCTTATGATGATGATGATGATGACGACGACAACGACGATGGTGATAATAATGTTGTTCGAATGTTGGTAACCAAGAAAAATAGTGTGAAACGTTTTGCCAAAGCATAATTGTTTCCTAAACTCCAAATTCTGCTGAATCTGATGCCAAAGAGCGTTGATGTTGCTGCATCTTCCATTCCTTTCAATTATTGAGACGTCGACTCAGCCCTTTCAAGTTGTTATTTCTATGTTATGTGACGATTACGTAGCGTGGATGTGGCGCATGGACGCGATGCGTGGATTACGCGTTGTTACGTAGCGTAGAGATGGCGCATGGTCGCGATGCGTAGAAATGACGCATGGTCGTAATGCGCGGATGTGACGAGTGGCATTTTGACTGACCCCTGAATTCTAAAGCCACACATTGTAAGTACCGTGTTTGACCACCGTAAGGTGTAAGCTGCAATTACAGCCTGGCATCGAGCAGCTTTCATATAAACGATGTACCGCTGGATCGAGCGTTGGGTGATGTAGTCCCACTCGAGCGTAGCAAGGCGCTCCAGATCCGCAAAGCTGTTGGGTTGTTGAAGACGCCAAATACGACATTTCAACAAATCCCAAACGTGCTCAATCGGGCCACGATCAAACATGGATGTTATTGGTTTGAAGCATTTGCATGGTAGCCCTAGCTGCATGACAGTGTCCATTGGCTGGTGCAAGTGACATGCCCCTGATCGCTCTCGCGTGCGGTATGAAGACTGTGGCAACACTTTCCTCTACATGGTATCTCCTGGCGGAAGGTTGCCTCGCACAAGTACAGCTGCTGCTTTGTAATGCACAGAAATAAAAATGGCAGCCCACATCATTATTGATCCGCCACCATACCGGTCAGATTCATGAATACGTTCGTTCATGTAACATTCATCCCGACGGCAGTAAACTCGAACCCTCCCGGCGTCTGTTGCTTGTAGTTTGGTGCAAGTTTCGTCAACGCAAATCATGTTACTCCATTCAGCACGGGTGAGCCTCAGATGCTGACGGGCCAATCTCAGTCTAGCTTGTTTTTGTCTTGCGGTTAGAATTACCGTCTTTTTAGGTCGTCGGCAGCGTCATCCGGCCCCACGAAGATGCCTTCGGACCGTTAATGGGGCAATCGGACGTCCATTGTCTTGTTGGTCTGCAGTGACGCGTCTCCAGACATATTGCAGATAGCACAGCCATTTAAAAGCCCTGAAACAAAGGTCAGCATTGTCTTCTGAGAAAGAAGGAGACATTTAGAGATCAAAGACACTGTCCTTAAAATCTGAAGAGTCCACAAAGGTCAGGCAATCAGTCAGTGACACTAATTTAGCCATGTTTCAGAGCATTGCCTGTCATCAGCGCTCGAACTTTTCCCACCGTTTCGGTATCGTATACAACCGGTGATTGAATAGTTGTGTGACCTAACAAACATTTATGTTTGAATTCTTGGTACAAAAACAAGTTTTTAATGCGTAAAAATAAGCCTAACATGATTTTTTAATGTGTACAAATAATTATAACATGATTCTCGCTGATTTTTTTTATTGAATTCCAAATCGTTGTTTATTGGCCGACAAACAAAGATACATCGAAAATTATTTCTTTAATAGTTAAGAAATGTACACACGAATCGATAGTAAAGTACAACAAATAAATTTGCCCAAATTTTTATGTAATTTTGTTGATTCAGTTTTGAGAAAATCTAAAATGAAAAGTTGTTGGGTGTACATTTGTTGTTGTTTTCAACTTTAGGACATCTTTAAAATACGTGTAGCTGCACTTTATTTACGACTGTTTGTCAATCTTTTTCTTTACTTTCCTATGAAAGATTTCGCAGTGCGATGTATGTTTTATTTCCTTTTACTTTTAACACGTGTGAACGTGAACTTTTTTTTTCTGTTATATCTTTGATATATGACAACCTGACACAACAATAACGACACAGCGCCTTTAAGGTTGTCAAGAAAGGATTATACTGCATTGTTAATTTCAGTACGATGCACGAGGTTTTACACGAAATCAATTATTAAAGGGACGGTACAATATTTTCGTGTAAGCCGTGTGTTTTCTTGTATACGTATGCATCTATGGTATGTTTATACTGCGTTTTGAAAAATGTGTATCAGAGTTTGGAAATTCAGCCCGTGCAAAATTCCGTGCTCGTTATTTAACGCAAATTTTGGACTAATGACGATTTGGAAATGTGTTTTTATATTGAACTTTAAATGTTAATACGTGTTCACTGGAAACAGAACGTGGACTGTGCAACGCGGCGGCGCAGTTGTCGAGAAGTTGAAGTCAGCAACGATAAGTAATGTTGTATTTTGATATTAAAGATCTAGCACGAGATGCACGTTTACTTACCATTAAAGTGTGAAGATGTGTATCAATATTATCATTTTCCTCCGTTTTATGTCACTGATTTCTTTTACAGCATTTTATCAATACAATTAGTAATTCTGTTAAAATTTAAAAAAGTGCACGGGTACAATATGTATTTGGAAGATTTCTGATGTTGCATCTGTCTATGTGATATTGACATAGAATTCTAATTCATCAACGTATATGTCAGTATTGTGGGAACTTATGTCTGGTCAACTGAAAAGTAAATATTTTGAAAGTATTTTGTCCACGTGTATTTTAATTTATTGTTACGTATTGTTTTTATCCAACACGCAAACAACAACTTCTGATAAATGTTGGCACGTTGATCTTTGCAAAGAGCATCCACATAACAAATTAGAGTGTAGCCAGTCGGATTCTGGTTCTACGTATGCAATCAGGTAAACGCTGCTTTCATCATCTGTTTGTAAAACTATCCAAACAATGAAATGTATTTTTGCACGTTGTTTGAGCGGTGTGGATAAAAAGGTATCAAATGTTGACAATTGAGAATCGAAATGCATATTTTAATTAGCTAGTACAGCGTGGTAAATGTGTGATTATCATTATATTGGATGGATGTGTGATTTGATTGAAATGGACATATACGACGTGACATGCAAGTAGTGTTACCACATATATATCTTCAGAGCTCTGGTCATTAAGGCACCTATTCGCCCTGCCCAGCAGTAGTAGTATACAATCTCCAATTTTCGAGAACAAATTACTTTTATTTCCTTAAAAATTAAATAATACCGAATAGAGCTTCAGTTGGTTAAGAATTCCAGCCAACCCTAACCCGACGGTGAGATTTATTTTACAACACAATGAGTTAAACATGTTAGTGAATTCATCTAATACAGAGTAAATTTAATTTGCAGTGAATGTTATTTCGTCAGTTTCCAAAAATTAGTTGAAATTCCCAAACTTTAAAATAACGATAGACTTCCCCGCCTGCACCCCGGCTCTGACCTCAGAGAATCTATCATAAAGTAACAAGGAGTGTGTCCCTTTAAACTGTCATATGTAGGACAAACCACGTGATGATGATCGATTAAAAACTTTTAGATATTATTTATGGTTTTAATTAGTTATTTTCTTTTTCTGTTTTCATTATTGTCTGCAAACGATATATAAAAAAGTCTAATTATTTATTGAATTGAGTTGCAATAAATAAGTATGAAAGTTACAAACACGCAATCCTTCCAGATCTGGAAGGATTTTACTTGTGATGTGATGGCAGTGGTACCGTTAACCGATAGGGGAGGTAACCGCTGCGAGGTGGAAGGCTGTCGGCGGTATAGAGTTTCCTGTCGATAAACAGCTTATCAACGCTCAGGGAAGCCTGCTTGTTTTGAGAACGCGCCTTCACTAGATACGGAATTAACTTCCGCTAACGTTCCTGAATCTCACGAGGATATTGGTCAGACACGTGATATGCAGAGTGTTTCAGCTTATCAGAGGCATTTTGCTTCACTGTCAGCTTATCCTGATGGAAATTGAATTTGGCGACAATAGGTCTCTTCGAACCTTGTTCGAAGCGTCCAACACGATGAGCACGGTCGATCTTGATTACCCGCGCATCATTCATGCCAAGTTCATTTTCGCAGAAAGAAAGACATACACTCTTCATTTCTCCTATCATCAAACGAATTTTCCTCAGCGAAATTAAAAAAAGGGAGATTGTCGCTTAATAACATGTGTCTAATCACAACTTGATTTGTTTTGCACATGAATTTATGTTAATTCTGGATACACCGCTGTGTGAGGATGTCAAGTGCCTGCAGACGGTAAGCTTCTGGGTCCCATTGTTCCATTGCAAAATAGCAAAATCTTCTGGCGTCTTTCGCCACCTTCGTTTGATTCACGAGTCTGGTCTCTTTGGAAAGATAATTCTCTTTACTTACACAATTTAGAATGAAAAAAGATATGTTATGCTACTTCTAAGAAAATGCATCTCGCTTGATTGTGTATATAGTCACTCGTAAGAAACCAAATGCAGTTGCCTTTTCGACAAAAGCGCATGCAGTCTACACATCAACTGCTTAGCATTCAACTTTTAATTAAGGCGGTGTCGCAATACATCAAAATGCACAGGAGTCAGGTTCGTTTTCAGGAAATTGTTGCCTTTAGCTATTATGTTGGTGGGTTCTATTATTAAACGGCTTTTATTATCAAAGGTTGTCATATAAACTACGTTTGTTTCTGAAATAATAAGTAAAATATATATGTAAAATATATATTTAATCACACAATACAAATAGCCGAAAACCGAATGAGACAAAATGCATTTCCGACAGATATGGTGAGCAAATATAATAAATTAATTTATTCCATAAAATACAAATATCAAATTATATAATAAAATAAATATCAAATCAACAACAGTTACTTATAAAAAGTAAACATAGAAATATAAGAAAAATGTTATATTTACCTGAAATAATAAGTCAACTATATATGTAAAATATATATTTAATCACACAATACAAATAGCCGAAAACCGAATGAGACAAAGTGCGCACATTTGTCACCTCCGTGTCGAACCGACACATTTCATTGGATAATATATTTGGATAAGCTATTCATTGGTACATATAAAATAAATGCAAGTGAAAACTGGTTATAGTGCTCGGTTATTTGGTGAACACGGTGAACATTGATTTCTGCTCTAGATAATAACGGTTACTAACAAAGATGATTTAAACTGCTATTACTACTATGAATCTACACGCAAATTACAACTAAATGAGATCCAAACTATTTGAATAAATGCATTAACCTATTTTATATGTAACATCTATTTACAAAATAGTAATATTATAATAAGTTTAATATTAGAAATGCATATTCTGTGACAAAATAACCATTTAAAACAGTGCCCGTTGTGTGAAATGTCTCTGTTAACAGAAGACAACATAACTACATTGTTTGATATATGGCCTACCTTCGGGTGGACCACCGGGGGATTCCCCACTATTTAATGGTATCTAACCATCATATCTAACCACCCTATTTCTTGTGTGATTGGTATAATGTGCGGTCCCAAAAATGCATGTTAATGAGTGATGGCATATATATACTTTTATTCTTCCCCCATTGCTGGAGAGCAAAACATATTTACAATACAACATAAATTACAGTATGTACATAAAAACAAAGAAAGAACTGTGTACGCTCAACATGAGTATATGCAGATAAAATATATCACGAAAATAAAGTAATTAGTTCTACAAAAATCGTAATAGTAAATTTATAACAACGGTAATATAAACGATTCGAAATATACATAGAAATAATACACACCAACGAGAAAAAAAAGCAACAAACAAAGTTAATACGATTTACACCAGTACATATAGATAACAATTGATATTGATTATAATTAGCAAGTAACACGTCAGACCTAGTTTTATTACCCTTAAGATAATGGTGGAAATCGAAAGTCCGTAAGGTGTAATATAACTAGGAAAATCAGTTATAGTTCATAACAACTGTAGCAAGCAATATAAGCTTCTACCTTAGTAAGTTTGCAAGAGATATTGCAACACAATTATTTACAAGAGTGTTATTGTATTACACGCACGCAACATATATTGACATTTGACACTGTTCGGTCGGACTTGACATCAAAATGGAAGTAAACTGGCTTAAGCCACAACTTAAAATCACCGCATCCCAGAGAGCATGTCGTTCGGTGTCCTTCTTAACACAGAAACAAATGAGGTGCTCCAGAATATTGTATGCTACAGAATATTGTATGTTCTAAGGTGACATGTCTTGCACTCGCGCACATATGATGTGCACATACTATGCCCAACTGCTTTTGCAAGTGTAACACAAATTTCTCGGTCTAACACGTACTATAGTCCAGAGAGGCGAAATGTCCACCGGACTTATTGTCCACTCCAAAGCAGGAACTCTCGTTTCGACCACATCAGCATAGATCCTGGATTTTTCCGGCAAAATAACATTCATGATCAGGATGCTGCTCCATGCAAATGTGGAAGGAAAAACACCCGATATGATTGATATACGAGTACATAACATCGGACAGTTCGTATTTTCTGAGAATTCTATACATATCTGGTATAAGTCCGTTGGTTTGTCTGTCACACTGTAGAAAGCGAACAAGCCTGTTGACAAAAATCTTCTTCGCGAGGTAGTGGCATTCCTAATAAAAAGTTGAGATTTATGAGGTAAAGATATACTGCCCTAAACCGTCACGTTACGACCTCAAAATTATCCTTTCTCGTGCACACGACATGTTGCAAACTGTCCCATTTAAGATGGTGCACGCGGCCAGTCGTCACTTCCGGTAACGTTGAAACGGAATTATCAGTGTTGACGACGCTAGCCCAGTCGACCCTTGAACGTCGAACATATCTGGACCAGATCCACCACAATGCTCATTGTCTTAACGTAAATGGTACTTGGAATGTCGGACGTAGAGATGCCCCAGTTTGAATGCACGTAATCAGTTTACGTACCGTCATATCGCTAATGGGCCTTGATGCGTGCTGATTGTGATTTACCGTTTCCAGCGCATATTGTTTGCAGAGGCGGGTTAAAATTGTTCAGGGATTGTAACCTTTCCCCATTAATCGTATGCGACTTTCCGTTACACTTTCGGTAGCTGGAAATTATGACGAAGCGTTGCTATCGTCATCGGCTGTCGATGAAACTCCGTGCTACCTAAAATTATGAACACGGATTAAATGCTTATTTTCGTTATGCCCTTTCATGTTATTAAGTAACAAAAGTAAACGGTTCGACGTACATCTAGATACAATTCGGTTTTGGGTTCTATTAGCGTTTTTAGTATAAACATGACTTGTATCACAAAACTGCGTAATTACATTTGAACAATTGGCGTATATCTTGATAGTTATCCGTCTTAGTTATTGACAGAGTTTATAAGAGTTGACAGACTTTAGACTGAAAGCTCGCTGCCTCCCCCCCCCCACCCCCCGCCCCCTGGGGGAAATATTGATAGGTGCATTACGCAAGGCTGCGCTTCGTAACACAGACGCATGGGTCCCGAATTTATTTATTTAGTTACCGGTTTTACAAAATATGTAGACGTAACTATTCTGCACGATTGTTGAAAACTTGTGTATAAATGTATGTATAAACTTCTAAGTTGACGATTGAGAACCGAGTTGCCATGTATGTGCATGTTTTATTCGTCAAGGTAGATATCAGATGAATTGCTATATTGAATTAAAACGAAATAGATAAGTTTGACAACGCATCAGGGGGGGGGGGGGGGCGGCTATATTACTATATTATCAAATCTTATTATGTCGTATTAGCCAGCTAACTGACACTTAAGAGTCCATTCCCTGGGTAGAAATAGTGCTTGATGTCTTGAGAAAGATCATTCGAACGCTTCCATGCTTTTACCTGTATTTATTTCATTGGTATAAATTGCAAAATTGTCAAGGTCATAATTTATGTAATCTCTTACAGCTCTATTCAAAAATGTCTTGCTTTGCGATTGGAGTTTCATGTAAATTCTGGAGGTGTGAGGATTTTCCTTGCTTGTTGACAGTCGGGTTCCGATTCTTGCAAGTGAGGGAACTCAATCGTTGGAAAGTTTCCCTGACGATGTGGCATGGAACGTTGTAGTTTGCGAACATCATACTCCGGTGTCCTGTATACTAGTTAAGAAATAATTTTCGATTTATCATTGTTTATGGGCCAATATACAACGATTTGAAGTTCTGATGCATAGGAATTAAACAACGAGGGCGTTAGCCCTCGTTGTTTAATAACCACGCATTGGAATGATAAAGAGTTGTTTATTGGCCGATAAGCAACGATAATGTGAAAATTATTTCGATTCTTACATGATCGGACATATATAAAGCAAATGTAATTGGAACTAATTTTTCTATAATCCGCCCAGAATCAGGAATACTTTTTGCGTTGTTGATTGAGTAGTTTAAAAACGATAATTTTGTTCTGTGTCTATAGAAAAATTAGCGAGTATCACAGGTTAACCGTGTGTACTCTAAAACCCTGTTTATAACGCTCCCTGTTTAAGTTCCCGTTCACAAGAACACGTTCAATTTTACAATGTAGTCCAGGGATGTACCGCCCTAAAACATCACGGTCCCACCTCCTTACTGGCCTCTCGTGCACACGGAATCTGGGAAACCGTTCAGCTTACCGCGGCACACACGCGTGCTCATTGAGCATGTCGTCTGGTCCAGATCAACGGCAGTGCACGGTGACTCGCCTTAAGCGGTTCTCCAATTCTCGGACGTCTACGTCGCAGGCCATTTTCACGTCTACGTAAAGCCATGTCGCTGTGACTCGCCGTTTTCTATTCGTTCTGTGTTAAAATTATCTGTCTTGTTCAGGGATATCCTACTAGGTCGTCTGCAACAGCCTTTCACACTACCGGTAGCGAGCAATCGATGACGAAATATCGTTATCGTCCTCGGAAGTGGATCTAATTCCGTGCTTTCTGTATTATAGATACGGGTTGAATGCTTTGTTCGCCATGCATCAATGTTTTTTATTCAACAATCATTATATGTTGTATTGATGAAAATAGTAAATAGCTCGAGCTAAGATACCACTAACATTCGGTTCAAGTTAGATTTAAAGCATTTCACTTATGAAAAAGTGATACAAAGCTTTGTACCATGGTATTTTCATTCGATGATTTGACGAATATGGTCCTAATGATTGCATTAGTCGTGTTAATAATGTAATCTGAAATCTAAAATTGAAATGTCGCACTTGTAGCAAAACAGACACGCGGGTCCGACATGAACACAATCATTTTGTCTTGGTTCTTTCCACTTTTTCGCGATTTCGCAGCGTACAATATTATTAATACGTATATTATGTCAGACTTAAACCGTACAACATTAAAATCTTCAGTTTAGTCAAAGCTATACAGCAGCGTCACAAATTATTAATTATTGCTATTCTAGCATATATCGACATTGCGATTTGTTTACCACCTTGACATGTCTGGCTTGTCAGATGTCGCTTGTCAAAGTTTTAAATTCCGTAAATGAGTATCAGAATTGCATATTAACTGCGCATCTTTTCTGATATCGTATGACAATAAACATTGACGTTTTATTTCTACTCGTATTAATGAACTTAATATAAACAAGAAAAGGTTAAACAACGATACTTGGCGTTTATTGCAATAATATTAAAAATGCATATTTTATTTCCAATATCAATAAAGGTATGATGTACATACATTTGAAGTTTTTGCAATGACATACTTTCTCACTTCCTACTTTTAACCACATTTCGATTTGCAACGAAATACGAAACTTTGTATTAATGGTTGAGATGTTGCAGTAAAACCGATGGAAAGTAACTGGCATTCGTCAGTGAATTGTTGTTTCCACTTTGTGTTTTTTTTGAGGTTCAAGAACATTCGTGCTGACTGTTCTATGTCAGAAAGGAATGCAATTTAATTGGACATTGACTACCCGGTAATTGGATAGTTTGAACTTTGTCATGATGCTCACAAAGGACATCGTCAGTTAACGAGTGCGTGTTCACCTATTAACGTGTGTGTGTTCCCGTGTGAACGTGTTCGCGTGAACGTGTGCGTGTTCGCCATATTAACGTGAGCGTTTCCCCTGTAAACGTGTGCGTGTAAACGTATTCGCGTGTGAACGTGTGCGTGTTCGCCTATGATCGTGTGCGTGTAACGTGTCTGCCTATGAACGTGTGCGTGTAAACGTGTTCCCCGATGAACGTGTGCTGGTAAACTTGTTCGCGCGTTAACGTGTGTGTGTAAACCTTTCCGCATATGAGCGTGTGAACGTGTGTGTTCGCGTGTGCGTGTTTGCCTGTAAACGTTTGCGTGTTCGCCTGTAAACAGTGCGCGTGTTCGCCTGCAAACCGTGCGCACGGTCGCAGGTAAACGTGCACGTGTTCGCCTGTAAACGCGTGCGCGTTCACCTGTAAACGTGTGCGTATGAACGTGTGTGTGTGTTCGTCTATGAATGTGTACGAGTGAATGTATGCGTGTTCGCCTGTAAACATGTGCGTGTCCGCCTGTAAACGTGTTCGCCTTTGAACGTGTACTATTTTATGCCATTATTTTCAACTAATTTCGTATGAAGTTAATTTGGAAGGCATACTATTAACGGATGAAAACGTAATACATTGTGTATTTCTTTTCCCCATGGGAGATAACTCGAATAATGAAGTGGGCAGAATTACATCTGGATTTGTTCCCCTGACTTGTGAAATACTTTTTTGCATATGTTTGCTGCACAATGTGACCGCAGAATACATTTGTACATTAAGTACTAGTTGAAATTTATTTCTTTTCTATAATTATTTTTAAGGATATAACACAAATATTAAGCATGTACATAATTATTTATTCGCGCAAAGGTTCGTAGTCGGTCTTTGACTATAGTTATCGTGCTGATGAGCTTTGTTTGTTGGTTTGGTGCAACTTCATGCTTAATGTTTATTGCAAGACTTCACGATGGCATATGTTAAGCATTTTTTAAATTTCTCATACGTATAGTTTATAGCGAAACGAACCCGCGTGACTTTTTTAATGGAGGTTATTGTAAACAAATCATTTAAAGTGTGTATGTACGATCTTTCATATCAATTTTTAAAACAAGAAGATAAAAGTGACAATAAAACAGAAAAACAACAACATAAAACTGAAGAAGGAAACACTTCAGCATGGAGTAAATCAACAAGTACAAGTGTCGAGTTTTTGCATCATTTATAAGTGTTGCGTAACCCAAACCAACTGTCGATTCAACGTATGTACATGATTCGGGGTCACTATATAAGTCAGTAACTAAGACCCATAACTCTGACCGGCAATTTAGCAGAATTATGCCCCCTTTTTGAACTTTCAGGTTAAAGTTTGCGTGCAACAACTTCATATTTCTATATCTTGTATAGATATTCAAATAAAACAAACATGTATTCAAGGCTATTATATAAGGTCACTGGCCAAGGCACATAACTGTGACCAGCATTTTAACAGAATTATGCCCCTTCTTTGTAGTGATAAAGGCCAATAACTCTGACTAAGCGGTTGAATAGTCGAGCGCGCTGTCCTGATATAGCTTTGTTTTTCGGGCACTGTCCACAAAATACGTGATTTTGCCGTACGATCATCGCACTGTCTCCACGCATTACCCTTGTGGACATCGTACGGTGCCATATACGATATGTTAACGGGCTTACGATTAAAAAAAGTATAACTTTCAGCTAAACAACATCGTAGATATTGCGATATCGTACGAAAATCGCACGGCTTTCTCATGAAGGCCGCGCGGAAAGGGAGTTACGGGCAGTATACGGGTGCCGTAGGCGCATCTTAGTCCAAATGTAAACTAGGCATTAATAAAGAGAGACTGTCAACCGAAAAGTGATTTCCTTCAGCAATTTTAATGTTATCATGTTGAAGAAATTAGCAATTTTTTACTGATTTTTACAGAATTTTTACTGCAGTTCCCTCTTTGGGGCCCATTTCTTTGACACAATTCGTTTAAATGGACGAGTGTGTTTAACTTCGACGTACGTGAATCTACGTGAATACAAAAACACGAATATCACACGACACAGCAATACGATGAATATCACACGACACAACAATACGATGAATATCACACGACACAGCAATACGATTAATATCACACGACACAACAATACGATGAATATCACACGACACAACAATACGATGAATATTACACGACACAGCAATACGATGAATATCACACGACACAGCAATACGATATGAGCATTTATAATGTTCATATCTGGGCCCATATTCATCAAACTGCAAATTGTTCTAAAATATGTTACAATTATCGGTCGATGCTGAAAACAGACGCTCAATGTACACTGTGCAAGATGATATCGTGTTTGTTTTTCTGATGAATAAGCACTTACATTCGTTCTATACATAGATGTCGCGTCAGATATATATTAAAATACGGATCGCTAGGGAATTTTCTCTAAGTACTAAGGCGTAACAAAATTATCTTTGTTTTAGGTTATATGCCCCCCCCCCCCCCCGAAAAACAAATAGGCTAGGAAGGTGGGGAATGTATTATTATTATTATTATTATTATTATTTATTTAGTAAATGGTTAACTTGAAGATTCTAAAACTGAATGAATATTCAAAACATGTTTCAAATGTCATGAATCATTGTTGTAAAGAGGATGCTATCAAAACAAAACACTTATTTATCCAAAATACATTTAATTATTGGGGAAAAAGAGAGTAAAATGTACAAAAAATATCTGACCCACTCAATAAAATTTTCTAGGGTCGGGCGTTTTTTAGGGTAGGTCAGGTAATCTGAAAGAGACAATTTTTTGTACGCCTTAGTATTTAAAAATGAAAGTAGTCATGTCTGCGTGGTGGCTTCTGCTGATTTGATTGTATAACACTGTTTATCTTCAGCGGAAATAGTAATATGCTTTAAAATATTTAAATTAAGAAAAAAAAAAGATTTGTCGTTGTTTATTTGCGAAAATTATTTCGATTCTAACATGATTTGACATATAATTTGGCAGTTGTTCTTGGAACTATTTTTGACTATGCTCTACGGTGGCATAGATGTGACATGTGCATGTTTTTATCTATGTCGTTCCCGCGACATATTAAGTCGTGGGAACGAGAGCTTATCTCGTGGGAACGACATAATTATGTCGAGGTAACGACATATTAAGTCGTGGGAACGAGATAATTAACTCGTGGTAACGACATATTAAGTCGTGGAAACGAGATCTTTTCTCGTGGGAACGACATTAATAACTCGTGGGAACAACATATTAAGTCATGGGAACGAGATAATGAACTCGTGGTAACGACATGATTAACCAATTAGAATACACGTTGTCTAAAACCATGTTTCAAAATTGTTGATACAAGAGACGCTTACATAATATAGTATCTCAATGCTGGATTAAGATACAAAGAAATTGTTTTTCTTCTGCGAAAGCAACATTGAATATGATTTGCTCATTAAGTCGTTCCCTCGACAAAAATATCTCGTTCCCACGACATAATTATGTCGTTCCCACGAGATAAGATCTCGTTCCCACGAGATAAGAACAATTCCCGCGACTTAATATGTCGTGGGAACGACATAATTATGTTGTTCCTACGAGATAAGATCTCGTTCCCACGACTTAATATGTCCTGGTAACGACATAAATAAAAAGATGCACATGTCACATCTATGCCACCGTAATGCTCCGCTCAGAATCGGGACTTCTTTTTGCGTTGTTTATGGATAGTTTGCTCTTTGTCTATATGAAAATTAGCGAGTATTATGTTAGAATATAACAAATATAACATGTTTTTTAGAGCGATGTATGTTCGCTCAGCAAAGTATTGAAAACAATGACTCAGACATGGAAGTATAACTTTGCTATACATGCACTTGCATATATAATATGTTCACTGTCAACGTATTTTTATTCATACGTGATTATAGATACAGCATTATTGTCATGTACAGAGATGTCATTCATAGCGGATCCAGTGGTAACATACAGGCTTCAACAACTTCGGGAACACAGGTTTAAGCCCCGGAAGTGCAGTGTACTCAAACCGAGTACTCAAAGACCCAGGCTCGCCTCTGGAACGCCCGGGGCGTCTCCTGTTAATACCGGGCTGTCAAGGACCCAGGCTCGCCTCTGGAATAGGGCGTCTCCTGTAGCTTCCACTTCCACCTATAACCAAACTAACAAGTCTTCTGGAGGCGATGATCATATGAAATGGAATACCGGTGTACTCAATAAAAAATTAATAGCAAACACATATATCGTTCATTTAAATAAAATCTGTTTATGTTCTGTACACCCACCATCACGATTACATTTTATTTTTTAGTTCAATAGAAATGAATCATGTTATTCACTGATTATCGCTGTGCAGCTCAGTCCGTTTCAATATCGATACAGTGTTTTCCCTCTATACCGATCACCGACGGACCGGACCAAATGTACTATAACAAACGAACTAGGTGCCGTATTCAAATTATGTTTTTTTTCGACCAAAATAATGCTGATCTAAAAAGCATATGTATACTGTACACTCAACAAATCCACGGGAGACAACTTGGTGTTACTCCCTATTTAGTTTCGTTGTTAATATCTGTTTTGCCGACGTTTAACGTTCGTTTTCTAATTATACAGTGAATAAAATTTCGCTTATAAAATTGTTTAAGTGTTGTTACAAATAATATTCAATAAATTTAAAACAATTTTCTGTAAAACGAGTACTTTTTTTAATAACGTAACGGCTATGAAACGGTAAGTATTGTTGCCTGTTTAAATACGCCATTACCTTGTTACTTGGACAGAAATTAAACTTTAAAGCAGCAGTTCAAAAAAATGTTAATAAAATATAACTTTACAGAAATCGTTTCTCATGGACATTTTACCGATAAAAATAAAAATAAAAAACGCAAAAAGATCGGTAAAATAAAAACGTTTTATCGTTCAATTATCTGAATGCGATAGCTGGTGATGCCTCTTGAGTAAATCTACATGTACATTAGTGTACAGTAGTGTATTTTCCGTTCGTACCAAGCGTTTTCGAACATAGACATTATTAAATGCCTTTTTTTCGTGAATATGAAACAGTTTTCAGTCGAATAAACCTTATTAACGTTCATTTGAACAAATGACAATTTAAGATGTATCGTATTATATTCCATGGACTGCGGCTATAAGCATATATTGGCAGAGAACATCGTATTGCATGGCCATAATATAAACTTACACATAAAGCGACACTATATATTCCATGGACTGCGGCTATAAGCATATATTGGCAGAGAACATCGTATTGCATGGCCATAATATAAACTTATACATAAAGCGACACTATATATTCCATGGACTGCGGCTATAAGCATATATTGGCAGAGAACATCGTATTGCATGGCCATAATATAAACTTACGCATAAAGCGACACTATATATTCCATGGACTGCGGCTATAAGCATATATTGGCAGAGAACATCGTATTGCATGGCCATCATATAAACTTATACATAAAGCGACACTATATATTCCATGGACTGCGGCTATAAGCATATATTGGCAGAGAACATCGTATTGCATGGCCATAATATAAACTTATACATAAAGCGACACTATATATTCCATGGACTGCGGCTATAAGCATATATTGGCAGAGAACATCGTATTGCATGGCCATCATATAAACTTATACATAAAGCGACACTATATATTCCATGGACTGCGGCTATAAGCATATATTGGCAGAGAACATCGTATTGCATGGCCATAATATAAACTTATACATAAAGCGACACTATATATTCCATGGACTGCGGCTATAAGCATATATTGGCAGAGAACATCGTATTGCATGGCCATAATATAAACTTATACATAAAGCGACACTATATATTCCATGGACTGCGGCTATAAGCATATATTGGCAGAGAACATCGTATTGCATGGCCATAATATAAACTTATACATAAAGCGACACTATATATTCCATGGACTGCGGCTATAAGCATATATTGGCAGAGAACATCGTATTGCATGGCCATAATATAAACTTATACATAAAGCGACACTATATATTCCATGGACTGCGGCTATAAGCATATATTGGCAGAGAACATCGTATTGCATGGCCATAATATAAACTTATACATAAAGCGACACTATATATTCCATGGACTGCGGCTATAAGCATATATTGGCGGAGAACATCGTATTACATGGCCATCATATAAACTTACCCATAAAGCGACACTATATATTCCATGGACTGCGGCTATAAGCATATATTGGCAGAGAACATCGTATTGCATGGCCATCATATAAACTTATACATAAAGCGACACTATATATTCCATGGACTGCGGCTATAAGCATATATTGGCAGAGAACATCGTATTGCATGGCCATAATATAAACTTATACATAAAGCGACACTATATATTCCATGGACTGCGGCTATAAGCATATATTGGCAGAGAACATCGTATTACATGGCCATCATATAAACTTACGCATAAAGCGACACTATATATTCCATGGACTGCGGCTATAAGCATATATTGGCAGAGAACATCGTATTGCATGGCCATAATATAAACTTACGCTTAAAGCGACACTATATATTCCATGGACTGCGGCTATAAGCATATATTGGCAGAGAACATCGTATTACATGGCCATCATATAAACTTATACATAAAGCGACACTATATATTCCATGGACTGCGGCTATAAGCATATATTGGCAGAGAACATCGTATTACATGGCCATCATATAAACTTACGCATAAAGCGACACTAAATATTTCTTTTTTTATCACGGATATTTCCTTAAAAAATTATAAGACGATTATATATATAAAAACTCGATCCTTACCCTAACTTTTTTAAGAACGTTGCCCTAAAACACACACTTTATTTTTTGGTCTTATGTTAATAGAAAGCGATTACGATAGGCGTAAAAAATATGTTTGTTTCAGGTTACATGCCAATTAGGGTAGGTAGGTATGGATTTATTTATTTATTTATTTTATTTGGTAAATGGTCAACATTAGGATTCTAAAACTAAATGAACATTAAAAACATATTGGTAATATCCTTAAACATTGTTTTGAAGTGGATGCTATAAAAAAAAAATTATTATTTATCCAAAAAACATTAAATTATTGGAAAAAGGTAAAGAAAATAATAAAAAAATCACAAACTCAATAAAATGTTCTCGGGTCGGTGCTTTTTTAGGGTAGGTCGTGTAACCTGAAACACACATATGTTGTTACGCCTTAGCTAAATTAACCTCCGCCATCATGGACGTTAAGCTTTCTGTCCACGCTGGTTTGTCTGTGTGTAGGTATGGGGTCTGTCTGTGTGTAGGTATGGGGTCTGTCTGTCTATAGGTCTGTGGTTTGTCTGTGTGTAGGTATGGGGTCTGTCTGTGTGTAGGTATGGGGTCTGTCTGTGTGTAGGTATGGGGTCTGACTGAGTGTAGGTCTGTGGTTTGTCTGTGTGTAGGTATGGGGTTTGTCTGTGTGTAGGTATGGGGTTTGTCTGTGTGTAGGTATGGGGTCTGTCTGTGTGTAGGTATGGGGTCTGTCTGTGTGTAGGTATGGGGTCTGTCTGTGTGTAGGTATGGGGTCTGTCTGTTTATAGGTCTGTGGTTTGTCTGTGTGTAGGTATGGGGTCTGACTGAGTGTAGGTCTGTGGTTTGTCTGTGTGTAGGTATGGGGTCTGACTGAGTGTAGGTCTGTGGTTTGTCTGTGTGTAGGTATGGGGTCTGACTGAGTGTAGGTCTGTGGTTTGTCTGTGTGTAGGTATGGGTTTGTCTGTCTGTAGGTCTGTGGTTTGTCTGTCTGTAAGTATGGGGTTTGTCTGTCTGTAGGTCTGTGGTTTGTCTGTCTTTAGGTCTGTTAGCAACTTTAGTTAGGAACGGATTTGCATGAAACATTATTGGAACGTTTAAACCGATTGCTGTATAGTTACAGATGTTATCAGCTATATTTCTTTCAGCTATTTACTGTTAAACACCATTGTCAGTGTATACAAAATAGTGGTGTAGTACTTTAGTAGTAGTTGTTAAACCCCGCCCACATATGTTCAGCGTAATAGTATGTAATAATATGTCTATATTTTCTTGACTGAATCACCAAAGATGGGTAAGAAATTTGCGTTTAAGTGCATATTTAAAGGAAATATCCACATACAAGTTTTGTTTAAATATTTTCTGGAAATGTATATGGAAGTAAAACTTTGAAACTATTCTCTGGTCACATCGAAGCTTCACTTATATATATATATATATATATATATGAATACGTATACATCATTGCATATGACTGTTTGTCGTGTGTTTATTAACAATTTGGAATATTCTGAACAGTATTATGTTGTGTTGTTGTTGTTGTTGCTATTATGTTAATCTATCTACTTACGTTAGTACGGTCTTCTTAAAACTTGTATTAGTCGATTTGATGATTAATTATTCTGGTTGATGGGGGTAAAATAACTGGCACAATTTGGATGTGGATTTTGTTGTTGTGCAGTGTGTTGTAATACGTACGACTATATCTGTAGACAGACCCAGTCCCATTATAACATATTCCGTGCAAATGCATGTTTTAAATAAGTATAACATTTCGAGAATCATTACAAAATAAATACCGGTATGACCAGGGCAAATGTTACTGATTGCTAGATGTCTCATAGCGCATTCTGTCCAGGTCACTCTACACCCACAAGTCCGCTTGGTCTATCAATCCTGCTCGTTCTGGACACGTGGAACTGTCGTCTGCATGAATTGTCGTCTGCACGTCTGCAGAGCTCCTGGTCATGTGTTCGACTGCAAGTCTACAAACCGGAAGCCAGTGACGCCTATTGACCGTCCTGCCCTGTCGATTTCCGTCCTCCTCCGTACATACTGGTACAAAGGCACCTTTGTTACAGTTACGTGCGTAATGAAGAAAAACCGTGCGTGCGTCCGCTGATGAATGTGTATACGTATTTCAGCCAATGAACGTGCATGTGTCCGCCAATGAACGTGTATGTGTCCGCCAATGAGCGTGTATATGTCCGCCTATGAACATGTGTGTGTCCGCCAATTAACGTGTATGTGTCCGCCGATGAACGTGTATATGTCCGCCATATAAAAGTGTATGTGTCCGCCAATGAACGTGTATGTGTCCGCCTATGATCGTGTATGTGTCTGCCAATGATCGTGTATGTGTTCGCCCATGAAAGTGTATGTGTCCGACAATAAACATATTTGTGCCCGCCTATGACCGTGTATGTGTCCGCCTATGACCGCGTATGTGTCCGCCTATGACCGTGTATGTGTCCGCCAATGACCGTGTATATGTCTCCCAATGAAGGCGTGTGTGCCCGCCTATGAACGTGTATGTATCCGCCGATGAACATGTATGTGTCCACCGATGAACGAGTATGTGTCCGCCTATAACGTGTATGTATCCGCCTATGAAAGTGTATGTGTCCGCCTATGAACGTGTATGTGTCTGCCTATGAACGTTTATGTGTCCGCCGATGATTGTGTATGTGTCCGCCGATGATCGTGTGTGGGTGCCGATGATTGTGTATGTGTCCGCCGATGATTGTGTATGTGTCCGCCGATGATCGTGTATTTGTCCGCCGATGATTGTGTATGTGTCCGCCGATGATCGTGTATGTGTCCGCCGATGATTGTGTATGTGTCCGCCGATGATCGTGTGTGGGTGCCGATAAAGCCATGCCATTTGTTTATAAACTTGTTTATCCATGATTTTGTATATTTTACGTGATGAATTACTGGTACGCTTGGTGTTTCTCCATTTCATTTAAAGTCATAAATGACTCTTGCTAACTGAAAACACTGTCCAGGTCCGTCCAATAGGGACGCCATAGCCACCTGACAGCTTCCCGAGGGATATCATCTCAACTACATGAACTAGTCAATGTGAATTGCTGTTTTCTTTGACAATCTTAGTCCGAAAACATTAGTGACGTGCAAAATCGCTACAAAACGGCAAACGTTACGTGCTAGCATTTGATTAGATTGTACATTTAATTACTCGCAAAACCAAAATACTTGTCGGGTATTAATATTCAAAAAGCAAAGCAATATCTGTGTGAAACGCATGCTAATTTAAAACTGCATAGTTGCACTGCGGCTACAGCAACTGGACTATATAAATGTCAAATAAACATTCACCGTGAGATAATGTCCTGTATTATACAAGTATGGACTTTTGATCTCTGCAATATCATGTGATGGTGCACAGCAAGATCCATATTGAACGACAGCAGAGTGCACCATCACGACATTTAATACAAGTTATTGTTAGCCAGCTTTATTTCAGCGCCAAAGAATGGTTCGTTTTATTCTGAGGTTTTTTGACGGCTACAGAGGGGTGGTTGGTTTTTCATACCATACTTCCTTTCACCTGCATATGTACTTTAAAAATGGTACGGTGTCCTGTTAATGCCATCGTAGTTTCGCGACTTCGACCTGTGTTTATGAAAGGTCGCCGAAGCGCCGACACGATACCCCGACGCGCCGACACGCTACGCCGAAGCGCCGAGACGATGCGCCGAAGCGCCGACACGATATGCCGAAGCGATATAAACGTCGCAATCATGTGAGTTTTTTTCGTATGTGGTTATAAAATTTGGTGAAGATACGACGTTCATATTGCTTCAGCGCATCGTGTCGGCGCTTCGGCGCATCGTTTCGGCGGGTCGGCGTATTGTCTCGGCGCGTAGGCGTATCGTCTCGGCGCTTCGGCGCCCTTTTATTTCTAAGGTCGCCGACACGCCGACACGATACGCCGACGCACCGAGACGATACGCCAACACGATACCCCGAAGCGCCGAGACGATACGCCGAAGCAGCGACACGATACGCCGTAGCGCCGACACGATGCGCCGAAGCGACATAAACGTCGTCTCGTTGTATCTTCGCCCAATTTTATTAAGCGTACCGTATTAGTCAAAAGTGAAAATAATGATTATGCACGAGTACAGTTGCTATAAATAAATATACATGCAGCTGTAAAATGTATGCCCACAGGTGAAATATTGTACCTATAGGTCTAAATTTATACATGTAGGCATTTAAAATAATACCTGCTGGTAAATTTATACCTACAGGTACAAATATATAACTGTTGGCACATTATTATTCCTACAGATATATACAGGTGCATTAAACAATGTTATGAAAACACAATTGTTTACTTGTTAAATTTACTTATTGATATACGTATTTAATATTAACATTGAAGTATTTTACAATAAAAATAAAAACACTGTTGCTTTAAGACTGTCTGTTTAATTTTTGTTTGGGTCAGAAAATATACCTACAGGTACAATTTTAGTCCGGGTATAAATTTATACCTGTAGGTACAAAAGTATGCCTGTAGGTACAACGTTGTAGCTGCAGGTCCATCTATTTATTATGGTGGCACAGAGGTGACCTGCAATACTCTTTTTTAATCTCATTCCCACGAGATGCTAACTCGTGGGAACGAGATACTAACTCGTGGGAACGAAAAACCATCTCGAGGAACGAGGAACTAACTCATGAGAACGAGATACTATGTATGAGTTAGAGAACCCATCAAATGTTTCCGTATATATGTTTTTATAATAACCATGGCCGACAAAAACGAGCTTGTTGTAAGATGGTACTAAGTTGTTCGCTCGAGTTAGTATCTCGTTCCCACGAAATAGTAAGTCGTTCCCTCGACATGAGTCGTTCCCATGAGTAAGCATCTCAGTCCAACGAGATAGTATCTCGTGCCTTCGAGTTAATAACTCGTGGGCACGAGAAAAAAAAGTTGTGCATGTCACCTCTGTGTCACCGTAATTTATAGCTGTTGTGTTTACATTTGCTTTTGACTCAAACGGTACTGCATAATTTTATAGGCACAGATGAAACAAGAAATGTCTTTAAAAAAGACAATCGGCGTAGAAATTAATATTGAGATGTCATTTTTTTGCCATAAATATAATACAAGAGGACCAAGCTGTGACTTCACGGACCCCGTATTTTTCGTTCCTTACTAAAGAGAATTCTCGGACCACAGATTTTTCGATCCCTCCTAAGGAGACTTCTCGGACACTAGATTTTTTGGACACTATAGAGATAAACTCAATAATTATTAATATCTGTACCGTGAATAAACCGATCACATACTGCCCCATGTTTTCACCAGTGATACATGAATAAGCTTAATACTAGTAATTTATGTAAACATAATTGATACACGAATTTGTCAGGCAAATTTAACAAATTAACATTGTCAGAAAATAATAGCGGGAATGAATGAGCAGTAAGTTTATGAATTCCCCATTTATTGCAATTCTCGAGTTTATAGTCAAGGCTGTTCGGGTTGGAAATATGCCAAACCCGGACAAAATTAGAACAGAAATAAAACTTGGATTATCATTTAGTTCAATACTTAAAGTATTTAATACCACAAAGTTCCCAAAAGTTCCGGCTTGGGAAACTGTTCAATCCAAAATGGCCGCCACAATTGTAAAAAAAACCATCACTCATTAATACTTACCAGCAGTGTGTATTTGCCGATCAGAATGTTTTGAATGTTAAAAAACAATCACTAGTATGTTGAATTACATAAACAAAGAGAGGCTTGTATAATTGTTGGCCCGTGCGCTTAAATATATTGCATAATTGGGAAGAAAAATTGTTTTTATTTTCGACTTAAGCAATATACGTACTTTTCGTTTTTGTTGCATCAATTATATATATCCAAATTACTTAAAATTTGAGCTAATATTATTAAGAAATGCCATATAAACGCACCTTGGCAGTTTTGGACAAGTTCTGGGGTCATTTAGAATTTAAAAAATGTGTTGCCAGTGGGTGGGGTAACGGATAATACGCAATTTAACAATAGGCATGCATTCCGTTTTTTCTTGACTTACCCTGGTCCAAACACAATGTTCTGATTAAAATTACAGCAAATGTGACAAGACAGTGGTTACTAGAATATGATCAATGTATTTGAGGAAGAAATTGCTTAGTACATAAATACTCAATAAAAACGGTGGAAATCTACGTATAGGAGATGAGGGGCGCCGAGGTCCAGTACATACTACTTCTATTATATTGTTTGTACTGCAATTTAACTGCAATACTTTAATTACTCAAGGTATATGCAGTACTAATTTTAGAAGTTACCTTTGAGTAATTGTTTAGTTACATTTAGATCTGAAAGTATGTGCAATTCTTTAGAGTTGTTTCCCTTTGTTATACTTTTTCATTAAAAGTGCAGACTGCCAAATGTAAAGAGCATGTTATTATTCCATTAGATCACTGAAATTGCACTGTTATTTGCCCATTTAGTTCCAGTTTGGGTACCTAAGTTACATTTTATCATTTTATTTTCACCTAAAATTTATTGAATTAAATATGATTATTCAAACATACCAAATAGTAGCTAATTATTCGGACTATTAACACTTATTCGGATAACACATCAAACTGTGACTTTCAATGCTATTGTTAATCACATTACACAATTTCTTTTGAATATGATAAGCAATCTCATGTTTTTCTTATTGATAACATTAGAATAATGAAATAATCATAATTGGTCACAATTGTAAAGGGGTGTGTGGTCCGTTGTTGCGCGTGCATGCAGACCAAGCTGGATCCAATGTCCATTTTAGCAACGTTGCCAATATTAATTTTCCTAACAATAACGGGCAAATTGGAGGGTGTGGGTGAAATTTAGACTGTTTTATTATAATAGTATTGATGATAATTCAGCTGAATTGCTGGTCAGAGTAATATTCCTTGGTCAGTGACCTAACATAATGACCCCAAAGACACATATATAGTGTAAGTTACATCTGTAGTAGTTACAGATATATGTACTTGTTGCACGCAAGCCTTAACCTGACTTGTCTGCAAGTACAAAAAGGGTCATATCTCTGCTAAAATGCTGGTCATAGTTGTGGGTCTTGGCCAGTGACCTCATATAATGGCCATGAAGAAATGTGTGGCATTACAATTGAATATCTGTAGTAGATATAGAGATATGGAGTTGTTGCACGCAAACTTTAACCTGAATTTTGACATGAAGTAGAAAAAGGGGCATATTTCGGTTAAATTGTAGTTAAGGGTTATGAGCCTTGGTCAGTGAACTTACATAAACACCCGTAGGACATGTGTGAAGTTTCAATTGAATATCTGTAGTAGTTACACAGATATGGAGTTGTTTGACGCAGACCTTAACCAGAGCATTAATACACCGACGCCGACGAAGGGATTAGTAGCATTGCTCGAACTATTCGGTGAATAGTCGAGCTGAAATAAATAATAATAATAATAATAATGTGTCTGGGGTGATCCTGGGCTGTCCGTGTCCACAACTTGTTGAAAATAATGTTTCGATTTGCCCCGGACAAGCACGATACCAACACGGTACCAATACGGAACAACACGGCTGCTACACGGACTAGCAGGCTGCTTTGCGGACCAGCACAGTTTGCTCGACCTTCCCTGACCATACCGGTAGTTTTAAGCATGTCTAAACCTTCCGGGACAGTGCCCGGACCAAGCAAGACCACGCCGGACCATCAAGGACCCAATACGGTCAACCAAGACCCCAACACGGATCAGATGTTGGATCTTCCAGGGATCTTCCGCCACCATTCGGGACTGTAGCTTTAAGCAACTCGAAATCGAACCTATGGGCATTTGGTCCCACGAGAAAGTTAAGTGTGAAGGAGTATGAATCATTTCAGAATCTGAATGTTCAAAAGTTCAAATTTGATCGTGTTCTCAAACTTGGTATTGTTTAACATCTTTATTGAAATCGTGTGCTCAGCAATTTGTGAGTTTTATGCGAACATAATAGCATATGCGACTGGTACATTGCAATCGAGCGGTCATCTAGTTTTGCTACAAACTAAATAGAGAATTTTGTATGCGAAGCAACTCAAAATCGAACCTATGGGCATTTGGTCCATCGAGAAAGTGTGTAGGTATGATACTCTGCAATTGACACTGGTACATTGCAATCATGTGCTCAGCAACTCGAAATCGACACTAGTGGTGTTTGGTCCCACCCGATTAAGCGTTTGAGAATGTTTTTGTCATGGCACAGCAGGATGATGGGTATTTCAACTTAGCAGCGAGTATTTTCGCAACTCTAAATCGACCCTAGTGGTGTTTGGTCTCAGTAAGCGTTAAAGTATGTTTTTGTCATGGCATTTCAACTAAGCAGCGAGTATTTGTGTTATAACCAGAACCGGGACTTGCACCCAGATCTCTTCTCCCTCGAAGAAGGAAAAGCGTTCTGCTTTAAACTATTCTGATGTTGCAAACACGTTCATACAAGCTGCAGAGTCAAGTATTTCGAATTGATTTCTGTGGATTGGTGTCACTCAGCGTTTTGCACGGACTTGTGACCGTTCTTTTCACAAGGAAAAGAGTCGCTTTACCACCAAAAAGATAGCTATTGTTTGGTAAGACTGTACCTGTAGGCTTCATTTCTTGTTTGAACTTCTATGGTTTTTATTGTTCACAAACCATCGAGTTGTTGATTTGCAAATACGTTTGTAGCATATTGTTGAGTACAACACAAAACAGTTGCATGCTTGGCCGAAGGCGAACAATGAAATTTGCAGTTTTGATCTGAAATAGTTTTTTCCAACAGTTTCATACGCTGTACTAGTTGTGATAGTTTGATGAGAACCCAATGCTTGTTAATTTCATAACACAACATTGAGTCGCACAATTTCAGAGTGTGTTGCTGCTATACGGCGAAAGTCATAACATTTGGTAAAACTGCTTCATATAGGTTTTTTTCATCGATTCACTTGCGCAATTTCAAGCCTTGATACGTTTAACATTTTATGTTGATATTTCTCATTGCAAGACAAGATATACCTATGATGAGCCGTAGTGCTTGTAAATCTCAACGCAAGAAGTACCTAAAACGCAATGACTGTTAAAGCTTCATCGAAGCGCACAAGTTAATGGCCATAATCTGTAAAACTGCAGTATATAGTGTTTTTTTTCACCTCAACTCAAACGTAAATTTCTATGCTATGCTCTTGAAAGTTTTCGGGTGTCACTCGGCGTTTTCACGGACTTGTGACCGTTCCTCTTGTCTGAGCACAAGAGAAGTCGCCTTCCCACCCAGCCCTTAGCAGACTTCAATTGTGCATGATAGCACTTAACAAACAAAAATGTTATTGCTTGGTCAATGCGTGGCTGCATTTCTGAGAGAGCCAGATTAAGGAATTTCGTGTCACCGTACGAAAATACCATGGGTGTCGCACGGCAAAGCACAGACATGTCACCATGTGTGCCTACCACCCCTCCAACAGCGCAACAATGTGGTGTTGGAAGGATTCCCAGCTAGTGCCGAAAGTATTTCACAACGATCGCGGGGAAGGGCTGCTTTATAACGCCTCATTTCGTATTGGCTTGCAGCCTCGCCCTACGTTGTTACACAGCTAGCTGAGCAGGACTCCCTCTGACTATCAATCTCAGCGGTCAAAATTTTGAAAAGCGTCTGCTTTTTTTAGTTATACACTTAAGTCTCTCTGTGCCAAAATAGAGACTGAAACCTAAACCCTAACACAATTTTGAGAGCTGAAAAAGAAACATGAATCATACAGACTGAGCAATACTAGTGACTATATTATCGGTCAAGCAGTCATCAACTGGTCGGTAGCCTTATCAATGCCATCGCGTCCTCGGACTCGCATACGCACAATCGACCCACGTCAGTTCTAAAGCTTGCGGGCAAAGAGTGTCCCTCGCGATAGACTGAGGAGCCTTGCCAGAGTATAACGACAGCATTGATAAAACATCATAGCGCTGAAAACCGAGGCGTTTCCCCCCAAGTGCTATCAGTGCGCTTCGCAACTTGTGGAGTCGGTCTAACGACACCTACATACCTCGGCCGCCCAAACTCAGTTAATCGACTGCTGTTGTCTTTCTGCTTTGCCAAATAGCAGGAGTGCTTACCGATAGCAGTCAAAGACAACCTTACATTGATCTAGCCAGATAGGAAACTACAAGCAAACGCTGACTCGCCTAAGCAAGCCGTCTCGCTTCCTGCACCGAAGCAAGTCACTCGCCTTAGCACTATCGACCCAACGCCAGTTACACTGCGCCATAAGCTGGGGAGCCTTGCCAATGCTCACAAGTACTTTGCAATCCTGGCTAGTGCAATGAGTATATTCGGACTGGTGTGCCACCATGTGAATTTTGATTTCCTAAGTCTCTAGAGCCAAAGTAGAGACTGAAATTATCAAACCTTGAGAATTTTGAGAGCTGAAAGAGAAACATGCATACAAGCATACATTGCTGGCCAGCACTACTAACATAACATATAACAATAAACAACAAACTGTTCAAACATGTACTCACGGTTTTGTCGCAGCTCTGCTCAAGGTATGTGCAAGTCTCTACATACGTCTAGACTGCTCGGTGTTCACATCAAGACTGGCGAGTTGGACTGAAAAAACAAGAGCTTTTATAGTTCTCGTTTGTAATTTTGTTATTTCGTGATATGGAACAGTGAACAGTAACAGTCAACTGAACTCAACTCAAACTTGTACTTACCATGTTTTCATCACTGAAATGTGAAAGACGTTTTACATTTTGCATTTTTGAAACACAAGTTGAAACGATACTTACTTGTTTGTATAGGTGATTATGTGAACAGTCGAGTCGAGTCCTTGATGTCTCTGCTAGTCTGTTGTAGAGCTGAAATCAAATAGCAAAGCATAATGAGAATCTTTGAATATGTTTGAACATGTTTGTACATTTACTAAACAGTAAACAAAACTTTGAACAGCAAACTAAATTTTTGTACAGTGAACAATTATACTCACCAAGATGTCTTCACTGAAATGCAATAAAAACAACATTTCACATAGTAAAAACAACATTTCACATAGCAATGATAGCGTGACATTTGTACAGTAACATGAAACAAAATTGTGAGTAAAAGAAGATGTGAGTACTTACATCTGTGTTGTTGATCCATTCCTGCTGGTTGAAATCTTCTCAACGTTTCTTCACTCTAGACCCGAGCTGAAATTAAGACTTGAGCATGCATGTACTTTCTGATTCAAATAGTCAATATAACAGTGAACACAAAACAGTAACAGAACAAAACCAACTGTTCTTACCATGTTGTCTGAAATGAGAAAGACGTTTTACATTTTGCATTTTTGAAACACAAGTTGAAACGATACTTATTGTTTGTATAGATGATTTTGTGAAGAGTCGAGTCCTTGCTGCCTCTGCTAGTCTGGTGTTGTGCTGAAATGGAAATAGTAAAGCATGATGAGAATCTTGAATATGTTTGAACATGTTTGAACATGTTTGTACATTTACTAAACAGTAAACAAAACTTTGAACAGCAAACTAAATTTTTGTACAGTGAACAATTCTACTCACCAAGATGTCTTCACTGAAATGCAATAAAAACAACATTTCACATAGCAATGATAGCGTGACATTTGTACAGTAACATGAAACAAAATTGTGAGTAAAAGAAGATGTGAGTACTTACATCTGTGTTGTTGATCCATTCCTGCTGGTTGAAATCTTCTCAACTATTCTTCACTCCAATCCCGAGCTGAAATCAAGACTAGAGCATGCATATACAATTGGATTCAAATATTCAACACAACAGTCAACAGAAAACAGTAACAGAACAAAATCAACTGTTAAAACTTTGGGGAGCTGAAATGAAAAAGACATGTTTGCATAGCACAACACGTTATGAAAAATGTAGAAATTCATTGTACTATTTTCAAGAAATGCCTAGTAACAACTAAACGTTTTTACTTACATCAGCCATGCTGAAATGAAAATGGCATGCTATGTTGAAACAAACTTATCACATTTTTGTATATATATCAAGAAATCTATTGTACTTACCGCAGCCATGCTGAAATGAAAAAATCATTTTGCAAAGCATAACACAAACAAAAAAGTCAAAACATGTAGATACACATACACTATTGAAGTATAGAAACGATTGTACTCACCACTACCAGACTGAAATGGGTTACTGCTCCACTGTTTGCTGGCAACTGAAACGAAAATCTGAAACCACATGCACATAGCAAACAGTTTGGACAAAACATTCTTACCCACCAAATGTATCCCAGCGTTGAGCACAAATTCATTCTTCCAGAGGTAGTATAGTAAACCTGAAACATTCAAAAACATAACAACATACAGTACAAAGCACATCAACTTACCTTGTGTGGTCCTACAGTTGTGTGACACCAGTTGAATTCAAGTCTTAGCTCACTTCTCTGTTAGCACCAAGGGCACGTTGTCCTTGAAAGTGAAAACTGAAACAGAGTAAACAAAGCAAACATGTTTCACATCAAACCAACAATGTGTTGCTTGAACTGTCTTCTGTTGAGTAGATTCTTAGCAGCTAAACCTCAGTATCCATCTCTGTTCTGCACCAAGGTCACACTGTCCTTGCAAATGATTTCTGAAACAGAGAAATGCAAACCAAAAACTAGTAACTTACCTTGTCTCTGTGGAGGACAGCCACAGCAGCTGAATGTTGTCTAGAAAACTGTCTTCTCTTCTGTTCAACAACACTGTAAAACTGTCACTGCTAGTGAAAGCTGAAATATAGCAGAGCAGAGCAAAACATGTCACATATCAAACCAACAATGTGTTGCTTGAACTGTCTTCTGTTGAGTAGATTCTTAGCAGCTAAACATCAGTATTCATCTCTGTTCTGCACCAAGGTCACACTGTCATTGCAAATGATTTCTGAAACAGTACAAAGCATAAAATCATGAAACAATTCAGATCCACTTACCTTTCTCTATCAAGTTGAAATTTCACAGCTGCTTTATTCTCAATACCGTGCCCTGTTCAACACCAAGGTCACACTGTCCTTGCAAGTAAAAACTGAAATATAGTATAGCAAAGCAAACATGTTTCACATCAAACCAACAATTTGTCTACTTACCATTCAGTATTGTGTAGAGCCAAACCTGCTACATTCCTCTTGAAACCTGTCTTCAGTTCTTCTCAGCACCAAGGGCACAATGTCCTTGAAGAAAGTCAAACCTGAAATATAGTTAAGCAGAGAAAAACATGTTTCACATCAAACCAACCTCTGAGTGTTGTATAACTGTATACTCTGTCAGTTTGACTTCATAGCTCCTCACAGCTCACCACACCAAGACCTGAAATATACGAGCATGGCACAAAAATTGTGACAACTAACTTACCTCATGAAATGCTGCAACTGTAGAGAAAACAGCTTCACCACTCTGTCCTTCTCAGCTCTGTCCAAGGTCAAACACATCACTTTCTGTAAGATCTGAAATAAAGCAACGAGCAGCAAAACACATTGCAGTTTACAAAATGACTTACATTATGTGTTGAGTTGAGTCACAGCAGAGGCATTCCTTATTGAAACATTTCTACTTCTCTGCTTAGACCACTATGAAACCGTCACTGCAAGTCAAATCTGAAACATAGTAGAGCAGAGCAACACAAATAATAACACAAAGCAAATGCTTACATACGTTACCTTTCAATGTCTTCCAACTGTAGAATCTGTCAGCTAGACTCCTTCATTGTTCAGCAACACTGTCAAACCTGAAATATAGAAGCATGTAAAACACACAGTACAAAACAAGTGTAATGACTTACCCTTTGATATGCTCCAACTGTAGAGACAAGACTGCTCGACCACGTCTGAAAACTGTTCCTCTTCTCCGTTCTGCAATACTGTTCATCCTAAAACAGAAAAGCATATACAGCACATATCATGACATGATAGCAAAAGTACTAGCAAACTTACATTTTCATGTGCAAAGCAGCTAGTCTTTTTTTCTCTTCTCTTCACTGTTCAGCAACACTGTCAAACCTGAAATACAGTAACATGAAAAACAGATGTCATGCTATGAAAACAAATTTGTACTTACAAGATATGAGAGCTTTCAGAAACACGTCTGCTCTGCTCGACTGCTGAAATGCAACTGAGAGCACTTGACAGATAATCTGAATAAAAAGTTAAAACTTCACAAGCTGTGGCAAACATAGTCATTCTAGACAACTTACCTTAAACAATGGTTTGGGAGCAATAGACACAACCACTGCTTGACTTCTCTGTTCACACCAACTGTCAAGTCATCAGTACATGTCAAAATCTGAAATGTATTGAAACAAGCAATGCATAACAAACATAGTTACTTACCTTTAACTCTGGTTTTGGAGCTCTCAGAAACACGTCTGTTCTGCTCGACTGCTGAAATGCAACTGAGAGCACAACATTGCAAATCTTTACGAAATTTTAATACTTCACATGTTATGGCAAACATAGTCGTTCTGTACAACTAACCTTCAATAACGGTTTGAGAGCTCTTAGAAACACATCTGCTCTGCTCGACTGCTGAAATGCAACTGAGAGCACAACATTGCAAATCTTAACGAAATTTTAAATACTTCACATGTTATGGCAAACATAGTCGTTCTGTACAACTAACCTTCAATAACGGTTTGAGAGCTCTTAGAAACACGTCTGCTCTGCTCGACTGCTGAAATGCAACAGACAGCACATCACTGAAAATCTGAACAAACATGTAATATGATGCTAAGTATGGCACACATAGTCATTGTACACAACTCAATTGCCAATCAAGTCTCACAGACTTCTCTTCATCTCAAAAGTGAATATCATATCAGACATGTTGCTATCAATAATCGTTGCTACACTTTCATTGCTCTGTCAAACATTTCACTTAATCTGGAACAATGTTTCACTCTGCAATTGTCACGCAGAGACTGACAACCACATGGCTATACCAAATTAGAGCTCACAGTGATAAACATCTACAATACTTACCACAGCCCCTCTGAAAGCAAATCAGCATGCATACAAAACAATATCATAGAACAGACGTGCCCACAAGCAGCTCACCATCATGTTATACCTCGGTTTTGACATATAATCACAAACGTTAGAGTCAATATCGTGTTACATCATCTCTTTGCTATATCACCAACACAGCATGCGTAAGTACTGGATAGATCTACCCTTGAGCTATCATCATGCACATTTAGTTCTATATATACTACTAATAGCTCACATCAAGATACAAAAAATGTTTGTACTCACGGTTCAGTTGACAGCAGCTCCAAGAAACACGTCCGCACAGCTCAGCAATCACAGCATGTGAACATCAACTGAAAATGAATTACTTCGAACACACTGTCTAACAGCGCTGTCAGAGCGCACAAAAAGACGTCTATACTCTTAGACCACACAATCTGTACTAAACCCCAAATCTGTAAAAGCAGTAAAAAAAAAAAAATGTTCCGAACAACGTCGTGCTTCACCATCATGTTAGTTCATCATTATGATATACTATTGTCGCAACATCTCAAGTCAACGTACTCTCAGTACTGATTAATTCTACCCATTGCTATCATCATGCACATTCACTTCTATACATCAACTCAACATACAAATGCTAGTCACTCAAACCATCGTAGACCATCATGTTGCTAGATCATCTCAACGTGAAGTCAAGTTACTTCTATACAGTATAACAACTATCATCAAGATACAAAAATGTTTGTACTCACGGTTCATTTGACAGCAGCTCAAAGAAACACGTCCGCACAGCTCGGCATTTGAAATGCAACTGACTATAAACATCTCAAAACATGATCCAAAATGTAAAACTTGTTACAACATGCAAGCTGTGTAGCTTTCAGAACCACATCTGTACTTCTCAACATCTGAAATGAAAATGACCTTGAAATCATATATCATGATATCTAACATCTTCATACAAGCTGGAGCTCTAAAAACAAACCACCTGAAAATACCTAACATCATCCATAATGTGAGAGCTCTCAGAAACACGTCTGCTCTGTTCAGCTCCTAAAAAGCAACTGACAGCACTTCACCACAAAAATCTGAAAAAAAGTTTATGCTTAACACATTGTAGTGGTCACAGCTATTCTGTACATCGTACCTCTTTCAACTGTTCTGTGAAACCTCGACAGCTTGCACTCAGTCCCAACACTCAACTGCCACTTCAGTTTCATAGTAGACCTGAAAATATCATATCAAGCCATACGTGACAAACATTTATACTCGCCTTCATCTCATATACTGGAGCTCTCAAAAACACGTCTGCTCGCTTCAACTGCCAAACATCAACTGACAGCAAAAGTCTGAAAATCTGATCCAAAAATGTAATATGATATATGACCTTGAATGACTAGCATGTATTTGTACAGTTAAGTGAAATTGCTTGTAGTGTCTTTAAGTTTACTATGAATCAACAGTCAGATATCTCACATTTTTTCTATTAATGTTCATTGCCACACAATTTCATAGATCTGTCAAGACATGCAATTTTGTTACAGTATTTAGTATAAGACCTTGAATGTCTAACATTTGTGCAGTAAAGTGAAATTGCTTGCTACACATTTTAACTATACAATTCTGTTGCAGTCTATAGCATAGCTTAGCACAGCTCAACATGAAAAACACATCTAACCCTCCAGTTGTCAAATTACAACTGATCACAAAATCTGTCAGCCATAAATTTTTTTGTAATACCATGTCTATAGGTCTCATTGTGTGAAACACCAACACACTGGGTTCATACAATTGTTTGTCCTTAAAACCTCTATACATCTCACCTTCAACTGGTCTGCACAGCTCAACTGCTTAGCCTCTCTGCTCAGCTTGACTGCCATGCCATCATGGTATGTCTTATCTGAAATGTATCACACCAAACAAACATAGCACACACAGTTGTTTGAAACCACTAACCTTCTTATATGGTACTGGAGCTCAAAAAACACGTCTGCTCGCTTCAGCTGCTAAACTACCTTGGTCCCCCCGTTAGCTATACAGTCAAGACATCATCTCATGTCCTGTCAGAAATGTGCTGAAACAAGCAATGCATGGCACAAAACATATGTACATCAGAAGACACTTGAATCATATTACCAGTTACCTTCTTACATTTGAAAAAATGTACAACCATGCTGCTAAACTACCTTCTTCCACAAGTCAGTCAAGTCAAGATACCATCTCACGCCCTATCTGAAATGTCTGAAACATGCAATGCATAGCACAACAAAGTCAGTACATCAGTAGACACTCATATCACACTGTCATTGAACTACTACTTACCTTACTTTTGAAAAATGTACAACCCTGCTGCTCAGCTACCTTGGTCCCCCAGTCGGTCAAGACACCATCTCATGTCAATTCTGAAATGTGCTGAAACAAGCAATGCATGGCACAAAAAAGTCAGTACATCAGTAGACACTCATAGCACACTGTCATTGAACAACTACTTACCTTCTTACATGTGAATTTCTACAACTCTGCTGCTCAAATATCTTAGTCGCACAGTCAGTAAAGACATCCTATCATGTCAATTCCGTCATGTTCTGAAAGAAATGCATAGCACACAGTCATGTTTAACCACTTACCTTGTTTTAGAGCACATGGAAACAGGTCTGCTCTGTTCCACAGATAAACACAAATTGAAAGCAGAAATCTTCCTATCTGAACAAGCATGTCATAGTTTTGATCAGAAAGGCATACAGTCATAGTATAACACTCTGTTGTCAAAATGTATCAAGGTATTCTGTTCATCTTGAATTCAAGTGTATAGCATATCACATTCATGCTACTTATGGTACACAATTTCACTTCTCTGTCAAAACATGAACCTCATCTGTTCCATACAACACTTGTCGAACAAAGACTGACCACATCAGCAAGTACAGTTTTTGTACTGCTTTAGCAGCTATCACCAGTTTCATAGATTCATCTCAAAGTTTTCAATGAAGAGACAACTGTAAAACAGTTTTCCTTCTGCATAGTGTATTGCAACATGTATTTCACATTCACAATCAAACACAATCTACAATACTCACCACAGCCCCCTGAAATCAAACCAATGTAAAACAGCATTCATAGGAATCAATATGTATCATATACAGCAATATCTGTAAACATGCTACAATAGCAAATCATTTCACCATCATGTCACATCATCATACAATATTTCAAATCATGTCAATAGTAGGTTTACGTATTGATATTATATCTGGTCAGTAGCACAGCAAGACAACTTCATTCAGTATCATATTTCATCATCTGTTATACTGTATCATCAACACAGCAAGCGCAAGTACTGGATAGTTCTACCCTTTGTTTCACATTTGTATACAAAAATGTTAGTACTCACGCTTTGGTGGTCAGCACTTCTTGTTCAACTTCCCCACACGTCCACATCTACACACCAACTGAAACTGAATCGCTACAAACCCACACTTACAAAAGCGCAATCAGAGCGCACACAAACACGACTGTTCACTTCAACCACAAACTCATGATTAAAATCAAAATCTCATAAGCGGTGAAAAAAGCAACGACTTCATCGCTATGTTTCACCATCAAAGTACACCATCATATTGACACCAAGTCCCAGTACTGAGTTATTCTACCCATCGCAGCATACTGTTTGTTCCATTTCAATTCAAGTCAAACACTCAAATATTTTCACCACTTTTATTCACAAATACAAACTCATGTAAAAAGACAAAAAATGTACTCACGGTTTAATGCAGCTCCACCGCACACGTCCGCACAGCTCGGCATCTAAAAGCAACTGGCCATCAACTGTTTCAAGTCTCAAAAAAAAATTAATTTACACTTATAGTCAAAGTCAAGAGCTCCTAAAAACACGTCCGATCGCTTCGACGTCCAAACCTTAAATGAAGTCAAAGTCGCTAAAAAAATTAATTTCTGTCAAACACTTCATATTTAACGTTCAGTAAAAGACATCGCAGTCAGTAGGCAATACCCGTTCAGCAGTCAACATCGTTTAAGTGTACTTCATTTTAAGTTAAGTCGCTATCGTAAATCGCTGTCTCGACAAAACAATAACCCAAGTATCAAGTCATGAAATATCATTCAAAACCATTTCATCTCAAACCGCACTTCAAGTCAAAACCTAGCGAAACTGTCCGACAATCATTCAATAAGTCGCGACCGAGTCCAGTCATAACAGTACAGCGCTGTCGCCATCATTAAATAACGTCGAGTATGTCCACATTTAACAAAACTTAATTCAGCTTAACTGAAAATATTTTTCATCAGCAATACTATACAGCGCTGTCTTCACTCAAGACCTACTGTAGACAGCCTAAGTCGTCAAGTCACCTAATTTCTAAAGAAGAAATTTCAATTCCACTGAAAGTATTTTTCATCAACAGTCAGAGCTAAAAAAAATCACGTCCGACCCTGTCAATGTCCAACAGTCAACTGAGAACAAGTCCCAGTAAAAAAATTTCAAACTCAAAATATTTTTGTCAGAGCTCCGAAAGTACGTCCGTCTCGTTCAACGTCCAAAAGTCAACTGAGACTTAATCATCGTAAACGAAAATCAAAGTCAAAGTTTTTTTTCAGAGCTCACAAAAACACGTCTGTCTTCGTCAATGTCCATCAGTCAACTGAGATTCAGTCATAGAAAAAAAAAATCAAAGTCAAAACTTTTTTTTCAGAGCGTTCAAAAAACACGTCCGTCTCGGTCAATGTCCAAGTCGCAAAAGAGCGAACTGCGCCAGCGCAAGTCAATTTATACAATTCAATTTATAATGAGCGCGACGTCGAGAGCTCCGAAAAACACGTCCGCTCTCTTCGACTACCAAACCATGAATGACAGAAAATCACATAGAAAATGTTTACAGCTCATGATTTGAGTTTTTTGTTAAATGTGTATTTGATGTATAATCGTAAAATAAAACGTGACATTCAAAAATCCGATCCATATTGACTTTGTGATGATTTTATTTCCAAGAACACAACAACTGAAATATTCACAGTTTGTGTGCTCCTAAAAATTGATAAAAATGAGTCCATCCAATACATCCAGTAAATCCATGGTATTTCGTGTTTAAATCGTTTTGAAGCGAACCCAACGCAGATTTTCACATTCAACATAAAAACGACACAATGCGATAATAGAAAAATATTTAGTCAAACTCACTAACCTATTGTTCTTAAATAATCCTAGATCATATCTTACATTTACAGTAGATCTAATCCTCAAAATATTCACTACAAAAACAACATCACAAACTATCCAGTTCCACCCGTTTATTTTTCTCCATGAAACCCTGAACAATTCAAGATTCAAGAAATTTTTAGAAATCAATTGTTTACATGACGTAGGTTAAACGAAATCAGCGCGATATGTTTTGGCAGTCTTAAAGGGACTTACCCCGACGTGTTTGGTTCAACTATGTTTTGCGATTATAGTTTTGATGTCCCGAAAAGAAATAGCAAAACACATATACCAAAATATTCATCAATATATTCCCTACAAGATGATATGAAAATGTTGTGGTTATCTGTACAATTGTTCATTAAAGCTCAAAATGTAAAGTCGAATTTGCGTAAAAATCAAAATATCATAAGTCCCCTATTCGATTCAATACAAACAAATATGATGGATATGTGCGCGTCGAAATTTCTGTTAATCTGGTGGAGATTTCGTTCATTTTGGACAACGGGTTGAAAAGATATTGAAGTTAAACCACTTGCGAAGAAGCGCAGTTTTCTATCATCGAAATGTAACGCCGCTTTAAGTTTTAGGATGAGATATATTGAAATGACGTCATAAATTTGCACTGAGAACGAAGGGTCAAATTCTTCGCGATTCATGAAATCTGTGTTTGTTGTGATGTGGTTTTCGGCCCGTATTATTGCAGCGTCTTACAAAACCATCAAGTATGTTATACCAAATTGCACAAAAATGAATTCCCCATCGAATGATACCAAAATTATTGTACTATTTTAAGAAATGAACATCTTTTCTTCATAACAATCCGAGTTTGGTCGATAAACTGAAGTTTTTTCACATACCCGTTGATCTAATAGCAAAATGTTCCAACCTATATTGTTCCAATCTGTTTGCTGGTTATGATAGTGAAAATTTCATCAAAATGCGTTCACGCGTTATTGAGAAAATCGACATAAACCGATTCCAAACAACACAGTTTCGTCTACTTTTCGCAGCAAAACGTCGTTGAGTTTTACTCGAAACTTTAAGTCTTGAAAATTTCGACTGGCGTGAATGCGTTTTCTCGCCGTAATTTCTTTATAGTTCGACGTATTGTAGAATATCATATACCATTTTGTGCAAAATTGACTTTCCTACATGATGATACCAATTTTGTTGTACTTGTCGTGAATGGGAATTTTTTTCTATCGAAAAACTGACAATTTCTCACATATGCGTATATGCTGGCCAAAAATGATCCCACAAAACTTGTTGCTACTATGAAGCCCAACATTATAGTGAAAATTTCATGTAGATCTGTCCACTGGATGCTGAGAAAACGAGACTTAAACTTTCTGTTAAATGCGTTTCGCTGTAGAACATTCACTTTTCAAAACGACGTTGTGTATTTTATGAAGACTTTTTCAAAGCGCGACTATAGGAAAATGGTTTTCGGTCAGTCTTGATCAAGCGATACTATAAACATACAAGTATGTCATATCAAAATGCGTGCAATTGAATTCTGTACAAGCCGATACCAAAATCAGAACAATATCTTCTTACCGACCCGTTTTCCAAGCAAAAAACTGCCATTTTCACATACGCGCGTATATGCTAGTGAAAAATGATCCCCACAACACTTGTTGTTAATATCGCGCTGAATAAAATGGTAAAGATTGCATGTTTGTATCTCAAGCGGTTTGGAAGATACGCCAAGTTAAACTATGTACGAAATCAGTTTTCTAATCGCAGCGCTTGTCACGACGTTCACTGAAATTAAAGTTCTGAGAGTAAAATGCGTTTAGCTTAGATACGTTTTAGGGCTGTATTTTCGATGTGGATAGTCCGATTGTGGAATGTTATATATCAAAATGCACAGGATTGAATTCTGTACCCGATGATACCAAATTTGTTTCACTATCTTCTTACCGACTTGATTTCCAAGCATAATGTGAAATTTTCTCATAGATGTGTAAATGCTTGTGAAAAAATATCAGCGTATGATTTGCAGATGATATCGCGCTGAACAATTTGGTAAATATTTCATGTTTGTATCTTGAGCGGTTCGGAAGATACGCCAAGTTAAACTATGTACGAAATCAGTTTTCTACTCGGAGCGCGCCGGGTCTCGACGTTCAGTTAAAACTTGTAAAGTTCAAGATTGAAATGCGTTCCATGTAGATTCGTTTTCGGGCAGTGTATTCGTTGTGTTAAGACTCAATGTAGAATGTTATACATCAAAATGCGCATAATTGAATTCTGTACAAACCGATATCAAAATTATTGCGCTAATAAATCAGACAAAAAAGTGTTATTCTTGGCGAATATGTTATTCTTACATTTCTGATACAGTCATTCGAGTGAGAACAAAATAGGCGAGACAAAAATTGTAGCTACCTTAGAGCTGAATATTAAGTTAAAAATTTCATGTTGATATCATGAGTCATTTCGGAGAAAATCAACATAAACCGCTTTCGTTCAAAATCTTTCCTCGGTTGTTTACATCGATAGAAATGACGTTTAAGTTGTGATTTTTTTTTAGCGCTGTTAACTTGTAAAGATCTAAATGCACTTTGTAGAAATCCGTTCTCGGGCTGTATCATTGTTGTGTTTAGACATACACTGAAGTGTAATATATCAAATTGCGTGGAATCGAATTTTCTACTCGATGATACCAAAATTACGATGAATGCTCATTAGACAAAACAACTTTTTTCTTAGTGAAGTTTTCAAGCTTTGAATTATGATACAATAATTCGTGTGTGAACAAAATGGGCGAGACAAAAATTGTAGCTACCTTAGGGCTGAATATTAAGTTAAAAATTTCATGTTGATATCATCAGTCATTTCGGAGAAATTTGACTTAAACCGCTTCCAAACAAACACAGTTTCGTCTACTATTTACGCTGTCAAACGTCGTTGAGTTTAACTCGATACTTTAAGTCTTGAAAATTTCGATTAGCGTGAATGCGTTTTCTCGCCGTATTTTCGTTATAGTTGGACGAAGTGTTGAGTAATGTACACCATTTTGTGCAAAATTGAATTCCCTACATGATGATACCAATTGTGTTGTACTTGTCTTGAATGGGAATTTTTTTCCTTCTAAGCGAAGTGATTTTCATTCGAAAAACTGAGAATTTCTCACATATGCGTATATGTTAGCAAAAAATGATCCCCACAAAACTTATTGCTACTATGAAGCCCAACAATATGGTGAAAATTTCATGTAGATCTGTCCACTGGATGCTGAGATAATGCGAGTTAAACTTTCTGTACAATGCTTTCGCTGTAGAACATTCACTTTTCAAAACGACGTTGTGTATATGTTATGAAGAATTTGTCAAAGGCGTGTTTATAGGAAAATGGTTTTCAGTCAGTATTGATCAAGCGATACAATAAAAATACAAGTATGTCATATCAAAATGCGTGGAATTGAATTCTGTACAAGCCGATACCAAAATCAGAACACTATCTGTAAAGACAAAAAAGTTTTCTTCTCTCCGACCCGTTTTCCAAGCAAAAAACTGCAATTTTCACATACACGCGTAAATGCTAGTGCAAAAATGATCCCCACAAAACTTGTTGCTAATATCGCGCCGAACAAGTTGGTAAAGATTGCATGTTTGTATCTCAAGCGGTTGGGAAGAAACGACGACTTAAACTATGTACGAAATCAGTTTTCTACTCGCAGCGCGCCGGGTCTCGACGTTCAGTTAAAACTTGTCAAGTTAAAGATTGAAATGCGTTCCGTGTAGATTTGTTTTCGGGCTGTGTATTCGTTGTGTTAAGACCCAATGTAGAATATTATACATTAAAATGCGCAGAATTGAATTCTGTACAAACTGATATCAAAATTATTGCACTAATAAATCAAACAAAAAAATTTCTTCTTAGCGAAGTTTTCAAGCTTGAATTTCTGATGCAGTCATTCGAGTGAGAACAAAAAAGGCGAGACAAAAATTGTAGCTACCATAGAGCTGAATATTATGTTGAAAATTTCATGTTGATATCATGAGTCATTTCGGAGAAAATCAACATAAACCGCTTTCGTTTGAAATCTCTCCTCGGTTGTTTACATCGATAGAAAATGACGTTCAAGTTGTGAATTTTTTGTAGCTTAAAGTGAAAGCGCGAGTATAAGAAAATGGTTTTCGGCCAATCTTGATCAAGCGATACAACAAACATACAAGTATGTCATATCAAAATATACGGAATTTCAATGCCTACAAGATGGTGCCAAAATCACTTCGCTAGTAAAATAGACAAAAACGTTTCCTTCTTTGAGACCTGTTTTTCAGGCAATAAAGTGAAAATTTCTCATACATGCCCTAACAAAAATTGTTACTAGTATCAATCCAAACAATATCGCGAAGATTTCAACTCAATATCCCAAGCGGTTTCGAAGATACGACGACTTAAACTTTGTACGAAATCAGTTTTCTACTCGCAGCGCGCCGTGTCTCGACGTTCAGTTAAAACTGATTTAAATGCACTTTGTATAAATCCGTTCTCGGGCTGTATCATTGTTGTGTTTAGACATACACTGAAGTGTAATATATCAAATTGCGTGGAATCGAATTCTCTACTCGATGATACCAAAATTACGATGAATGCTCATGAGACACAAAACATTTCTTCTTAGCGAAGTTTTCAAGCTTGGATTTCTGATACAATAATTCGTGTTTGAAGAAAATAGGCGAGACAAAAATGTTAGCTACCAAAGAGCTGAATATTATGTTGAAAATTTCATGTTGATATCATAAGTCATTTCGGAGCTAATCAACTTAACCCACATTGTTCAAATTTCTTCTCCGGATTGTTTACCTCAATCGAAATGACGTTGTACAAGGTTATGAAACTTGGCGCGTTTGAATGAAAACTGTTAGTGTTTAGTTTAAATTAACGCTGGCTTAATCGAAGCGATTCACAAACATACAAAGTGTTGTACATCAAATTGTTCAGAATAAAATTCCCTATCCGACGGTATAAATTTTGTTTCGCGAAACGACAAGACAAAAAACATTTCTTCTTTGAGACTGTATTTTCGAGCAAAAATGTGAAAATTCCTCACATGCACGAACTGATTACAGCAAAATGTTCCCTACAAAAAAGGTTGCCAGCATCAATCGCGGCGATTTGGTGAAAATATCATGTTGAAATCTATAGCGGTTGTGATTCAACTTAACTCAACCCGATTGTTTACTTGAAAACCATTTTGTACACTGTGCGATCGATTCATAACGTCGTCGAGTCGAAGTTGATTTTATAAAAGAGCGTTTGTGTTGCGCTATATTTCTGCTCTATTCGTTGAGTTGTTAGCGAAAGCACTTCACATCATACATCAAAATTGGTAAATATTTCATGTTTGTATCTCAGGCGGTTTCGAAGAAACGCCGACTTAAACTTTTTGGGTTGAAATCGGCCTTGTGTGGACTACGCAGTGAAACGACGTTGCGTCTTGAAAGTTGAATTATTTGCACTCGGTGACCTCGCTGCGCTGCGCTGTATTTTCTCACGCGAGTCTGCAGTGTATGTTGAGTTTCGATGGGAAATTTGAAGCGTTGTATTTGAAAATTTGCAGTTCAAATGTTTGCTCGTGACTGTATCTACTTGCTATGACAGAATTTGTCGATTGTGAAAATCATTCTGTGAAAATAAACGACAAACACTGACATTTGCTTGTTGGGATTTTTTTTCTGCTACATACAAGTGCACAACTTTTCTAGATACAGATTTAAACCAGTGAGGTAGATCACAATCATTCACGATAGAGACTCTTGTTTGCTTGTTATATAACGTCGTGTCGCACTCTGGATAGTACAGTACTTTGTCGACTTGAGAATATTTTTATACTTTAGCCGCTGCGCTAGCATGAAGTACGCTCAAACGCCGCTAAGCTTATTAGTCACTCAGCTGAAATTGGAAGACATCACTCAGCTGAAATTGGAAGATTTGATTGTAATAGTCACACTTATTTTAGTACATAAGTCTTCTAGTCGTACTTAAAGCGGTAGATACAGCAATACTAAAATGTCAAATGGGAAGACTCCTCGTACATGTGAAAAATGTAAGATCGACATAAGTTATAAGAACTGGGCAAAGCACTTAAAGTCTAAGAAGCATAATCGTTCAGCCGAAAATGGAAGACTTTCACAGTACAGTTGCAATGACTCAACTACAATAACGAAATCGTACAAACGTAAGGCAGCTGCGGAATCTCTGGGTCAAACTGTCAAGAAACTCAAAGGTTCAAAAAACGTAAAACAGGACGCAACTGAAAAGAAGCAGACTGACTTTGTCGACGACTACATTCGAAAACAAGACAAACTTAAATCGTTACACGCTAATGCTCAGACGATGATCGCATATCTTGAAAAAGCGTTGCAATATGTTAAATCAGAAGAAAGTGATGAGCCGAGGGTAGCCTCGTATCTAGCAACTGCATCGAAAAACATTTCGCATGCTATAGACAGCATTTCAAGCGGTCTACAAAACAGTGGCGAAATCGACTCATGCAAAGTATGTACAAGTGACAGCAATCCACCTAGATTAATCAGCAAGAAGTGTGGGCACGGGTTTTGCTGTATGAACTGCATTTTGAAGTATTTGGAATTCGTATACAATAAAAATTCTGGGCGATTGATTTGTCTGAAATGCAAACACCAGTACGATGATAACGCCATGTATCAAATTGGTTCTCGCTATGGTGTTATTGGTTGATACATGAATTTATTGAATGAATAAAACAAATGAAACCTTTCAACTGTGTTATTTGTTTTTACTGAATGAAAGAATGTTTGTTTGATGTAATCTGAAAATACTGAAATGCAACATATATGCACAATTAAGAAGCTGAGTGAAATACATGTTTGAAGACATCACTCAGCTGAAATTGGAAGATTTGATTCTAATAGTCACACTTATGTTAAGTCTTCCAGTCGTACTTAATAAAAATGTCAAATTGGAAGACTCCAAATGCAACATGTATGCACAATTTAGAAGCTGAGCGAAATACATTTTTGAAGTCAAATTATACAATTAATCAGATAGATGCAAATATCATGAGCTAAATTGTACAAGTAGTGATTTGACCAAATGAGAAATGTGATTTCAAAAATTAGTCACTTCACTTGCAACTATGAATGTATAACCATGGTTCAAGATATAAACATTCATCAACATCATTACCTACTCATATGAATTTGATCAGAATTTGCTTCATGAACATAGATATGAAATTCTAAAGCTAATACAATAGACCCACGACTCTACAATCATTTTACAACTCTTGCCAGAGCTAGGGATTGAACCTAGATCTCCTTCTTCAAGCACAGGGCTGCAAAAAGCGTTTCACATTCAACTACTCGGGCAGTATGAGCTGATCAATGCTGTAATCAACTGGTATAGCATTGCTAACATAAAGGATATGAGTTTATGGTCAAACATTTTCAGTTCAAAATGACATTCATGTGCATTTTTCTTGTATCTTCCAATCAAACTGGGTATGAGTGATTGACTTGAAAATTTGCAGTCATATCTCCTTTAGATATAAATTCTGAACCGAGACAGGCTTTAAACGGTGTTCGCTCACCAATATATCAAAAATGGCAATATGAAGTGATCATGATTATGATTAGACATGCCTGTTGAGTAGTTCTGCATTCAGCGATTTCTCTAACTCGTACCAGAGCTAGGACTTGAACCTAGATCTCCTTCTGCAAGAGAAGGCGTTCTCCATTGAACCACTCTCTGATAATATGAATTGATCATCACTGCACAACAAACACACACAATGAGTTTTGTGGACAGACATGAATGTGCTGACAAAAAAACATACTTTCAAAATTGCCTTGTAATAGTTTTTTTCTACCTTGTTTAAACCAAAACCTGTTATGTAGGATGTGTACTGAAATTTTCATAAAGTACTACTATAGGCATGCATCAGAAAATCTGAACCAAGTCAGGGTTTCAGTTGTGTTTGCTTGATGACACACATTGATACATCTGTATAATATATGAATTTTGTGACCAGTACCTTTTCAGTACAGCAAACATGCAAATGCTCAATTGTCCCATTCATATACTTTTTTCTCAGCATTTGCAATCTCGGTTGTACGGTTTGAATTCATACAGTGTTTCACAACCCTGAGATTCCGCAGCTGCCTTACGTTTGTGCGATTTTGTTATTGTACTTGAGTCATTGGAACTGTGCTGTGAAAGTCTTCCATTTTCGGCTGACCGATTATGATATACTAGTATTGCTGTATCTACCGCTGGAAGACTTATGTACTGAAATTTTCATAAAGTACTACTATAGGCATGCATCAGAAAATCTGAACCAAGTCAGGGTTTCAGTTGTGTTTGCTTGATGACACACATTGATACATCTGTATAATATATGAATTTTGTGACCAGTACCTTTTCAGTACAGCAAACATGCAAATGCTCAATTGTCCTATTCATATACTTTTTTCTCAGCATTTGCAATCTCGGTTGTACGGTTTGAATTCATACAGTGTTTCACAACCCTGAGATTCCGCAGCTGCCTTACGTTTGTGCGATTTTGTTATTGTACTTGAGTCATTGGAACTGTGCTGTGAAAGTCTTCCATTTTCGGCTGACCGATTATGATATACTAGTATTGCTGTATCTACCGCTGGAAGACTTATGTACTGAAATTTTCATAAAGTACTACTATAGGCATGCATCAGAAAATCTGAACCAAGTCAGGGTTTCAGTTGTGTTTGCTTGATGACACACATTGATACATCTGTATAATATATGAATTTTGTGACCAGTACCTTTTCAGTACAGCAAACATGCAAATGCTCAATTGTCCTATTCATATACTTTTTTCTCAGCATTTGCAATCTCGGTTGTACGGTTTGAATTCATACAGTGTTTCACAACCCTGAGATTCCGCAGCTGCCTTACGTTTGTGCGATTTTGTTATTGTACTTGAGTCATTGGAACTGTGCTGTGAAAGTCTTCCATTTTCGGCTGACCGATTATGATATACTAGTATTGCTGTATCTACCGCTGGAAGACTTATGTACTGAAATTTTCATAAAGTACTACTATAGGCATGCATCAGAAAATCTGAACCAAGTCAGGGTTTCAGTTGTGTTTGCTTGATGACACACATTGATACATCTGTATAATATATGAATTTTGTGACCAGTACCTTTTCAGTACAGCAAACATGCAAATGCTCAATTGTCCTATTCATATACTTTTTTCTCAGCATTTGCAATCTCGGTTGTACGGTTTGAATTCATACAGTGTTTCACAACCCTGAGATTCCGCAGCTGCCTTACGTTTGTGCGATTTTGTTATTGTACTTGAGTCATTGGAACTGTGCTGTGAAAGTCTTCCATTTTCGGCTGACCGATTATGATATACTAGTATTGCTGTATCTACCGCTGGAAGACTTATGTACTGAAATTTTCATAAAGTACTACTATAGGCATGCATCAGAAAATCTGAACCAAGTCAGGGTTTCAGTTGTGTTTGCTTGATGACACACATTGATACATCTGTATAATATATGAATTTTGTGACCAGTACCTTTTCAGTACAGCAAACATGCAAATGCTCAATTGTCCTATTCATATACTTTTTTCTCAGCATTTGCAATCTCGGTTGTACGGTTTGAATTCATACAGTGTTTCACAACCCTGAGATTCCGCAGCTGCCTTACGTTTGTGCGATTTTGTTATTGTACTTGAGTCATTGGAACTGTGCTGTGAAAGTCTTCCATTTTCGGCTGACCGATTATGATATACTAGTATTGCTGTATCTACCGCTGGAAGACTTATGTACTGAAATTTTCATAAAGTACTACTATAGGCATGCATCAGAAAATCTGAACCAAGTCAGGGTTTCAGTTGTGTTTGCTTGATGACACACATTGATACATCTGTATAATATATGAATTTTGTGACCAGTACCTTTTCAGTACAGCAAACATGCAAATGCTCAATTGTCCTATTCATATACTTTTTTCTCAGCATTTGCAATCTCGGTTGTACGGTTTGAATTCATACAGTGTTTCACAACCCTGAGATTCCGCAGCTGCCTTACGTTTGTGCGATTTTGTTATTGTACTTGAGTCATTGGAACTGTGCTGTGAAAGTCTTCCATTTTCGGCTGACCGATTATGATATACTAGTATTGCTGTATCTACCGCTGGAAGACTTATGTACTGAAATTTTCATAAAGTACTACTATAGGCATGCATCAGAAAATCTGAACCAAGTCAGGGTTTCAGTTGTGTTTGCTTGATGACACACATTGATACATCTGTATAATATATGAATTTTGTGACCAGTACCTTTTCAGTACAGCAAACATGCAAATGCTCAATTGTCCTATTCATATACTTTTTTCTCAGCATTTGCAATCTCGGTTGTACGGTTTGAATTCATACAGTGTTTCACAACCCTGAGATTCCGCAGCTGCCTTACGTTTGTGCGATTTTGTTATTGTACTTGAGTCATTGGAACTGTGCTGTGAAAGTCTTCCATTTTCGGCTGACCGATTATGATATACTAGTATTGCTGTATCTACCGCTGGAAGACTTATGTACTGAAATTTTCATAAAGTACTACTATAGGCATGCATCAGAAAATCTGAACCAAGTCAGGGTTTCAGTTGTGTTTGCTTGATGACACACATTGATACATCTGTATAATATATGAATTTTGTGACCAGTACCTTTTCAGTACAGCAAACATGCAAATGCTCAATTGTCCTATTCATATACTTTTTTCTCAGCATTTGCAATCTCGGTTGTACGGTTTGAATTCATACAGTGTTTCACAACCCTGAGATTCCGCAGCTGCCTTACGTTTGTGCGATTTTGTTATTGTACTTGAGTCATTGGAACTGTGCTGTGAAAGTCTTCCATTTTCGGCTGACCGATTATGATATACTAGTATTGCTGTATCTACCGCTGGAAGACTTATGTACTGAAATTTTCATAAAGTACTACTATAGGCATGCATCAGAAAATCTGAACCAAGTCAGGGTTTCAGTTGTGTTTGCTTGATGACACACATTGATACATCTGTATAATATATGAATTTTGTGACCAGTACCTTTTCAGTACAGCAAACATGCAAATGCTCAATTGTCCTATTCATATACTTTTTTCTCAGCATTTGCAATCTCGGTTGTACGGTTTGAATTCATACAGTGTTTCACAACCCTGAGATTCCGCAGCTGCCTTACGTTTGTGCGATTTTGTTATTGTACTTGAGTCATTGGAACTGTGCTGTGAAAGTCTTCCATTTTCGGCTGACCGATTATGATATACTAGTATTGCTGTATCTACCGCTGGAAGACTTATGTACTGAAATTTTCATAAAGTACTACTATAGGCATGCATCAGAAAATCTGAACCAAGTCAGGGTTTCAGTTGTGTTTGCTTGATGACACACATTGATACATCTGTATAATATATGAATTTTGTGACCAGTACCTTTTCAGTACAGCAAACATGCAAATGCTCAATTGTCCTATTCATATACTTTTTTCTCAGCATTTGCAATCTCGGTTGTACGGTTTGAATTCATACAGTGTTTCACAACCCTGAGATTCCGCAGCTGCCTTACGTTTGTGCGATTTTGTTATTGTACTTGAGTCATTGGAACTGTGCTGTGAAAGTCTTCCATTTTCGGCTGACCGATTATGATATACTAGTATTGCTGTATCTACCGCTGGAAGACTTATGTACTGAAATTTTCATAAAGTACTACTATAGGCATGCATCAGAAAATCTGAACCAAGTCAGGGTTTCAGTTGTGTTTGCTTGATGACACACATTGATACATCTGTATAATATATGAATTTTGTGACCAGTACCTTTTCAGTACAGCAAACATGCAAATGCTCAATTGTCCTATTCATATACTTTTTTCTCAGCATTTGCAATCTCGGTTGTACGGTTTGAATTCATACAGTGTTTCACAACCCTGAGATTCCGCAGCTGCCTTACGTTTGTGCGATTTTGTTATTGTACTTGAGTCATTGGAACTGTGCTGTGAAAGTCTTCCATTTTCGGCTGACCGATTATGATATACTAGTATTGCTGTATCTACCGCTGGAAGACTTATGTACTGAAATTTTCATAAAGTACTACTATAGGCATGCATCAGAAAATCTGAACCAAGTCAGGGTTTCAGTTGTGTTTGCTTGATGACACACATTGATACATCTGTATAATATATGAATTTTGTGACCAGTACCTTTTCAGTACAGCAAACATGCAAATGCTCAATTGTCCTATTCATATACTTTTTTCTCAGCATTTGCAATCTCGGTTGTACGGTTTGAATTCATACAGTGTTTCACAACCCTGAGATTCCGCAGCTGCCTTACGTTTGTGCGATTTTGTTATTGTACTTGAGTCATTGGAACTGTGCTGTGAAAGTCTTCCATTTTCGGCTGACCGATTATGATATACTAGTATTGCTGTATCTACCGCTGGAAGACTTATGTACTGAAATTTTCATAAAGTACTACTATAGGCATGCATCAGAAAATCTGAACCAAGTCAGGGTTTCAGTTGTGTTTGCTTGATGACACACATTGATACATCTGTATAATATATGAATTTTGTGACCAGTACCTTTTCAGTACAGCAAACATGCAAATGCTCAATTGTCCTATTCATATACTTTTTTCTCAGCATTTGCAATCTCGGTTGTACGGTTTGAATTCATACAGTGTTTCACAACCCTGAGATTCCGCAGCTGCCTTACGTTTGTGCGATTTTGTTATTGTACTTGAGTCATTGGAACTGTGCTGTGAAAGTCTTCCATTTTCGGCTGACCGATTATGATATACTAGTATTGCTGTATCTACCGCTGGAAGACTTATGTACTGAAATTTTCATAAAGTACTACTATAGGCATGCATCAGAAAATCTGAACCAAGTCAGGGTTTCAGTTGTGTTTGCTTGATGACACACATTGATACATCTGTATAATATATGAATTTTGTGACCAGTACCTTTTCAGTACAGCAAACATGCAAATGCTCAATTGTCCTATTCATATACTTTTTTCTCAGCATTTGCAATCTCGGTTGTACGGTTTGAATTCATACAGTGTTTCACAACCCTGAGATTCCGCAGCTGCCTTACGTTTGTGCGATTTTGTTATTGTACTTGAGTCATTGGAACTGTGCTGTGAAAGTCTTCCATTTTCGGCTGACCGATTATGATATACTAGTATTGCTGTATCTACCGCTGGAAGACTTATGTACTGAAATTTTCATAAAGTACTACTATAGGCATGCATCAGAAAATCTGAACCAAGTCAGGGTTTCAGTTGTGTTTGCTTGATGACACACATTGATACATCTGTATAATATATGAATTTTGTGACCAGTACCTTTTCAGTACAGCAAACATGCAAATGCTCAATTGTCCTATTCATATACTTTTTTCTCAGCATTTGCAATCTCGGTTGTACGGTTTGAATTCATACAGTGTTTCACAACCCTGAGATTCCGCAGCTGCCTTACGTTTGTGCGATTTTGTTATTGTACTTGAGTCATTGGAACTGTGCTGTGAAAGTCTTCCATTTTCGGCTGACCGATTATGATATACTAGTATTGCTGTATCTACCGCTGGAAGACTTATGTACTGAAATTTTCATAAAGTACTACTATAGGCATGCATCAGAAAATCTGAACCAAGTCAGGGTTTCAGTTGTGTTTGCTTGATGACACACATTGATACATCTGTATAATATATGAATTTTGTGACCAGTACCTTTTCAGTACAGCAAACATGCAAATGCTCAATTGTCCTATTCATATACTTTTTTCTCAGCATTTGCAATCTCGGTTGTACGGTTTGAATTCATACAGTGTTTCACAACCCTGAGATTCCGCAGCTGCCTTACGTTTGTGCGATTTTGTTATTGTACTTGAGTCATTGGAACTGTGCTGTGAAAGTCTTCCATTTTCGGCTGACCGATTATGATATACTAGTATTGCTGTATCTACCGCTGGAAGACTTATGTACTGAAATTTTCATAAAGTACTACTATAGGCATGCATCAGAAAATCTGAACCAAGTCAGGGTTTCAGTTGTGTTTGCTTGATGACACACATTGATACATCTGTATAATATATGAATTTTGTGACCAGTCATAGTCATCTTCATCGATGTGGTCATGTTTCGTTTGAAATAATCTGCCGATTGCGCATCGATTATTATCATGAATTTTGCTATTTTCACGGTCATATCCTTCTTCCATACTGCCAAAACAAATCCCATTGCGACTGAACGGTTTCACGCTGAATGAGACATTATATTGACTGAAATGGCTGAAAAAACAATAATTTTCCAAATAGAAAATCGACACCCGGCAAAATAAGCGGGGGTCTTTTTCAAAACCCCACCCCACCCCCCTTTTTCAACCCTCTGAAAATTAAGGCATATAATATAGCGCCGCATCCCTCTCCAAAACGGGCACAATAAAAAAAGTGGCTGTGGTGTCGAATAACTCGCACTTTGAAGCACATTAGTCCTCGGCTGTCATTTCGTTGACAAACGAAGTGATTCTTTTCATGTCATTTTCATAGTCTCTCAAACTGTATTTGTTTGCATCGTTCTGAATAATCAAACATTTGCTTGGATCCATATCCGAAAACCATTTTTCGTGATTATTGTGTAGTTCTGTGTCAGATACCTTAGTGATATTTCGCTTTCTTCTGTTCGGTTTCTGATCTTCAGACGTTCGTAGCATTTTGCTGGAGATGTTTTCATGTATATGATTCCAGATAGCTCAAAATGTTCGCTTGGCAGCATTGATGTCAGCAAATTATTGTACACAATCCACTCAACATCATTTATATAACGCATTGATTTTTGTGCTTTCGCAAATACGTGTAAGTTTGACAAAAACGACCTCTCAACAAACACAAATGGTTGGCCCGAAGCTAGAGCTTTTCTCAAAACATGCATGATACTTTTGAGTGTTACGAGTTGAAATGCAAACGAATATTTTTGCATGTCCTTGCAGTACATATCAAACATGTTAACCACTTGGCCATCAGGGCTCGAAACATTTTGCCACTCATCCAGCGGTTCTGGAAATACAAGATATTTTTGACCAAACAGATCAAGTTGTGTGCTTTTGCCGGCAGCAATATTGCCTTCTATCGCAAAGACCTTTGTCATGATGAGTGAATGCTTTGTCTTAGTTTGTCAGAGCATATACCATTTTAGAAATTTAATTTTAATGGCATAGATACTGGAGGTAGGACGTTTGCAACAGTGTACGACCCGATAGACTGTAGCGTCTTTCAAGTTGGTACAGAAGAAGACAAGCAGTACGTAATTCACAACATTCACAATAAAATTGATCATGCACATATGCATCTGACAAAAGCGCAAACCAGAAAGCAGCAACAAGCAGCACAGGAACGGATTGTATCTCTTAAGAAGTTACGTCTAAAAAAGAGTCAATTGCAATCGTTGGTTTGTTGCATTCGGGCTTTCAGCAATTTGTGAGTTTTCGAACCTTGTGGAAGACAGATTACTTTTATATTTATCACAATCCTGGTTCAAAACCTAACTCATGATCCCAAATATATATACAATATACAATTTCAATCATATGCTCAATTGTAATCGCTGGTTCATTGCAATCATGTGCTCAGCAACTCGAAATCGAACCTATGGGCATTTGGTCCCACGAGAAAGTTAAGTGTGAAGGAGTATGAATAATTTCAGAATCTGAATGTTCAAAAGTTCAAATTTGATCGTGTTCTCAAACTTGGTATTGTTTAACATCTTTATTGAAATCGTGTGCTCAGCAATTTGTGAGTTTTATGCGAACATAATAGCATATGCGACTGGTACATTGCAATCGAGCGGTCATCTAGTTTTGCTACAAACTAAATAGAGAATTTTGTATGCGAAGCAACTCAAAATCGAACCTATGGGCATTTGGTCCATCGAGAAAGTGTGTAGGTATGATACTCTGCAATTGACACTGGTACATTGCAATCATGTGCTCAGCAACTCGAAATCGACACTAGTGGTGTTTGGTCCCACCCGATTAAGCGTTTGAGAATGTTTTTGTCATGGCACAGCAGGATGATGGGTATTTCAACTTAGCAGCGAGTATTTTCGCAACTCTAAATCGACCCTAGTGGTGTTTGGTCTCAGTAAGCGTTAAAGTATGTTTTTGTCATGGCATTTCAACTAAGCAGCGAGTATTTGTGTTATAACCAGAACCGGGACTTGCACCCAGATCTCTTCTCCCTCGAAGAAGGAAAAGCGTTCTGCTTTAAACTATTCTGATGTTGCAAACACGTTCATACAAGCTGCAGAGTCAAGTATTTCGAATTGATTTCTGTGGATTGGTGTCACTCAGCGTTTTGCACGGACTTGTGACCGTTCTTTTCACAAGGAAAAGAGTCGCTTTACCACCAAAAAGATAGCTATTGTTTGGTAAGACTGTACCTGTAGGCTTCATTTCTTGTTTGAACTTCTATGGTTTTTATTGTTCACAAACCATCGAGTTGTTGATTTGCAAATACGTTTGTAGCATATTGTTGAGTACAACACAAAACAGTTGCATGCTTGGCCGAAGGCGAACAATGAAATTTGCAGTTTTGATCTGAAATAGTTTTTTCCAACAGTTTCATACGCTGTACTAGTTGTGATAGTTTGATGAGAACCCAATGCTTGTTAATTTCATAACACAACATTGAGTCGCACAATTTCAGAGTGTGTTGCTGCTATACGGCGAAAGTCATAACATTTGGTAAAACTGCTTCATATAGGTTTTTTTCATCGATTCACTTGCGCAATTTCAAGCCTTGATACGTTTAACATTTTATGTTGATATTTCTCATTGCAAGACAAGATATACCTATGATGAGCCGTAGTGCTTGTAAATCTCAACGCAAGAAGTACCTAAAACGCAATGACTGTTAAAGCTTCATCGAAGCGCACAAGTTAATGGCCATAATCTGTAAAACTGCAGTATATAGTGTTTTTTTTCACCTCAACTCAAACGTAAATTTCTATGCTATGCTCTTGAAAGTTTTCGGGTGTCACTCGGCGTTTTCACGGACTTGTGACCGTTCCTCTTGTCTGAGCACAAGAGAAGTCGCCTTCCCACCCAGCCCTTAGCAGACTTCAATTGTGCATGATAGCACTTAACAAACAAAAATGTTATTGCTTGGTCAATGCGTGGCTGCATTTCTGAGAGAGCCAGATTAAGGAATTTCGTGTCACCGTACGAAAATACCATGGGTGTCGCACGGCAAAGCACAGACATGTCACCATGTGTGCCTACCACCCCTCCAACAGCGCAACAATGTGGTGTTGGAAGGATTCCCAGCTAGTGCCGAAAGTATTTCACAACGATCGCGGGGAAGGGCTGCTTTATAACGCCTCATTTCGTATTGGCTTGCAGCCTCGCCCTACGTTGTTACACAGCTAGCTGAGCAGGACTCCCTCTGACTATCAATCTCAGCGGTCAAAATTTTGAAAAGCGTCTGCTTTTTTTAGTTATACACTTAAGTCTCTCTGTGCCAAAATAGAGACTGAAACCTAAACCCTAACACAATTTTGAGAGCTGAAAAAGAAACATGAATCATACAGACTGAGCAATACTAGTGACTATATTATCGGTCAAGCAGTCATCAACTGGTCGGTAGCCTTATCAATGCCATCGCGTCCTCGGACTCGCATACGCACAATCGACCCACGTCAGTTCTAAAGCTTGCGGGCAAAGAGTGTCCCTCGCGATAGACTGAGGAGCCTTGCCAGAGTATAACGACAGCATTGATAAAACATCATAGCGCTGAAAACCGAGGCGTTTCCCCCCCAAGTGCTATCAGTGCGCTTCGCAACTTGTGGAGTCGGTCTAACGACACCTACATACCTCGGCCGCCCAAACTCAGTTAATCGACTGCTGTTGTCTTTCTGCTTTGCCAAATAGCAGGAGTGCTTACCGATAGCAGTCAAAGACAACCTTACATTGATCTAGCCAGATAGGAAACTACAAGCAAACGCTGACTCGCCTAAGCAAGCCGTCTCGCTTCCTGCACCGAAGCAAGTCACTCGCCTTAGCACTATCGACCCAACGCCAGTTACACTGCGCCATAAGCTGGGGAGCCTTGCCAATGCTCACAAGTACTTTGCAATCCTGGCTAGTGCAATGAGTATATTCGGACTGGTGTGCCACCATGTGAATTTTGATTTCCTAAGTCTCTAGAGCCAAAGTAGAGACTGAAATTATCAAACCTTGAGAATTTTGAGAGCTGAAAGAGAAACATGCATACAAGCATACATTGCTGGCCAGCACTACTAACATAACATATAACAATAAACAACAAACTGTTCAAACATGTACTCACGGTTTTGTCGCAGCTCTGCTCAAGGTATGTGCAAGTCTCTACATACGTCTAGACTGCTCGGTGTTCACATCAAGACTGGCGAGTTGTACTGAAAAAACAAGAGCTTTTATAGTTCTCGTTTGTAATTTTGTTATTTCGTGATATGGAACAGTGAACAGTAACAGTCAACTGAACTCAACTCAAACTTGTACTTACCATGTTTTCATCACTGAAATGTGAAAGACGTTTTACATTTTGCATTTTTGAAACACAAGTTGAAACGATACTTACTTGTTTGTATAGGTGATTATGTGAACAGTCGAGTCGAGTCCTTGATGTCTCTGCTAGTCTGTTGTAGAGCTGAAATCAAATAGCAAAGCATAATGAGAATCTTTGAATATGTTTGAACATGTTTGTACATTTACTAAACAGTAAACAAAACTTTGAACAGCAAACTAAATTTTTGTACAGTGAACAATTATACTCACCAAGATGTCTTCACTGAAATGCAATAAAAACAACATTTCACATAGTAAAAACAACATTTCACATAGCAATGATAGCGTGACATTTGTACAGTAACATGAAACAAAATTGTGAGTAAAAGAAGATGTGAGTACTTACATCTGTGTTGTTGATCCATTCCTGCTGGTTGAAATCTTCTCAACGTTTCTTCACTCTAGACCCGAGCTGAAATTAAGACTTGAGCATGCATGTACTTTCTGATTCAAATAGTCAATATAACAGTGAACACAAAACAGTAACAGAACAAAACCAACTGTTCTTACCATGTTGTCTGAAATGAGAAAGACGTTTTACATTTTGCATTTTGCATTTTTGAAACACAAGTTGAAACGATACTTATTGTTTGTATAGATGATTTTGTGAAGAGTCGAGTCCTTGCTGCCTCTGCTAGTCTGGTGTTGTGCTGAAATGGAAATAGTAAAGCATGATGAGAATCTTGAATATGTTTGAACATGTTTGAACATGTTTGTACATTTACTAAACAGTAAACAAAACTTTGAACAGCAAACTAAATTTTTGTACAGTGAACAATTCTACTCACCAAGATGTCTTCACTGAAATGCAATAAAAACAACATTTCACATAGCAATGATAGCGTGACATTTGTACAGTAACATGAAACAAAATTGTGAGTAAAAGAAGATGTGAGTACTTACATCTGTGTTGTTGATCCATTCCTGCTGGTTGAAATCTTCTCAACTATTCTTCACTCCAATCCCGAGCTGAAATCAAGACTAGAGCATGCATATACAATTGGATTCAAATATTCAACACAACAGTCAACAGAAAACAGTAACAGAACAAAATCAACTGTTAAAACTTTGGGGAGCTGAAATGAAAAATACATGTTTGCATAGCACAACACGTTATGAAAAATGTAGAAATTCATTGTACTATTTTCAAGAAATGCCTAGTAACAACTAAACGTTTTTACTTACATCAGCCATGCTGAAATGAAAATGGCATGCTATGTTGAAACAAACTTATCACATTTTTGTATATATATCAAGAAATCTATTGTACTTACCGCAGCCATGCTGAAATGAAAAAATCATTTTGCAAAGCATAACACAAACAAAAAAGTCAAAACATGTAGATACACATACACTATTGAAGTATAGAAACGATTGTACTCACCACTACCAGACTGAAATGGGTTACTGCTCCACTGTTTGCTGGCAACTGAAACGAAAATCTGAAACCACATGCACATAGCAAACAGTTTGGACAAAACATTCTTACCCACCAAATGTATCCCAGCGTTGAGCACAAATTCATTCTTCCAGAGGTAGTATAGTAAACCTGAAACATTCAAAAACATAACAACATACAGTACAAAGCACATCAACTTACCTTGTGTGGTCCTACAGTTGTGTGACACCAGTTGAATTCAAGTCTTAGCTCACTTCTCTGTTAGCACCAAGGGCACGTTGTCCTTGAAAGTGAAAACTGAAACAGAGTAAACAAAGCAAACATGTTTCACATCAAACCAACAATGTGTTGCTTGAACTGTCTTCTGTTGAGTAGATTCTTAGCAGCTAAACCTCAGTATCCATCTCTGTTCTGCACCAAGGTCACACTGTCCTTGCAAATGATTTCTGAAACAGAGAAATGCAAACCAAAAACTAGTAACTTACCTTGTCTCTGTGGAGGACAGCCACAGCAGCTGAATGTTGTCTAGAAAACTGTCTTCTCTTCTGTTCAACAACACTGTAAAACTGTCACTGCTAGTGAAAGCTGAAATATAGCAGAGCAGAGCAAAACATGTCACATATCAAACCAACAATGTGTTGCTTGAACTGTCTTCTGTTGAGTAGATTCTTAGCAGCTAAACATCAGTATTCATCTCTGTTCTGCACCAAGGTCACACTGTCATTGCAAATGATTTCTGAAACAGTACAAAGCATAAAATCATGAAACAATTCAGATCCACTTACCTTTCTCTATCAAGTTGAAATTTCACAGCTGCTTTATTCTCAATACCGTGCCCTGTTCAACACCAAGGTCACACTGTCCTTGCAAGTAAAAACTGAAATATAGTATAGCAAAGCAAACATGTTTCACATCAAACCAACAATTTGTCTACTTACCATTCAGTATTGTGTAGAGCCAAACCTGCTACATTCCTCTTGAAACCTGTCTTCAGTTCTTCTCAGCACCAAGGGCACAATGTCCTTGAAGAAAGTCAAACCTGAAATATAGTTAAGCAGAGAAAAACATGTTTCACATCAAACCAACCTCTGAGTGTTGTATAACTGTATACTCTGTCAGTTTGACTTCATAGCTCCTCACAGCTCACCACACCAAGACCTGAAATATACGAGCATGGCACAAAAATTGTGACAACTAACTTACCTCATGAAATGCTGCAACTGTAGAGAAAACAGCTTCACCACTCTGTCCTTCTCAGCTCTGTCCAAGGTCAAACACATCACTTTCTGTAAGATCTGAAATAAAGCAACGAGCAGCAAAACACATTGCAGTTTACAAAATGACTTACATTATGTGTTGAGTTGAGTCACAGCAGAGGCATTCCTTATTGAAACATTTCTACTTCTCTGCTTAGACCACTATGAAACCGTCACTGCAAGTCAAATCTGAAACATAGTAGAGCAGAGCAACACAAATAATAACACAAAGCAAATGCTTACATACGTTACCTTTCAATGTCTTCCAACTGTAGAATCTGTCAGCTAGACTCCTTCATTGTTCAGCAACACTGTCAAACCTGAAATATAGAAGCATGTAAAACACACAGTACAAAACAAGTGTAATGACTTACCCTTTGATATGCTCCAACTGTAGAGACAAGACTGCTCGACCACGTCTGAAAACTGTTCCTCTTCTCCGTTCTGCAATACTGTTCATCCTAAAACAGAAAAGCATATACAGCACATATCATGACATGATAGCAAAAGTACTAGCAAACTTACATTTTCATGTGCAAAGCAGCTAGTCTTTTTTTCTCTTCTCTTCACTGTTCAGCAACACTGTCAAACCTGAAATACAGTAACATGAAAAACAGATGTCATGCTATGAAAACAAATTTGTACTTACAAGATATGAGAGCTTTCAGAAACACGTCTGCTCTGCTCGACTGCTGAAATGCAACTGAGAGCACTTGACAGATAATCTGAATAAAAAGTTAAAACTTCACAAGCTGTGGCAAACATAGTCATTCTAGACAACTTACCTTAAACAATGGTTTGGGAGCAATAGACACAACCACTGCTTGACTTCTCTGTTCACACCAACTGTCAAGTCATCAGTACATGTCAAAATCTGAAATGTATTGAAACAAGCAATGCATAACAAACATAGTTACTTACCTTTAACTCTGGTTTTGGAGCTCTCAGAAACACGTCTGTTCTGCTCGACTGCTGAAATGCAACTGAGAGCACAACATTGCAAATCTTTACGAAATTTTAATACTTCACATGTTATGGCAAACATAGTCGTTCTGTACAACTAACCTTCAATAACGGTTTGAGAGCTCTTAGAAACACATCTGCTCTGCTCGACTGCTGAAATGCAACTGAGAGCACAACATTGCAAATCTTAACGAAATTTTAAATACTTCACATGTTATGGCAAACATAGTCGTTCTGTACAACTAACCTTCAATAACGGTTTGAGAGCTCTTAGAAACACGTCTGCTCTGCTCGACTGCTGAAATGCAACAGACAGCACATCACTGAAAATCTGAACAAACATGTAATATGATGCTAAGTATGGCACACATAGTCATTGTACACAACTCAATTGCCAATCAAGTCTCACAGACTTCTCTTCATCTCAAAAGTGAATATCATATCAGACATGTTGCTATCAATAATCGTTGCTACACTTTCATTGCTCTGTCAAACATTTCACTTAATCTGGAACAATGTTTCACTCTGCAATTGTCACGCAGAGACTGACAACCACATGGCTATACCAAATTAGAGCTCACAGTGATAAACATCTACAATACTTACCACAGCCCCTCTGAAAGCAAATCAGCATGCATACAAAACAATATCATAGAACAGACGTGCCCACAAGCAGCTCACCATCATGTTATACCTCGGTTTTGACATATAATCACAAACGTTAGAGTCAATATCGTGTTACATCATCTCTTTGCTATATCACCAACACAGCATGCGTAAGTACTGGATAGATCTACCCTTGAGCTATCATCATGCACATTTAGTTCTATATATACTACTAATAGCTCACATCAAGATACAAAAAATGTTTGTACTCACGGTTCAGTTGACAGCAGCTCCAAGAAACACGTCCGCACAGCTCAGCAATCACAGCATGTGAACATCAACTGAAAATGAATTACTTCGAACACACTGTCTAACAGCGCTGTCAGAGCGCACAAAAAGACGTCTATACTCTTAGACCACACAATCTGTACTAAACCCCAAATCTGTAAAAGCAGTAAAAAAAAAAAAATGTTCCGAACAACGTCGTGCTTCACCATCATGTTAGTTCATCATTATGATATACTATTGTCGCAACATCTCAAGTCAACGTACTCTCAGTACTGATTAATTCTACCCATTGCTATCATCATGCACATTCACTTCTATACATCAACTCAACATACAAATGCTAGTCACTCAAACCATCGTAGACCATCATGTTGCTAGATCATCTCAACGTGAAGTCAATTTACTTCTATACAGTATAACAACTATCATCAAGATACAAAAATGTTTGTACTCACGGTTCATTTGACAGCAGCTCAAAGAAACACGTCCGCACAGCTCGGCATTTGAAATGCAACTGACTATAAACATCTCAAAACATGATCCAAAATGTAAAACTTGTTACAACATGCAAGCTGTGTAGCTTTCAGAACCACATCTGTACTTCTCAACATCTGAAATGAAAATGACCTTGAAATCATATATCATGATATCTAACATCTTCATACAAGCTGGAGCTCTAAAAACAAACCACCTGAAAATACCTAACATCATCCATAATGTGAGAGCTCTCAGAAACACGTCTGCTCTGTTCAGCTCCTAAAAAGCAACTGACAGCACTTCACCACAAAAATCTGAAAAAAAGTTTATGCTTAACACATTGTAGTGGTCACAGCTATTCTGTACATCGTACCTCTTTCAACTGTTCTGTGAAACCTCGACAGCTTGCACTCAGTCCCAACACTCAACTGCCACTTCAGTTTCATAGTAGACCTGAAAATATCATATCAAGCCATACGTGACAAACATTTATACTCGCCTTCATCTCATATACTGGAGCTCTCAAAAACACGTCTGCTCGCTTCAACTGCCAAACATCAACTGACAGCAAAAGTCTGAAAATCTGATCCAAAAATGTAATATGATATATGACCTTGAATGACTAGCATGTATTTGTACAGTTAAGTGAAATTGCTTGTAGTGTCTTTAAGTTTACTATGAATCAACAGTCAGATATCTCACATTTTTTCTATTAATGTTCATTGCCACACAATTTCATAGATCTGTCAAGACATGCAATTTTGTTACAGTATTTAGTATAAGACCTTGAATGTCTAACATTTGTGCAGTAAAGTGAAATTGCTTGCTACACATTTTAACTATACAATTCTGTTGCAGTCTATAGCATAGCTTAGCACAGCTCAACATGAAAAACACATCTAACCCCTCCAGTTGTCAAATTACAACTGATCACAAAATCTGTCAGCCATAAATTTTTTTGTAATACCATGTCTATAGGTCTCATTGTGTGAAACACCAACACACTGGGTTCATACAATTGTTTGTCCTTAAAACCTCTATACATCTCACCTTCAACTGGTCTGCACAGCTCAACTGCTTAGCCTCTCTGCTCAGCTTGACTGCCATGCCATCATGGTATGTCTTATCTGAAATGTATCACACCAAACAAACATAGCACACACAGTTGTTTGAAACCACTAACCTTCTTATATGGTACTGGAGCTCAAAAAACACGTCTGCTCGCTTCAGCTGCTAAACTACCTTGGTCCCCCCGTTAGCTATACAGTCAAGACATCATCTCATGTCCTGTCAGAAATGTGCTGAAACAAGCAATGCATGGCACAAAACATATGTACATCAGAAGACACTTGAATCATATTACCAGTTACCTTCTTACATTTGAAAAAATGTACAACCATGCTGCTAAACTACCTTCTTCCACAAGTCAGTCAAGTCAAGATACCATCTCACGCCCTATCTGAAATGTCTGAAACATGCAATGCATAGCACAACAAAGTCAGTACATCAGTAGACACTCATATCACACTGTCATTGAACTACTACTTACCTTACTTTTGAAAAATGTACAACCCTGCTGCTCAGCTACCTTGGTCCCCCAGTCGGTCAAGACACCATCTCATGTCAATTCTGAAATGTGCTGAAACAAGCAATGCATGGCACAAAAAAGTCAGTACATCAGTAGACACTCATAGCACACTGTCATTGAACAACTACTTACCTTCTTACATGTGAATTTCTACAACTCTGCTGCTCAAATATCTTAGTCGCACAGTCAGTAAAGACATCCTATCATGTCAATTCCGTCATGTTCTGAAAGAAATGCATAGCACACAGTCATGTTTAACCACTTACCTTGTTTTAGAGCACATGGAAACAGGTCTGCTCTGTTCCACAGATAAACACAAATTGAAAGCAGAAATCTTCCTATCTGAACAAGCATGTCATAGTTTTGATCAGAAAGGCATACAGTCATAGTATAGCACTCTGTTGTCAAAATGTATCAAGGTATTCTGTTCATCTTGAATTCAAGTGTATAGCATATCACATTCATGCTACTTATGGTACACAATTTCACTTCTCTGTCAAAACATGAACCTCATCTGTTCCATACAACACTTGTCGAACAAAGACTGACCACATCAGCAAGTACAGTTTTTGTACTGCTTTAGCAGCTATCACCAGTTTCATAGATTCATCTCAAAGTTTTCAATGAAGAGACAACTGTAAAACAGTTTTCCTTCTGCATAGTGTATTGCAACATGTATTTCACATTCACAATCAAACACAATCTACAATACTCACCACAGCCCCCTGAAATCAAACCAATGTAAAACAGCATTCATAGGAATCAATATGTATCATATACAGCAATATCTGTAAACATGCTACAATAGCAAATCATTTCACCATCATGTCACATCATCATACAATATTTCAAATCATGTCAATAGTAGGTTTACGTATTGATATTATATCTGGTCAGTAGCACAGCAAGACAACTTCATTCATTATCATATTTCATCATCTGTTATACTGTATCATCAACACAGCAAGCGCAAGTACTGGATAGTTCTACCCTTTGTTTCACATTAGTATACAAAAATGTTAGTACTCACGCTTTGGTGGTCAGCACTTCTTGTTCAACTTCCCCACACGTCCACATCTACACACCAACTGAAACTGAATCGCTACAAACCCACACTTACAAAAGCGCAATCAGAGCGCACACAAACACGACTGTTCACTTCAACCACAAACTCATGATTAAAATCAAAATCTCATAAGCGGTGAAAAAAGCAACGACTTCATCGCTATGTTTCACCATCAAAGTACACCATCATATTGACACCAAGTCCCAGTACTGAGTTATTCTACCCATCGCAGCATACTGTTTGTTCCATTTCAATTCAAGTCAAACACTCAAATATTTTCACCACTTTTATTCACAAATACAAACTCATGTAAAAAGACAAAAAATGTACTCACGGTTTAATGCAGCTCCACCGCACACGTCCGCACAGCTCGGCATCTAAACAGCAACTGGCCATCAACTGTTTCAAGTCTCAAAAAAAAATTAATTTACACTTATAGTCAAAGTCAAGAGCTCCTAAAAACACGTCCGATCGCTTCGACGTCCAAACCTTAAATGAAGTCAAAGTCGCTAAAAAAATTAATTTCTGTCAAACACTTCATATTTAACGTTCAGTCAAAGACATCGCAGTCAGTAGGCAATACCCGTTCAGCAGTCAACATCGTTTAAGTGTACTTCATTTTAAGTTAAGTCGCTATCGTAAATCGCTGTCTCGACAAAACAATAACCCAAGTATCAAGTCATGAAATATCATTCAAAACCATGTCATCTCAAACCGCACTTCAAGTCAAAACCTAGCGAAACTGTCCGACAATCATTCAATAAGTCGCGACCGAGTCCAGTCATAACAGTACAGCGCTGTCGCCATCATTAAATAACGTCGAGTATGTCCACATTTAACAAAACTTAATTCAGCTTAACTGAAAATATTTTTCATCAGCAATACTATACAGCGCTGTCTTCACTCAAGACCTACTGTAGACAGCCTAAGTCGTCAAGTCACCTAATTTCTAAAGAAGAAATTTCAATTCCACTGAAAGTATTTTTCATCAACAGTCAGAGCTAAAAAAAATCACGTCCGACCCTGTCAATGTCCAACAGTCAACTGAGAACAAGTCCCAGTAAAAAAATTTCAAACTCAAAATATTTTTGTCAGAGCTCCGAAAGTACGTCCGTCTCGTTCAACGTCCAAAAGTCAACTGAGACTTAATCATCGTAAACGAAAATCAAAGTCAAAGTTTTTTTTCAGAGCTCACAAAAACACGTCTGTCTTCGTCAATGTCCATCAGTCAACTGAGATTCAGTCATAGAAAAAAAAAATCAAAGTCAAAACTTTTTTTTCAGAGCGTTCAAAAAACACGTCCGTCTCGGTCAATGTCCAAGTCGCAAAAGAGCGAACTGCGCCAGCGCAAGTCAATTTATACAATTCAATTTATAATGAGCGCGACGTCGAGAGCTCCGAAAAACACGTCCGCTCTCTTCGACTACCAAACCATGAATGACAGAAAATCACATAGAAAATGTTTACAGCTCATGATTTGAGTTTTTTGTTAAATGTGTATTTGATGTATAATCGTAAAATAAAACGTGACATTCAAAAATCCGATCCATATTGACTTTGTGATGATTTTATTTCCAAGAACACAACAACTGAAATATTCACAGTTTGTGTGCTCCTAAAAATTGATAAAAATGAGTCCATCCAATACATCCAGTAAATCCATGGTATTTCGTGTTTAAATCGTTTTGAAGCGAACCCAACGCAGATTTTCACATTCAACATAAAAACGACACAATGCGATAATAGAAAAATATTTAGTCAAACTCACTAACCTATTGTTCTGAAATAATCCTAGATCATATCTTACATTTACAGTAGATCTAATCCTCAAAATATTCACTACAAAAACAACATCACAAACTATCCAGTTCCACCCGTTTATTTTTCTCCATGAAACCCTGAACAATTCAAGATTCAAGAAATTTTTAGAAATCAATTGTTTACATGACGTAGGTTAAACGAAATCAGCGCGATATGTTTTGGCAGTCTTAAAGGGACTTACCCCGACGTGTTTGGTTCAACTATGTTTTGCGATTATAGTTTTGATGTCCCGAAAAGAAATAGCAAAACACATATACCAAAATATTCATCAATATATTCCCTACAAGATGATATGAAAATGTTGTGGTTATCTGTACAATTGTTCATTAAAGCTCAAAATGTAAAGTCGAATTTGCGTAAAAATCAAAATATCATAAGTCCCCTATTCGATTCAATACAAACAAATATGATGGATATGTGCGCGTCGAAATTTCTGTTAATCTGGTGGAAATTTCGTTCATTTTGGACAACGGGTTGAAAAGATATTGAAGTTAAACCACTTGCGAAGAAGCGCAGTTTTCTATCATCGAAATGTAACGCCGCTTTAAGTTTTAGGATGAGATATATTGAAATGACGTCATAAATTTGCACTGAGAACGAAGGGTCAAATTCTTCGCGATTCATGAAATCTGTGTTTGTTGTGATGTGGTTTTCGGCCCGTATTATTGCAGCGTCTTACAAAACCATCAAGTATGTTATACCAAATTGCACAAAAATGAATTCCCCATCGAATGATACCAAAATTATTGTACTATTTTAAGAAATGAAAATCTTTTCTTCATAACAATCCGAGTTTGGTCGATAAACTGAAGTTTTTTCACATACCCGTTGATCTAATAGCAAAATGTTCCAACCTATATTGTTCCAATCTGTTTGCTGGTTATGATAGTGAAAATTTCATCAAAATGCGTTCACGCGTTATTGAGAAAATCGACATAAACCGATTCCAAACAAACACAGTTTCGTCTACTTTTCGCAGCAAAACGTCGTTGAGTTTTACTCGAAACTTTAAGTCTTGAAAATTTCGACTGGCGTGAATGCGTTTTCTCGCCGTAATTTCTTTATAGTTCGACGTATTGTAGAATATCATATACCATTTTGTGCAAAATTGACTTACCTACATGATGATATCAATTTTGTTGTACTTATCGTGAATGGGAATTTTTTTCTATCGAAAAACTGAGAATTTCTCACATATGCGTATATGCTGGCCAAAAATGATCCCCACAAAACTTGTTGCTACTATGAAGCCCAACATTATAGTGAAAATTTCATGTAGATCTGTCCACTGGATGCTGAGAAAACGAGACTTAGACTTTCTGTTAAATGCGTTTCGCTGTAGAACATTCACTTTTCAAAACGACGTTGTGTATTTTATGAAGACTTTTTCAAAGCGCGAGTATAGGAAAATGGTTTTCGGTCAGTCTTGATCAAGCGATACAATAAACATACAAGTATGTCATATCAAAATGCGTGCAATTGAATTCTGTACAAGCCGATACCAAAATCAGAACAATATCTTCTTACCGACCCGTTTTCCAAGCAAAAAACCGCCATTTTCACATACGCGCGTATATGCTAGTGAAAAATGATCCCCACAAAACTTGTTGTTAATATCGCGCTGAATAAAATGATAAAGATTGCATGTTTGTATCTCAAGCGGTTTGGAAGATACGCCAAGTTAAACTATGTACGAAATCAGTTTTCTAATCGCAGCGCTTGTCACGACGTTCACTGAAATTAAAGTTCTGAGAGTAAAATGCGTTTAGCTTAGATACGTTTTAGGGCTGTATTTTCGATGTGGATAGTCCGATTGTGGAATGTTATATATCAAAATGCACAGGATTGAATTCTGTACCCGATGATACCAAATTTGTTTCACTATCTTCTTACCGACTTGATTTCCAAGCATAATGTGAAATTTTCTCATAGATGTGTAAATGCTTGTGAAAAATATCAGCGTATGATTTGCAGATGATATCGCGCTGAACAATTTGGTAAATATTTCATGTTTGTATCTTGAGCGGTTGGGAGGATACGCCAAGTTAAACTATGTACGAAATCAGTTTTCTACTCGGAGCGCGCCGGGTCTCGACGTTCAGTTAAAACTTGTAAAGTTAAAGATTGAAATGCGTTCCATGTAGATTCGTTTTCGGGCAGTGTATTCGTTGTGTTAAGACTCAATGTAGAATGTTATACATCAAAATGCGCATAATTGAATTCTGTACAAACCGATATCAAAATTATTGCTCTAATAAATCAGACAAAAAAGTGTTATTCTTGGCGAATATTTTATTCTTACATTTCTGATACAGTCATTCGAGTGAGAACAAAATAGGCGAGACAAAAATTGTAGCTACCTTAGAGCTGAATATTAAGTTAAAAATTTCATGTTGATATCATCAGTCATTTCGGAGAAAATCAACATAAACCGCTTTCGTTCAAAATCTTTCCTCGGTTGTTTACATCGATAGAAATGACGTTTAAGTTGTGATTTTTTTTTAGCGCTGTTATCTAAATGCACTTTGTAGAAATCCGTTCTCGGGCTGTATCATTGTTGTGTTTAGACATACACTGAAAATTACGATGAATGCTCATTAGACAAAACAACTTTTTTCTTAGTGAAGTTTTCAAGCTTTGAATTATGATACAATAATTCGTGTGTGAACAAAATGGGCGAGACAAAAATTGTAGCTACCTTAGGGCTGAATATTAAGTGAAAAATTTCATGTTGATATCATCAGTCATTTCGGAGAAATTTGACTTAAACCGCTTCCAAACAAACACAGTTTCGTCTACTATTTACGCTGTCAAACGTCGTTGAGTTTAACTCGATACTTTAAGTCTTGAAAATTTCGATTAGCGTGAATGCGTTTTCTCGCCGTATTTTCGTTATAGTTGGACGAAGTGTTGAGTAATGTACACCATTTTGTGCAAAATTGAATTCCCTACATGATGATACCAATTGTGTTGTACTTGTCTTGAATGGGAATTTTTTTCCTTCTAAGCGAAGTGATTTTCATTCGAAAAACTGAGAATTTCTCACATATGCGTATATGTTAGCAAAAAATGATCCCCACAAAACTTATTGCTACTATGAAGCCCAACAATATGGTGAAAATTTCATGTAGATCTGTCCACTGGATGCTGAGATAATGCGAGTTAAACTTTCTGTACAATGCTTTCGCTGTAGAACATTCACTTTTCAAAACGACGTTGTGTATATGTTATGAAGAATTTGTCAAAGGCGTGTTTATAGGAAAATGGTTTTCAGTCAGTATTGATCAAGCGATACAATAAAAATACAAGTATGTCATATCAAAATGCGTGGAATTGAATTCTGTACAAGCCGATACCAAAATCAGAACACTATCTGTAAAGACAAAAAAGTTTTCTTCTCTCCGACCCGTTTTCCAAGCAAAAAACTGCAATTTTCACATACACGCGTAAATGCTAGTGCAAAAATGATCCCCACAAAACTTGTTGCTAATATCGCGCCGAACAAGTTGGTAAAGATTGCATGTTTGTATCTCAAGCGGTTGGGAAGAAACGACGACTTAAACTATGTACGAAATCAGTTTTCTACTCGCAGCGCGCCGGGTCTCGACGTTCAGTTAAAACTTGTCAAGTTAAAGATTGAAATGCGTTCCGTGTAGATTTGTTTTCGGGCTGTGTATTCGTTGTGTTAAGACCCAATGTAGAATATTATACATTAAAATGCGCAGAATTGAATTCTGTACAAACTGATATCAAAATTATTGCACTAATAAATCAAACAAAAAAATTTCTTCTTAGCGAAGTTTTCAAGCTTGAATTTCTGATGCAGTCATTCGAGTGAGAACAAAATAGGCGAGACAAAAATTGTAGCTACCATAGAGCTGAATATTATGTTAAAAATTTCATGTTGATATCATCAGTCATTTCGGAGAAAATCAACATAAACCGCTTTCGTTTGAAATCTCTCCTCGGTTGTTTACATCGATAGAAAATGACGTTCAAGTTGTGAATTTTTTGTAGCTTAAAGTGAAAGCGCGAGTATAAGAAAATGGTTTTCGGCCAATCTTGATCAAGCGATACAACAAACATACAAGTATGTCATATCAAAATATACGGAATTTCAATGCCTACAAGATGGTGCCAAAATCACTTCGCTAGTAAAATAGACAAAAACGTTTCCTTCTTTGAGACCTGTTTTTCAGGCAATAAAGTGAAAATTTCTCATACATGCCCTAACAAAAATTGTTACTAGTATCAATCCAAACAATATCGCGAAGATTTCAACTCAATATCCCAAGCGGTTTCGAAGATACGACGACTTAAACTTTGTACGAAATCAGTTTTCTACTCGCAGCGCGCCGTGTCTCGACGTTCAGTTAAAACTGATTTAAATGCACTTTGTATAAATCCGTTCTCGGGCTGTATCATTGTTGTGTTTAGACATACACTGAAGTGTAATATATCAAATTGCGTGGAATCGAATTCTCTACTCGATGATACCAAAATTACGATGAATGCTCATGAGACACAAAAAATTTCTTCTTAGCGAAGTTTTCAAGCTTGGATTTCTGATACAATAATTCGTGTTTGAAGAAAATAGGCGAGACAAAAATGTTAGCTACCAAAGAGCTGAATATTATGTTGAAAATTTCATGTTGATATCATAAGTCATTTCGGAGCTAATCAACTTAACCCACATTGTTCAAATTTCTTCTCCGGATTGTTTACCTCAATCGAAATGACGTTGTACAAGGTTATGAAACTTGGCGCGTTTGAATGAAAACTGTTAGTGTTTAGTTTAAATTAACGCTGGCTTAATCGAAGCGATTCACAAACATACAAAGTGTTGTACATCAAATTGTTCAGAATAAAATTCCCTATCCGACGGTATAAATTTTGTTTCGCGAAACGACAAGACAAAAAACATTTCTTCTTTGAGACTGTATTTTCGAGCAAAAATGTGAAAATTCCTCACATGCACGAACTGATTACAGCAAAATGTTCCCTACAAAAAAGGTTGCCAGCATCAATCGCGGCGATTTGGTGAAAATATCATGTTGAAATCTATAGCGGTTGTGATTCAACTTAACTCAACCCGATTGTTTACTTGAAAACCATTTTGTACACTGTGCGATCGATTCATAACGTCGTCGAGTCGAAGTTGATTTTATAAAAGAGCGTTTGTGTTGCGCTATATTTCTGCTCTATTCGTTGAGTTGTTAGCGAAAGCACTTCACATCATACATCAAAATTGGTAAATATTTCATGTTTGTATCTCAGGCGGTTTCGAAGAAACGCCGACTTAAACTTTTTGGGTTGAAATCGGCCTTGTGTGGACTACGCAGTGAAACGACGTTGCGTCTTGAAAGTTGAATTATTTGCACTCGGTGACCTCGCTGCGCTGCGCTGTATTTTCTCACGCGAGTCTGCAGTGTATGTTGAGTTTCGATGGGAAATTTGAAGCGTTGTATTTGAAAATTTGCAGTTCAAATGTTTGCTCGTGACTGTATCTACTTGCTATGACAGAATTTGTCGATTGTGAAAATCATTCTGTGAAAATAAACGACAAACACTGACATTTGCTTGTTGGGATTTTTTTTCTGCTACATACAAGTGCACAACTTTTCTAGATACAGATTTAAACCAGTGAGGTAGATCACAATCATTCACGATAGAGACTCTTGTTTGCTTGTTATATAACGTCGTGTCGCACTCTGGATAGTACAGTACTTTGTCGACTTGAGAATATTTTTATACTTTAGCCGCTGCGCTAGCATGAAGTACGCTCAAACGCCGCTAAGCTTATTAGTCACTCAGCTGAAATTGGAAGACATCACTCAGCTGAAATTGGAAGATTTGATTGTAATAGTCACACTTATTTTAGTACATAAGTCTTCTAGTCGTACTTAAAGCGGTAGATACAGCAATACTAAAATGTCAAATGGGAAGACTCCTCGTACATGTGAAAAATGTAAGATCGACATAAGTTATAAGAACTGGGCAAAGCACTTAAAGTCTAAGAAGCATAATCGTTCAGCCGAAAATGGAAGACTTTCACAGTACAGTTGCAATGACTCAACTACAATAACGAAATCGTACAAACGTAAGGCAGCTGCGGAATCTCTGGGTCAAACTGTCAAGAAACTCAAAGGTTCAAAAAACGTAAAACAGGACGCAACTGAAAAGAAGCAGACTGACTTTGTCGACGACTACATTCGAAAACAAGACAAACTTAAATCGTTACACGCTAATGCTCAGACGATGATCGCATATCTTGAAAAAGCGTTGCAATATGTTAAATCAGAAGAAAGTGATGAGCCGAGGGTAGCCTCGTATCTAGCAACTGCATCGAAAAACATTTCGCATGCTATAGACAGCATTTCAAGCGGTCTACAAAACAGTGGCGAAATCGACTCATGCAAAGTATGTACAAGTGACAGCAATCCACCTAGATTAATCAGCAAGAAGTGTGGGCACGGGTTTTGCTGTATGAACTGCATTTTGAAGTATTTGGAATTCGTATACAATAAAAATTCTGGGCGATTGATTTGTCTGAAATGCAAACACCAGTACGATGATAACGCCATGTATCAAATTGGTTCTCGCTATGGTGTTATTGGTTGATACATGAATTTATTGAATGAATAAAACAAATGAAACCTTTCAACTGTGTTATTTGTTTTTACTGAATGAAAGAATGTTTGTTTGATGTAATCTGAAAATACTGAAATGCAACATATATGCACAATTAAGAAGCTGAGTGAAATACATGTTTGAAGACATCACTCAGCTGAAATTGGAAGATTTGATTCTAATAGTCACACTTATGTTAAGTCTTCCAGTCGTACTTAATAAAAATGTCAAATTGGAAGACTCCAAATGCAACATGTATGCACAATTTAGAAGCTGAGCGAAATACATTTTTGAAGTCAAATTATACAATTAATCAGATAGATGCAAATATCATGAGCTAAATTGTACAAGTAGTGATTTGACCAAATGAGAAATGTGATTTCAAAAATTAGTCACTTCACTTGCAACTATGAATGTATAACCATGGTTCAAGATATAAACATTCATCAACATCATTACCTACTCATATGAATTTGATCAGAATTTGCTTCATGAACATAGATATGAAATTCTAAAGCTAATACAATAGACCCACGACTCTACAATCATTTTACAACTCTTGCCAGAGCTAGGGATTGAACCTAGATCTCCTTCTTCAAGCACAGGGCTGCAAAAAGCGTTTCACATTCAACTACTCGGGCAGTATGAGCTGATCAATGCTGTAATCAACTGGTATAGCATTGCTAACATAAAGGATATGAGTTTATGGTCAAACATTTTCAGTTCAAAATGACATTCATGTGCATTTTTCTTGTATCTTCCAATCAAACTGGGTATGAGTGATTGACTTGAAAATTTGCAGTCATATCTCCTTTAGATATAAATTCTGAACCGAGACAGGCTTTAAACGGTGTTCGCTCACCAATATATCAAAAATGGCAATATGAAGTGATCATGATTATGATTAGACATGCCTGTTGAGTAGTTCTGCATTCAGCGATTTCTCTAACTCGTACCAGAGCTAGGACTTGAACCTAGATCTCCTTCTGCAAGAGAAGGCGTTCTCCATTGAACCACTCTCTGATAATATGAATTGATCATCACTGCACAACAAAAACACACAATGAGTTTTGTGGACAGACATGAATGTGCTGACAAAAAAACATACTTTCAAAATTGCCTTGTAATAGTTTTTTTCTACCTTGTTTAAACCAAAACCTGTTATGTAGGATGTGTACTGAAATTTTCATAAAGTACTACTATAGGCATGCATCAGAAAATCTGAACCAAGTCAGGGTTTCAGTTGTGTTTGCTTGATGACACACATTGATACATCTGTATAATATATGAATTTTGTGACCAGTACCTTTTCAGTACAGCAAACATGCAAATGCTCAATTGTCCTATTCATATACTTTTTTCTCAGCATTTGCAATCTCGGTTGTACGGTTTGAATTCATACAGTGTTTCACAACCCTGAGATTCCGCAGCTGCCTTACGTTTGTGCGATTTTGTTATTGTACTTGAGTCATTGGAACTGTGCTGTGAAAGTCTTCCATTTTCGGCTGACCGATTATGATATACTAGTATTGCTGTATCTACCGCTGGAAGACTTATGTACTGAAATTTTCATAAAGTACTACTATAGGCATGCATCAGAAAATCTGAACCAAGTCAGGGTTTCAGTTGTGTTTGCTTGATGACACACATTGATACATCTGTATAATATATGAATTTTGTGACCAGTACCTTTTCAGTACAGCAAACATGCAAATGCTCAATTGTCCTATTCATATACTTTTTTCTCAGCATTTGCAATCTCGGTTGTACGGTTTGAATTCATACAGTGTTTCACAACCCTGAGATTCCGCAGCTGCCTTACGTTTGTGCGATTTTGTTATTGTACTTGAGTCATTGGAACTGTGCTGTGAAAGTCTTCCATTTTCGGCTGACCGATTATGATATACTAGTATTGCTGTATCTACCGCTGGAAGACTTATGTACTGAAATTTTCATAAAGTACTACTATAGGCATGCATCAGAAAATCTGAACCAAGTCAGGGTTTCAGTTGTGTTTGCTTGATGACACACATTGATACATCTGTATAATATATGAATTTTGTGACCAGTACCTTTTCAGTACAGCAAACATGCAAATGCTCAATTGTCCTATTCATATACTTTTTTCTCAGCATTTGCAATCTCGGTTGTACGGTTTGAATTCATACAGTGTTTCACAACCCTGAGATTCCGCAGCTGCCTTACGTTTGTGCGATTTTGTTATTGTACTTGAGTCATTGGAACTGTGCTGTGAAAGTCTTCCATTTTCGGCTGACCGATTATGATATACTAGTATTGCTGTATCTACCGCTGGAAGACTTATGTACTGAAATTTTCATAAAGTACTACTATAGGCATGCATCAGAAAATCTGAACCAAGTCAGGGTTTCAGTTGTGTTTGCTTGATGACACACATTGATACATCTGTATAATATATGAATTTTGTGACCAGTACCTTTTCAGTACAGCAAACATGCAAATGCTCAATTGTCCTATTCATATACTTTTTTCTCAGCATTTGCAATCTCGGTTGTACGGTTTGAATTCATACAGTGTTTCACAACCCTGAGATTCCGCAGCTGCCTTACGTTTGTGCGATTTTGTTATTGTACTTGAGTCATTGGAACTGTGCTGTGAAAGTCTTCCATTTTCGGCTGACCGATTATGATATACTAGTATTGCTGTATCTACCGCTGGAAGACTTATGTACTGAAATTTTCATAAAGTACTACTATAGGCATGCATCAGAAAATCTGAACCAAGTCAGGGTTTCAGTTGTGTTTGCTTGATGACACACATTGATACATCTGTATAATATATGAATTTTGTGACCAGTACCTTTTCAGTACAGCAAACATGCAAATGCTCAATTGTCCTATTCATATACTTTTTTCTCAGCATTTGCAATCTCGGTTGTACGGTTTGAATTCATACAGTGTTTCACAACCCTGAGATTCCGCAGCTGCCTTACGTTTGTGCGATTTTGTTATTGTACTTGAGTCATTGGAACTGTGCTGTGAAAGTCTTCCATTTTCGGCTGACCGATTATGATATACTAGTATTGCTGTATCTACCGCTGGAAGACTTATGTACTGAAATTTTCATAAAGTACTACTATAGGCATGCATCAGAAAATCTGAACCAAGTCAGGGTTTCAGTTGTGTTTGCTTGATGACACACATTGATACATCTGTATAATATATGAATTTTGTGACCAGTACCTTTTCAGTACAGCAAACATGCAAATGCTCAATTGTCCTATTCATATACTTTTTTCTCAGCATTTGCAATCTCGGTTGTACGGTTTGAATTCATACAGTGTTTCACAACCCTGAGATTCCGCAGCTGCCTTACGTTTGTGCGATTTTGTTATTGTACTTGAGTCATTGGAACTGTGCTGTGAAAGTCTTCCATTTTCGGCTGACCGATTATGATATACTAGTATTGCTGTATCTACCGCTGGAAGACTTATGTACTGAAATTTTCATAAAGTACTACTATAGGCATGCATCAGAAAATCTGAACCAAGTCAGGGTTTCAGTTGTGTTTGCTTGATGACACACATTGATACATCTGTATAATATATGAATTTTGTGACCAGTACCTTTTCAGTACAGCAAACATGCAAATGCTCAATTGTCCTATTCATATACTTTTTTCTCAGCATTTGCAATCTCGGTTGTACGGTTTGAATTCATACAGTGTTTCACAACCCTGAGATTCCGCAGCTGCCTTACGTTTGTGCGATTTTGTTATTGTACTTGAGTCATTGGAACTGTGCTGTGAAAGTCTTCCATTTTCGGCTGACCGATTATGATATACTAGTATTGCTGTATCTACCGCTGGAAGACTTATGTACTGAAATTTTCATAAAGTACTACTATAGGCATGCATCAGAAAATCTGAACCAAGTCAGGGTTTCAGTTGTGTTTGCTTGATGACACACATTGATACATCTGTATAATATATGAATTTTGTGACCAGTACCTTTTCAGTACAGCAAACATGCAAATGCTCAATTGTCCTATTCATATACATTTTTCTCAGCATTTGCAATCTCGGTTGTACGGTTTGAATTCATACAGTGTTTCACAACCCTGAGATTCCGCAGCTGCCTTACGTTTGTGCGATTTTGTTATTGTACTTGAGTCATTGGAACTGTGCTGTGAAAGTCTTCCATTTTCGGCTGACCGATTATGATATACTAGTATTGCTGTATCTACCGCTGGAAGACTTATGTACTGAAATTTTCATAAAGTACTACTATAGGCATGCATCAGAAAATCTGAACCAAGTCAGGGTTTCAGTTGTGTTTGCTTGATGACACACATTGATACATCTGTATAATATATGAATTTTGTGACCAGTACCTTTTCAGTACAGCAAACATGCAAATGCTCAATTGTCCTATTCATATACTTTTTTCTCAGCATTTGCAATCTCGGTTGTACGGTTTGAATTCATACAGTGTTTCACAACCCTGAGATTCCGCAGCTGCCTTACGTTTGTGCGATTTTGTTATTGTACTTGAGTCATTGGAACTGTGCTGTGAAAGTCTTCCATTTTCGGCTGACCGATTATGATATACTAGTATTGCTGTATCTACCGCTGGAAGACTTATGTACTGAAATTTTCATAAAGTACTACTATAGGCATGCATCAGAAAATCTGAACCAAGTCAGGGTTTCAGTTGTGTTTGCTTGATGACACACATTGATACATCTGTATAATATATGAATTTTGTGACCAGTACCTTTTCAGTACAGCAAACATGCAAATGCTCAATTGTCCTATTCATATACTTTTTTCTCAGCATTTGCAATCTCGGTTGTACGGTTTGAATTCATACAGTGTTTCACAACCCTGAGATTCCGCAGCTGCCTTACGTTTGTGCGATTTTGTTATTGTACTTGAGTCATTGGAACTGTGCTGTGAAAGTCTTCCATTTTCGGCTGACCGATTATGATATACTAGTATTGCTGTATCTACCGCTGGAAGACTTATGTACTGAAATTTTCATAAAGTACTACTATAGGCATGCATCAGAAAATCTGAACCAAGTCAGGGTTTCAGTTGTGTTTGCTTGATGACACACATTGATACATCTGTATAATATATGAATTTTGTGACCAGTACCTTTTCAGTACAGCAAACATGCAAATGCTCAATTGTCCTATTCATATACTTTTTTCTCAGCATTTGCAATCTCGGTTGTACGGTTTGAATTCATACAGTGTTTCACAACCCTGAGATTCCGCAGCTGCCTTACGTTTGTGCGATTTTGTTATTGTACTTGAGTCATTGGAACTGTGCTGTGAAAGTCTTCCATTTTCGGCTGACCGATTATGATATACTAGTATTGCTGTATCTACCGCTGGAAGACTTATGTACTGAAATTTTCATAAAGTACTACTATAGGCATGCATCAGAAAATCTGAACCAAGTCAGGGTTTCAGTTGTGTTTGCTTGATGACACACATTGATACATCTGTATAATATATGAATTTTGTGACCAGTACCTTTTCAGTACAGCAAACATGCAAATGCTCAATTGTCCTATTCATATACTTTTTTCTCAGCATTTGCAATCTCGGTTGTACGGTTTGAATTCATACAGTGTTTCACAACCCTGAGATTCCGCAGCTGCCTTACGTTTGTGCGATTTTGTTATTGTACTTGAGTCATTGGAACTGTGCTGTGAAAGTCTTCCATTTTCGGCTGACCGATTATGATATACTAGTATTGCTGTATCTACCGCTGGAAGACTTATGTACTGAAATTTTCATAAAGTACTACTATAGGCATGCATCAGAAAATCTGAACCAAGTCAGGGTTTCAGTTGTGTTTGCTTGATGACACACATTGATACATCTGTATAATATATGAATTTTGTGACCAGTACCTTTTCAGTACAGCAAACATGCAAATGCTCAATTGTCCTATTCATATACATTTTTCTCAGCATTTGCAATCTCGGTTGTACGGTTTGAATTCATACAGTGTTTCACAACCCTGAGATTCCGCAGCTGCCTTACGTTTGTGCGATTTTGTTATTGTACTTGAGTCATTGGAACTGTGCTGTGAAAGTCTTCCATTTTCGGCTGACCGATTATGATATACTAGTATTGCTGTATCTACCGCTGGAAGACTTATGTACTGAAATTTTCATAAAGTACTACTATAGGCATGCATCAGAAAATCTGAACCAAGTCAGGGTTTCAGTTGTGTTTGCTTGATGACACACATTGATACATCTGTATAATATATGAATTTTGTGACCAGTACCTTTTCAGTACAGCAAACATGCAAATGCTCAATTGTCCTATTCATATACTTTTTTCTCAGCATTTGCAATCTCGGTTGTACGGTTTGAATTCATACAGTGTTTCACAACCCTGAGATTCCGCAGCTGCCTTACGTTTGTGCGATTTTGTTATTGTACTTGAGTCATTGGAACTGTGCTGTGAAAGTCTTCCATTTTCGGCTGACCGATTATGATATACTAGTATTGCTGTATCTACCGCTGGAAGACTTATGTACTGAAATTTTCATAAAGTACTACTATAGGCATGCATCAGAAAATCTGAACCAAGTCAGGGTTTCAGTTGTGTTTGCTTGATGACACACATTGATACATCTGTATAATATATGAATTTTGTGACCAGTACCTTTTCAGTACAGCAAACATGCAAATGCTCAATTGTCCTATTCATATACTTTTTTCTCAGCATTTGCAATCTCGGTTGTACGGTTTGAATTCATACAGTGTTTCACAACCCTGAGATTCCGCAGCTGCCTTACGTTTGTGCGATTTTGTTATTGTACTTGAGTCATTGGAACTGTGCTGTGAAAGTCTTCCATTTTCGGCTGACCGATTATGATATACTAGTATTGCTGTATCTACCGCTGGAAGACTTATGTACTGAAATTTTCATAAAGTACTACTATAGGCATGCATCAGAAAATCTGAACCAAGTCAGGGTTTCAGTTGTGTTTGCTTGATGACACACATTGATACATCTGTATAATATATGAATTTTGTGACCAGTACCTTTTCAGTACAGCAAACATGCAAATGCTCAATTGTCCTATTCATATACTTTTTTCTCAGCATTTGCAATCTCGGTTGTACGGTTTGAATTCATACAGTGTTTCACAACCCTGAGATTCCGCAGCTGCCTTACGTTTGTGCGATTTTGTTATTGTACTTGAGTCATTGGAACTGTGCTGTGAAAGTCTTCCATTTTCGGCTGACCGATTATGATATACTAGTATTGCTGTATCTACCGCTGGAAGACTTATGTACTGAAATTTTCATAAAGTACTACTATAGGCATGCATCAGAAAATCTGAACCAAGTCAGGGTTTCAGTTGTGTTTGCTTGATGACACACATTGATACATCTGTATAATATATGAATTTTGTGACCAGTACCTTTTCAGTACAGCAAACATGCAAATGCTCAATTGTCCTATTCATATACTTTTTTCTCAGCATTTGCAATCTCGGTTGTACGGTTTGAATTCATACAGTGTTTCACAACCCTGAGATTCCGCAGCTGCCTTACGTTTGTGCGATTTTGTTATTGTACTTGAGTCATTGGAACTGTGCTGTGAAAGTCTTCCATTTTCGGCTGACCGATTATGATATACTAGTATTGCTGTATCTACCGCTGGAAGACTTATGTACTGAAATTTTCATAAAGTACTACTATAGGCATGCATCAGAAAATCTGAACCAAGTCAGGGTTTCAGTTGTGTTTGCTTGATGACACACATTGATACATCTGTATAATATATGAATTTTGTGACCAGTACCTTTTCAGTACAGCAAACATGCAAATGCTCAATTGTCCTATTCATATACTTTTTTCTCAGCATTTGCAATCTCGGTTGTACGGTTTGAATTCATACAGTGTTTCACAACCCTGAGATTCCGCAGCTGCCTTACGTTTGTGCGATTTTGTTATTGTACTTGAGTCATTGGAACTGTGCTGTGAAAGTCTTCCATTTTCGGCTGACCGATTATGATATACTAGTATTGCTGTATCTACCGCTGGAAGACTTATGTACTGAAATTTTCATAAAGTACTACTATAGGCATGCATCAGAAAATCTGAACCAAGTCAGGGTTTCAGTTGTGTTTGCTTGATGACACACATTGATACATCTGTATAATATATGAATTTTGTGACCAGTACCTTTTCAGTACAGCAAACATGCAAATGCTCAATTGTCCTATTCATATACTTTTTTCTCAGCATTTGCAATCTCGGTTGTACGGTTTGAATTCATACAGTGTTTCACAACCCTGAGATTCCGCAGCTGCCTTACGTTTGTGCGATTTTGTTATTGTACTTGAGTCATTGGAACTGTGCTGTGAAAGTCTTCCATTTTCGGCTGACCGATTATGATATACTAGTATTGCTGTATCTACCGCTGGAAGACTTATGTACTGAAATTTTCATAAAGTACTACTATAGGCATGCATCAGAAAATCTGAACCAAGTCAGGGTTTCAGTTGTGTTTGCTTGATGACACACATTGATACATCTGTATAATATATGAATTTTGTGACCAGTACCTTTTCAGTACAGCAAACATGCAAATGCTCAATTGTCCTATTCATATACTTTTTTCTCAGCATTTGCAATCTCGGTTGTACGGTTTGAATTCATACAGTGTTTCACAACCCTGAGATTCCGCAGCTGCCTTACGTTTGTGCGATTTTGTTATTGTACTTGAGTCATTGGAACTGTGCTGTGAAAGTCTTCCATTTTCGGCTGACCGATTATGATATACTAGTATTGCTGTATCTACCGCTGGAAGACTTATGTACTGAAATTTTCATAAAGTACTACTATAGGCATGCATCAGAAAATCTGAACCAAGTCAGGGTTTCAGTTGTGTTTGCTTGATGACACACATTGATACATCTGTATAATATATGAATTTTGTGACCAGTACCTTTTCAGTACAGCAAACATGCAAATGCTCAATTGTCCTATTCATATACTTTTTTCTCAGCATTTGCAATCTCGGTTGTACGGTTTGAATTCATACAGTGTTTCACAACCCTGAGATTCCGCAGCTGCCTTACGTTTGTGCGATTTTGTTATTGTACTTGAGTCATTGGAACTGTGCTGTGAAAGTCTTCCATTTTCGGCTGACCGATTATGATATACTAGTATTGCTGTATCTACCGCTGGAAGACTTATGTACTGAAATTTTCATAAAGTACTACTATAGGCATGCATCAGAAAATCTGAACCAAGTCAGGGTTTCAGTTGTGTTTGCTTGATGACACACATTGATACATCTGTATAATATATGAATTTTGTGACCAGTACCTTTTCAGTACAGCAAACATGCAAATGCTCAATTGTCCTATTCATATACTTTTTTCTCAGCATTTGCAATCTCGGTTGTACGGTTTGAATTCATACAGTGTTTCACAACCCTGAGATTCCGCAGCTGCCTTACGTTTGTGCGATTTTGTTATTGTACTTGAGTCATTGGAACTGTGCTGTGAAAGTCTTCCATTTTCGGCTGACCGATTATGATATACTAGTATTGCTGTATCTACCGCTGGAAGACTTATGTACTGAAATTTTCATAAAGTACTACTATAGGCATGCATCAGAAAATCTGAACCAAGTCAGGGTTTCAGTTGTGTTTGCTTGATGACACACATTGATACATCTGTATAATATATGAATTTTGTGACCAGTACCTTTTCAGTACAGCAAACATGCAAATGCTCAATTGTCCTATTCATATACTTTTTTCTCAGCATTTGCAATCTCGGTTGTACGGTTTGAATTCATACAGTGTTTCACAACCCTGAGATTCCGCAGCTGCCTTACGTTTGTGCGATTTTGTTATTGTACTTGAGTCATTGGAACTGTGCTGTGAAAGTCTTCCATTTTCGGCTGACCGATTATGATATACTAGTATTGCTGTATCTACCGCTGGAAGACTTATGTACTGAAATTTTCATAAAGTACTACTATAGGCATGCATCAGAAAATCTGAACCAAGTCAGGGTTTCAGTTGTGTTTGCTTGATGACACACATTGATACATCTGTATAATATATGAATTTTGTGACCAGTCATAGTCATCTTCATCGATGTGGTCATGTTTCGTTTGAAATAATCTGCCGATTGCGCATCGATTATTATCATGAATTTTGCTATTTTCACGGTCATATCCTTCTTCCATACTGCCAAAACAAATCCCATTGCGACTGAACGGTTTCACGCTGAATGAGACATTATATTGACTGAAATGGCTGAAAAAACAATAATTTTCCAAATAGAAAATCGACACCCGGCAAAATAAGCGGGGGTCTTTTTCAAAACCCCACCCCACCCCCCTTTTTCAACCCTCTGAAAATTAAGGCATATAATATAGCGCCGCATCCCTCTCCAAAACGGGCACAATAAAAAAAGTGGCTGTGGTGCTTTAACAGCGTGGTGGAAGCATCAGCAATGATGAAGACGCGAAAATTCAGCTATTCATACCGGAGCCATGCTGGCCATTTCCAATCCGGGCCAGTCCGTTGCGGTTCCGTAGCACAATGGTATGGTCCGTGCTGGGCCTAGGCGGTCCGTGCCAGTCCTGGAGGTCGATGATGATCCGTGATGAAAAAGTACTAACACCGTGGTGGGTCCGGGGTCATCTTTTGTCAACCAGGACGGTCCTGGACATTACCGAGGTGATCCATAGTGGATGCTTGGTGGCACCGTGTTGATAGCGTGTGGATCCGTAGTGTTACTGTGTTAATTGTATCCTGCATTGTTCTCCAGAGTCCGCGTGAGTTGATCGTCGAGGGGACCGTCGACGCTGTTTACGTAAATTCCATCCGATCACCCCAGATCATGGCCCCTCTTGTTCCGGGATTATCCTGGATAGTTCTTGTGTAATCCGGCGTTGGTGTGACTGTAGCTTTAGACAGGTTGTCGGAGCATGTCATGTAGCAGCAGAAAACTAGGGTTGAAACTGTGAGGAAGTTATAACCAAGTCGAGATTTCTGACTATTAAGCCAAGTATACATATACCGGTTAGAGGGTTGTCCCAAAATAGCGTTTAATTTGTTAAAACAAAAAATAGTATCATGATATTATTTGCTTGAGCGTGTGCACATATAAAACCTGTATTTTTACATCTGCAGAATATATGTGAGTCCTATGATAATATATTTCTACGAAAAATATGTGAATTTCAAATGAAATGTAAAGCTTTGCGGCCCACGCTGTTTAATTTTAGGTATAATGACAGCCTACATAAAATACAATTTGGATCCTTTATACAGACCATTCCGTTCTGAAAAATAAATTGTCCTAACTCCTTCACTTTGGTGTATCAATAAGCGATGCTTCAATGTAATTATATCTCTATATAGTGGTTTCTATTGCGGAATTTGTGTAACATGTGGTTACATCCGAATGATCGGAATGACATGAAATGATTTCATCGGACCACAGATTGGTAATACAAATTTACTGCGTTGAGCTCAAAGTGGCACCGAGACAAACAATAAAGCAAATACAATCACCAGAAACACATATGACATTGTCTTTCAAGCGGCAAAATAGCTTTTCAACTGGATAGACTGACAGCAAAATGAAAAAAGACCATATCTATTATGTTGAACAATCAAGTCAATGGGATGGTAACATATGGGGATGGAAACACGAGGACACATAAAAATAATGCAAACCATCCTTTAGGAACTGCTGTAGGACCTTCATTAATTTTTTGTTTAAAAATAGGGTAGTAGGTAGGGATTTTAAATATTTTTATTTTTTTTGGGGGGGGGGGGGGTAAATGGTCAACTTTTAGATTCTAAAACTAAATGAATATTCAAAACATATCGGTAATATCCTTAAACATTGTTTTGAAGTAGATGCTATCAAAACAAAACATTTATCAAAAAAATATGTAATTTTTAAGGGTAGCTCGGGTAACCTGAAACACATAAGTTTGTTTTACACCTTATTACCTTTACCCTTAACAGAGTGTGGCCTATACATCAGACCTTATATTTTGCACATAGTTAATACTAAATTTGGTTAATATGAAATACATAAGCGTGCGTGCGTGACATACTCATCCATATCATATTTCAGATAGAAATAAGTGGTTGTTTTGTCCGTATTTGTTACATTTGACCTTCAAGTATGATCTTCAATGAAGACCTATACTTTTGATTTAGTGATGCAGTATCTGTCATCCCACTTTATAATACTATTACAAGTATATAATAATACGTATTTAGAAACCTATGTGCAGGTGGATGATATATACATGTAGCAGTTTGTCCATATTTGGCCTCATTTTCTTCATTTGACCTCTGAAGGTGACCTTGACCTGGAACGTAGAGTCCAAAGTTTTGCATGAATGTCTTCATCTTATAATAACAAATTTGTATGCATGTTTATTTGAAATTACCTTTGACGGTTTTGAAATTATACAATTATTCCAGAAATCCTCATTCAAATTATCCACACACAAAACTGAAAATGCCCCCCCAAAAAATTCCCGGACCGGAACTTTTGGGATCTTTGTGGTTTAGGAAAGCTGATGCTATTTCCAACTAGCATGCACAAAATCATTTCTGTTCTAATTTTGTCCAGGTCTTATCTGAACATCCTTGACTATTAGGATTCTCGAGACGCTAATTGATGCGTGTATTAACACAGCTTTACCGCGCGCTATTTTTAGATTCTCCGACTGGGGTTGTACTCGCTAGAATTAATTCACGGGGACGACAGTCGGTTACAGCGTACAATAATATTTTTACACAATGATAAAATAATAGAAAATATAAGCTCAATCAAATTTTCTAATATTTGTTTTGCTTATTTATCAGAAAAATACCAGAAATGTACCACTTTGTGTTTTGTGCTTGCGAGCTCAATAGGCATATACATTGTACGTTGTGACCGTCTGTCGTCTCCGTGAATTGTAGCATTGTAATTGCTAATTATAGAGCGCGTCCATTATGTAGGCTAAACAATATAGTTATTTCATTATGTGAATGAATATAACATTCTGATCATGACATACAATGAGTAAAATTGTTCATAATTATGTTCATTTCTATAGTGTTTTTCGAAGATATGTTTATAACTTTAATTTAACCGCTTATGTAAACAATTATGTAAATTTTAATCCCCAAAACTATGCAACAGTTATTGGTATACGTTAAACCATTGCTTGAAGTTTGCATTCCATAAAATTAGAAAATTTGCCAAATTCTATTGGCATGAAATTTTCCCGCTGCAAAATTATCTCAAGAAATCTAGGTCAAAAGTGATTTTAGACAGCTACGCCCAAAATTACACGCGAGATTGCGACGTTTGTATCGCTTCGGCGCATCGTGTCGGCGCTTCGACGTATCGTGTCGGCGTTTCGGCGTATGGTCTCGGCGCTTCGGCGCATTGTGTCGGTGTGTCGTCTCAGGGCGTCGGCGTATCGTATCGGCGAGTCGGCGACCTCAGAAATGAAAGGGCGCCTAAGCTTCGAGACGATACGCCGACGCGCCGAGACGATACGCCGGCACGATGCGCCGAAGCATCGAGACGAAGCGCCGACGCGCCGGCACGATGCGCCGAAGCGATATTAACGTCGTCTCGTCGTATCGTCGTCCAATTTTATAGCCACATAATTATGAAAAGAACGAGATTGCGACGTTTATATCGCTTCGGCGTATCGTGTCGGCGCTTCAGCGCATCGTCTCGGCGCTTCGGCGTCTCGGCGCTTTGGCGAATCATGTCGGCGCGTCGGCGTATCGTCTCGGTGCGTCGGCGTATCGTGTCGGCGCGTCGGAGATCTCAGAAATGAAAGGGCGCCGGTGCGCCGAGACGATACGCCGAGGCGCCGAGACGATACGCCGAGGCGCCGAGACGATACGCCGACACGATGCGCCCAAGCGCCGAGACGATGCGCCGACACGATGCGCCGACTCGCCGACACGATGCGCCGACACGATGCGCCGAAGCGATATTAACGTCGTCTCGTCGTATCTTCGCCCAATTTTATAGCCACATATGAAAAAAACACACATGATTGCGACGTTTATATCGCTTCGGCGCATCGTGTCGGCGTATCGTCTCGGCGCTTCGGCGCATCGTGTCGGCGTGTCGTCTCGGCGCGTCGGTGTAGCGTGTCGGCGCGTCGGCGACCTCAGAAATGAAAGGGCGTATGGTGTCGGCGCTTTGGCGCCCTTTCTTTAGCACAGGTCGAAGTCGCGAAACTACGATGGCGGTAACAGGACACCGTAAAAATGTCTTGCTGTTGTTTCGTGTTTCAGACATGATGTCATCTTGATTTCCTTCTTTCTTATGCAGTTGATTCCGAGAATAAACAATTATGACATGTATTTTCCAATAAAGTAAACACGTTACATGTAGATCTACACAATTACTTTCATGTCATCGGCGTTTGCGAATAAATGAAGACCGTTAGGCCACACCAAATTAAATACTTGGTCATCTGATTTTTTTTTCCATAACTTTTGGAGCGAGCGCGCGCTATAAAATTGTTGTTTTTTTTTTTTTTTTCAATTTTGGTTATTTTGATGCAAGCGCGAGATCAAAATGAAACAAAAATAATATGGCATTTTATTGTTGTAAGTCTTGTCTGGTTGCGATTGTTTGACCCTTAGGATAAATAGTCGTAACAATTTGCCGCCGTAGGTTTTGGTTTATATTCCTAAAATAGTATAATAGTATAATAGTATAATAGTATAATAGTATAGTATAATAAAATAATAGTCGTGAAAATTTGCCGTAGGTTTTGGTTTATATTCCTAAAATTGGAAAAGGTGTTATTTTTAATGCAGATCATGATGGGAAGTCCCTTATATCGATCATTGTGCAAACCACATATTTACTGATGCATGTAATGGAATAAAATCATATACATGTTCTAGGTATGTTTTATTTATTACGCATCATTTATTACGTATATCTTTTGATGATTTGTATTCAATAACAGATTATTTAAACGGCATGGATATTTAACAAAAATTTACACATTGAATTATTGGTGTTTGGGGTATTTTGAAAAACAGCATGTATTATTTAAGTAACCAACATTTTTTAAATTAGTATAAAGCTTATCCCTTTCAATCTGACTACATCATTAATACTTGCCATTTTATAGCATTTAATAGCATTCAAACACATTTACATGAGTTACATGATACAAATTGATGTTCAGACTCAATGTCAACACATTTATTCAATGTTTTCTTATAATTTTATTCATGGTACAATTGTACTCGGAGGATGGAGGATGCCACTTTCGATGTACGCATGTGTAATGTACTCATCTAAAAGAACATTTAAATAAACACATTTACACATGTATGTCAAACAGTAAACTCAAATGTTGACTGTTATTCCGTTGTTTAAATGACGCGCTCCACAAAAGTATTGTACTTTCTTCATGGAGCGAGCGCTGAGCTTTTTTGCAAAAAATACTATATTTTTGTTTTTGACCAAAACTTCAATTTTGTGTGGCTCGACAACATTTATTTCATGTATTGAAAGAGAGATATCAACATAATTTTATGTCATTGTAAATTCTAATCGAACCAATGCCCAAATTAAGATACTGTGAAAATTAACTAATAAACAATAAATCCGGTTTGTAGCAAGGGTGACAACTCGATGTAACACCTTTGCAAATTCCGGGCAGCCGTTGCTTCCCTTTTGTTGAATCGACCTGACTGATCAAATAGTGTAAACTATGAAGACAATACATTCCAATATGCACTGCTGAAGTAGAATTGTGTTTTTCATTTTCTTTCACATGAAATGCATTCATGCAATGTTAATTATGGGACTAAACAGATTTAGTTCGCCGACGTTTTGCTCAGAAATCTCGACCACGATTTTAGTAAAACAACAACAGACAGCCGTGACACAAACAAACAGTTGTACGAAACAAACAAATAGGGACAATATGTCACAATAATAAATCACTATTCATGATAAACTGTTGAGGAGCTTGCAGATCCGGACAAGGACCGTAAATCCTTCAACTGGGCCGATTTCGTTGAGCATGTCCGAACAAATGTGTGTTGTAGTTGTATTGATGTAATAACTTATTAAATACACTTGGAAGTTTATTTAAGATATCATTTTCGATTTATCGTTGTGTATCGGCCAATACACAACGATTTGCAGGTCTGATGTGTAGGGATTAAATTTAATAGCCACGCATCAGAACGACAAAGAGTTGTTTATTAGTTGATAAAAACGATAATGCGAAAATTATATCTTCAATAAACTTCCATGTGTAGTTAATTTGTTATAACAACAATTTGGATTCTAACACGATATTTGCCAGATATGTTTGCAATTGTAATGGGGACTAAATTTTATTATGCTCCGCTCCGAATCGGGACTACTTTTTGTGTTGTTTATTGGGTAGTTTAACGAAAATTTTGTTCTTTGTCTATAGAAAAATTAGCTAGTATCATGTTTGAATTGTTTATATAAAAGTGTAGAATATGTTACAATGAGTGATAAACTAGATTTGGAACATATTTGAAACAAATTTGAACATAGTCCACATTGTCTGGAAAGTTTGAATGCCAGGGGCGTGCCTGGACATAAGCGCGTGCATTCACTTCGGAAACATATATTTAGTTTACACCTATTTATTTTAATTCGATTGTGTCGCAAGCCATAGGCTTATTGAGGCAGTTTCGTGTCCATTTACTGGGAAGAATCAAATTTTGGTGTCTTTTAAAAATATCCCCCGCACACTCTCCGAGTAGGGATCGAACTCACGACCTCCCGATCGCAAGGCGGACTGCATATCCACAACACCACTGCGAACTTAACACCTAAACCATATAAGTTCTGAAAACTTTATTACATATTTAAAATAAAAAAGGCTGCCATTTTCTATAGACAGTATATAAATTACACCTTTGAAATTCTAGAAATAACATGTATTCCAAGACTAACGAGGCCCGCTCTATCGCCCGTCCCCCTCTAGCACATGTGCGTATGCCAGATTCAACCTCAGATACGCCCTCGGCGGCTTGCATGTTTAATATGCTGAGATTTAAGAAATAGGGTAATTTTGTAAATGCTCAATTTGTCATTCTTACGTGCATATTTGCGCAAATTTCAATCGTTCATTGACTATGCATTGAAGTGTGTATGCTTTTTTTAATTCATTAAAACGATTAAAAGTTCAAACACATACCTAACGACGTAATAGCAAAAGCACAGACATCAACATGTGTGAAAATATATGATCAATTATTCTAAAACAACGATACTTAAATAAGGTATGATATTACAAAAATATATTGTAGTCGCAAATAAAGACAAATCTTATTATTGTTAAATTTACTATGGGCTTTTCTGACAAAGAAATGCAATTGTATAACTTTACATTTAGTAATTGTCATGCACATGTTCGGAAGCATATTATAATTTTGATTTATTTTCACTTATATGTTAAAATTGATTTATGAATCTTTATAAATATGGGCCCATGTCTTTCGCATTTGAGCAAGAGACTGCCGGAAGCCAAAAATAGTTTTCCTCTATTACGCACTACTTTCCCGATTTCCTCGTGCCTAGCCGTTATTGATCTAGTGGACAATTTTCACTGATTGTACATGTACACTGTGCACGAGGATATCGCGATGTTGCGGGACAGTGTCTAGTAATAGAGACACAGAATGAGCGCTAGATTTAAATATTTCTACTACGACGACAACAACAACAACATCCAGTACTGCTATAACAACAACTACTTATACTACGGCATTTTCATAATAATAATAATAATAATAATGTTATTAATGATGATAAAGTTTGGACCGTCTATCACCAAAGCAAACAACAAATATTCAATAGATATTTAATGCAAATAAACACATTGATTTTTCCTGTAAGCTTTCTCACACCACATCAAAAAACCGACAATGATATACATGTTTAATATGTATGTAACGTCTTTATTTATTTCTCTGAATGGTGGTAATTTGGATCACCGTCTGGATCCATGATGTTTTACATGATTCTTTATTGGGTAAGGGAGGTAACCTATCATTGGGAAAATCATGTGTTTAGTAGGGTTACCTATCTTGGCGGACGTCTGCGCTCTCCGAGTGCATTCCAGTTTCCAATTTGTTTCACGCTCTCCGAGTGCATTCCAGTGTTCAATTTGTTTCAGTTAATTGCATGTCACGTTTATAAAGGCCTTGCCCTATGACTACATAAGTTCTCATCGTAAAATTAGTCTCAAATGATCTACCATTGAAAATTAATGTTAAATATGGTTGTTACTGGCTAGTATTTAATATTAAGACTAATATTAAGCTTAAACATTTGCGAAGTCCTGGAGCCAGGGCTGATATTTATGCAGAATCTTAATCGAAACTTAAGAAAATTCAGAAAATCGTTAAAGTATTATTTTGGATTTTTGGACAAAGGATGACATTGTTAAAAAATGTTGACACCGAAATTGCAATGTTATCCCACGTGTATGTATATTCTGTATTTGTAATCCATTTGTTCCTAAGCAAGGTGTTGCTCAATTTGACGTAGTTTCACTTTAAGTCAAGACTATCCTTTAGCATAACTTTAGCATATTTATAAATATGGACCTTGTGCGAAGCGTAGGATCCAGCTATTATGTACTGTCAGGTAAGCATTGTAATAGTTAAATACATGTAATACAAGTCTTGATGTCTGCAACGAGATACTTAAAAAAAACTTATTATATGTACACTATGGGAGATTTCGGTCATGTCGAACCCACGCCATCTCGGCCCCTCTGTGCTTCGGAAATCTCGTACCAGTTCATCTGTGGTTCAATGCTCATAATAATAATCGACGTCACGCACACGAAAATTATACTTATCACTTTGAACAATGATTTGTGCATCTATCGAATAGCAACCGAATGATCTGTCTCTTACAAGAAAAAACAACATTTGGTGGGTTGAGACTATTGCATCTGAAATATAGAATTCTTAAGCAGATACAATCGGTTCACGGACACCCTCTATTTATAAGAAGTTCACAATTTGTTGACATATTCTAATTTAATAAACTTGTTTGTTACTGGTAGAAAAAAAGGACGAATTGCTGAAGAAGTCTGGTGTAAAGTAAGCCTTGTTGTTTAGAGTTTTGAGATTTCTTGCGTTGTTGCGTTGCGCGATTGTATTTGGTAGTTGTTTTGTTTGTTATATTGTGTTTAACCGTGGTTGATTTCCAGTGCTGTATCAAGTGGTTTTTGTTACGTCACATTGTTGTGGTGCGTGGTTGTGTCACAATGTTATAGCGCGTGGTTGTATCACAATGTTGTGGTGCGTGGTTGTGTCACAATGTTATAGCGCGTGGTTGTGTCACAATGTTGTGGTGCGTGGTTGTATCACAATGTTGTGGTGCGTGGTTGTGACACAATGTTATAGCGCGTGGTTGTGTCACAATGTCGTTGTGCGTGATTCTGTCACTATGTTGTGGTGAGTGGTTATGTCACAATGTTGTGGTGCGTGGTTATGTCACTATGTTGTGGTGAGTGGTTTTGTCACAATGTTGTGGTGCGTGGTTATGTCACTATGTTGTGATGCGTGGTTATGTCACTATGTTGTGATGCGTGGTTATGTCACTATGTTGTGGTGCGTGGATATGTCACTATATTGTGGTGCGTGATTATGTCACTATGTTGTGGTGCGTGATTATGTCACTATGTTGTGGTGCGTGGTTATGTCACTATGTTGTGGTGCGTGGTTATGTCACAATGTTGTGGTGCGTGGTTATGTCACAATGTTATGGTTGGTGGTTATGTCTCATTATTGTGGTGTGTGGTTATGTCACAATGTTGTGGTACGTGGTTATGTCACAATGTTGTGGTGCGTGGTTATGTCACAATGTTGTGGTGCGTGGTTATTTCACAGTGTTGTGGTGCGTGGTTATGTCACATTGTTGTGGTGAGTGGTTATGTCACAATGTTGTGGTGCGTGGTTATGTCACAATGTTGTGGTGAGTGGTTATGTCACATTATTGTGGTGCGTGGTTATGTCACATTATTGTGGTGCGTGGGTATGTCCTAATGTTGTGGTGCGTGGTTATGTCACAGTTTTGTGGTGAGTGGTTATGTCACATTATTGTGGTGCGTGGTTATGTCACAGTGTTGTGGTGCGTGTTATGTTACATTATTGTGGTGCGTTGTTATGTCCTAATGTTGTGGTGCGTGGTTATGTCACAGTGCTGTGGTGGGTGGTTATGTCACAATGTTGTGGTGCGTGGTTATGTCACAATGTTGTGTTGCGTGGTTATGTCACAATGTTGTGGTGCGTGGTTGGGTCACATTTTTGTGGTGCGTGGTTATGTCACATTGTTGTGGTGCGTGGTTATGTCACGGTGTTGTGGTGAGTGGTTATGTCACAATGTTGTTGTGCGTGGTTATGTCACATTATTGTGGTGCGTGGTTATGTCACAATGTTGTGGTGCGTGGTTATGTCACAATGTTGTGGTGCGTGGTTATGTCACAATGTTGTGGTGCGTGGTTGGGTCACATTTTTGTGGTGCGTGGTTATGTCACATTATTGTGGTGCGTGGTTATGTCACAGTGTTGTGGTGCGTGGTTATGTCACAATGTTGTGGTGCGTGGTTATGTCACATTATTGTGGTGCGTGGTTATGTCACAATGTTGTGGTGCGTGGTTGTGTCACAATGTTGTAGTGCGTGGTTGGGTCATATTTTTGTGGTGCGTGTTTATGTCACATTGTTGTGGTGCGTGGTTATGTCACAATGTTATGGTGGGTGGTTATGTCAAAATGTTTCGATGCTTGGTTATGTCACATTATTGTGGTGCGTGGTTATGTCACAATGTTGTGTTGCGTGGTTATTTCACAATGTTGTGGTGCGTGGTTGGGTCACATTTTTGTGGTGAGTGTTTATGTCACATTGTTGTGGTGCGTGATTATGTCATATTATTGTGGTGCGTGGTTATGTCACAATGTTGTGGTGAGTGGTTATGTCACAATGTTGTGGTGAGTGGTTATGTCACAATGTTGTGGTGCGTGGTTATGTCACAATGTTGTGTTGCGTGGTTATGTCACAATGTTGTGGTGCGTGGTTGGGTCACAATGTTGTTGTAAGTGGTTATGTCACAATGTTTTGGTGTGTGGTTATGTCACAATGTTGTGGTGCGTAGTTATGTCACATTTGTGTGGTGCGTGCTTATGTCACATTGTTGTGGTGCGTGGTTATGTCACATTATTGTGGTGCGTGGTTATGTCACAATGTTGTGCTGAGTGGTTATGTCACAATGTTGTGGTGCGTGATTATCCCACATTGTTCTGAAACATTATTGTGCTGGTTGTTTATTTCGCATTTTTATAATATGTCACGGTGTTGTGTCGAATTATGCGTCGCTTATTTGTTTCGCGTGGTTGTGTGTCTTTGTCTGGTCGCGTTATTGTGTCGCATGGTTGTTTCGCGAAGTTGTGTCACGTTGTTTTGTCGCATTGTTGTGTCGCGTAGTTGTATTACGTTTTGGTGTCACGTTGTTTTGTCGCATTATTGTTGACTGGCGTGGTTTTGTCGCGTTGTTGTTTTGTTTTCGTTCAATGCGATCTTTAATATCGCAATGATCATTTAGTGTAATAGGTTTATATGAATTAGTAGTGTGTTTTATCGTAATGATAACTTAGTATACTAATCGGGAACGGGGTAAATTACTACACAACCATTCTCTCAAGTTTCGCAAGCAATTTCAAACATCAGCTTGCATTCACACACTATTTCGATTAATAAATATTTAGTTTATGTTTGACTATTTAAGTCAGTATATTCAAAATCATTAACTTATTATAAAAATTGAAATTAATCATGTTTTATTTGCTTGTTAATTATTGTTCGCATCACTGTCGTCTGCAGGTGTTTATTACGTATGCTCAGTGTGACATCATGGCCCGTGTTCTGGTCAGTCGTACCTCGGTGAGGACACGCTAACCCTGACCCCTCGTCTGCACGACTTGTCGACGCCTGTTCCGAAAATTAAAATTCCCAACGTTTGGATTTGAAACATCGTTTCGGGATTGAGATGCGAATTAGATCGAGTCAATTCATGAATCGGAAGTCTACTAACCGGAAGCTGTTTTTTCCTACGGTTTTCTTGACTTCTCCATTCCCGTCCTGCTCCGTTTAGACTAATACACTCACACCAAGCATTTCGACGACAACATGTGCATGCTCTCTGTCTAATCGACAGCTATGTGGGTTGTTCTTCACTATAAATGGTATGTCTAAGAACTTAATTGCCTGCTTGTGTTGTTGGTCATCTTACGATCAAAGTATTTGTGCATTTCCACCCCCACACTTTCTCCACTTAATCAGTGAGCTTATTCGTTCAAAAAAAAGGCTGGACCTGTAACTCTGAACTTGTGTTCTGTCGTTTATGACTCGCGGATGAAGTACTAATACATGTGTATTACGATTTATGTTGATTTTTAGCCGTACCATGTTCGAAATACTTTGTACAAACTGCGCACGGGTATCTACGTACCAGCCGATCTAGATTCGTAACAATTACTTTATGTACTTGAGTTTGGCGAGGACTAAATTTGCTTTTTTTTTTTAACTTACCTGTTTTTGATTATGACTGTGCAACCATTGTTCGTGATGATTACTTAAGTATAAGCACTGTATTATTGATGATTACTTAGTGTACGATCTTTATTCGTGATGATTACTTAGTGTACGATCTTTGATTCGTAATAATAACTTATAGTGTACGATCTTTATTCGCGGTGATTACTTAAGTGTAAGAACTTTATTTGCGAGAATTACACAGTGTACGATCTTTGATACGTAATAATAAATTATAGTGTACGATCTTTATTCGTGATGATAACTTAAATGTAAGAACAATATAGTATTCGTGAGGTGAGAATTTCATAGTGTACAATCTTTATTCGTAATGATTTACTAAGTGTACGATCTTTGATTCGTAATGACAATTTATAGTGTACGATCTTTATTCGTGATGAGTACTTAAGTGTAAGAACTTAATTCGTGAGAGTTATACATAGTGTACAATCGTTTTTCGTGATGATTACTAGTGTACGATCGTTGTTGATTCGTAATAATAAATGTAACTTATTCTTTATTAATGATTATTTATAGTACGATTAAAAATCGTGATACTTATTTTACGATCTTTGGTCGTGATTAGTATAACTTACACATTACTTATTGACCGATCAATATCTTTATGATAACTTGTGAATTCTACTTTTGGGTGAAAGTCTTGCATACGTATCTTTTTGTATTCCCATTGTAACAAATTATAAAATGATACTCGCTAATTTTTCTATAATCAAAGAAGAAAACTATCGTTTTTAAAATACCAAATAAAATACTCAAAAAGAGTTCCGATTCTGAGCGAACCATAGTAAAAAATACTTCCAATTACAGTTGCAAAAGTATATGCCAAATTATGTTAGAATCGAAGTAGGTTTCGCATTATCGTTATTTATCGGCCAATAAACAACTCGTTGTCGTTCTAATGCGTGGCTATTAAACAACTCGAGCTAACGCCCTCGTTGTTTGATTCCTACGCATCAGAACTCCAATTCGTTGTTTATTGGCCGATGAACAAAGATAAATCGAAAATTATTTTTTAATTATACAATGGCTTATAAATTAGCTTATTAATTACAGGATTTTTTATTATTGGGTGATGGCCACATTACAACTTTTCATATGTGGGAAATGAGCTGGTCTGGTGAAGGTCTGCGCTCCGAATGCTTTCTGATGTTTCATGTTGTTACACGCGTGACAGTTGTGCCGTATGTTTCTTTATTATGCTCCCCGAAAAATATTCGGGGGAGCATATAGTCGCCGCTTTGTCCGTCCGTCAGTCCGTCCCAGTATCTTGTCCGGAGTATTTATCAGAAACTACTGACCAGAATTTAATGAAAATTTATGGGAAGCTTCATTACCAAGAAGAGGTGTGCACTGAACCGGGACGTTCCGCTTCAATGATTTTTCTCAGAGTGGGACTTTGAAGAATACTGAAATCAGTATTTAGTGCACAATTTTTGTAAAATCTATTTCTACACAACTACTGGCCAGATTCAATTAAACTTTATGGGAAGCTTAATTACCAAAAGGAGGTGTGCACTGAACCAGGACGTTTCCGCTTCAATGATTTTCATAAGAGTTGTGGGACTTTGAAGATTTCTGAAATACAGTGCACAATTCTTGTCCACGCTATTTCTCCACAACTACTGGCCAAAATAGAATGAAACTGTATGTGATGCTTCATTATCAAAATGAGGTCTGCGCAGTACACGATGTTCCCCTTCAGTGATTTTCCTTGGAGTTATGGGACTTTGAAAATTATTGATATTAGTGTATATTGCGCAATTCTTGTCTGAGACTGTTTCTCAGCAACTACTAGCCAATATTCAATGAAACGTTATAGGAAGCTTCATTACCAAGAGGTGTTCACTGTACCAAGATGCTCCGTGTCAATGATTTTAGACATTTAATAAAAAAAGAGCCAATTATACTTTCGAGGTGGCGCTAATGACGTAAAGTAAGAGGAAAAAGTAAACATCGTTAGAAGGTGAGTTGGTTCAATATGTTATTTGACATGTACAATGCGATTTGGATTATATCGTCCAACAATTTAAAGAAATATGAAGTCACAACGCATTTCGAAACGCGAGGACTTTTAATAAGTTGTGACATGGCGGAAGTTTAACCAGATAATTAAAACTTAATATACACACAATAATATTATTTATGGCACAGAGTCATTGCTTTTGAATTCTATTATTTGCTGCGTTATCAATAGCATTGGTTTTTGGTCGGTCAATGAGATCGTTTTGCATGTTCAATTTTAAATTTTGCTTGTGCCGGGACTCGAACCCGGGACTTTTGATATAAAAGATCTTATGCGCTAACAACTCGGCATTTGAGACATATACCTGTGGTTGTGATTTGTGAACGCTATGTAAGTGATACACGTGGCTTCCAAAATACCGATGAAAAGCGTTACAAACGCTTAATTTTTTTATCCATTTCGATTCATGATTACCAATTAACCAAACGATATTTCCAATATATTTCTTAGTCAAAAGTGTCATTTCGCGTGTTTGGATATAGTGTATAGTTTATTTTCGGAATCTATCACAAAATGTTAGAAAAATGTCAGTTTGCCAATTTGTGAACAGGTCCCTTTAAAGAAAAGAAGAAGAAGGGATTACCGGATTAGTGTTGGAGTCATAAAAAAGATTGTATTTTTTTGCATTGGCTCCACCTCTGGTTCTGAGCCAGCCACTTATGTTTTATGGTTTTAAGCTCTATTTCTTTCGCAAGCTATTCTACTCGTCCCGCGTCGGCGTCGGCGTTCGGGCTAGATTAAAGCTTTTCGGTAAGCTAGTTTCTCAGGAAGAGCTTGAAACACATATTCCCGATATCAAAATGAAGCCATAGGCCAATATTGATAACTCTAGTTTGAAATTTTTCAAAATATTGGGCCTTTTTACTCTTATAAATTTTACATTAAATATATTTGGATAGGTCTAAGTTTTGGTGGTGTTGTTAATCAGTGTCCGAAAGTTTAGTCGATTAATCAGCAACAAGCTCTGACTAAATAACCGATTAATCAGGATTCTTGAAAGTAAAGGAAATACACCCTAGACTGCAATGTTTCAGTGACTTACATGGTTTAATTTAGTTTAGCCATAAATCATTGTCGGATTTTATAGCAATTATGAAGGAAATAGGCATAAAACATGTTTTTGTAAAAACAGTTTGTGAAACTGCATTATTCTGCTAACGTACTGAACTATTGATTGAATTATTGAAAAGTCAATCAACCGCACTTGTAAACACTATAAAACAGTATTTTGTGTTGGGTACAAAAATATGTTGATGCAAAAAAAATCATAAACATCGAAGTTATAATCCTTTGTTTGATGGACAAAAAAATACAGTGTCACTTCCTATGTAGATACCTTTCATCCAATCTTAAAAAAGCTTTCTTAATGTATATTTTGCAATAAGATCATAGCTGGAACTACAGAGTTATGACCACTTGTTTGTGACAGAAAGTGCAAAAATTGATTTTTCCTAAGTCAGTGACTTAATTTTTCATCAAATCTTGATCAAATTTACACAGTTTGTGTTAGGTCATAATATCGCAGCAAAGTTTTAAAATCGACCAGATCAGGCAGTAGCACCTGGGTTATTGCTGGGTTTAAAAATGGAAGAAAATGGACTTAATGCAGGATGGGTACCGGTACTTCATTTTTCGCAAAATCTGTACCAAACATCTTCTGTTTGTCGATGACCATCAGATCTCAGACAAATTTTAATATAGGAATAGTAGATGAAAATACACCTTCTCTCTAAGAAAGAAGCAAAACAAGCATGACTGGACCTTTTCGCAGCCATCCCCATTATCTTTCTGAACTGCAGCAATAACAATATCTCCTAAAAACTGAGTGCGAAAATGTGGATACCAGGGGAAAGAAAATATATATGTGTCCCTACTTGCTAATGGAAGTTATTTAGTTTTTGATAAGCAATGGTAAAACGGTGAGCTCAAGAAATATGACAGTTATCCAGCTAGAAAAATGAATACGAAGACCATAATTTATTGAAGAACCTTTGTTCAAACCTTTCACAATAGTCGCATCTCCATCTTTAACAATACTGAGTGGAGCCATCATGGATTTCTTTGTAATTAAGGCATAACAGCTTACTATAGACGATATCAGTTCTACAAATCATATTAAAATATATAAATGTATACATTTTATTCTATTGAACAATGTATTTAATTAAATGTGCATGTGTGTTATTTAAATATATTATTTAGTTACTGAAACATATAAATGAATCGAATCACTTGTTCAAGGTAAAGAAAAGGGATTGGAAATTTTTCAAAAAATAAAACTCATGCATTTATATCTTCAATTAATCGACTTATCCCAAATCTTAATCGACTAATTAATCATTGCCTATTAGTCGTTGATTAATCGACGAAATGATTAATCGGCACAACACTTAAGTTTTGGAGTACGTAGTTTCTCGGGAATGGCTTGAGGGATTTCATTCAAACTTGAAACACTAATTTCCTTTATTAAAATGAACCCATAGGACAATTTGATAACTCGAGCTTGACATTTGTCAAAATTATGCTCCATATTACATTTTAAAATGTTATATACTCGCTGATTGGGTGGCGGTGTCAATTTTTGATTTCCACTTTCTAACTCGAGAATGAATCTTCCATATACCCCAAAGCAATACTTCACTTGGGATGGCATTTAGGGTGTGTTAGGTGGGGTCAAGTTAAAGGTCACAGTTAATAAAAATAGAAAACCAGTTTCTTCCCAATAACTCAAGAACACATTGAAATATATTAATCGAAGTCAAATTAACCGGTAACAGTTGAACATCATCGTAACAAGGTTTTTGTTATTGTTCTTTTTGTCACATTGTTAATCTGCTCTCTATTGTTGGTATTCACGAAGCTCCTGAAGAAACGTTTAACTTAAGTTGTACTTTAGTGAACGATTCAAATGTAAATGTAAACTACAATGAGTCGTATTTACAAAATTAAGAACTCCTGTTCGATATTTACTAGATTACTGGTCATGAACGTAATTCGGCCACTTTGGTGGTTGTTTTTTTGTTGAATCTCACGTTGTACACAACTGATCAAAATTAAACTTCACATCAATAATCCTGGGTTCGAAACTCATATAACGTGTAAGTTTAAATCAAAATGGACGAGTGTAAAGTAACTAAATAAACGGAAATAAAGAACGTATAGAATGTCAATTTTCCTAGCTCAAATGTACGTAAAAAATAGGCCACTTTTTAGTATCCTCGGCAATGTTTATAACAAAATTATTTTTTTAATAACTATCCCTATCTAAAGAGTAACGATCAAGTTAAAAAAAAAAATCCTACCTAAACGACTTTCTTTCACCTGTAACCCTCCCCCCTCCCCTTAAATTCTGTATAATTTTAACCAATGGTTTTGGCAATGGTGAATTGCAAATGGTTTTGTTTCTATCTTTTGCTTGTTTATATTGTGTTTGTTTTGATTAAACGTCATGTTTATGTCAAAAATAAAGTAAACAAGTTATTAAAATTTGAAGCCAAGGGTGACGTGAGCTATAAATAACTTTAACTGCCTTTAAATCTATTCAAGGGAGATAATTCAATTTGAAGATGTTAGTGTATAGCTGTGAATTTCACCTGTGCGGGTGTATGCGTTTGATGTGAGTAAGTAAACAGTTATAATTGACATGAATAAAATAGAGAATACATTATTCAATTAAATATAGATATTATTAGTATGAATATACATTTCTGAAATATATCAAACACATCATTCTTGACTGACCTACGTGTCTAATGGCCGACTTGTCAAAGGGGCCGATTTGTCTACTGAATTGTTAACTAGAACAGGAACCGAGTAAATCTATAGGCCAAATATTCCTTGTGTTATCACTTTGCTGAAGAATGCTACAACATAAACTTACCGGGACTACCTAGAGTTTACGATGATATCGGTATTAAATTCAGCGAGAATTTTAAGAAAATCTGAGATAACTGAATTTGAAGAGAAAACATGTCTGGGCAAAATAGTGATGTGATCTTGTAAACAGAAGCGGGTGTTTCCTATTTCGTCAAATTTCCTTGTGAAAATGTGTTAACGGTTAGAAGAAATAATAAATTTAATTCTGTAATCATGCAACACCATATTTTCGATGCGTGCGTATGATTTCCTACGTGACTCAATATTTCCTGTTATGATACTGAGATTTCAATTCAGTAGTAAATAACGATATACTTACTGGAATCGAGAAATCTGTAGAAGTCTGTTGCTATAGAAAGTTCTTGTGCTAATTGTTTTAAAACAATATCAATCTCTATCGCAAAAACATTTTTAAAGGATGGCCGATTATTTACGTACAGGCCGGAATTACGTTCATGACCAGTAGACAACTCAAAGTAAGGAGACATATTTATGACGTGACCAGTGATTTGAGGAATTTCACTGACGTTTTTCATAAGAAGATTTGTGAAAACTGGCATAAGGCCCATATTTATAAACTTCAAAAGCTATTAAATCTTAAGTTGAAAATAAGTCAAAGTAAGATCCAGTTTTTGAAACAAAATGATTTTGGAATATTTGAATGACATATACTTAATATTATCATATCTAAAATCATACTGCAACGTATGTGTCAAAGTCATATGCAGTTCTTTGTCAGTAAATCCAAATATGAAATTTTACAATTATTTGTCTTCATTTTCGACTAAGATTATTTTTAATCATCGGCCCAAATGTCGTCCGCGTAATTTAAACAAGATACATAAAAAGCTGTATTTAGCTGTCATGTACTGTCATCCACGCGTTTCACGATTTCCTCGTGCTTAGCACTACTGTGCACGAGGATATCGTGAAATTGCGTTTTACAGTCCCTGGCCGTAGCTTTTGTTCATTTGTACAACAACAACAAAAACAGCAAATATGGTTACCTCAACTACTAATACTTGTACCAATACTACTACAATTACTGATTTTATTGGCGTTTGTACTTTTATTTTTATACTGTTTGTCCGTTGTGTCCGTTTAGAGTGAATATTATTTGTGCAGCTGCTGTTGTTTATAACTGACTATTCTAACATTGTCACTGGTGTTTTCTTGTTTACATTGTTGGGCGCATTGGCTTTCTCTTCAAACTTGCGAATGCAGAAAATAGTCTGGCATCTTCTACTCAATAGCCGTGTTGATAACAAATGATTCCAATATTACACTTTCATACAAATAATGACCCAAAGTTGGTGAAGTAACCAATATTGCACTTTCAGTGTGTTTCTGTCATGTCTTTATTTTTATTTTTACGAAATCTTTTATCGGTTAATATTTTCCCGAATTTAGTCAAGAATGCATGGTTTTAATTTGTGGTTACGTTTTTTAGGGGAGCGGGGCGAACCTAATTATAAAATAATGCACGTAGTTTTAGATGATAAATCGTTGTAACATGTTTCTATAGTACCATCACATGGCTTGAAAGATACATTAATTTTCTATTGAGCGTAGGCGTTATTGTCGTCATGGAATTTCTCGTTATTACGAGTACTTAACCCAAGAAGTTGTAATGAGGATATAAACTCAGTGCTTGACGCTCTTAATAAATGACGCTTTGGCAGGTATTTTATTCTCTGCCCACAACACTTCATTTGATAGGTCATGAGTTCCAGTCCCGCCGTACAGTGACTCTGACGAGTTCAGCTATCATAGACTGGAAACTCGCTGGTACTGAAAATCTCAACGGCCATGTCCCACGTTTTCTCTTGCATCGGCAACACAATAAATTTATTCATGTCAACATTTTCCATCTTCATCGGTCGAGGCTGGATCCTGCTATAACAATAAAAACCAATTACTATTCAGTAAAGAACAGGCATGCATGCACTTAGTTTTTTTGTAAAATTTCGCTTTTAAATTCGATACATTAAACAATGATAAAGTCAAATGTACGTTGTCATCAAATGGTACAAGTCAGGATGTCGGCAGAGCGTGGCTTCGATGGCGGTTGATGTGTTCCACTATGGCAGGTTTCCGTCATCTCGGACCCTCGGTGCTGTGGAAATGTGGCTCTTGTTGGTCATGCGGTATCATAAATAATCTATTTGCAGGTTTATCATGGCATTTATGTATACGAACTATGTTTGTAGACTGTTGCACAATCCATTCCTTTAAATGAAGTGTAACCCATTCTCTTAATTGCAAAGCCTGCATATAAATAAGAAATCGTTGATACGTGTAAAACAACGGGCCCATTGTTCCTTGTTCAACCTTGAGGAATAAATTAACCGTTTGCTTGTTCATAAAAATTCGGATCATCAATTTGCATTATAAAAACAATTAACTTCTGCAAACACAGTATAGTAGTCGAAAAATGGCCTCATTCCATAAACATAAACAGAAATACATGTTATACAAAATGTACAACCATCGTTTATAATATACATGTACTAGTATTTTCAACTTGCTATAACTGTGTTGAAGAATGTCTTAAGTCGCACAGGAAACGATTCCCTTTTGTAACTTAAGACTTTTACGTTTATTGCATGTTGCTGAGTTGATTTGTTGCCCAATTTGTTTGGAATTGCCATGTTGCGTTTGCGTGTCACCTGGTTGTGTTCCGTCGTTGTGTCGCCTGGTTGTGTTCCGTCTTTTTGTCGCCTGGTTGTGTTCCGTCGTTGTGTCGCCTGGTTGTGTTCCGTCGTTGTGTCGTGGTTGTGTTCCGTCGTTTTGTCGCCTGGTTGTTTTCCGTTGTTGTGTCGCCTGGGTTTGTTCCGTCGTTATGACGCATGGCAGTGTTCCGTCGTTGTGTCGCTTGGTTGTGTTCCGTCGTGGTGTCGCTTGGCTGTTATAAGTCATTCTATCGCCTGGTTGTGTTACGCCGTTGTGTCGCCTGGTTGTGTTACGTTGTTGTGTTCCGTTGTTGTGACGCCTGGTTGTGTTACGCTGTTGTGTCGTCTGGTTGTGTTACGCTGTTGTGTCGCCTGGTTGTGTTCCGTTGTTGTGTCGCATGGTTGGATAAACTGTCACGGTGCGTATGTATGCTGTTATTCAACTTTGACGTTATGTTGACGTCTACATTGATGCGACTTGTCCCGCAGCTGTTATACCATGTATGTTTGAGCTATTTATTGATGTTCAAATGCAATGATTTTTGGAGTGTTTGTAATTTAAAGTAACTGTATATTGTTTAATGACGTGATTATTAATTTTAGTGTACTTTTAGTGTACAGTACGTGCCACGCGAAACTCGCAAAGTTCGCGAAATGCGACGTGCCGATTTGATCGCAAAACGCAAATCGCTCGCTCGCGATGTCACGAAATTTCGCTAATTGTATCGACGAAAATTCGCGCTTGTTCGCGAACTTTCGTGGCGAATAATTTTGTCCCGCCACTAATCGTGACGAGAAATTAATTAGTAAAATGCACAACTGTCCGCAATATTTTCACTTAGCAGTGAATAAATCATTCGTATCAGAAAACTGTGTGGAATTGATATTTGAATGTATTCCTTTGAATTATATTAGCTACAACATAATTCAAAATAAGATGTGACATTTGTTGCAGAAGAATTAAAATATAAAAGAAATACGCTTTCTATTGTATACATGAAAAAACAGCATTCAAAATGAACGTAATATTGTTCGTTAGAAATTTTGAAATGGGTATGTGATAGGGTGTGTTTGTTGTTCGTAAATATGCTCCGTTTATTATTTTCACGGCATGCTATTTATTAAATGGTTCTTAATAGGTTTCAGTGTAAAACTGGGTAAAACTTCGTGTTCATTATTTTATATGTACTTCGTTTATTTATATGTTGTTTCTGTTTGAAACCCTTACTGTTTTAGTACACGATCAGTCTTGGATTTTGTCTTGTATTTTGTTCTGGTTGAAAATGTACATGGATAAAACATTCAACATGTTATATGTTTTGTGTTTGTGTTTATATATCAATATGAACTACATGTACATGTATGTACATCTACGTGTATGTTGAATAATATTGCTCTTGCATTGGTTGGCCCATCTGCGTTGATAACATTAAAATCGAACGCAATAAAAGTTAATGCAAATATCACAATATAGACAAATATTCCACGGATTAAAATGACACATTGTATCATGTGCATGTATGTTCACAAACTTACCATGATCAATGTATACAATTTGCAAACGAATATTTTTAATTTCATTACTGAAAAGGAACATTAATCATTGATTGACCTTAATAATATTTGTTATAAATGTACTAACTGTAATACATACTCGACTTAATTAGTGCGACTTTTTATGGACAATTATTGGTAAGAATAATTAAGTTATATCTCAATGTATCGGGCCATAATTTACAAATATTATAAAACGAAACAGTCATAAAAAGTAAAACAATACTGCAATATATATTTTAGTTAGTTGATAAAAGGCGTTAAATGGTTGCTCGTTTTTCGTGCCAACATTATATCAACAACAACAACATTTTTAGTTTAGTTTATTATCAAGATGAATGAAAGCGCAAATATAATTATGTGCTAATTGACAAGAATATGTTCTAACGCATATTTTCGCTGTTTTTTTACGCAAATATATTAGAACCAGTACAGTGTTTATTGTGAAACAAAAACAGATAGTTGCAAGAGATGTTTGCTCCCTGTAGGCTTTCACAACCACTGCCATTTTAAACAATTAAGAACAGCTATCGCAGATCAGTCCACAGTCGCACAACATGTGCCCCCGGGTCGGTAATTGACACTGATTAGCGATAAGATAATGCGGATTAGCGACACAAGAAGACTTCTTGAATATATATTTTGTTCAACAAACACCCGCGTTGTGAACGCAAATAATCCAATATTCAATGTATTACCAGTTAACCGCCTTAATAATCGGAGAACTGGTTATTCGTAGACATTAAAAAAAAAAATTACAGTATTATGATATATAGACTGAATAAACTATTGCTATGTACTTCTGTCTTATGTAGGCTATATGTAGCATCATTATCATTCGGGATGTGAACTGGAATTTGTAATGTCTATAAGAAAGAAAGGTAAATCCCAAAATACATAAACATGAATAAAAACAATTAAGATGACACGATCAGTTAGTTTGCTGTATTGACATGTCAGCAAACACATTGGTGGCCTGTACACACAACATGTAAAAACACAGGAAGGTAGCTATGGTCAACACGTACTCACCCCCACCCCTCATCGGGAACCGGTAGTCTGCAGAACAAATTATGTTTGCTTTAGCAAACACCAATTTTAGAAGAGTCCACACTAACCGTTGTGATGGTTTTCGTTTCATACACATTTGTATTTACATTTATTTTGTTTACCGATGAGTAAACAATCAGTTAATTTTATAAATACATGTAACGATGAAATCAAACGTTACAAATAATTATGGACACTTACGTGTATATAACCACCTTCAATACAACTGAAGGACATGATTATTATAAAATATCGTGTGAAAACGTCGGTGATTTGCGTCTTTATGGTGATTATAAATACGATAAAATTGAATATGCTGGTGCGCTGGTGAGGATGACATATATGTACATGTAAACAAATATTCTGAATGGATACTTTAAAAGAAGGAATGTTTGAAATTATCAAGCCCATGAAGAATAAGATAATAATGCGTGTTTATAATCATCACATGAAGCTCATTAGTGAAATGTGACATACGTAAAAGAGGTGATTATTTGTAGTGAACAAAAGAACAATCAGTGATTTATAATTTTAAGTTGATTTTAATGATTATTGTCCGAATTGTAAATGTAAACTTAAACGTATACACACACTATATAAATTCATTGTGACTTTTATATGCATTTTCACTGTTTTCTTTGATTAATACTGTCAAATAATAGTGCTTTATTATATAATTATTTATTAATTAACCGTAATGTGAAGGATACAAAATTGATATATCTACAATTAACATACACAGTGAGACACACAATGTAGAATGTTGCGATAAGACCGTAAACACTGTACAACTCTTACTTTTTAAAGAGCAGATGCACATATGTATGTAAAATCGCCGCGAATCGCGTCGAAATTTCGTGACATATTCGTGAATCGTCGCGAATTTTCGTGACGTCGCTCTGCGAATATTGATCGAAGGCTCGCCACGACAGCGCGAATTCTGCGGGTTTCGCGTGGCACGTACTGTATTTGTGTTCTATGTTATTTTTTTCGGATACACGTTGTGTGGTTTGCAGCTATATGTCTATATGTAGATTCGTTGACATTTAAGAAGTGTTGTAACTACATCTTGCACATAATTAACACTTTTCTTTTTATTTTTACGTCGGAAAAAAAGTTGTGTGCCAAATATTAATGTCAGCAGTTTATGTGAAAAGAAAGAGTACGGAAGAACAAGCATTGTACTACTACAATTATTATACGTACATTTTACGATCTATGGATCAATTGCATGGGGCTGTTGACTAACAATGTCCATATACAATACACGTAGGCGATAATGACCAAGCATAGGGAATTGCAGTTAATACAGTTATTTTATTTATTTATTATTATATATTTATTATTTATTTATTAATTAATTTATTTATTTATTTATTTTTATTTGGGGGGGGGGGTTGATTTGCTGGAGCTTTTAATCAGTAAGATTTCGTAGACGAACAATTATAAATACGCATTCACCAACTGTATGTCACATCGTAGTTTTAAATGCAATAAGCAACCCTTTAGATATTAGAGATATACTGATATGCCGTTTATTTGATAAATTAATTCGTGCCGATTAACGTTCTACAACAGTGAAGTATTGCCCGATGCGTTCCCTAAACCGTTTCATTTTTCTCAATCGGAACTAAGTCATGCTTGCAACTAAGTCATAATTGAACAGTTACGCAAATTCCACTTAGAAATATAATAAAATACAATACAAATATGATAAAACGTCTCTACTTATTGTGTTCGCTATAAATAACCTCATAATACCCTTGGATTACACGAAATAATACCAGTCCGAATTACACGGGAGACAACTCAATGTCCCTTCTGGGCGTGTAGCTGCAGTTGCTTCCCTTTGGTTAACCCGAGCTAATTTTGAAATCAGTTGAAGTTTTGTTTGGTTTTACATGTTACCTCACATGTATATTTTGTATTGTTTTGGCAGCGAATAAAAGGGTAATAAATTAATGCAATGAGTTAAATAATATTTTACCAACATATATTAATATGCCTGAAGTATTTTCCGGGTAAAAAATTGAGCTGAACGTAAAAGCATCCTTTTATTAAATCACTTATTTCTATAACTGATCGCTACCAATAAGTTTAGTTTTTAAATATCATCTTTCATACAGAGTATTATTGTTGTAGCTCGAATATATGAAGAATATGTGAGCTTTCCTACTTGCCTCTGCTAACGCGTCTAAACTTTGGGGAATGTTTTGCTTAAAGTCTCATGACTTCGAATCTACTTCGACTTTAAGAAGGCACCTTTTATGTTTGTACCTTTTTTTAAATTAAATACTGGTTCATGAACATTGTTTTATTCCCAATTGGCTTAATCGTTTCACTGAAATAATAGTATACATATATAATCTAAAATGGTAAGAAGTATTTTTGTGCACGATAGTCTGCATAACATCAGTCGGATGCGTGTAATTGATTATGGCCGCTTTTTCATGTAAGCGTGATCCGTCATCCGTGTCCGTGATCCGCGTCCGTGTCCGGTAAATAAAATATTGCTCCAGTCGTTTTCCATTTGTCAGTATCCGTGTCCGTTGAGTCCGTGTCCATGTCCGCATCCGTGACGAATCGCGAAGTGTGCAATTTTTTACGGACACGTACACATTCACGGACGAGTTTTCGAGTATTCAGGGCCAATATTTATGAAGAATATTATATATTTGGATAGCATGAATTATGTATTGTCTTAGTATAAATAAGATATTGTCTTAATATTTAAAAGATATTGTCTACATAAGGCCATACCAATTTGATTCTTTGTTTAGCGTCTGCATGATTTATGAAACCACAGCCACTTTTTTCTTGTGCCTGTTTTGGGGAGAGATGCGGCGCTATATTATATGCCTGGAAAATTTTCAGAGGGTTGAAAAAGGGGGGGGGTGTTTTGAAAAAGACCCCCCCCGCTTATTTTGCCGGGTGTCGATTTTCTATCGGGAAAATTATTGTTTTTTAGCCATTTCAGTCTATACTGTCTCGTTCAGTCGCAATGGGGATTTGTTTTGGTAGAATGGAAGAAGGATATGACAGTGAAAATAGCGAAATTCTTGACCACATCGATGAATATGACTATGACGATTATTGTAGTGATTATTGTAGCGAGTTCGAAACTAACGAACCGAAAATCATTCAAAACAAGCGTTACAAATCGAATAAAAAACAAACTGCAAGGCAGCATCAAAAAGCTGTTCAAAAACGTAAGAGAATGCAACTATCGAAACGTAGAACAAAACTACGGAATGCCAAAAGAGACCAAAAGCACACACATTATCATGACCCAAACGATGATTCTAACAATCATGATTGCAACACGTATTTGGTGACTACGACGTCCTATGAAAGTCGCGGAGACGCGGCTGAACCACACTGGCTACACAAATACAATGACATCGATGATGCCGTAGAAAATATGTTTCTAGAATCATATGAACGTTTTTCGGATGAAAAGTATGAAGAAGAAACGAATCGTATCTACTTTTCCGACGATGAGTCATTCGAAAGGTACTGGGAAAACAAATATGAAAACCAATATCTCAGAAACATAGAAGAATCTGACCGAAATGAAACACGTCGTGATTTCTATATATATTACAATCGCTCTGATATAAATGGCTGCTGAATGCGTTACCGAGTCTTAGAACATTCGTTCACAAACATGACTTTTCAGTGCAGAGCGTTGTATTTTCGATATCGCAACGTTGAGCAGCGACTCCAAACATTTGAAGACTTGCCATCAGAACACAACATGTCAAAGGAAGACCTGGCTAGCCAAGGGTTCATCTACGACAATTGTTTCAACTGCGTTCGATGCGTGTTTTGCCATACGCATATTTGGGACATTGGAAAAGGAGATGTGAAACTTCGGCATCGACAGCTGTGTCCTGTTTGCCCTTTTGTATTTGATTGCTAGTGATTGAAATAAAAAGCCTGAAAGGATTTTGCATGTTGTTTGTTATCTGAGTAGTTACCATAACACAAAAAGCAACCAAGCTATGTTACAAAAAGTTTTATTCAACAATCACGATGTGACATGGCAATTTTTTGTGTATATCTATTCAGCGCTTTTGCACTGTACATTTCAGTAACGTGCTCTGTGTTGAGTATGGCTTTGACGAGTTCTTTTGACTTCTCAACACCATGGAAATCAATTGCACCAACCATCCAGTTTTCATTGTGAGTCAAACTATACAGTACGTCAAATCTGCACAGGTTCGCTTTCGTAGCAATAACGTTCAGAGTTTCTTTTGTCACATCTGTGATCAGGAACGACCAAACCGAAAAGGTATCTCGTGAAGTACAAGAGTCCATAAGTGCGTGTTGAATCTTGATTTTTCCAATATCAGTTTTTCTTACAGTTTCCTCAACAATTTCGTCAAATAGTCTCATGATCGTTTTCGTTGGTTCTAATGCCGCCTTGCGTCTTGCGTAGGTGTTGATCTGCTGCAAAATAAGTTGTCTAGTGTCTACGTCCATATGATCAATATCATTTGACAAACACGATAGTATGCTTTGTTTGCTGCTATCCATGCCGATGACAGGAAGAAATATGACTTGAATCTGTTTGTAAAAATAGTTATATATGAGTTCCAATGAAAAGATATATCAAACAATCATCATGTATGTGTTTGTGTATATCGTTTGCCTGCTTCTTTCCTTAGTTTTACAAACAAATGCGTTTGGAGGTATTAACCCATATTTTTATGAAACATCTTGTTTGAAGCCTTTACAGGACAAATCGATCGCCGTTACAGATGGGTCATTTTATGTGTTGGTAAACGTAACCTATGATTATCTATCAGCATACGACGATGTAAAGCAAAATTTACGTTTTTTCAATAAATGGATTAACAACCCAGAGTTGGGTTCAGAGACACATGAGCAAGAAACAAGATGCAAATCCATAGGTCTATCTAGATGTCCAAACAAGAGAAAAGCGTTCTCGAAACCGGTATACAGTGTAGTTAATGGTGTACGAGTGGGAAAAAATGTTGTCCTTTACGAAAAACCAAGTCTATTAGTTAGATTGGAAATTGAGTCGAAAACATACTCTTTAAGTGAGTTTGTGGAATCGGTGTATACTGAGATTTCCACACACGCCTGGATACCTTTGCTAACGTACAATTTTTCATTGACCTATGATGGAAGTGAAATTTGTGCAAATGGTATTCATGGTCATGCCATCATAAGATTCAACACAAAACTGTGTTCTACGTTAGGAACATGGTGCGCTGCAAATGTATCCAGTAAAAGTCCCGAGAGACTAAATCGTGCGTTAACACGTATCAAAAAAGCGTTGTTGACGGAAAAATTGAATCATTTGGCACTATACAATCATACCAAAGACGTTGATCTAAAAATGAACCCTCATAGATACATAGAATTGCGAGACATAATTGCACAAATTAGCCAAGAAATGACTGACCTCTCAAAAGTGATAGGCAGCTTAAACATCGACGATCAGTCCGACGCTGACTACTTTGACGATGATTACTCTGACGATGAATCAAAGAAAACGCAAAGCGATAAAACGGTTCCAGTTTTTGATCTTTCTTACCTAGTGAACCCTTGGAAAAAAAACAACACAGATCTGTCAGTTCAAAACGATACTATCGTTGACCAACAATTTAACGCTATTCAGGAAACTATCAAGAAGCATAAAATGGTAATTGAGCATAACGCGAATGCCGTTGCAGAAGTATCCACTTATGGTTTGCAAAATTGTTACTGCCTAACTTGCAATCATTCTACTACAATCGGCAAAGTGCTAAACAATCTGTGCTATTTTATCAACTTGGATTCATCATTCAAGATTTCAACTGATACGCATACTACTCCATTTAGGGAATACGAACCCTTGATTATCGACGAACGTTCTCATGCTTTACGAGACATACTAAGTCAAACAGTAAAACAAGTCAGTAACGAAGTTATTCTCTCAAAAAAGGCCTCATCGTATCAACTCATTGTCTACAGCACCAAAGATGGTAAAACTGTTGAGAGCAAATGTATGTCGTTATTTAGAAATAAATACCAGGTGGAGAACTGCAACGAAACTGCGAATGCTGTACTGATAGCGAGAGAGGGAAATTTCAGTCGCGTACCACAAGTATCATTGCCTGATTTCAGATACTGCGATGTTGGTGCGGTCAAAGCGAGAGATGGCAAATGTTTTCGGATTGATGCAAATTGTTCGCACTCAAACATTGCGAGAGTTAACGATTTGGATGATAAGGTAGTTTCATATTTGGTGAGCATTACTCAGAACACTGCACAAAATATGAGTGAGGCAAAATTTCAAATCAAAAATATTGATGATAGTTTTGTTACAAGCGATCACTTTGTTGTATATTCAAGCAATGAAGCGACAGATCGCGGACAAGAATGCACATACGTCGACATGCGAGCAAAGACTATTTCAATCGAAGAATGCAAAAACCGACTAACCCTTTGCGAGGTGGTGTTTGCTAAAAGTACATCGAATAACGAACCGGGACTGAGAAAGCTAACATTTTGGGAAACCGTAGCTGTAAGCGTTGGTGGTTTTATTTTGCTTGTTGTGGCTGCAGTTGCCTTCATACTCGCCTTGCATAGCATAGCCCGAAAGAACGAAAATGTTATAAACGTTTGAAACTATATACCTTGATGTTTGTTTCTATTTTGTCACATCTCACAATGACTTCTTATCACGATATGTACACTTTGGAAGTGATAGGCAGCAACGCCGACACGATGGAATTTGCGGTACAAATACGCAAAGCTGTTAGCGTTTCGATAAATGAGCACGAATTGCTCGAAAGTGTCTTCGAAACAATGTTGGACGATGTGGAAGACAGGAACATTTTCGAGTTTGATTTGACGGTGGAATTTTCTTTCGCGAATGGTTCACAAACTTTACAGCTCAAGCATGTCGATATGTTAACGTGTTCGTGGTTTGACATTTTGTTTGCAATGGAAGAACAGGGAATTGTTTTCAGCTTGCCAGCTGACCTTCGTGTCTGGTTGTTAAAAATCCTATAAACGTTATTTCAAATAAACTGTTATCACCCTTATACTTCGTTTTTGTTGTTATGGAATACAAGGTTCAACCATGCAACAGAGAGCGCTGCACTTTATGTTCTCAGCTAAAGAGTGGCAATAGTTTTCAGTTCAATTGCGGGTTTGTGTACATGGTGGAAGACGGAGAAAACCTATCTTGTAACTCAAAAGACGTTATATACGTTTTGAAGTGCAACACTTGTTGCGGTGAGTACATTGGAGAGACCGTAAATCTGAGAAAACGCATTCACACACACAACTCTCATGTTCGAACAGAACAGCATTTGTGTCGAGCTACTGATCACTTGATCGAATGTGGGAAACACTTGTGCGACGTTAAAGAGCGTTACACTGTATTCGTTTTGGAGACAGAGCGAGACAAGTATGTGCGCAAAGCCAAAGAGGCGTACTACATTCGGCTATTCCAGCCAATGATGAACAAGTAAGGCGTGTATTATTTTGTACATGTATATATAGCTACGTTTAACAAACAAAAACTAATCACACTCACAATCACTTTCTACAATGGCACAACAAATGATGAACTCAAGCTATGCTAGGAAAATGCAAAACCGATTACGCATAGAGGAGTTTGCGAACACTGTACTGAAACACGGCGTTAGAAGAAATTTGGTTTCTGAAGTCGAACCAGATGTCTTCTTGTCGCCTAACGATACTTCAAAGATAGAAGACCTTTCTGAGAAACTGAAACAGATTGATGCCAAACTAGCGCAGTACAAAAGCCTAAAAGTAAGAACGCAGCATTTGATCAAGGGCATCAAAAAAACAAAAAATTTGCGAGACGATGTTGTGAAGACTGTGCGCTCTAACGTTGTCAATCGGATTCCAATTGGTATGCTCAACAATATACTCGGTTCTGGCGAAGACGAAGACATGTTCGCTTTGATAGAACGAATCAAAACGACCAAGGTTCAGGAGAAGCGCAACTATGCCGATATCGACATCTCCGATGCAGAAATGTCAGATACGCTGAACGATGAAGACCAGGAAATCATGAACGCTCTGGCTGCCAAACGTAAAACTGGGGTGAAGAAAGCTGTCAAGAAACAGAAAAAAGAAACACCTATGCTCAGTGATTTGGAAATGAGCGACGAGGACCAATGACTACGTTTTTGCAATATTGTATGATAGATGCTTGTTCTGTATGGTGTTTTTTGGTATATGTGGTAGAAATAAATTGTATACTTGAACTGTACTCTATTTGTTGCGTTATCAATGGATATCGATGAGGTTTTGATTATTGACGAAGACGAACAGTTAGCACAAAACACCTACTTGTTTTCACCCATGTTCTCTAGACAACACAACGAATGTTCACTATGCATTTTTCAGTACATAACAGAATACGAAGAGCAAATACGCACATTCGAAAGCAAGCTAGCAGAGATTAACTCGAAACTCGGGTGTGGAATTCAAACGTGTGTTACAATGGTTCTCAATGAGTTCAAAGACGATGAACGCATGTCGTTGTTCAAGAAATTGACACCTAGGGAAATTACTAGTCATTTTGACTCAGTATTCGGTGATCCAATGTGTGGATACAACCGACTGAAAGCTTACAATTTTTTCTCTCTGTTTGACGATACTACTGTCAACAATTCCGCGTACATCAAGTTTATTTACGATACATACAAACATTCGAGAAACACTTCACTCTGTCCGTACTCGCTTTTAGGCGTGTATGTTTTTTTGGTTATGATCAATACTATAGGAGGTGATGCACAGCTGAAGAAGAAACATGACTTTTTGTGGATGTTCAACTGTCTATGCAATCACAAATTACGGTTTGGAAAGTTGCGTTGAGTGACAAGAAAAGAAAATATCTATTTAAGGTAAATGTTTCTGTAGAAGCGCTAAAATCGCACAAAACCATGTCAACCATAAACGTTAAGGATATTAATCGTGTCACTGACACCGAGGCCACGAATCGCTTGTTCACTAAACTTAAGTACGATATTGGCATTCAAATCACTTCGAAGCTAATTCAGTCGCTTAAACAAAGCAAAGACAGTGTTGTTTTTTATGTGGGAAAAGAACAAAGGTCTTACCCGGCAGCAATCGTGAAAATGTTCACAAACGTTAAGACAAACCATGTCAAGATTACGAACTACAGTGTTCAAGAATTGATGAACGTGTTTGAAATTCTCATGAACCTGTCCGACTACCAATGTAACGGTCTCACGCAAGATTACTCGGATTGGCAGTCGATCTCTAGCCTGGTTAACATGATTGAGCTTGCTGAGTTCCTAGGCATGACAGAAGTGGTGTTGTTTCTAAAACGTATTCCACAACTGCTTACATTTCACAACAAAAACGCGTACGACAACGAATTGCTCAGAAGAGGAAACGAGTCTAAGGAAAATCTACAACCTATGTCCGTCAACGAACCTAGCGAAAACGATGAAAAACGTTCAAGGTCTAGAAAGAGAAGCTTTACAAAGGTGTTCAGTCGTAGTCTGAGTCGAAAGCGCAGAGATGAGAATGTCATGTCATGAATGTTGTATGTTGTATGTTGTCGAATGTATGTTGTTAAAGTAGCTAAACAGTAAACTTGTGTGTTTGTTTTCTTCACGCAGTAGTACAAAAACCAAGACTTCAATACATGTTCAAAATAGTTTTTATTCGATCAGTACCAAAGATACAAACATTCAAAGATCAACAGTATCACAAGCATATATACAATTTTTTTGTAATCAGAAATAGATGCGAATAGTTTCTTGCACCTCTGCTCGACACATAGCACACATCGGTTCTATCGTTCTATCCATCATTCGAGAAATGCAGTCTTCGCAAAACGTATGACCACATGGAACAATTGCAATAGATTTTTCTGTCCAATAACATATTTCGCAAAGATGTTTTTGCTTTAGCGCTTTTTGCAATGTGTCAAGTTGAGTCGCGAATGTCTTTTCTCGTTCATTCCACATAGCCAAAGTTATTATCTGTCTCATCTTGGTAGTCTCATCTTGGTAGCAACATTCGTCTCGAAAGGCAACACGAATTTCTTCCATCGCCTCTATGCATTCGTTGCGTATCTTTCTTGTGGACAACCACCAGTGCAGTTGTTTCAGATAGAATACCGATAGGAATGTTACGACGATCATAGTTTCTTCTTTTTGTCAACACTAGGCTGTATGCGATCCCAAATCTTGTCTGGCTTTCTTTCTTCGATTATCAAACGAGTGAACAAAATGAGCATACTGTTTACTAGTGTGGCAATTATATATACGCGTATTTATAAGGAGTCACAGTTTGCACTATGGAGTACTTTGACAGCATATGGTTCGATGCTCGTTTGAATATGCAAGAGGAAAAACTCATTCAAAAACGGCAATGGAAAATCCAGTCACTAGCTGCTGCGAAACAGTTGTGGGAATTAGTATCAAAGCATCTGAGCATAACAACCACAGAGAAGCCTAGGGTAAAATTGTTTCGCCTGTCAAAATCTGAAACATTTGAACCATATGCATTGTTTTGTCCAAACTGTGAACCTCACCCTGAGTTCGATTATCAGATCAAAATTACATGCTTTGGAATAACACTTCATTTGAGTTTATTTGCAAGACTAGGTGAAGATGACAACGATGACGGTTTTATGCTAGTACTGGACACACCAGACGATACAAAACTGTATTTCAACATTTATGATCGGGATGGCGAAATTGACAAAAAGCATTATCTACTCAAATCCAACGGTTCTGCAATGTGTAGGGAAATTCTCGATATGATTGGTCTCAAAGACATCATTCACGAAGATGATTTGTTTGCAGAGTTGGCATCAAACATATCGTTAGATAGCGAATGTGAATGTGATGATGAATAAAACAACCAAACATATTGTGTATGTGTGTTATTCTTTATTTTTACTCAACGGCAATGTAACATGCAATAATCTACAAATGATGTCCATTCACCAGGTTGTTTTGAGACCCACTCAGTTAGTCTGTATTTTCGAAACACTTCTTGAATCTTGACCAGGTGGTAGAAGCCGTCAGCGTTGTATTTCGATAGTTCACGCACGACGGCCACAAACATAACAAACGCAGTCACAAACACGTCCCAGCTCAAACCTCTACTCAGCTTTTGTTCAAGCAATTCGCTAAAATAGTCTACATCGAAACAAGCTTTGCTCAAGTCTTCCTTTGTTAGAACATGCTGCGTTACAGTTCTTTCAAGAAACAAAACCACACATTCGACTATGTCACAAAGAGTGTAATTGCTATCGTCGAACTGCTTTTCTACCAAGTAATTGGCTACCATCGCAGCCACAAATTCACTGCTCAACATTTTTAACAGTTATGCGTTATTTGTTAGAACAGCAGTTGGTACACATCGACTTTGAAATCCTTGTAGAAAATACACAATAACTATAACAATAACCAACGAAACAATCACGAATGTAAGTGCAGCAAACACGATCCAAACGCTGTTAATTCTGGATTCATCACCACTCGGTACATTCAGTCGTTTATCAGGTTCTTGAATTTGGCACAGAGTTTGTTTTGTTGTGCATCTATTATATGAAATAGATTTTGTATTCACGTCGATGTACAAGCACGTTATGTTCTCATCGGATGACACTCGCGAAAAGACTAAGGCGTAATCGTTTATTTCGAGCGTTTCGTTTAGAATGTTGTCAATTTTGAACATCAAATTTTGAGAGATCACATCGACTGTCGTGTCGTGCGTTCTGCTAATCAGATAGTCAAAAGCGTTTTGAAAATCTTCTTCTGTTTGCAGTACTGCTGGTGAGCATTGACCATCTGCATTCACCACGAAACAGGATTTCGGCGATGTGATCGATGCTGCTGCAGTTTTGTCGAATGAACATTTCTTGTACAAACGTGGTTTATAAGGGGATGCTGTCACAAACTCTCCTTTAGTAGCTTTTAACAGTGCTATGTTAGTCGTTTCGCATGAAATGCGCAAAAATTTTCGTTTGAACAAATGAACGCATTGAGCAGCCTTATCCTTGCTAAAGAACAGCGCCATCTTGATAGAACGCTCGATGTTTTTCAATACCAGTTCATTGCTTACTTGACTAAAAACAGTTTTCAGATTTTCATCTCCAACAATGACCATATCGTATTCATTATAGTCGGTGCTGTTACCAGTTTCACCAACCTTTACTGGCGTTGAATATTTGTTACCAACTTTGAACCGTTGCTCTGTACTGAGAAAGTAGCAAGATCCACCATATATTTTACCAATGCTTTTTGTCGAATCGCAGTTATTGCAGTAACAGTTTTGTAAACCATAGGAAGAAACGTTTTGAAATGTTGTGTCAGCCCTGACAACTATGCAAAAACATAAGATGATAAACGACCGCATACTTGGCATAGAAAATCAAGAATGACTAGATCCTTTTGTAAAGGTCTCTTATACTAATTTTCGTTTCGTCGTTCTTTTATGACTTTTGACACAAATGCTATCAAGCCAATGATGATTGCGAAAAATGCTAGCATACCAAATACCACTTCGATTATAACAACGACAGATACTTTATCACCATCTCCATTAACCTCTGTGGTTGTAGAAACATTTGTGGTGATATTACCAAGCGTTGTGTTATTGATTTGACTGTATTCCTGCATATCAATTTCGTTTGCAAATGGCGATGTGACAATATCATCTATTTGTTCCTGCGTTACGTTATCGCTGGTATTATTGTATAACTCATTGGAACTGCGTTTTTCTATATGAGTAACATGATTTGATGTAGTTTCGGGCTGACCAGTAGGTAGCACATTACAGCTACATTGAGATACAAACAAGGCAAATAGTATGAAATGCAACATTGTTGGTTTTTATTCATTCAACTAACAGAACACACAGCATATATAACAAAAAACATTCACAATGCAAAATCGGCAGGTATATACAACACGAGGCCGTTGGAAAGCAATTCCTTCGACACACAAAATGTGCAAAAGTTAGGCGGAACGTGAATGTTGGGAATGCACGTTCGAACCGCTTGAGAGAGTATGTCTTCTTTTTCATCGGTTTGAAACTCGTTGATGAAGTATACTTTACATGGGTTCTCCTCAGGTAAGATGTCGCTTACTGGCATGGGATTCTCTTGTACCTCTTGTTCTGGGTTGAACGTTTCCACAATTTCTTCTTTCACGAATGACAAATCGACCGGCATACTGAGTATCTCGTTCTGCTCTGGAAATGCATTCTCGTAAGAACCACGCATTTCAGTCCATTCTTCTGTTTTGCATAACATCTTTTTCGGAAGACTCGATTGGTCTTTTGCATGTTCAACAAATTTGCGTTTGCGATTAGGAATAGCATAAGCTAGTCTTCCCTTTCCCCCATCGATCAGCTCCGTTTTAACAAGAAGACTGTTGATGTGCTGGTTGTACAGAGGATGCAGCAAGAAGAGAAACTCTAACGCCTGGCACAAATTCGAATTTGGATATCCATACTTTGGTCTCAGTGTGTCTAAGTTAGCATTGTGCTCTGTCAGTTCGATGCCAGTTCTCAACGCTTCGTATATTCCACCACAGCTTCTAACAATCTTCAGACCTATCGTGAGCTCTTTCTGTGTGCTAATCAGCTGGAAGTTTGTACTCGGCAGCACTCCTTTTCTCACCAATATTTCTATGATATCGTTTTCCGAACAATCGAGCAATGTCATGACTGCTTGAAAGTAGCTGTTCAACTTCAATCGTATCTGAGTCCTTTCCAATGAAAGGCAAGTCGATTTCACGGAATAACATTTGCTGAACTCCTCGATTCCGTGCAACTCCAACACTGGTATTATGCATATCGGCAGTCTGTAGTTTTCGGTTGGAGATGACTGCATGTATCTACCCTTCTTGATGCGCTCGTATAGATTTGCGAAATGTTCTGGTATAAGATTTTTCAATATCTTGAAGTAGCACATATCAGTCTTTTCGTCGGCGGCAGAAAACATCAAGTCTACATATCGTTCAAACGCAGCTAGTGTTGGTGCATCGAGAAACACATGGTCCAGCGTTGGCTTGTAGTTCAAGTAGTCGTACGGACTGTTCGTTATCGCCGTGAAACGCAGTCCCTCTGCATCTGTGAAAGGACATGTTACGCTGAACATGTACTTCTTCTGGTGACCACTGGCATTGAAATTTCGTTTCTCACGAATGAATTCTTCACACAATGTTTTGAGATACATGTTGTCGCTTCGATTGTCAGATTGTAAATGAGACAAATTCAGTTAGTCAAAGCGCATTTTATACGGTTGGTCATATTACAAAGATCGGTTTATAAACCTGTCTTGTTGATTTTCTATTTCAGCGATGGCTCGTTGCAGCGAGAGGAAGGGCGATTGCAAACTGCATTCACTTATCAACACAAACCAACCCGAGTTGTTAGCAACGTACATCAATCAAAACTTTGATTTTGAGTCATCTTGTTACCTTGTTATCAAAGAAACGCATGTTTTGCCTATTGATTTCACACAACAAGATTTGAAGCAAGTTGTCATTCATAGCTCGAAATCTGAATTTATGCAATATATGAAACTAACATTCAATGGTTCACAAAGCAATGGGTCTGATTTTCTGCTCTCTGAACAAACCAATTACGAAGATATCTACGGCAATGAGGTGCATCAGTGTCACATTTATTTTTCAAACGCATGTACCAAAGATATGGCTGCTACAAGCTATTTCTTGACGTGCGCTTTTAGCACAACTGGCGTTCTAAAATTTTCAAAACACACACTTGAAAAACTAGCATCGTGCTTGATTAAAAGATATGGTCAAACACTCATACCCAAATGCACTACAGAGTTTTGGAACAACAAACTTGACTCATTTCGCATGAGATGCATTCGTGAGAAAACATATCAGGTCTCACAGCAAGATGACTCAATAACACTTCATGAAGAAATTGAACGCTTGGCGCAATCCAAGTACGATTTCGTTAGTTGTGAATACAATACTGCGTGTAGAACTCTCAAGATTCTGTTTCGTTGTTCGAGCGACAACAGCTTTGGGTTAGTGGCTCTCGCACAGTCGCCGAGTATATAAAGCGCCGAGTCAGTGCAAAGTCAAATCATTCTTGATATCAAAGCCAAAGAGCAACATGTCGTACAACAATAGCTTCTATGTACCAGCAACTACATTCCAGGTGCCTGTCACTGAGGACTGGGATGCAGAAATAGAGCTGTCGCAAATGCAAAGTAAGTTGTGTTGCTTTGTATGTACTTTTATGTTACTGTAGAAAATGGAATGTTGCATACATGAATGTTTATACGCAATAACTATGTTTCGATTGTTGTGTTTCAGATACAGCCAGAACTAAGACAACCACTCCAACCGAGGACTGGGACGCAGAAGCTGATGAGGCGAAGCGTACGCCATTCTTCCTACGTGTTGGGAAGCTTACGCAGCGACAACTCAACAGACTGCACAGATGTTGGACGTGTCGCTGCGTCCCAGTGAATTGTAGATGTAAAAAAAATTGAATAAAAATGTTGAAACGTTAACATGTGTTTGTTTGTTTTATAGATTATGGTAGAAAAATGTTATATAGGTAGTAAATTGAAAATTCGCTAAGTACTCATAGCACACACAAATGCTAGCCGTTGAACTGAAAGATTTAAGCTTTTTTCGACACATGTTGCATTTGAACCTCGAACAGTGGAACAAAGCTGTCGAAATTTACTTAACTGATCTCTATCCTGATGTTCAGTTTACATTCTCGCAGCGAGATCAATGTTGGAAAGTGACAAATACCGACATGGTGTATTATGTCGATATTGAGCTAATTCTAACGAGTACAAAATATGGTTTCTGCTGGAGAGACCAGAATCAAATCAAACGACTTCAGACGATAAATGGTATTTTGTTGCGCTCAAAAGCCGAGAGAGCAAAACACGTATCGTTTGACCAAGAGTATTTCTGAAAAAAGTATTAACGCGCTTGTAAAGAGTTGTAACACATAAAATATTTCATTTCATGGATGAAACCGACGCTTTATGCACTTATCACTCGGGAAGATATATGGAAACATATTCCGAAAGACTGAAGACATTTGAACACTGGTCGCCACAAATAAAACCGAACAAATATGAGTTAGCTTCTTGCGGTCTGTATTACTTAGGGCAACACGATCGTTGCAAATGTTTTAATTGTGGTGTTGTATTGTACCATTGGAAATCAACCGATGATGCTTGGCTCGAACACCACAAACATTCGCCGAATTGCCAGTTTTTGCGAATGGTGGGACCAGGGACAAGATTGTTATTAAACCCATCAGCATGTTTCGTGTAAACGGTACTCAATAAATATCATGAACTGTACATTTCGTTTTGTTCTTGTTTTGTGTACGACAATAGTTAACATAGCACCGCAAACATATACAGAGTACAACCATGCTTGTGTAAAGTGAATGGTTTTCGAGTTCGCTATTGCGCTGATGTTACAGACCAGTGTGTTCTGTTTTCTATAAAGGTATAACTTAAGTATTCTCTACGCAAACACAACAACAAGGTATACGAAGTTTCAAAGATTTTATTGAGGAAGAATCAATCTTTCATATAATCATTGTATCGACAGTTCATTTACAGTCAACGTACACAGTCCTCACAACTGCAAATGTCCTGCACCTCTGTTTTTGGCATAACCCTGCATTTCGCCACACCATTTGCAACGATCGTTGGTCTTCGTACATGGCACGCAACTCAATCCCTCGCATCTGCGGCAGAAGTTAACTTCCCCAGAAATGTTTTTACACGTTGCACACGTGAGTATCAAAGTAGTGTCCACTACTGTCGGTAGAATATTTCGCATGGTCTCCAACCATCGCTGACAGGCAACGTTGTCGTTTCCAGCGCTCCCACTTTCTTGAACCCTCGCCATCCATCGCTCGCAAGCAGTTTGATCAGTCATAATGTGTGTTTCTCGTTCTGTGTCAGAATGCGAAATGATTCAAACACTAGCGATTTGATCTTATATACTCTGCCTGTGTGTGCTTGACTAGCTAGCACACCAATGCTACTGAGTATGTAGTAATTCATATCAAAAGCATACAATTCGAAATTCATGTCCATATTCTAGTTATTCAGACAAAGTTCTATCTCTACTCACAAAACTCAAAACATCAAATTACACGAAAATTGACAACTTCGTTGTGAGTCTCATTTAGACGTAACATCGCTTTGATTTGCGAATTCAAAACATAAACACAACCTTGAACTAATCGAAAGGAGTTTCATATTTTGTGCATATTTGCATCGATTGTATTCTTTTCAAGAAAGACGAGTTTTGTGGAATATTCGGATTAATTCATTCACGGATGCACAGTTCTACTTAAATCGTAACAAATATTTGTAGTTTATGTTGTTTATGAGCATATACAATGTTCAAAGTTTTACGGACATGGACAGATTTACTCCTGTCTGCCTTAGGTATAATACGGTGTGAGTCGTCATATCGGAATTTGTTTGCCAGTCGAAATATCGCAATGCATTTTGAGGCTTTTTTTGGTGGATTTTGTGTTGATTTGTTGATGAAATTCTGAGAGATTTGTAGAACACGATACAGTAAGTACCACGACAATGTGTTGTGCTCTTTGATAACAGACAAAACATTGTATGTTTGAAATTTGTTGAAATCTCAAATGTCAACAAAAAAGTTGAACTATACAATGAATCATTGAATGATCTTGTGTTTTGTTTTCTGTACCAAAACTGAGATCCTGAAAACAGAATGTGTTCTTTGATTCAGATGATTGTGACTACTTCTGATTTGTGGAAAAGAACTCAGTTGAGAACAACTTGATATGTGTTGTTTTGTTTTCTGAGCTACACCAGACTTTTTTGACTTGAGTTTATTTGTACACATCAAACTCTGCCAGGAAAAAATGATTTCTAGAATAAATGGACACTCAGTATTACTTGGTAACTTTGTGTTATTAACGCCATGATTCAAACATTGTCAAATTTGTCCGGAGTTGAATAATTTCTGACCAGGAACAACATTTCAAGATGACACTTATGTGGAAGAAGACATGTACACTGATTTGTCAGCATATTTCTAGGCTCAGTTTTCATATTTTAGCCATAGAATGCACAACTGACAATTTCGAAGTCTACTTCGCAAGCACATTTAATGTCTAAAACTGCAGAAAAAAACTATATACACGTCAAAATGCTAATTCTGCTTCTTTTGCCAGCATATGAATGTTTGGCCATAACAATCTTTTATTCAATTTAACACAAATGTGTGTTTCTACAAGCCAACCCTTTTGGTAGCCTGTTTCGGGTCAGAGTGCCTATAGTATAGATTATTGAGTTTCAAGAAGCAAAACTGGCATAACATTTGTGTGTTTAGAACGTTCAAAAAATTGTATTTACACAAAAAATTGAAACTTTGCATGTTGGTCAGTACGGAAAATGTATTGCTCCAAATCTGTTATCATGTTCACTTGACATGGCGGATAAATTCATCTTCAATCAGAATTGAACCTAAATGCATTTGAAAATCCTGTTTCAGGTCCGGTTTCTCTGACCAGTGTCTATAGAAGGTATATTTGAGATGTTTGAAGTAAATCCCACATAACTGGTTATGGTTGAAATTGATGGAAAAAAGGTATTAACACAGAAAATGGAATTTTTAGCTGTTTCGCAGGCATGGATTCAGTTTATTCAAGCAAGGCATATTGACTCTGCATAGTTAATCAAATCATGAAGCCAGAGTAGTTTAATGAAAAACGCTTTCTCATGTAGCAACTGAGAAAGAGATCTGGGTGCAATTCCCAGTTCTGGCATGTTTTGTGAAACCATTGCGTGAGTCAAGAAAGCATCTTTTGGCACCAACAAGCAATTTAAACCCTGTCTCGGTTCAAAATTTCTGATTTGTTTCACAATGCACATACTGCAAGGTTAAACAGATTCAAGTTTCAATCCAGTATAACTGTTTTGACTGAATATTCCCATGATAAAATGGACATTCTCTATTTTATCAGCATGAGAATGTCTTCATACAAATCATTTCTTCACCATGTTATGTGGACTGTTATGAGTTTATTAGCAAGCAGAAACAGTTATAACCCTCTCTCGGTTCAGAATTTCAGAGTTATATCTGAAGGAGATATGACTGCAAATTTTCAAGTCAATCATACATACCCAGTTTGATTGGAAGATACAAGAAAATGCACATGAATGTAATTTTGAACATTGTTTTCTCTTGTCAAAACTGAAAATGTTTGACCATAAACTCATATCTTCATGTTAGCAATGCAATACCAGTTGGCTACAGCATTGATCAGCTCATATTGCCCAAGTAGTTGAATGTGAAACGCTTTTTTCAGCCCTGTGCTTGAAGAAGGAGATCTGGGTTCAAACCCTAGCTCTGGCAAGAGTTGTAAAAGGATTGTAGAGTCGTGGGTCTATTGTATTAACTCTAGAATTTCATATCTATGTTCATGAAGCAAATTCTGAACAAATTCATATGAGTAGGTAATGATATTGATGAATGTTTGTATCTTGAACCATGGTTATACATGCTATAGTTGCAAGTAAAGTGACCAATTTTTGAAATCACATTTGATAAGCTACTATGATATGATATTGTCAAAATCTACAGTTAATATTTAACAACAGTCTTAGATTTCAAAATATACAAAACATCTCATGACACAATTGTAGTATCAACTTTTTTATTTCGTCAAATCACTACTTGTACAATTTAGCTCATGATATTTGCATCTATCTGATCAATTGTATAATTTGACTTCAAAAATGTATTTCACTCAGCTTCTTAATTGTGCATACATATTGCATTTCAGTATTTTCAGATTACATCAAACAAACATTCTTTCATTCAGTAAAAACAAATAACACAGTTGAAAGGTTTCATATTCATTTATGTATCAACCGATAATGACATAACCTGGTCCAAAATTACAACTAGTTTGACCATCATATTGTATTTTGCATTTCAGACAAATCAATCGCCCAGAATTTTTATTGTATACGAATTCCAAATACTTCAAGATGCAGTTCATACAACAAAACCCGTGCCCACACTTCTTGCTGAACACTCTAGGTGGATTGCTTTCACTTTTACATACTTTGCATGAGTCGATTTCGCCGCTGTTTTTTAGATCGCTTGAAATGCTGTCTATAGCATGTGAAATGTTTTTCGATGCAGTTGATAGATACGAGGTTACCCTCGAGTCATCACTTTCTTCTGATTTTACGTACTGTAACGCTTTTTCGATGTATGCGATCCTCGTCTGAGCATTGCCGTGTAACGATTTAAGTTTGTCTTGTTTGCGGATGTAGTCTTCGACAAAGTCAGTCTTCTTCGGTTCAGTTGAAATTGCGTCTTGTTTTGCATTTCGCGAACCTTTAGGTTTTTTGACAGTTTGACCCTCAGAATCAGCAATAGCTTTACGTTTGTTCGATTTCGTTGTACTACTCGTAGCTGTTGAGTCATTGGAATTAAGCTGCGAAAGCTGGGCTATGAAATTAGCAGCTTCTTCGTCCTCTCGCGAATGATACTCATTTTCAGCTTCTTCCACTGGCATTTTTAGGAGCGAGTACACCCTTTGACAAGTTTGGTCGATCTCACTTGGGGTGGAATAGAATGGATGATTTTCATCGTCCAAACGAAAACCAACATGGGTAAGCTGTTTGGAGGCCATGTCGCTTTGCTAACTCAAGTGAGAATGATTGAGTTCTGTCAAAAGCTAGGTATTTAATATACATAAAGTTAATTTTCTCATTTTGTATTCATTCGCTGTAAACTGTCAAGTTTACCCTTGCTCTTCGAGTCAAGCTATGAGATTTTGACTTCAGTAATGCTAACCGAATATAGCGTTATACTTACAATGATTAACAAACGCATCTAAAATGTGTGTGTCTTGTTGTAGAGAGATCAAACATCGTTGCTTCGTTGCAACATACCAAAATCAATATCAATATGTTTTCGAGTCTCGAACTGTTGAGCAAAAACGCCTACCTATGCTGAAACATTGATATGTGAAAGTTCTTCACCACAACGTTCAATTTCGTGATAAGACAAAAAAGTCAGCTTATGTTGTCTGAAATGTTTTTACTTGTTACCCTGTACGTGCTTATGTTAGAGCCGCTTATTTTAGAAATCAAAATTCTGCTTTTCATCGCATTTGTGACAAGTGAGCGTTTTATCAGAAATTGTCTGATCAAGTATTTCGCTCTATCGCAATGTGATGAGAAGACGTTGTGAGCTCAACTACAACATCTACTCTAACGTACACTACTACCAAACAAATGACTAAGACATGAAATTTATTTCAACATTTTATTGCACAAACATACAAGCATATACACAAACATACAAGCATATACACATCTAGTCAGTAAGCAGAATTTTTACCCAACCATCCACTTCAGTTCTACACATTGCACATTTATCACCTAACATCATCAAACAACACATTTCGCAGAATGTGTGTCTGCATTTCGTTAAAGCACAGTTCTTTTCAGCATCGCAGCAAATTATGCACGTCCGCAAGTCTTTCACCGCTTGTTCTTTTTCCAGCTGAAGTTGGGCCGTCACAGCATTCACCCTCTCTTCGATTTCTATTTCGTTTTGCTCTCGAAGCAGTCGTTCCCGCTTAGCCCATTCTTCCTCGAAGTAACGCTGCTTGTCATCGATCAAGTGTTTACTGGCTTCGCGGTGATAGTAGGACGCCTTCTGTAAGCACGCCATTAGTTTGCTACAGACTTGGCGTCCTTCCTTGGTCATAGCAAAGTCGCTGTTGTGAGAAAACGCTGTTATTTGACTACCTAGTCTGTTCAGATGATACCCGAACGATTTAAATTCATTAAACGCCGATTGTTCTGGTCGAGCGTACGGTTTTGCGGCATGTCGCTTGCCCTTACTAGTAGCATCGGGGTCCTCAAACTTCGGCAGTCTGTGAGCGTATTTCGACATGTTAAGCAATATGATGTTGACTCTACGAGTGCCAAATCACGAATGATGACAATTCTAGTACAGCTCGCCTTATATACCCTGTCGCGCCAGTATGCATTTAAGTATATACCTCAAAAATCTATACTCATATGAAGTCGTAACAACATGAGCACAATGAGTGGCAAATTTCTTACTCGTGGTAGAAGCAGACATTCGCATTTGAGAAAAACGCTGAGCAAAGTTTCATGTGTAAGAGATTTTGATCGTACGTACGTTAGTGAACTAGGCGTCTACCTAAGACAGACATTTCCCACATTACGCGATGACTGCCGCTTGTACATCAAGCACGAAGTAACAATTCAAAACAGGCGACCCGATTTCGTTATTCATATACCAAATATCGCTCTAATACTACTCGAATACAAAACGTCCAACGTGACAACGAAATTGCGAACAGCATATCTGTATCAGGTCATCGATACATTTCACAAATTTCGCCAGAGTTTGTGCGCTACTGAAAACTCAAACCATATTCGCTTACTAAGCATCTTGCTAATTCGCAATTCGTCAACTCGACAGAACAAAATTGTTTGTGTGAAAAATGAGTCAATACCTAATAGCTGTTATATGCTCTGATATTCTATGAAAAAATTTGCGAAATGTACTTTTAGGTTGTTTACTCGTTTGCTCAATCCACATCAAAACAGAGTTATATAACATAGCGCCTGGAGCTTGTTTACCCGCAGACGGTTATTTCGCTGACCACAGCGCTGGGGCAGTTCAAATTTGCGGTTATGAAGTTACAGCACAATCGACAATAATTCGCTGTTATCACCCACGAACATATTGTACTTGCACAACACTATGGCGTAACGGCCTGACTCATTCGCAGCTCGTCTACATCATATATGAAAAAATGTGTTTGAGTCAACGTGCCTGTTAAATAAATGACTGCGATGTACTTTTTATCAAAATTAAAGCGCTAGCCGTTTATGTAACGCAACAGTGCAGTGTTTGAAACTATCATGTCTCGCAAATATTCAGATGTAAAACTTAGTTTCAATAGAAACGCAGTAGTACGAAAACACAAAATCACGAACGTTTTCAATATCAACGCAGCATTTTGCAAAGCTTCGATTGGAAATGTATTGAGTTGAAAATTTATGACGTTCGATTTACTGTTCAGCGAGAGATGCATATTACATGCGTGTTTATAAACTGATTTAAATCCATATCTTTTTTACCACTGAATCATTTGGCTTTATTTGTAAAATCGCTCTTTCTTTTGTGAGTAATCTGCTATAATTTCTCTATGCGAGTAGATATATGCTTTAACAGTAGATTATCTGATTGCATGTTGTTTGCTGGTCATACTGATGTATAACATGTGATATTTCACGTGTATCAAGTACATCGCAATTATTGCTATCGCACGAAACCCAAAAATATTCTCAAGTCTACAAAGTACTGTACTATCCAGAGTGCGACATGACGTTATATAACATGCAAACAAGAGTCTATTTAGTGAATGATTGTGATATCTACCTCACTGGTTTAAATCTCTATCTAGAAAAGTTGTGCACTTGTATGGAGCATATTACCAGAATAAAAACCCAACAAGCAAATGTCAGTGTTTGTCGTTTATTGTCACAGAATGATTTTCACAATCGACACATTCTGTCATATCAAGTAGAAACAGTCACGAGCAAACATTCGAACTGCATATTTTCAAATACAACGCTTCAAATTTCCCATCGACACTCAACAGACACACCAGCATCGCATGAGAAAATAGAGCGCAGAGCGCAGCGAGGTCATCTAGTGCAAATAATTCAACTTTCAAAACGCAACGTCGTTTCACTGCGTAGTCCACACAAGGCCGATTTTAAACCAAAAAGTTTAAGTCGGCGTATCTTCGAAACCGCTTGAGATACAAACATGAAATATTTACCAAAGTGGTCATATACAAATCATACGCTGATATTTTTTCACTAGCATTCACACATCTATGAGAAAATTTCACATTTATGCTTGAAAATACAGTCTCAAAGAAGAAAAGTTTTTTGTCTTGTCGTTTTGCGAAACAAACTTTGTACCATCGGATAGGGAATTTCATTCTGAACAATTTGATGCATAAGACTTCGTATGTTTGTGAATCGCTTCGATTAAGCCAGCGTTAATTTACACTCAACACTAAAAGTTTTTATTCAAACGCGCCAAGCTTAATAACCTTGTACAACGTCATTTCGCTTTATGTAAACAACCCCGAGAGTAAAATATCGCATAACGTGGTTTAAGTTGATTTTCTCGACAACCACTAAAGCTAGTGTGATCAAATTTTCAGTAGAATAACCAGCTGTTTGTTAGCTACAGCTTTTCTACTAATAGTTTTGTTCCAACATACGTGCTTATGTGATAAAAATCACTTTGAAAACTTTCGCAAGAAGGAAACTTTTTTATGTCGGTGATTTGTGAAACAAGACTTATATCAGCTTGTAAAGAATTGCATGCTGAATATTTTGATGTATGATGTGAAGTGCTTTCGCTAACTACTCAACGAATAGAGCAGAAATATAGCGCAACACAAACGCTCTTTCTAAGTTCTATAAAATCAACTTCGACTCGACGACGTTATGAATCGCACAGTGTACAAAATGATTTTCAAGTAAACAATCGGGTTAAGTCAAGTTGCTTTACAACCGCTATAGATTTCAAGATGATATTTTCACCATATTGTCGCGATTGATGCTGGCAACATTTTTTGTAGGGAACATTTTGCTGTAATCAGTTCGTACATGTGAGTAATTTTCAATTTTTTGCTCGAAAATACATTCTCAATGAAGAAAAGTTTTTTGTCTTGTCGTTTTGCGAAACAAAATTGGTATCATCGTGTAGAGAATTGAATTCCGCACAAATTGATGTATAACACTACATGATTATACCTATCGCTGTGAAAATCTCAACCCAAAACGCTTCTGTACAAAATGCACTTTTAAGTTTCAAAGTTAAAGTTAACTGAACGTCGTGACAGCGCGCTGGAGAAAAATCAGATTTCTTCAAAGTTTAAGGCGGTGTATCTCCACAACCGCTAAAGATATTGAGTTGAAATCTTCGCGATATTGTTTGGATTGATACAAGTAATAAATTTTGTTGGGCATGTATGAGAAATTTTCACTTTATTGCTTACAAAACAGGTATCAAAGAAGGAAACGTTTTTGTCTATTTTACTAGCGAAATGATTTTGGCACCATCTTGTAGGCATTGAAATTCCGTATATTTTGATATGACATACTTGTATGTTTGTTGTATCGCTTGATCAAGACTGGCCGAAAACCATTTTCCTATACTCGCGCTTTCACTTTAAACTACACAAAATTCACAACTTGAACGTCATTTTCTATCGATGTAAACAACCGAGGAGAGATTTCAAACGAAAGCGGTTTATGTTGATTTTCTCCGAAATGACTGATGATATCAACATGAAATTTTCAACATAATATTCAGCTCTATGGTAGCTACAATTTTTGTCTCGCCTATTTTGTTCTCACTCGAATGACTGCATCAGAAATTCAAGCTTGAAAACTTCGCTAAGAAGAAATTTTTTTGTTTGATTTATTAGTGCAATAATTTTGATATCAGTTTGTACAGAATTCAATTCTGCGCATTTTAATGTATAACATTCTACATTGGGTCTTAACACAACGAATACACAGCCCGAAAACAAATCTACACGGAACGCATTTCAATCTTTAACTTTAAAAGTTTTAACTGAACGTCGAGACCCGGCGCGCTGCGAGTAGAAAACTGATTTCGTACATAGTTTAAGTCGTCGTTTCTTCCCAACCGCTTGAGATACAAACATGCAATCTTTACCAACTTGTTCGGCGCGATATTAGCTACAAGTTTTGTGGGGATCATTTTTTCACTAGCATTTACGCGTGTATGTGAAAATTGCAGTTTTTTGCTTGGAAAACGGGTCGGAGAGAAGAAAACTTTTTTGTCTACAGATAGTGTTCTGATTTTGGTATCGGCTTGTACAGAATTCAATTCCACGCATTTTGATATGACATACTTGTATTTTTATTGTATCGCTTGATCAATACTGACTGAAAACCATTTTCCTATAAACACGCCTTTGACAAATTCTTCATAACATGATATACACAACGTCGTTTTGCAAAGTGAATGTTCTACAGCGAAACGCATTGTACAGAAAGTTTAACTCGCATTATCTCAGCATCCAGTGGACAGATCTACATGAAATTTTCACCATATTGTTGGGCTTCATAGTAGCAATAAGTTTTGTGGGGATCATTTTTTGCTAACATATACGCATATGTGAGAAATTCTCAGTTTTTCGAATGAAAATCACTTCGCTTAGAAGGAAAAAAATTCCCATTCAAGACAAGTACAACACAATTGGTATCATCGGGTTCAGAATTCAATTTTCCACAAACTGGTGTACATTACTCTACACTTCGTCCAACCATAACGAAAATACAGCGGCAAAACGCATTCACGCTAATCGAAATTTTCAAGACTTAAAGTATCGAGTTAAACTCAACGACGTTTGACAGCGTAAATAGTAGACGAAACTGTGTTTGTTTGGAAGCGGTTTAAGTCAAATTTCTCCGAAATGACTGATGATATCAACATGAAATTTTTAACTTAATATTCAGCCCTAAGGTAGCTACAATTTTTGTCTCGCCCATTTTGTTCACACACGAATTATTGTATCATAATTCAAAGCTTGAAAACTTCACTAAGAAAAAATTTGTTTTGTCTAATGAGCATTCATCGTAATTTTGGTATCATCGAGTAGAAAATTCGATTCCACGCAATTTGATATATTACACTTCAGTGTATGTCTAAACACAACAATGATACAGCCCGAGAACGGATTTCTACAAAGTGCAGTTAGATCTTTAAAAGTTAACAGCGCTAAAAAAATCACAACTTAAACGTCATTTCTATCGATGTAAACAACCGAGGAAAGATTTTGAACGAAAGCGGTTTATGTTGATTTTCTCCGAAATGACTGATGATATCAACATGAAATTTTTAACTTAATATTCAGCTCTAAGGTAGCTACAATTTTTGTCTCGCCTATTTTGTTCTCACTCGAATGACTGTATCAGAAATGTAAGAATAAAATATTCGCCAAGAATAACACTTTTTTGTCTGATTTATTAGCGCAATAATTTTGATATCGGTTTGTACAGAATTCAATTATGCACATTTTGATGTATAACATTCTACATTGAGTCTTAACACAACGAATACACTGCCCGAAAACGAATCTACATGGAACGCATTTCAATCTTTAACTTTACAAGTTTTAACTGAACGTCGAGACCCGGCGCGCTCCGAGTAGAAAACTGATTTCGTACATAGTTTAACTTGGCGTATCTTCCCAACCGCTCAAGATACAAACATGAAATATTTACCAAATTGTTCAGCGCGATATCATCTGCAAATCATACGCTGATATTTTTTCACAAGCATTTACACATCTATGAGAAAATTTCACATTATGCTTGGAAATCAAGTCGGTAAGAAGATAGTGAAACAAATTTGGTATCATCGGGTACAGAATTCAATCCTGTGCATTTTGATATATAACATTCCACAATCGGACTATCCACATCGAAAATACAGCCCTAAAACGTATCTAAGCTAAACGCATTTTACTCTCAGAACTTTAATTTCAGTGAACGTCGTGACAAGCGCTGCGATTAGAAAACTGATTTCGTACATAGTTTAACTTGGCGTATCTTCCAAACCGCTTGAGATACAAACATGCAATCTTTACCATTTTATTCAGCGCGATATTAACAACAAGTTTTGTGGGGATCATTTTTCACTAGCATATACGCGCGTATGTGAAAATGGCAGTTTTTTGCTTGGAAAACGGGTCGGTAAGAAGATATTGTTCTGATTTTGGTATCGGCTTGTACAGAATTCAATTGCACGCATTTTGATATGACATACTTGTATGTTTATAGTATCGCTTGATCAAGACTGACCGAAAACCATTTTCCTATAGTCGCGCTTTGAAAAAGTCTTCATAAAATACACAACGTCGTTTTGAAAAGTGAATGTTCTACAGCGAAACGCATTTAACAGAAAGTTTAAGTCTCGTTTTCTCAGCATCCAGTGGACAGATCTACATGAAATTTTCACTATAATGTTGGGCTTCATAGTAGCAACAAGTTTTGTGGGATCATTTTTGGCCAGCATATACGCATATGTGAGAAATTGTCAGTTTTTCGATAGAAAAAAATTCCCATTTACGACAAGTACAACAAAATTGGTATCATCATGTAGGAAAGTCAATTTTGCACAAAATGGTAAATGATATTCTACAATACGTCGAACTATAAAGAAATTACGGCGAGAAAACGCATTCACGCCAGTCGAAATTTTCAAGACTTAAAGTTTCGAGTAAAACTCAACGACGTTTTGCTGCGAAAAGTAGACGAAACTGTGTTGTTTGGAATCGGTTTATGTCGATTTTCTCAATAACGCGTGAACGCATTTTGATGAAATTTTCACTATCATAACCAGCAAACAGATTGGAACAATATAGGTTGGAACATTTTGCTATTAGATCAACGGGTATGTGAAAAAACTTCAGTTTATCGACCAAACTCGGATTGTTATGAAGAAAAGATGTGCATTTCTTAAAATAGTACAATAATTTTGGTATTATTCGATGGGGAATTAATTTTTGTGCAATTTGGTATAACATACTTGATGGTTTTGTAAGACGCTGCAATAATACGGGCCGAAAACCACATCACAACAAACACAGATTTCATGAATCGCGAAGAATTTGACCCTTCGTTCTCAGTGCAAATTTATGACGTCATTTCAATATATCTCATCCTAAAACTTAAAGCGGCGTTACATTTCGATGATAGAAAACTGCGCTTCTTCGCAAGTGGTTTAACTTCAATATCTTTTCAACCCGTTGTCCAAAATGAACGAAATTTCCACCAGATTAACAGAAATTTCGACGCGCACATATCCATCATATTTGTTTGTATTGAATCGAATAGGGGACTTATGATATTTTGATTTTTACGCAAATTCGACTTTACATTTTGAGCTTTAATGAACAATTGTACAGATAACCACAACATTTTCATATCATCTTGTAGGGAATATATTGATGAATATTTTGGTATATGTGTTTTGCTATTTCTTTTCGGGACATCAAAACTATAATCGCAAAACATAGTTGAACCAAACACGTCGGGGTAAGTCCCTTTAAGACTGCCAAAACATATCGCGCTGATTTCGTTTAACCTACGTCATGTAAACAATTGATTTCTAAAAATTTCTTGAATCTTGAATTGTTCAGGGTTTCATGGAGAAAAATAAACGGGTGGAACTGGATAGTTTGTGATGTTGTTTTTGTGGTGAATATTTTGAGGATTAGATCTACTGTAAATGTAAAATATGATCTAGGATTATTTCAGAACAATAGGTTAGTGAGTTTGACTAAATATTTTTCTATTATCGCATTGTGTCGTTTTTATGTTGAATGTGAAAATCTGCGTTGGGTTCGCTTCAAAACGATTTAAACACGAAATACCATGGATTTACTGGATGTATTGGATGGACTCATTTTTATCAATTTTTAGGAGCACACAAACTGTGAATATTTCAGTTGTTGTGTTCTTGGAAATAAAATCATCACAAAGTCAATATGGATCGGATTTTTGAATGTCACGTTTTATTTTACGATTATACATCAAATACACATTTAACAAAAAACTCAAATCATGAGCTGTAAACATTTTCTATGTGAATTTCTGTCATTCATGGTTTGGTCGTCGAAGAGAGCGGACGTGTTTTTCGGAGGTCTCGACGTCGCGCTCATTATAAATTGAATGGCGCGGGCCAAGTTCGCTCAGTTGCGACTTGGACATTGACCGAGACGGACGTGTTTTTTGAACGCTCTGAAAAAAAAGTTTTGACTTTGATTTTTTTTTTCTATGACTGAATCTCAGTTGACTGATGGACATTGACGAAGACAGACGTGTTTTTGTGAGCTCTGAAAAAAAACTTTGACTTTGATTTTCGTTTACGATGATTAAGTCTCAGTTGACTTTTGGACGTTGAACGAGACGGACGTACTTTCGTGAGGTCTTACTTTTGTTCTTTAGGATGTGAACTGACTTGGTGTTGTAGAATAACAGTTGAGCGATGACTGCGATGTACTTGGTACTCGGGTTATTGAATGACGGGTGGACTGTTATGTAGGGACAGTGCTGTGCGATAACGACTTGACTTAGACTTGGGTTGTGAAATGAAGTTGTACTCTTATGGCGACGAAAACTATTGAACGTTTACTATTGACTGACTGCGCTGTATTTCTTTGAGCGGTAAATATGAAATGTTTGACAATTATTTTTTTTTGAACGACTTTACTTCAGTTGAACTCTGGACGTCGGACCGATCGGACGTGTTTATCGGAGCTCTGACTTTGACTGTTGTGCACAAATTAAATTTTTGTTGCGGTTTGAAGCGATTTTGTTTCAGTTGATGTTCAGATGCGAGCTGTGCGGACGTGTTTCTTGGAGCTGAGTTGTCAACTAAAACGTGAGTACAAACTTCTTTGTTTTTTGATAGTTGTTGTATTGTAGGAGTAAACATGGTTAACGATAACAGTGGGTAGAATTACACAGTACTTGACTGAGTTGAAGTGGAGTTGCTTTCATAGAATGATGGTGTATGGTGGTTGAGCGGATTTGAGTTGTTCTATAGAAGTGAATTGCGTTCAGTGAATGCGATGGGTAGAAATTACTCAGTACTGTCACAGTGTCGAGAGTTTGTGATGAGCGTGAAATATGATGGTGTATCATGATGGCAAAATAAATTGATGTTGAACAACGACGTTGTACCAAACAATTATCGAGCAGTAGTTTTTCGCTGCTTTGGAAGAGAACGGTTGTGTTTTTGTGCGCTCTGTGTGCGCTTTTGTTTAGAAATGTTTGTGTGTTTGAAGCGATTTTGTTTCAGTTGATGTTCAGATGCCGAGCTGTGCGGACGTGTTTCTTGGAGCTGAGCTGTCAACTAAAACGTGAGTACAAACTTTTTTGTTTTTTGATAGTTGTTGCAGTGGGTAGAATTACACAGTACTTGACTGAGTTGAAGTGGAGTTGCTTTCATAGATGGTGGTTAGAAGTAAATTGCGTTCAGTGAATGCGATGCGTAGAAATTACTCAGTACTGTCACAGTGTCGAGATGTTGTGATGAGCGTGAAATATGATGGTGTATCATGATGGCATAGTAAATTGATTTTGAAGAACGACGTTGTACCAAACATTTATCGAGCAGTAGTTTTTCGCTGCTTTGGAAGAGAACAGTTGTGTTTTTCTGCGCTCTGTGTATAAATTAAATTTTTTTGTGTGTTTGAAGTGATTTTGTTTCAGTTTATGTTCAGATGCCGAGCTGTGCGGACGTGTTTCTTGGAGCTGAGCTGTCAACTAAAACGTGAGTACAAACTTTTTGTATTGTTTGTTAGTATAAGGGTATGTGAATGATGATAGCTAGGGTAGAATTGCTCAGTACTCGAAAATAAGTGTCTAGAATCAAAATGCTGATGTGTGATGGTTACACAATATTCAGTGAGCTACCGGTGGGGTTTGAAACGAACTGAGTGATGATGTAAAATGATGAGCACTTATCAATAAAACTTGAGTTTGTGTAGATCTGCACTTTCTATGATATGGTATTGTTTAACTTTTGTTTGCATGCTGTTTTTATTTCAGGTGGCTGTGGTAAGTATTGTAGTGTTAGCATTTATTTAACATAGATCTAGTATGATTAAGGAAAAACTGCAATGTAGTCTATTGAACAGTTTCAGAGAGAAAACTTTTAGCATGTGTCTGATGATAGCAATCTATCGAAACGCTTTTGTTGATCTACACTTTCTATGATATGATAGTGCTTAACTTTTGTTTGCATGCTGTTTTTATTTCAGGTGGCTGTGGTGAGTATTGTTGATTTTACTACATATTTTTAGTTTTCAATAAAGTATGATAAATGAAAACTGCTGTCAAGTCGTTTGTACAGTTCATGGACGAACATGTGTGTGATGCTAGCAAGGGTAGAACTACTTAGTACTTGAAATGAAGTGTATAGGATCAGACTGCTGATGTATGATAGCTATAGAATAGGCTCAATGCTAGCCAGTATTAAGAGTTGAGCTACAGTGGGGATGTAAATCGAACCGATGGTGTAAAAGGATGGTGAAATGCTCTGAACAAAACATGATGCTGCAGTAAAAATGTGGTTGTTGATTTGCACTTACTATGCTTTGATATTGTTTTGCATGCATGTTGTCACACTGCAATTTTATTTCAGATGGCTGTGGTAAGTATTGTAGTGTTAGCATTTCAATAAAGTATGATGAATGAAGACTGCTTTTGGAGTCGATTGAACAGTTTCAGGGAGAAACATTTAAAACAACTCTGTCGGTTGGTGTTCAAGGATTAACATGTATCTGATGTTAGCAATATATCGAAACGCTTTTGTAGATCTGCATTTTCTATGATATGATATTGGTTAACTTTTGTTTGCATGCTGTTTTTATTTCAGGTGGCTGTGGTGAGTATTGTAGTGTTAGCATTTTTCAAGAAGCGATGATAAATGAAAACTGCTTTCAAGTATTTTGTACAGTACATGGACGAACATGTGAATGATGATAGCTAGGGTAGAACTACTCAGTACTTGAAATGAAGTGTATAGGATCAGAATGCTGATGTATGATAGCTATAGAATAGGCTCAATGCTAGCCACTATTAAGAGTTGAGCTACCATGGGGATGTAAATCGAACCGATGGTGTAAAACGATGGTGAACTGCTCTGAACAAAACATGATGCTGTAGTAAAAATGTGGTTGTTGATTTGCGCTTACTATGCTATGATATTGTTTTGCATGCATGTTGTCACACTGCAATTTTATTTCAGACGGCTGTGGTAAGTATTGTAGTATGATAAATGAAAACTGCTTTCGAGTCTTTTGTACAGTTTCAGAGAGTCTATAACTCTATAACAACTCTGTCGGTTGGTGTTCATGAGTGTGAGCTCTATACAGCAATGTTTGAGTAGTACAGAAACTGTTGTGGTCTCCAGTTGTTCGTGAATTATCAACAGAGCTATGAATACATGAAATTGTTTCAATGTTTTAACAATGAGTTTTTATGCTATGCATGTTTTGATTTAGTTCGTTTCAGATATGACATGAAATGAAGACCTGACAGTTAAACAGAGCTGAGGAACAAAGAGGTAAGTGTGTTTCATTTCACTATGAATAGTACATTTTGTTTGATTTTATCAAACCGTACAAGAACAGCATTTCAGTGAGTTGATGTTTCTCACTGTATGGTATTGTAAAATTGCTGAGTATGTATGTAACTCAAAGCTGTACCAATAGAACAGTATAAAACATTAACTTTTTGTTCAGACTTTCAGATGTTTGCTTGCAGTGTAAGTTTGGCAGCCGAAGTGAGCAGACGTGTTTTCTGGAGCCCCAACATCATTCTTGAAGGTAAGTAACTATGGTTGTTTTGCTTTGCATGTTTTCATATGTTTCAGACTTTCACACAGAGATGCCTTGATAACTGGAGTTGAGCAGCCAAGCAGTTGAGTACAGAGCTGTGAAACAGTGAAAGGTAAGCACTTTTCAATCAATTTTTGTGCCATGCATGTTTTGTTTCAATACATTTCAGACTGCCACACAGAATTGACAGTTAACAGAGAGGCCAAGCAGTCGTGACCCTTGATGCCTTGATAACTGGAGTTGAGCAGCCAAGCAGTTGAGTACAGGGCAGTGAAACAGTGAAAGGTAAGTACTTTTCAATGAATTTTTGTACCATGTATGTTTTGTTTCAATACATTTCAGGAGTGCTTTTGCAGTGATGATCTGACAGTTGGAGTGAACAGAGAAGCCAAGCAGTCGTGATTTTTGAGCTTCTCAACAAGCCTTCAAGGTAAGTCTAGAATATACTCAATGCTAGTGAACTATAAAAATTTTGTTCAGACTGTCAGTGAAGTTCTGTCAGTTGCATTTAGGCAGTCGAGCAGAACAGACGTACTTTTGAAAGCTCTCATATCTGGTATGAAAAACTGTCCTTATGATATGTTATGTTTGTTTGTTGTTGTTTGTACTATATTTCAGATGCTGTTTGCAGTGATGGTTTGAAAGCTGACCTGAACAGAAAAGCAATCCATCTGGTGAGTACAAAATTGTTCTTATATGGTATGTCTTGTGAATGCTTCTATGTTTCAGGTGTACTTGCAGTGAGCGACGAAGACGATTCAAGAAGTGGACCCTAGTTGAGAAAGTGGATGGAACATACAGAAAGGTAAGTGGAACAATTGTGTTTGTTTGATTTGTACCATGCATGTTTTGCTTTGCTCTGTTTCAGATTTTATAAGCAGTGGGTCTCATCAGAGAAGACGTGAGTGAAGAAGGATTTCAACTGCTGTGACTCAACTCAACAGAAGGTAGGTATGCTTTTAATTCATTGAGTTGAGTCGTACAATGTGATGTGATGTTATACTTTACTTTGTTTCAGATTCGAGTCACTGGTGTACACAGAGAAGAAGTGTTTGAAGAAGGAATTCCACTACTGTGACTCACCTCTACAGAAGCAAGGTAAGTCGATCAAATTGTTGTTTTGATTTGTACTACTGTGATGTTATGCTATTTTTCAGGTTTGCCATTCAGTGAGGGAGAAGAAATATTTCAAGAAAGAGTAAGCTGCTGCGACTCAACTTCAAGAACAAGGTAAGTGGAAACTATGTTGTATACGATATGATGCTTTGCTTCTCTTTGTTTCAGGTTTTGACTCGCAGAGATGTTTATGACAGCTGGGGACAGGACAGGAATTCAGCTGCTGTAACTCGACTCTATACACGAGGTAAGTGGAAACAAATTGTTGTTGTGTATCATGTTTTTGCTCTGCTGTACTCTATTTCAGATTGCACTGGTAGAGATGGCTTGGCAGAGATGGCTTGGGAGAGATGTTTTGACAGCTGGGGACAGGACAGGAACTCTATACACGAGGTAAGTGGAAACAAATTGTTGTTGTGTATCATGTTTTCCTCTGCTGTACTCTATTTCAGATTGCACTGGTAGAGATGGCTTGGCAGAGATGTTTTGACAGCTGGGGACAGGACAGGAATTCAGCTGCTGTGACACAACTCAAGAGTATACAAAGGTAAGTCAAAACAAACTGTTGGTTTGTATATTGTGTTTGTATGCTCTTCTATGTTTCAGATTTGAATTGCAGAGAATGTTCCACAGTGGGTCAAGAAAAAGAGAAGAGCAAATGTTTCCTCGGTAAGCTGTCAAAACTCTACTCAACAAGGTAAGTGAACATTTGTTGGTTTGTTTTGTGCCATGATATGCTTTACACTGTTTCAGATTCGACTTGTGGGTCTTCACAGAGCAGACTTTTGGACAACTAAGAAGTTGAGAAACAGAGAAGGATTCAAGATCAGCAATGTAAGTCTTTATTGTTTTGCTATGCAAAATGTCTTTTCCATTTCAGTAAAGCTGTGGTACGTATAACATTTGTGTTATTACTAGTATTGATAGACTTGATATCTACACTATACAATAGATTTTAACTTTTGTTGTGCTATGCAAAATGTCTTTTCCATTTCAGCTGGGCAGAGGTAAGTACATTTTGTTTCTTGATGTATAAGTTAAATCTGTATAAATATTGGTTAACATACCATGTCTTTTTCATCTCAGCTTTGTGATGTAAAGTAGACTTGATATCTACACTATACAATAGATTTTAACTTTTGTTGTGCTATGCAAAATGTCTTTTCCATTTCAGCTGGGCAGAGGTAAGTACATTTTGTTTCTTGATGTATAAGTTAAATCTGTATAAATATTGGTTAACATACCATGTCTTTTTCATCTCAGCTTTGTGATGTAAAGTAGATTGTTTTCTATGATTGTACATTGAACTGTTTTGTTTGACTGATGCTATGTAAAATATCTTTTCCATTTCAGCTAGGCAGAAGTAAGTAGACTTTGTTTATTGATATACGAGTAAACGCGTGCACATTTTGTTTCAACATAACATGTCTTTTTCATTTCAGCTTTGTGATGGTCAGTAGATTGTTTTCTATGATTGCACATTGAACTGTTTTGTTTGACTGATGTTATGCAAAATGTCTTATCCATTTCAGGTTGCCGATGGTCAGTAGATTTTGTTTATTGATATACAAGTAAACCTGTGCACAGTTTGTTTCAACATAACATGTCTTGTTCATTTCATCTTTGTGACGGTAAGTAGATTCTTTTCTATAATTGCGCATTGAACTGTTTTGTTTGACTGATGTTATGCAAAATGTCTTTTCCATTTCAGCTGGGCAGAGGTAAGTAGATTTTGTTTCTTGATATACAAGTAAACGTGTGCACATTTTGTTTTAACATAACATGTCTTTTTCATTTCAGTGTTTGTGGTGGTAAGTACAAAAGTTTGAAAAGTTTGAAAAGCTAGTGAAGCTGTGATGGATACAAAATGTTCTGCTTATAAGTACAGTTGTGCATATTGTATACACTTCATGTATATAAAACATCTCAACCATTTTGATAACGTGTGTTTGCTATGCAAAATGTCTTTTTCATTTCAGTTTCCAGAGGTGAGTACAAAAAAAGTTGAAAAGTTGTTTTTTGTTCAGTTACTGTTTTGTTCACAATTGTGTTGACTATTAGGAACATGCATGCATAATTTCAGCTCGGGTTTGGAGTGAAGAAAAGTGGAGATTTCCAGCAGCAGGATTGGATCCACAATACAATGTAAGTACTAAGTTTCTTTTACTCACAGTTTTTAGTTGTGTTCATTGTGTGTTAATATGCTATCATTGCTATGAACTTAACTTTTGCATTTCAGTGAAGAAGGTAAGTAGAATTGTTCACTGTTTACTGTTAACTGTTACAATTCAACATTGCGTTCATAAACAAAAAGTCGTACAAACATATTGAAAGTTTCTCATCATGCTTTCTATTTCATTTCAGGTCTACTACTAGACTAGCAGTGACAGCAAGGAGCCTTCGCAGAATCAACTATACAAACAAGTAAGTATCAGTTGAACAATGGATTGAGATTTTTTTTACTGTTATGTGTTCATTGTGTTAACATGCTATCATTGCTATGAACATGACTTTTGCATTTCAGTGAAGAAGGTAAGTAGAATTGTTCACTGTTTACTGTTAACTGTTACATAAACAAAAACTCGTACACACATATTGAAAGTTTCTCATCATGCTTTCTATTTCATTTCAGCTCTACTACAGACTAGCAGTGACAGCAAGGAGCCTTCGCAGAATCAACTATACAAACAAGTAAGTATCAGTTGAACAATGGATTGAGATTTTTTTTACTGTGTATGTGTTCATTGTGTTAACATGCTATCATTGCTATGAACATGACTTTTGCATTTCAGTGAAGAAGGTAAGTAGAATTGTTTACTGTTAACTGTTACATAAACAAAAACTCGTACACACATATTGAAAGTTTCTCATCATGCTTTCTATTTCATTTCAGCTCTACTACAGACTAGCAGTGACAGCAAGAAGCCTTCGCAGAATCAACTATACAAACAAGTAAGTATCATTTGAACAATGGATTGAGATTTTGTTACTGTTATGTGTTGATTGTTTTCTTTGACTATTATACACATGCGTGGTTTATTTTCATTTCAGGCAGTTCAGTTTACTTTTACTGTTCACTGTTTGATAATGCATTGTAACAAACTCTATATTTGCTCTCTTTTTTCAGTGCCACTTCGCCAGTCTTGATACGGATACCGAGCAGTCAATACAGGCGTGAGGTGTGGAGAGACTGGATCATATCCTGAGTAGAGCTGCGACAAAACTCTAAACACATGAACATTTTCCCTTGCATGGGAAGCAGTGCAATCCATGTAACTTTGCGAAGGTCTGTCGACCGAAAAATGTGAACATTGTGAAAATAGTGAAAATTATGAACTGAAACGAACATAGTGAACTGAAACGAACTGTTGACAGTGTTATATGTTTTAACATCGTGTATGTTGTTATGTCAAAAATAAAGGAGATTTCTCCCGCTGATAATGCTGAAGTTTCACTTTGTATAAATTTGTTTCTTGTTTTGTTGTGCTGGCCAGCAATATTGATGTATATGTTTGTATGCATGCATATTTCAACTATCAACATTCTTAAGATGTACGTCTCTACTTTGGCTCAAGAGACTTAACCAAAAAAAAACGCATTGATCTCGATCGACTGAGAATCACTTATGGGTAGTGGCAAGGCTCCCTTGTTTGCAGAGCAGGCGAACAAGCGTAGGGTCGACAGTGCCTAGGCGAGTCACTATTCATATTTGATTACCACCGGTTTAGGTCAATGTAAGTGTTGTCTTTACACTGCTATTGGTAAGCAGTACTGCTATTTGGCATGCAGAAAGACAACAGTAGCAGTCAATTAACTGAGTTTGGGCGACCGAGGTATGTAGGTGTCGTTAGACCGACTCCACAAGTGTGAAGCGCACTGATAGCACTTGGGGGGAAACGCCTCGGTTTTCGGTGCTAAGATGTTCTAACCGTGCTGTCGTAGACTCTGGCAAGGCTCCTCAGTCTATTGCGAGGGACACTCATTTTTGCCCGCTAAGCTCTAGAACTGACGTTGGGTCGATGCTTCGGCGAGTCCGAGGACGCGATGGCACTGTTAGGGCTACCGGCCAGTTGATGACTGCATGAAAGTCTACTAAGGGCTGGGTGGGAAGGCGACTTCTCTTGTGCATAGACAAGAGGAACGGTCACAAGTCCGTGTAAACGCCGAGTGACACCCGAGCATAGAAATTGACTTTTGAGTTGATGTGATATGATGAAAAAAAACTATATACAGCAGTTTCACCGAATTGAATGAATTTCGCCATATGGCCATTAGCTAGTGCGCTTCGATGAAGAGTTGACACTCATTGCATTTTATGTACTTCTTGCGTTTAGATTAACAAGCAGATGCTTGTAAACTGATAGCAGTTACTAGCTTCTGAATACATACACATTTTGTACAACGGCTCGTCATAGGTATATCTCGTCTTGTAATGAGAAATATCGACATAAAATGTTAAGCGTATCAAGGCTTGAAATTGCGCAAGTGAAACGATGAAAAGAAACTATATGAAGCAGTTTTACCGATTTTCATGACTCGCCGTATAGCTAGCTACACATACCGAAATTGTACGACTCAAATGTTGTGTTAAACATTCAATTGCATTCACATTGCATTGGATATTGACAAGCATTGGTTTCTCATCAAACTATCACAACTAGTACAGCTTATGATGTTTGCCTGCGGCCAAGCATGCAATTGTTGTGTTGTACTCAATCTTAAAATGTTTCGCTATGCTACAAACGTATTTGCAAATCAACAACTCAATGGTTTATGAACAGTAAAACCATGACAAAGAAGTTCAAATCAGCAGAATGCCGTTATTACTCAATATTCAATTGTCAATGAAATGTTCCAGCAACTTAGGCTTGCATAGGTTTAGATTTCTGTCTCTACTTTGGCACAAGATACTTAACATGAAACATTTTGCAAGCAGACGCTTTTCAAAATTTGTCCGCTGAGATTGAAAGTCAGAGGAAGTCCTGCTCAGCTAGCTGTGTAACAACGTAGGGCGAGGCTGCAAGCCAATACGAAATGAGGCGTTATAAAGCAGCCCTTCCCCGCGATCGTTGTGAAATACTTTCGGCACTAGCTGGGAACCTTTTCAACACCACATTGTTGCGCTGTTGGAAGGGTGGTAGGCACACATGGTGACATGTCTGTGCTTTGCCGTGCGACACCCGTGATATTCCCGTGAGGTGAAACGGGATATCTTGATCTGGCTCTCTCAGAAATGCTGCAACGCATGACCGAATAAACATTTTTGGTTAAGTGCATTATTGCACAACTGAGTCTGCTATTTGCTATCAAGTATATCTATTCTCAGGCAGGGTGGGAAGGCGACTTCTCTTGTGCTCAGACAAGAGGAACGGTCACAAGTCCGTGAAAACGCCGAGTGACACCCGAAAACTTTCAAGAGCATAGCATAGAAATTTACGTTTGAGTTGAGGTGAAAAAAAACACTATATACTGCAGTTTTACAGATTATGGCCATTAACTTGTGCGCTTCGATGAAGCTTTAACACTCATTGCGTTTTAGGTACTTCTTGCGTTTAGATTTTTACAAGCACTACGGCTCATCATAGGTATATCTTGTCTTGCAATGAGAAATATCAACATAAAATGTTAAACGTATCAAGGCTTGAAATTGCGCAAGTGAATCGATGAAAAAAACCTATATGAAGCAGTTTTACCAAATGTTATGACTTTCGCCGTATAGCAGCAACACACTCTGAAATTGTGCGACTCAATGTTGTGTTATGAAATTAACAAGCATTGGGTTCTCATCAAACTATCACAACTAGTACAGCGTATGAAACTGTTGGAAAAAACTATTTCAGATCAAAACTGCAAATTTCATTGTTCGCCTTCGGCCAAGCATGCAACTGTTTTGTGTTGTACTCAACAATATGCTACAAACGTATTTGCAAATCAACAACTCGATGGTTTGTGAACAATAAAAACCATAGAAGTTCAAACAAGAAATGAAGCCTACAGGTACAGTCTTACCAAACAATAGCTATCTTTTTGGTGGTAAAGCGACTCTTTTCCTTGTGAAAAGAACGGTCACAAGTCCGTGCAAAACGCTGAGTGACACCAATCCACAGAAATCAATTCGAAATACTTGACTCTGCAGCTTGTATGAACGTGTTTGCAACATCAGAATAGTTTAAAGCAGAACGCTTTTCCTTCTTCGAGGGAGAAGAGATCTGGGTGCAAGTCCCGGTTCTGGTTATAACACAAATACTCGCTGCTTAGTTGAAATGCCATGACAAAAACATACTTTAACGCTTACTGAGACCAAACACCACTAGGGTCGATTTAGAGTTGCGAAAATACTCGCTGCTAAGTTGAAATACCCATCATCCTGCTGTGCCATGACAAAAACATTCTCAAACGCTTAATCGGGTGGGACCAAACACCACTAGTGTCGATTTCGAGTTGCTGAGCACATGATTGCAATGTACCAGTGTCAATTGCAGAGTATCATACCTACACACTTTCTCGATGGACCAAATGCCCATAGGTTCGATTTTGAGTTGCTAACCTACCAACCAGACAGGAAAACAATAAACAAGTCGATACATTTTTCTTTCACAACTTATTCATGGCAGTAGTACAAGCTAAAGCAAATGTTTACTTGCAAAAACTGTTATCTATCATCTTCATATTTGGAACCTACTGTAATACAGTATTTAAACTGTGTCAATTGACTAGTTGCACGCTATGTTTTACAAATATGAGTAAAAACACGTAATATTCTTTATTTTTTCAAAGTTTTCTACGCTTTCCAAATCCAGTTTTCACATTGTCGAAATTGTTTTTTGTTTTCGTACAGTCATCCGTAATCCGACCAGCCCGATGACGCTAAACATAGAATCAAGTTGGTATGGCCTAAGGATACATTACCTAAATGCATACATTATATAAGGCGTGTCGTGGCAAAACCGGGCTTAATGCATGTACGTAAAGTGTCGTCCCGGATTAGCCTCACGGTGCTAATCTAGGACAGCACTTTCCGCTTATATGGTATTTTCTGATTCAAGGAAGTCTCTTCTTAACATAACATCCACTGTAGGCGGAAAGTGCCTTCCCGGATCGGGCCGCCTTTCCATATGTCTGTATCCGCTTGCGTATCCACATAAAAAGTATTCGGACGCATTTTTCCATGAATCGGCAAATAAACGTCGAATATTTTAGTTTTCTTCTTATTTTCAAATATTACAATGTCTGATAAAGAAACTATTAAACAATTTTAATTACGTCGGCTGCAAATATTTATGCCAGTATGTGAAACCATTTACATGAGGTGGATTTTAAAAAAATAAAGCATTCAAGAATTATATCTACAGTGTCAGACATGACTCATTTAAAGATAACCCGTTATTACCGAGTTATTGTACTCGGCGAGTCTTAGGCTGAGTTATCCAGGTGTATATAGACTTTTTTTCTATTTCCCAATGTTTTATGTATAACAGCCCTTTGTTTAACATGCTAAGTTAGATACCATGTCGTCGGCATCCGCATAAAATCGCTCACCACGTGATTTATTGCGGACGGCTTTTGAGGATGCGCTTTGCGGAAACGAACTGCGGACATACGGAAACGGGCCAACTGTTTTCAACTTGTTCGATTTTTTTCGGATGCGGATTTGCGCAATGCGGATGCGGATACGGACATATGGAAAAGCGCCCTAAGCCTGTGCGGACTGCACAGGCTAATCCGGGACGACACTTTACGCACATGCATTAAGTCCGGTTTTTTGCAAGTCACGCCTCAATTATGTACTTTTCATCCAAAATATTTGTCAACCAGTTCATTTGCATTAATAAAGCGACAATGCTCCACTGTAATTACAGTTATCAAATTAAACAGGCTTTATTACCATGTACTACCACATCACACAGCAAAACCTTTTTATTTGTTTTATTTAGCACTTCCTAATGACTTACAATTGTAATGCTGTGTTTAACTTTCAACTAGAATGTATACATGTTCATACATGTAGAACTATTAAGATTCGTTTAAAACTTATATACTATGTACTTAGACAAGCAATACAATTCCGTTGTAAAGCCACCCATAAACAACGCAAAAATGTGGTTCCGATTCTGACATCATTCGTACAGTGTTTATCAATAAAAGTGACGTCACAATGAATACGTGGTTTAATTCCTACGCATTAGAATTCCAAATCGTTGTGTATTAGCCGATAAACGACGATATATATGAGATTAGATTGTAAATCAAGATTATTTCATCGTTTATAAATAATAAATAATATACAAAAGTGTGTACATAATATCATATTACGCAGTACGGATACGCGCGGAAAAGCTACATGCGGACGACGGATGCGGATACGATCAGGGACACGGATACGGATAATGGATCACGCGCACATGGAAAAGCGGTCTATGTCTTTTTCGTGCGAAGAAACAAAACACGATTTTACTGATTGTGTTTTTGTTTTTCTCACTTCACAATCGTACGTTTTGGCATCCACTACCTCCCAATAGATTGATTGCTGGTGAAAAGTATTGCTATAACAAGGACAGTCTTCTGTAATTGTCGCATTCTTTTTAAATGTCGATGGTGACGCGTTCTTTCACCAAAAACAAATATCCGCTATATATTATCACCGAAAAGGGAGACAAATAATATTTTCACGAGCGCTTGCATTCCATAGTTCCGTGATCTGCTGTCTGTAGCCGTACCCGTGTCCGCTTAATGTCCGTGAAGATCATTTGTCCGTACAAGATCCGTTGCTAACCGCGTGAAATCGAATACACAACCTAGATGTTCATTTGAAATGTTAAAAAAAGAAGGATGTCTATTTCGAAAAGAATGGATTTTGATCGATATTATTATGATTTGAGTTCGACAATAATAATATAAATTAAGTGTAGGGTGTGACTTGACCCACTTTAAAAGTATTCTTTCACAATCGAGCCAAAATGTAGTAAAGACATAGATTGGGTTCTAAATATGGACACACCAGATATTAGTTAATGTTTATTACAATTTGTCGTCGTTATTATTGTTTACATGGTCCACCGCCCAGTTAGACGCACAATATATTGAAAGTTCTAACATGATACTCGCTAATTTTTCTATAGACAAAGAACGAAATTATCTTTGTTCAACTACCCATAAACAACGCAAACAGAAGTCCCGATTCTGAGCGGAGCATAGTAAAAAGTATTTTCAATTATAATTGCAAAAATGTATGTCAAATCATGTAAGAATCGAAATCATTATCGCATTATTGTTGTTTGTCGTCCAATAAACAACTCTTTGTCGTTCTGATGCGTGACTATTAAACAACTCGGGCTAACGCCCTCGTGATTTAATTCCTACGCATCATAACTCCAAATCGTTGTTAATTGGATGATAAACAACGATATATCGAAAATCATTTCTTAAATAACACACATACTTGGCCTCTTTTATGTAAACTTTATAGAATTATGTATATATGATCTTTATTCTGACGATAACTTCGTAAATGATTTTTAGCTCAACTTTTCGAAGAAAAGGCAAGCTATATTACTTGCCAGTGCGTCGGCGTCGATGTCCGAGCCAGGTTAAAGTTTGTTTTCGGACAGCTGGTTTCTCCTGAATCGCTTGAAGGAATTCATTCAAACCTATAACATTTATATCCCCATATTTAAATGTACCCAAAGGCTAATTTTGGTAACTCTAGTTTGAAATTTGTCAAAAATATAGGCCTTTTTAAACTGTGAAAATGTACATTTAAAGCTATATATTTGGATCTTTTTTCGGTAAGCTAGTGTCTCGGGAATGGCTTGATGGATTTCATTCAATCTTAAAACATTTATTCCTCATATTAAGTTAATGGACCCATAGGCCGAGTTTGAAAACTCTAGTTTGAATTTGTCAAATTCTCGGCCTTTTTGACTAAGAGATTTGACTAATTGTAAAATTATCGGGAAATCATATTCCATGTCTTTCTGAATTTGAAACAACGAAGAATCTAATTGACATTTATATAAATAACTGTTGGCGCATGTATTACGTATGCGATACACTTGTTCTTCATTGCTCTGATGCATTGTACTTGTCCAGGTCCCGTATTCAAGGAATGTATTTATAATTTATCACTCCAATAGATTCTACGTACACTTCTATGAAAACGATGTTTAAATTAGTATTTTTACAATACATAAATTGTATGAAACTCGCAATGCTCTCGTGATATACACATAACTTAACTGTATGACAAAACTTATTTGTACACATTTTTAATTCAATTTCCTGACATTCATGTGCGCGCTTCTGCTGTTCTAACATGATACTCGCTATTTTTTCTATGGACAAAGAAAACAATTATCGTTGTTAAACTACCCAATAAACAACGCAAAAAATAAGTCCCGATTCTGATATGTCAAATCATATAGAAATCGAACTTATTTTCGCATTATCGTTATTTATCGGCCAATAAAAAACTTTATCGTTTTGATGCGTGGCTGTTAAACAACTCGGGCTAACGCCCTCGTGGTCTAATTAGTACGCATCAGACCTCCAATCGTTGTTTATTGGCCGATAAAAAACGATAAATAGAAAATTATTTCTTAAATTAACCTTGGTAATTTTATTTACACTAGAAACAACAGCAAAGAAGGAATACACTATATATATTTTACATAGAAGCTTTCTTGTGTAAAAAAAGAACATGATGTATTAAATTCTACGAAAGGTTGAGAACAAGGACCTAGCGACGTATTATTATTATTCTGCAGATTTGCAACGACTTACACACATATATGGCGTACCATCGGTTCTAAAGTCACAAATTCTTCCTAAAGAATATTTAATTCTTCCTAAGGAATATTTAATTCTTCCTAAGGAACAATTAATTCTTCCTAAGTAAGAATTATTTCTTCCTAAGGAATAAATAACGGTTCCCTAGTAAGATCTAAAAATTCCTTAGATAGAATTCGTGTCTTTTGACCCTTTTAGCCGCGTAAATTGAAATCTTCCTACAATATTTGAATTCTTCCTATGAATTTCGAATTCTTCCTATGTTTTTGTAAGTATTCCTACAAAAGTTACAGCCAATCAAGAATTAGTCCTGCGTTCCTAACAGCCAATCAAAATCCGTGTTACAAATCAACGCGCGTCATTCAATACTTGAAACAACAATATGCGCCGTTTTGAACCGAGAATTGTAACCGTTCAACTACTGATATATTTTAAAAAGAAACTTAACTGTGCATGCAATGAATTTAGAGGTGTTTTTACGTACCTCACAACGCGTGATGAGAGATGTCACGCGTTCTATATCAACATCACCATCACTGGACACCCTCAATTCATCGAGCATTCGTTTAGATGCTCTATTTCTATAAATATTGAAAGGTATGACTTAGTTTTAATTTACCAACTTAGAAATTATGTGTAAGAAGCTACTGCAGTCGTTCTTTTAATCTTTAAAGCTATCAGAATGTATGTTGTGAAGTTAGTCTGCTGATTCTGGTTTGAATTTTGGTTCGTTCGTCCTAAAAGATGTTCGCAGTCCCGTTTGGTGTATATTCTCGGTGATTTCTTTCAAGCCGGATTAGGGCCCCATGCACAAATATTTTTCACAAATTATAATCCAACATTAACACTTGCTTGCAGGTTAACATGCTACTTTTTGTCTGCTGATTTTTATTCCGTACCAAGCTTTTTAAATGTGGGTCAGCACGGCACAAGTCGTTGACAGACCAGACCATTTAGGTCATTTATGCAACAAAAAGAAAACGAGTACTCACTACTCAGGTACTTCAATGGATACAATAAAATATTATTTTAACAAGCATGTATTGGCTCGCTGAAGCCATATATTTCATGTACCTTTCAACATTGATGTTAACTATAACTATTACGCAATCAATTATCTGAAGTGTGAAAACATGTGCATTGTTCGCAACTATTTTCTAAAGCTATCAATTTGCATTTGGGTCGTCTACGACCGTGGGCCCTCATGGAATTGGGCCGTCCTGATCTGACAACTTTTGTTCTATACTGATAAAGATGTTTAAATGAAAAGGAATGAAATAGTTTAAAATCGAATTCAAATTGGTTACAACATTGCGAAAGTGTGTAAGTTTACCTACAGTAGATAGAAGACTTTCGTACATAATAGGTTGCAATGCGTTTGTTCACCAAATGTGGTAACACTGCGCTAATTTTCAAAACTAAAAGGGCCCTGTCCCATTCACAAAGGGCTGAAAATAAACACTAAATCTTTTCAACCTATTTTTAATATGTTGAATCATGTTGAAGATGGTAAATAGTAAGGTTGATAATATTGTTGAATCATGTTGAAGATGGTAAATAGTAAAGGGTGATAATATTGTTGAATCATGTTGAAGATGGTAAATAGTAAAGGGTGATAATATTGTTGAATCATGTTGAAGATGGTAAATAGTAAAGGGTGATAATATTGTTGAATCATGTTGAAGATGGTAAATAGTAAAGGGTTATAATATTGTAGAATCATGTTGAAGATGGTAAATAGTAAAGGGTGATAATATTGTTGAATCATGTTGAAGCTGGTAAATAGTAAAGGGTGATAATATTGTTGAATCATGTTGAAGATGGTAAATAGTAAAGGGTGATAATATTGTTGAATCATGTTGAAGATGGTAAATAGTAAAGGGTGATAATATTGTTGAATCATGTTGAAGATGGTAAATAGTAAAGGGTGATAATATTGTTGAATCATGTTGAAGATGGTAAATAGTAAAGGGTTATAATATTGTTGAATCATGTTGAAGATGGTAAATAGTAAAGGGTGATAATATTGTTGAATCATGTTGAAGATGGTAAATAGTAAAGGGTGATAATATTGTGTGAATCATGTTGAAGATGGTAAATAGTAAAGGGTTATAATATTGTTGAATCATGTTGATGATGGTAAATAGTAAAGGGTTATAATATTGTTGAATCATGTTGAAGATGGTAAATAGCAAAGGGTGATAATATTGTTGAATCATGTTGAAGATGGTAAATAGTAAAGGGTGATAATATTGTTGAATCATGTTGAAGATGGTAAATAGTAAAGGGTGAAAATATTGTTAAATCATGTTGAAGATGGTAAATAGTAAATGATGATAATATTGTTGAATCATGTTGAAGATGGTAAATAGTAAAGGGTTTTGATATTGTTGAATCATGTTGAAGGTGGTAAATAGTAAAGGGTGATAATATTGTTGAATCATGTTGAAGATGGTAAATAGTAAAGGGTGATAATATTGTTGAATCATGTTGAAGATGGTAAATTGTAAAGGGTCATAATATTGTTGAATTATGTTGAAGATGGTAAATAGTACAGGGTGATAATATTGTTGGATCATGTTGAAGATAGTAAATAGTAAAGGGTAATAATATTGTTGAATCATGTTGATGATGGTAAATAGTAAAGGTTGATAATATTGTTGAATCATGTTGAAGATGGTAAATAGTAAAGGGTAATAATATTGTTGAATCATGTTGAAGATGGTAAATAGTAAAGGGTGATAATATTGTTGAATCATGTTGAAAATGTTAAATACTAAAGGGTGATAATATTGTTGAATCATGTTGAAGATGGTAAATAGTAAAGGGTGATAATATTGTTGAATCATGTTGAAGATGGTAACTAGTAAAGGGTTATAATATTGTTGAATCATGTTGAAGATGGTAAATAGTAAAGGGTGATAATATTGTTGAATCATGTTGAAGATGGTAAATAGTAAAGGGTGATAATATTGTTGAATCATGTTGAAGATGGTAAATAGTAAAGGGTTATAATATTGTTGAATCATGTTGAAGATGGTAAATAGTAAAGGGTGATAATATTATTGAATCATGTTGAAGATGGTAAATAGTAAAGGGTGATAATATTGTTGAATCATGTTGAAGATGGTAAATAGTAAAGGGTGATAATATTGTTGAATCATGTAGATGGTAAATAGTAAAGGGTGATAATATTGTTGAATCATGTTGAAGATGGTAAATAGTAAAGGGTGATAATATTGTTGAATCATATTGAGGATGGTTAATAGTAAAGGGTTATAATATTGTTGAATCATGTTGAAGATGGTAAATAGTAAATGATGATAATATTGTTGAATCATGTTGAAGATGGTAAATCGTAAAGGGTAATAATATTGTTGAATCATGTTGAAGATGGTAAATAGTAAAGGGTGATAATATTGTTGAATCGTGTTGAAGATGGTAAATAGTAAAGGGTTATCTTTATTTTACTAAATAATATTGTAGATCACTTTTATTGCAAAAACAGCTTAAAGTCATAAATAACAAATTAGTATTGAATATTATTGTATAATAAATGTAGGCCTGTATTATTTTTATTTTAATATTTTTAATTTCAGCTAAATGGATCTCCTAATATAGAAAATATTTATTCATTCGGTAACTGCTCATTATATAATCAAAGGTATAACACATTATTTAAAAGCACGTCAAAGTTGGACTAAGTGTTAAATGATATGGTTACAGCCTACAGAGAGCATGTAGGCAGAAGATTTATTAAAAAGTAAACACAATATGGAATGTCTTCTGGTAAACTTAAGTGACCAAACCATTCGTCATTACTGATGATAATCAGATGTACACAAGTGGTATAATAATTTGTAAATCTAAAAGTTTGAAAATAAAAATGCCATATAAGGATTGAAAAAACCTTTTATAAATGGTATTTAGTTATTAATAATAAATGGGTGTAAAGGCCGATGCTTTTGGTGAGACGATTCTTATACTGTTCTTCAGATCTTGGTTGACAATCTGCACGTGTGATTCAAACTATGATTTAAATGGTAAGATGTTGCTATGTATTATCAATTAATTAAGCTAAATTGCAATTTGCAGGATGTCTGCCCAGTTTCCAGAGTGCAGCAGTTTACAAAGTAATCTCCTCAAGTATATAGATGGATGGATGTTCAAATTTACATTTTTTAACCAAACAAATGTATTTTATGTTCTGGTAAATATAAGTATCTTTAAGTAAACCATCATAATCAAACCGCTTGTTTTGAAAGAGACGTAAATAGTGAATGGAATGCTTTACAAAAATAGTGTAACTGTTCAACGTTTGCACACTTCAAGTCTATAACTGAAAGGTATATTTTAGCAAATGTATGTACGCACCCTTTCTCTGTCAGTATGTAGGGACTGGGAATATGCGGCGTCTTGCTGTTGACGAATAAGACGAGTTTCCTGGACAGATTCCTGTAATGACCAGAAAATCATACTTGATCATCATCATTATCATCATCATCATCATCATCGTTACATCATCACCATCACCATCATCATCGTCGTTATTATCATTATTATTATTTTTATCATTATTATTTTGATTTAACCTACAAAATCATTTAAAACCGTCAACAACTGTGCAATAGGAAGGACATCAACGGTATTTTGACATAAAATCAAATATTTGTTATTTGATGGGTTTTTTCCAATTCGCTGAGAAAGGATCTTTTTATTCAAGTTTACGATCTACGTAATAAGTGATAAAACAAATTACCAAACGGGAAGCGAAGGAGATGGATTCTGTATCGACAGTCATAGGCTCGAGTACACGTTACGAGGCCGCTGCTTGCAGAAGCTATAAAAGAAAAAAACAGAAAATGGTGGTGTATATGAGTAATTTCCATAGAAGTAGATCTAATTTACATCATTTAAATTTCTCTATAATGATTAGGAAAATAGTTCCATCGAAATGGATTTAAAGTATTTAGGTATGAAAATTTAAACATTACAGTACGAAATATTATGTTTTTCTTATTTTCCGATCAACTGGAACGTTTAGTTTAGTATCTTGCACTTTAACTATCTGACAACCAGTTGTTAAGATAATTATAAAGTCATTTTGTTACATTTGCATCGGTTTGTCCTAGATTATCTTAACGATTCATTCTAATCATAAAACTTTCATAATGGAACAAGTTGCGCCTTATTAATTAATTAATTAATTGATTTTATGTCATTGGCTTGTTTGATGTATGTATTCTTTATTCACTATACTAGAGTCGAAATTATTAGAAAAAAAGATTGCCGTATCATGTTTCACACTCACTGTAGACAATTAAACCATATGTATATCAATTGAAATAAATAGAAAGATAAACGTGCGAAAACACAAAAACAAGTCGATATCATTTAATATATTTTAAAAGTTCTTGATGTAATCTTATTTTCCTAACCTCTCTCGTTATCAACTACAAAGGCCTGACAGTAAGTCGCGGAGTCGTGTTACTGGAACGCCGTGTACGATACAAGTCTCGCAGTCCTTCGGGGGTGTCGGCGTCGATAACGCACAGAGGTCTACCGACGGGATTGTACATGTACTGGAAGCCGGTGGATGCCAACACCGGAAATATTGCCTGTATAAAGGCGTTCAGTTGCTCCGACGTCATCGTGATAGGCAGTCGGACCAATGGAAATCTGAGGCCGTCCGACTCTGGTGCTATATCTGTGACTGCATTTAAATAAAATACATATTTAATATTTCATACATCTGTATGAAAACATGAGTAATGATTTGAACAAAAATAGCATTTTAATGTAGTTAGAATGTAGTTTTTTTGGCTTTTAACATAGTGTGGTAACTTACATAACTCTATACTATAACACCCCTGATGATGGGTTTATTAAAGTAATATAAGTACAATACCGGGTAGAAACAAATTCACTATTTTGTAGGCCAATTACTACGTTAAAGCGTCAATACGTTGCAAGACAGTCACAGGTATACACACTTTTCTAAGATGATTGTAATTAAATTGCCAAACCTGAACATGTATGAAACCCACCAAATGTTGCATCATTCGAGTATTGGACAAATGGTGCGCCTCACCCCCCCCCCCCCCCGGATCCGCTAGTGCTACGGACTTAAAAACCAGTTCGAGACACGAATTCACATAGGTTCTGTTTTCATTTTCCATCAGTTTTTATATAATATTTCAAACACTTGGTATATTCTTCAAGTATTTGTTTATAGTTATCTTCAAACTCATGAGTGTTAAACTGAAGCTTTTCTATCATTGTTTTCACATTCCATCAACATTAGTCACAGTATGCACCAAAACATGCATTTATAGATTTTTATGCTCCCGGCATCTTGATGCAGGAGGCATATAGTGATCGTCCAGTCCGTCCTTCCGTCAGTCCTTCCATCCGTCCGTCCGTGACAAGGTTATGTAGATTTTACCGTTTCGTGTAGCACCAATACCGCTTACTACAACACTTTGATACTTACACAGTTGTTGCTTATAACCATTCCCTATCCACCCATATCACCCAACCTTACTTTGACCTTGACCTTAACCTGATTTGAACTTATAATCATTCAAAAGTGCCATTTCTTGGTTAACTAGACTTTACCGTTTCATCTAGCACCAAAACCGCTTACTACAACACTTAGATATTTACACATTTGTTACTTATGACCGTTCCCAATCCACCCATATCACCCAAACTCACTTTGACCTTGACCTTGACCTAATTTGGACTAAGAAATGGGCTACCCAGCACCAAACGGGGGCATGTGTGTTTATCAAACACAGAATCTTGTTTTCTATTGTAATGACAATTTACTAAGTAAATTAAGTGTTGCGTGGACAGCACGCCCTCCAAAATCAAAGTCGTCAGAGTCCTCTGGATTCACAGCTGAAATATTAAGGTTATTAAAGTCGTTGGGGTAAACACTAAGAGAGATATAAAAAAAATACATATAGTGTAGTGAAGTAGTGAAATATAGAAAAATATCAGTGAGATATATCCCTATATCACTCACAGTGACTGACTTCTTTTTTGGAACCCGATTTAATACAGTAAATGAAACGGACCATCATCGATGCCGGGCTCAAAACTGTAAAATGACGTTATTATTTTGACGTTATAACGTTATGATTCATGCGAAATTTCCAACAAAATGTAAAACAAAAGTTAATAAAGCATAAAATAAAACGAAAATTTGTTTGTTTTCGGTGTGATAACGCGTTATATCATCGCCGGAAAGGGAGACAATTTACATATTTTTATGACGTCAGAATACACGAACTTGTGACGTTTTAGCTTATCTCGCGCAATTTTATTTATTTATTATCCAAAAGCATAAAATAAAAATAAAATTTGTGGATTTTGATGTAAGATCGTATTTTATTTCACTCGTGATCATAGAAAATAGATATTTTCACTCGTGGCTGCGCCACTCGTCAAAATATCATTTTCTATGAACACTCGTGAAATAAAATAGGGCCTACGATCTAACACCGAAATCAACAAATATCCTCTATATAATCGGCTTTTAATAATGGAATAACAAAGACAATTAACTTTATCACTTAAAAATGCTGATCCTTGTTTTGCTGGAATAAAAATACAATTACCGAAAAAGAGGTGATGATGGACTATTATGTTACGCACTTTTAATATAAAGTATTAGATAAAAAAAACAACATATTGTGAAGAGGTTGAATAACATATCATTCTCATCGCTCATATAGGCCTACTGGGGGCGGCAATCTGCTTTACAAATACATTGTAGGAATACAAAAACAATGGGACTAAAACAATGTGATCCATTATTCCAAATTGTCGTAGTTGCTCATTTCATACGTAAAAAAATTGCCACATTTTTAGAAGTGAGAGTGTTCCTAATGAGACAACAAATCTTATTCATTATGAAATGAAATGAAATATAAAAGTAGCATAGGAATATACAAACAAACACAAGAACATATCGTGACAAAATGATGACCTCGAGTAAATATGAATAGTTGGAATAGCGATTTAATAAGTGTTTATGAACAATTCATAAACAACTTATTTTTAAGAGAGTCATTGAACCAACATTGCGTGTGACTGGTGGCTACTTTTCGCACGTTGAAAAAAGAGGATTTCATTGACAGAAAATTTCCACGTCATTTACACCTGACGTTGATTGGTTTAATGCATCCTGTTGAAGCCCTATGGAGCCCTATGGAGCTCGCACCTTTCCGAAGGACTGGGATTATGACTGTGTATTGTCACATGTCAAACATATACACAAGGACATTGATGAAGCCCTTGTGTCACCAAGAGGTACCCCTGGCCCTCTTAGACGACGCGGGTTCCCACCGACCCTTCGTATATGTATCCAGATATGCAGACATGTGCCACTCTATTATTAGAATAATAAGAATTGCAGGAATAATTCGAAAATGATATGAAGAATTAAAATCATAGGAAGAATTAAAAAATCATAGGAAGAATTAGAAAATCATAGGAAGAATTCAATTTACGCGGCTAAGAGGGTCAAAAGTCACGAATTATTATTATATTATAAGGAATACTTAATTCTTCCTAAGGAACAAAAATTTATTCCTCAGAAAGAAATAATTCTAACTTAGGAAGAATTAATTGTTCATAAGGAAGAAATAATTATTCCTTAGGAAGAATTAAATATTCCTTAGGAACAATTAATTCTCCGTTAGGAAGAATTCGTGACTTTAGAACCTCATGGTACGCCATACACATAAGGTAGCACGTTTACGCTACATACATGATACTGGATTTCTTTTCCTGCACGTCAATAAATACGCATGTTCGGCGCTACATAGGCTGGTTTATTATTCCGGCCTCGTCTCTTTTGCGCGAATTGTCGTCTGCACTTTGTCACATGTCCCATTTTTAAGGTCACAATACACTAAATAAATAAGTAATGTAGGCTGTACTCTCTAAATAAATCAACAAGTTTAACTCGAAGACACGGTTTTAGGTTTATATCATAGGCTAGCGTGTAAATAGAATTTGAATTTGAAATAAAATGCCCCTTTTAAAATAGAATCTTATTGTAACTCCTACTCCTATAGCTTTTAGTATTAGTGAATTAGTCGTAAATTAGTTAACTAGTAGTCCAACGTAGTAGTAATAGTATTTAATTATTAGTTGTTGTTTACCTATCGTTTTGCACGAGCACAAATAATTTATTCACCGCACTACTTTCCCGCACTACGTCACACACACAAAGCAGAAAGATCGCCATATTATTAGGCACAACAAATATCCATTTTTGTAGGATTTAATAATAAACCTGCAGGTGAATATAATGCTTTTGTGTTTGAATATGTTTCTATATGTCGGATTTATTTTTTTTCTTTTATACCATATATTTGTATTTTTGTATTTTATTATTTGTATGATGTGAGAAATTCCCGCTCATCATACCACCATTATATTATGCATTTCGTTATTATTATTATTATGATTATGATTATTATGATTATGATTATTATGATTATGATTATTATGATGATGATGATGATGATGATGATTATTATTATTATTATTATTATTATTATTATTATTATTATTATCGTTCTTATTACAGGATCCGATCAATTCTGATCCATCAAATACACATAAGAAACAACCCACGAGTATTTGTTAGTCGAACCCGAGCCGCCAAATAGAAGCGCGTAGCCGGCCGGAGACATTTAGACACTTGCTTTGATATTCTTTTTGGCGATGTTGGTAGGGTAAGCATTGGTATGCACAAATAAATCATTGATACGTTTTAAGATTGGAGACTACAGCATGACACTTGCGCTGAGGCGGGTTACATTCAACTAAAAAGTAGCCGCTAAAAAGATTGTGATAAAACAGTCAACTTTAGTGTCGAGTTCTTTCTTGTAAGAAGAATAATTGCATGACATACCCTTTTTATTGCTTAAATCCATTCAGCTTAGAATGCGCTTTAAGAAAAGGTTTGGTTATGAGGGTCCCTATGTGCAAACTGTTGCATTTATTTTTGGTTAAAGTTATCGCTTTTACATTAAATTACATAAGGATTGGAATTAGTATATCGTAACCTAAAGTGCAGAATACCGGTAGTTCGAGTTGATTCGTGAACCGGAAGCCTACAAACCGGATGTAAGTAATTCCGTACAGACCGATACACGTGCACCGAGCTTCTCGGCGACATCGAGTGCACGATCTCCATGAAATAATCAGTTGTGTATGTCTCTGTCCTATTTTGTTTTGGCGTTGCTGTGTAAATGCGATTTACCTGCGTCTGCTGCTGATTTGCGCACTTCACATTCAAATTATTGTCTGGCCTCTCAACACTAAAATATTATTTATATCTCTATCTTCGACAGAACAAAAAGAAATTGTCACGATTATATAATTTTCATAATTGGGCGCATGTAACGTAACGTGAACAAACTATTCCGATGATCTTTATTCGTGAGGATTACTCAGTTGTACGATCTTTATGTCATAATTACTTTTTGTACGATCTTTATTAGTGCTGATTACTTTGTGTACGATCTTTATTAGTGATAATTACTTAGCGTTCTATCTTTATTCTTGACGATTACTTAGTTTGTTCTCTTTATTCGTGTCGATTACTTAGTGTACTATCTTTATTTGTGTTGATTACTTAGTGTATGATCTTTAATCGTGATGATTATTTATTGTGCAATCTTTATTCGTGTTAATTACTTCGAGAACGATCTCTACGCTTGATTATAATAATCCCCCATCGAAAATGGCGGGGTATACACTGAACAGCACTTCTGACCCGCCACTAACATAAATCGCAATAAAATGGCAGTTTGTTAGACCAAATTGATCAAATTTTGACAGAGATTAAATCAATGACAGAGACATTCACTCGTATATTTTTTTTGAAAAATGTGTGATAATTTGATAGTTCAGTAAACACACTTTAGCTACAACCCTAAAAGTAAAAAATCGCAAAATACCGTGTCTGATAAACACTATTAAAGGACCGTGCACAATTGGCGTTCATAAAATAATAATTAAAACATTGCGTGTCCACTGTTCGCTGTAATGTCATACAGTAACCTCTGCCATATGGACATACCACGGTTTCATTAGAAATTTTGAAAAATATTTCACAATCTCTCAATTAGAAACTGTTCCAGTTGCACCAGATTTCGAGCGGCTTTATGTTGCTTTCTAATATGTCAGTTTAGTTTGTCCCACAGATGCTGAATCAAGTTTATTTTTTCCTTAAATGATTTCGTATGAAATGATACATTAAAACAACAAATCGATATTTTAGTCTCACCTACCTTTCCTCGTGCAAAATGATAAAACCAGACCTGTGTATAGTTCAAGTTGTTAATGTTAGTATTTGGCGGATTTTATTGTTTAGGCTTATTATGGTATGACGGTAACTATCTATCAAAATGCGCAATAATTAAATTGAAATTTTACATACAAATAAGAAGGCCAGTACATTATTAATTGTCTAAATTTGATTGAATTTCCCCGAAAATGAGCTTTTTATTACGATATTTGTAAGTGTTGTGTTAGAAGTGCTGTTCAGTGTATTTTGCGACTTTTGTATTTTAGGGTTATAGCTTAATTGTGTTTATTGTAATATCAAATTTTGCAAGGAAGGCAATAAAAATGTACGAGTTATTCTCTGTCAAAATTTGATAAAATGTGTCTGACAAATAGCCATTTTATTGAGATTTATGTAAGTGGCGGGCTAGAAGTGCTGTTCAGTGTATTGGTTTGCTTATTTCGGTCGGTCGTTTGGTAGATCTCTGTCGTTTTCGCTCGTTAAGTCCAATACTTTTCATCCGATCTTAAGCAAACTTTGTGAAAATATTTATTGGCATAATATCTCGGCCAAGTTCGATAATCAGCCAATTCGCCCTGGGAATTCTGGAGTCATGGCCATTGAATTATCTAAAATTGGTCGGTTTAGCGGTTTCCGCTGTCACCACCAAACTTGATATTTTAAAGATTTCTTTTAACCTAGAGAGGGCATTACTGTTTTACGAACAGCTCTGTTACTAAAAGATCTACCAATTCTACCGATGTGTTTGGTATTACAATCTTTATATATTTAACAAAAATACGATCCCGTATTCATGTTATTTGATAATGTATTTAAATTTTTATTGAATTAAGCATTGAACAGTATTGTTTATAACCGATAACAAAACAACAACAACAAGATAATGATATAAATAAATTGTCCCATCGGTTTCTGGTGAAAAGGTTATTGTTACAGCCGTCGTGGTAGTTTTTGTCAACATGTGTTCTTTATTGTTGTTCAGGGCCCGTATTCACCAATCTATTCTTAGACTTAAGACGTAATAATAAAGAATATTTTCGAAACTGTTCTGTTATAAGAACTCTGTTAATTTGAATCTTTCTTGGTATTCCGCAACTCAAATTACAGAGTTCTCTCCTCAGAAAGATTTTTTAATGACAATAGCGACATTGGTACCTAGCATATTTGCGAACGCAGAAGTATTTTTTTTGAGTCTGAGTTTCAGAGTATATTCTTTATTCTTAAGTCTAAGAATAGGTTGGTGAATAAGTTCTTAGATGCCAGGTTTATGATTTTTTTAAATGAAATCTGAATTTGATATACAAAAAAATATGTACAATCAAGCATGAGTGTCGAAAATATTGTTTTACTGAGGCCAAAAAATAAATAAATTGTGTGTTTCGGGCAACGGTGTAAAAAAAGTTAGGTAGGATCGGGATTTAGTGGGGGGGTTTTACGTTTTAAGAGACACATTACGTTCAAAAACATTAAATTATCTAAAATCTGGGGAATCCGGATTTCACGAAAAACAATTGTCGCTAAAAGTTTTAGGGTCGGAGGGTTTTCGCTAATTAGGATCAAGTTCCCCGAAACACATACATTTTTTGGCCTGATTTCGGAAGAGAAAGGGCAATAATGTGATTGTAAACTCAACGTCGGAATCAGAAGTTACTTATTATTTTTGTACTGCATTCAATTGCATTTCGATGCAGTGATTGAACGTTGGAACAATAGAAAGCATACATATAGTAATATTGCTCATTTTATTTGAAGCGTGAGAGGCCGGTTTTTTATAAATTACAGGTTATATTAGTCTTAACCCAAATCACACGCACGTGCTTAATTGCTCGTATTTTACTACTCTATAGTCAGAAATCGTTTCATCATCAAAAATCGAAATATGTCGGCCTAAGATATTAATGAATATTTTATTGAAATTGAATACATTTCATTTCTGTTTTAATATAGGTTTTTGAACATGTATATTACAAATCTTTTTACAAAATTTAGATTTTTGTTCAGAACACAAAATTATTAAAATACTTATTTTTACTGAAATTATTGGTGCAATACATGCACGTGTGTATCTTCCAACTTCCGCTCATTTTGTGTGACATGTGTGCTCTTCTATAATTAAAAAATGACAAAACGAATTCTTTTGAAGGTAAAGATTTCAGCATTTGCAATAACAACAGAAGACACTTTTTGGACACACATTTACAACCATCGTCATAAATTTTAATGCAAACATGCCACAATTAATCGATTTGAATATTAAACTTAAGAAATAATTGTTGATTTGTCGTTGTTTATCGGCCAATAAACAACGATTTGGAGTTCTGATGCGTAGGAATCCAACCACGAGGGCGTTAGCCTGAGTTGTTTAATAGCCACGACAAAATTATTTCGATTCTTACATGATTTGACATATACTTTTCAAATTGTAATTGAACTACATTTTACTTTACTCCGCCCAGAATCGGGACTTCTTTCTGAGTTGTTTATTGGGTAGTTTAACATCGATAATTATACAATTAGCGAGTATCATTTTAGAATATATGGTTATACAAATGTAACATGGTAACGAAGCAGATTTATACAATCGAAACATAATAATATATTATGAGATTTGATGTTAACAAATAGTTTTCGATTTGGCGTTGTTTATTAGCTAATACACGCTTTGGAATTATTATCAAAATGAATCTATTAACGCTTTCTGGGTCTAGTAACCGCATGTCGGAACGAAAACTCGTACGGTATTTAAATGCGACCATTATTTCCATTTTAACATGATGCGACAATTAACTCTGCAACTATGAATATTCTACAGTGTTCCGAGCATGTTCACGTGTGTACGTTCGCACGCGCGTCACCGCTTTCACAGTTACGTCCTTCATTGATACAAAATTTTACTTTACTTTCATTAAAACAAACCTGAACGAATTACGTCAGTTTCGGAATATTTGTTAACGTTGTTTATTTAACAATAATGTGTTAATTAAATTTGCGTTTTGACCAATGAATAAGAACAACAATAACAAAAATATTGTTTAGGCCTAATACATGCTTATAGAAAAAAAAAATGGACATGTTTTCCTTTCGTATTTTTTTTTATATGTTGTTAGATTTAAATATTGATGAATTTGGTTTGGATGACGTTAGCGTTACTGATTGATCAATTATTTGGGCATTACAATTATTGATTATTTCCATTTATAACCTAAATTTGAATACCAAACTCATCCAAATTTTAATATAACAACATGTATAAAATACGGAAAAAAAACATGTCCAGTTTCTGTTTTCTATTAGTATATGATTCATGATAGTATAAAAATATTGCACTCAAGTTCATTTCAACTTTTTTTTTTATTCCTGGCACATTGTTTTTCCAATCTATTTCTTTACTTTACGTATCAGGGTCCGTATTCCAGAATCATCGCAAGTTTACCTTAAAATATTTCCGTTTATAATAACAGCAGTAAATAATAAGTTAATAACTTATAAAACTTAGCACCAAGCCTTTTAAATATGAAAAAAAGATAATGAAATATGACGATTTAGGGTTAGGGATAAGATTTTAGTTAGGATGTTTCTGGAATACGGCCCCTGATGATCATAATGCAAAATATTATCAGTCATCCCCATTGTTTAGTATGTTTACATCTGTATGAATTCCAATTGGTCGGTTTTGTCTGCTAAAGCTGTGACATGTAAAGCACGTGCAAGCAGACCGTGACACTATTGTAATCAGTGCGTAGCTAGACTGAACGTGACTATACTCGCAGTAAATTTAGTAATTATTCTAAACTGTATAAGCATTTGGTAAATAATGTAAATCTAAAATATATATTTATTCAAGATAAATGATACACTGTGTCGTTATGGTGGCAAGTATTCTTATGTTGTTTTTTTCGAGGTATTTGCTCTTCTTATTGCTCTGTAAGCGTAACGTGCGAAAAGAAGTATTCCTAGTTACGCCCCTGGTAATGCGATTTGTTTTTACTATTTTGGTATAACAAAATTACTCTGTGCGGTTTCAACGTGGATTTCAGTGAGCGCTTTTTTCGCGCCTCAGATTGCCTTCGATTTTGCATCGAGGGTTTTGATTGGGTTCGGAATTTTAACACGTCGATTGTGATTCGGCGATGTTACTGCGCATGAATATGTTGAAAAAAAAGGCGCGCGCGCACCATTTGTTTGTTGTTACCAAGCAAGAGCAGACACAGCGGACTACTTCAACTCAGAACTCCAAACATGTGGTTATAATGGCTAATCATGTAAATGTAAGTCTAATACGTTTTATAATTTCAATTTGTATAAATGAGACTTAGAATAGTTTATTCAGTTATATTAAACATTAAAGATTGTTCAATAATGTTGCACTGTTATTTTGTACGAAAATTGAGTGACAATTTCTATTATATATATAATTTCAGCCTAGTGGGATGTTATCATGTGTATTTTTGTATAATTTGCACTTGCAATTCTTGTTTAAATTTACGAAATCTTTAAACGCATGCTACACGTATTTACACAACTTTGCACAGTTAAACTTCTTTTCGAACATAATACTGTTTCATGTCGCCATGTTTTGGTAGCATAGACACATTTTGTTTTGAATACATAAACTTTCGTGTTCTAACCACCCACATTTTATATGTCACGTGACCCAAACACGCCAATTAGTATCTTTCTCCTATAAACGCTTTCTTCCGGTTCAGGTCTTTGGGCCGCCAAATTGACTGGTTCCATCGATCTCATTTCTCGTTCGACGGTGCTCCTGTTTCGAAATGATTGCGGGAAAGAGACCGGTTGCTATTGGATACCAGCAACAGAAAAGTCATAATAAAATCACGTATTTACGTGATTTCAAGTCTAATTTTGAATGAAGGCAAATACTTTCTCAAGTTAATAAAATTTGATTATATCTTTTAATTGAAAGTAAGAACTCTTCTTAAGCGACTAAGGCGCAGTATTACGTGAAATATACCCTATCGTAATTGTGTACATAAATGGCAGCTTTAACTCAAAATTCGGGTTTGGGATGTACAGGAATTTGACTTTTGATACATAGACATTTACGTTATTTAGATAAACATTTGATTTTAACTATATACATGTAAAGGTCGGAAAAGAGGAGAATTGTTTCATTGAATTCTCAAGCAAAGGCCCTGTCAAATCAGGCGACAAGATGGAAAGTGCGCCCCCACCCTGCCGTCTGGCTTGTCAAGGTCATGACCTGGGAGTTCAAAGGAATAAATACGAGTCTTTTCTGATGATCATAAAAATTGGATTGAATTAATATAGAACAGTTCAACATGTCAAAGTTTTAGTTGCCATTTATGTTTAAAATGATGATGATGATGATGATGATGATAAGCGATCATGGGTACATATATCCACAATAATTCATGTTTTATTGATATATATATGTATTTCTGCTTTGTATTTCAGACGTGGTGACCAAAGTGACCGCTATGCTGCTGAAGTGCCGTTTTTTCGACCTCTACTCCAACGATGCTTAGGACAACAAGAAAGCAGTGAAGACCAGCGCTGGATGCAGACGACAATGATGGCGGCGATAGCACGAGCTAAGTTTTATATTTATTCTGTTGATGAGAATTTTTCAGACTTAGCAGGTGATAGCCAGTGCTCGATGCAACAGAGTCCGAGTAATCGGCACAAATAGTTCAATGCAAATGATGTCCGAAATGGAGTCAGTCGACAATGGATGAGACAATAACCTTAGCTAAGTGTTATTTGATGTTCTGAAGCAGTTACAAGATCCTTAACATATGTTACTCCTAGGACTAAGTATTTTACTGGATTGCAGTCACCCATATGTCACACAATTTATCCACGATTTGATACAAACACATGCTCTCTAAACAAACGGCTAAAAATTCAACTTTCAAGTAATACGGTGTCATTAATTCATTGATGCATGACAATTTCAAGAAGTAGCCATGTAAACCGTTTTTGTAAATGCCTCTTTAGCAGAGACAATAAACGAACGGCCTACTTGCAGATGATTCAGACATGGCGACCATGACGCATGCGCAGGAAACCAATGGAGGACAACATGACAACGAAAACCAACAGATTCGAAGCGCGTGGGCGGTAGAAAAACTTTAGTTTTTGAATAATCGTATAGAGTTACTGTATTTACTGTATTTAGTTTTTAACTCGTTATATACCTAATATAATAAAAGCATTGATTTGTGGAAGAAAATGATACGTTTTTATATGCAATAACTATTAAATACATACATGTATGTTGTTTTAATGTTTATATTTTTTGCCATACATTTAAAGATACTGCGTGGCAGTAACGGTCAATACACATAACAATGGAAGTATTGTAACCGTGATTGTTAACACTTTAGGTTGGCACTTATCATGTTTTATTTATTATAATTTTAGTAGCCATTATAGCAGTCTTTAGCAGCATACAACAACAACGCCCCTTTGCCGAGGTCTTCCTCACCCCATTTCCGAGGACAACCACACCCCGTTGTCATCAACAACCACATCCCGTTGCCAACAACAACACCTCTGTTTCCGAGGACAACCACACCCCGTTGCCGACGACAACAACACCCCGTTGCCAACAACAACAACACCCGGTTGCCAACAACAACAACATCCCGTTGCCGAGGATAACAACCCGTTGCCGAGGACATAAAAATCCCGTTGCCAACAACACCCTGTTACCAAGGATAACCACACCCCGTTACTAACAACAACAGCACACCGTTGCCAATAACAGCATCACCTCGTTGCCAAGGACAACAACTCCTCGTTACCGAGGACAACAAAACCCAGTTACCAGCAACAACCCGTTGCCAAAGACAACCACACCGCGTTGCCGAGACAACCACATCCCGTTCCCGACGACAACTACACCCTGTTCCCGACGACAACTAAACCCCGTTGCCGACGACAACCACACCCCGTTGCCGACGACAACTACGCCGAGTTGCCGAGACAACCACACCCCTTTGCAGAGGACAACCACACCCCGTTGCAGAGAACAACCACACCCCATTGCCGAGGATAACCACACCATGTTGCCGAAGACAGCCACATCCCGTTGCCGACGACGAACAACCTTCGATTGAGACGACTTGTGTTCGATGCAGTTGACAGCATGAACTCGATGCAGATGACATACAATGACGCATGCGCAATCGACCAGTTAAGTACAATAAGACAACAACAATACAACAGAAAGTAAGAACAAATGCCGTAAATTTTGATCATATGATGTTTAGTGTACAATATATTTTCATGCTATTCGCACGGTAATACAACATTACTTTATTTGGGCGGAAAAAAAACCTCATACATTGTTTTCTGGTAGTTTCATTTAAATAATCCAGATAATTGTCAGTTATTCTTGAAGTTACAAAATTATTCATAGGTAGGCAGACGACAACCCGACCCCAATTCAGACCAAGACAACCAGATCCCGTTGCCGAGGACAACTACACCGTGTTACCGATGACAACCACACCCCGTTACAGAGGACAGACACACCTCGTTACCGAGGACAACCACACCCCGTTACAGAGGACAGACACACCTCGTTACCGAGGACAACCACACCACGTTGCCGAAGACAACCACACCCCGTTGCTGAGGACAACAACACCCCGTTGCCGAGGACAACACCCCGTTGCCGAAGACAGCCGCAATCATACCCCGTTGCCGAGGACAACCACACCCCGTTGCCGAGAACAATCACTTCCCGATGCCGACGAAGAACAAACTTAGATTAAGACGATCTGTATACGATGCAGTGGACAGCCGGCACTCGATGCAGACGACATACAATGACGCATTCCCAAGGAACCAGTTAAGTACAATAACACATCAAAAACAGAACGTAAGAACAAATACAGTAAATTTTGATCATGTATTGTTTGCTTTAAAATATATTTTCCTGCTTTTCGTACGGCAGTACAATATTATTTGTTCTGGCACAATACAAAGGCAGAGTTTTATTTGAATACTCCTGATAAAATTGTCAGTTTTTGTTTCGATACAGAAAAAATACTCCCACTTGTATGTGTCACGTGATCCAAAAATACAACGTGCATCGGTCTCCTATAGATGCTTTCTTCCGGTTCCAGTTTTTGTGCCGCCAAGTTGACAGGTTTCGTCGACTTTGTGCAGACGCATTCCGCGTTTCGACGGTGCTCCTGTTTCGAAACGATTGCGGGAACGAGGCCGGTTGCTACTGGATACCAGCAACAGATAAGTCATACTGAAATCACGTGTTCATGTCATTTAAATGTCTAAATTTGTATTAAAGGCACTACCTCCCAAATTAATTAGAAAGTGTGAAATCTTCAGTGTCTAATGTATTAATCGGTTCATTTAAAAGTATTAATTAAAGCTCGATTGTGTCGAAAGCCAGAGGCATATTGAGACATTTTAGAATTCGGTTTCTGGAAAGAACCAGTACTTGGTTAATAAAAAAAAAAATTGAACGCTTCCGAGTAGGGATCGAACTCGCGATCTCGCGTCGGCTAGGCGGACACCATATCTATTACACCACTACGACCTCTTTTAATCCGTTAAATAAACACTTTTTAAATTGACATTGTGTACACAAATTGCAGCTTTGATTCACTATTCGGTATTGGGGTGTAAAAAGACTTTTTAAATAAATGAACGACATTTATCTGTGTTATTAGATTAAAGCTGTAATTGAACTGCTCAGTATATTAAATTAAAAGTCGAAAAGGAGGAGTGTTTGTTTCTGTGAATTCTCAAACCAATGCCCAGTCAAATCAGGCGACAAGATGGAAAGGGCGCCCCCACCCTGCCGTCTGGCTTGTCAGGGTCATGACCTGGGAGTTCAAAGGAATAAATACGACTCTTTTCTGATGATCAAAACATTGGGGTTGACAAAATCTTTAGATACGTATGTCCAAAGTTTTAGTTGCTATTTGCCTTAATTATAATAATGATAATAATAACAATAATAGTAATGTTCTAAAGCAATGAACACAATGTGGTATAAAACAACACTGTGGCATGCAATACCATATAAAATAAATATTGTATTTATTTATTTTTTATTTCAGCGTGATATCTGACTGACGTGATTAATATGCTACAGAAGTGCCGTTTCTCCGAGCCCGACTCCGACGACTCCCCACGCTCTGAATTGCTCCATGCACACGACAACTGGAGATCGTTGCAGACGACAACTTGAGATTGGTGCAGACGATAACTAGAGATTGGTGCAGACGACAACTAGAGATTGGTGCAGACGACAACTAGAGATTGGTGCAGACGACAACTAGAGATTGGTGCAGACGACAACTAGAGATTGGTGCAGACGACAACTAGAGATTGGTGCAGACGTCAACTAGAGATTGATGCAGACGACATTGGATGGCGACGATAACACGAGCTAAGTTGCATGTATTATTTTAACTGTTGATTCGAATTTTCAGGCGATTCTTAAGACGTCAAAAACTCTATGCAGACGACATCCGAGCAGATTTCGAGGACAGCGACAATCAGAAGCCAAATGCAGTCGACAATTAGATCTAGTGACAACGAATAACGAGCTAAGTGTTTTTGTTATTTTTAGGTTAGAATCCAGTAAATCACTTTATAGCATCCTAGAGTATAAGAGCAAAATGCACTATTTTTAGCTCGACTTTTCGAAGAAAAGGCAAGCAATTCTACTCGTTCCGGTTTTGCCTCGGCGTCGGCGTCCGAGCTGGGTTAAATTTTTTCGGTAAGCTTGTTTCTCAGGAAGGGCTTGAGGGATTTACTTCAATCTTAAAACACATATTCCGCATATTAAAATGAACCTAAAGGCCAAGTTTTGTAACTCTTGTTTGAATTTTGTCAAAATTATTGCTCCTGTTTACACTTATTAAGTTTACATATAAGCTATTTGGATAGGTTAAAGTTTTTCGGTAAGCTAGTTTCTCAGGAAAGGCTTGACGGATTTTATTGGCGTGGCGGAATCAACTTTTGAATTCCACTCTAACTCGATAATGATTCTTCCTACATAGAAAGCCTAAAGCAATACTTTACTTGGGATTGAATTTGTGGTGCGTTGGGTGTGGTCAAAGTCAAGGTCACTAACAATAGAAACACACAGTTTTGCTCAATAACTTGACGAAATGTTTTTAAATATTTTACTGAAACTCTGTTTATAGATACTGTATAGAGAGACATTGCATGAGATGGCATATATGTAGGGTGGGGTCAAGAATGATTATTTCCACTCAGAAGCTCGATAACATAATTTACTTTGTTGAATTGGCCTATTCTGTCCAAGAAGTTTGTTTGAGACGGTTAACTCTTATTTTCAAAATGTAAAATGTTATTTCTAAAAATATGCATCTCACTTGATTGCAGCCACCGTTTTGATACACAAAATGCATTCGCAATTAGGACAAAAGCACAGGCTGTCTATATATTACCCGTTTAAATGTTCAAGTAATTCGGTTTCATGATTCATTAAATAGACTGGCGACGTGTCGGTTTAAAAAACAACAACATTCAAGCCGGAGTCCATTATGCGAAATGCCTTTTTTAGCAGAAGAGCCATTTGATATACGGCCTTCTTTTAGACGATGCAGGCAACAAACAGACCACGATGCCTTCTCTCAGATGATGCATACGTCAAACCGAGCTGGATGCAGATGACGATCTTGCCTCCATGACGACAATGCGCTGGAAACCAATGGATGACAACAACATGACAACGAAAATCAAGCGATTTGACTGGCATGGACGGTAAAGAGTTTGTTGAATTTTAAACTGTATTTTCCCTTTTAATCACGCGATAATGTGATAAAATCCTTGCTACGCGAAACAGTAACTTTAATGATAGAAATTTCAGTTTTCTTTAAATTTCAATAAAACAAATTAATAACAGTAAAATCAATACTTTTGACATGGAAATACTGTAGTTGTGATTTAGGACCACCTGTGGTGCCAATAAAAACTGAATAATATTTCATTTTGCAGAAATATATCTAGCGGGTATATGTCATTATAAAATAATTTCGTTTAAAATGTGTTCCATTTGCAAATTATTTCAGGAATATATTAGCTAATGTAGCAGACTTTAGCAGCAGACAATAACTATACCACGATACTGACAACAACTAGACCATGATGCTGACAACAAACCTACTGATGCTGACAACAAACAGACCACGATGCAAACAACAAACAGACCACGATGCAGGCAACAAACAGACCTTGATGCAGGCAAAAGCAGACAACGATGCTGACAACAAACAGACCACGATGCAGACAAAGAACAAAACACGATAGAGAAACAAACAGACCACGCTGACAACAACAGACCCTGATGCAGACAACAAACAGACCGCGATGCAGACAACAACCATACCACAATGCAGGCAACAAACAGACCACGATGCATACAACAAATAAACCACGATACAGACAACATATAGTCCACGATGCAGACAACAAACAGACCACGATGCAGACAACAAACATACCACGATGCTGACAACAAACATACCACGATGCAGGCAACAAACAGACCACGATGCAGGCAACAAACAGACCACGATGCGGACAACAAACAGACCACGATGCAGGCAACAAACAGACCACGATGCAGGCAACAAACATACCACGATGCAGGCAACAAACAGACCGAGATGCATACAACAAACAAACCACGATACAGACAACAAACAGTCCACGATGCAGACAACAAACAGACCACGATGCAGATAACAAACAGACCACGATGCTGACAACAAACAGACCACGATGCTGACAACAAACAGACAAGGCTGAAAACAAACGAACCACGATACAGACAACAAACAGACCACGATACAGACAACAAACAGACCACGATACAGACAACAAACAGACCACGATACAGACAACAAACAGACCACGATACAGACAACAAACAGACCCCGCTGACAACAAACGAACCACAATGCAGACAACAAACGAACCACGATACAGACAACAAACAGACCACGATACAGACAACAAAAACACCACGCTGACAACAAACAAACCACGCTGACAACACACAGACCAAGATGCAAACATCAAACAGACCACGATGCAGACAACAAACAGACCACGACGCAGACAACAAACAGACCACGATGCAGACAACAAACAGACCACGATGCAAAGAACATAACAACAAACAGACCTCGATGCTGACAACAAACGAACCCTGATGCACACAACAAACCGACCACGATGCAGACAACAACCCAACCACGATGCAGACAACAAACAGACCACGATGCTGACAACAAACAGATCATGATGCAGACAACAGATCATGATGCAGACAACAGATCATGATGCAGACAACAGATCATGATGCAGACAACAAACAGACACGATGCAGCCTACAAACCGATCACGATACTGACAACAAACAGACCACGATGCAGACGACAAACAGACCACGATGCAGACGACAAACAGACCACGATGCAGACACTAAAACAGACCACGATGCAGACACTAAACAGACCACGATGCAGACAACAAACATACCACGATGCAGGTAACAAACAGACTACGATGCAGACGACAAACAGACCACGATGCAGACGACACACAGACCACGATGCAGACAACGAACAGACCACGATGCAGACAACAAACAGACTACGATACTGACAACAAACAGACCATTATGCAGACAACAAACAGACACAATGCTGACATCAAACAGACCACGATGCAGACAACAAACAGACCACGATGTAGACAACAAACAGACCATCATATAGAATACAAACACCACGATGCTAACAACAAATAGACCACGATGCTGACAACACACAGATCACGATGCAGACAACAAACACACCACGATGCAGACAACACACAGACCACGATGCAGATAACACGCAGACCACCATGCTAACAACAAACAGACCACGATACTGACAACAAACAGACCATTATGCAGACATGAAACAGACCACAATGCTGACATCAAACAGACCACTATGCAGACAACAAACAGACCACGATGTAGACGACAAACAGACCATCATATAGAAAACAAACACCACGATGCTAACAACAAATATACCACGATGCTGACAACACATGATGTATACAACAAACAGACTGTGATGCTGACAACAAACAGACGACGATACAGACAACAAACAGACCACGATTCGGACAAAAAACATACCACGATGCAGACAACAAACAGACCACGATGCAGACAACGAACAGACCACGATGCAGACAACAAACAGACCATTATGCAGACAACAAACAGACCACGATGCTGCCATCAAACAGACCACGATGCAGGCAACAAACAGACCACGATGCGGACAACAAACAGACCACGATGCAGGCAACAAACAGACCACGATGCAGGCAACAAACATACCACGATGCAGGCAGCAAACAGACCGAGATGCATACAACAAACAAACCACGATGCAGACAACAAACAGACCACGATGCAGACAACAAACAGACCACGATGCAGACAACACACAGACCACGATGCAGACAACAAACAGACCACCATGCTAACAACAAACATACCACGATGCTGACAACAGACCATGATGTATACAACAAACAGACTGTGATGCTGACAACAAACAGACCACGATACAGACAACAAACAGACCGCGATTCTGACAAAAAAACATACCACGATGCAGACAACAAACAGACCACGATGCTGACAACAAACAGACCACGATGCTGACAACAAACAGACCACGATGCAGACAACAAACAGACCACGATGCAGACAACAAACAGACCACCATGCTAACAACAAACATACCACGATGCTGACAACAGACCATGATGTATACAACAAACAGACTGTGATGCTGACAACAAACAGACCACGATACAGACAACAAACAGACCGCGATTCTGACAAAAAAACATACCACGATGCAGACAACAAACAGACCACGATGCTGACAACAAACAGACCACGATGCTGACAACAAACAGACCACGATGCAGACAACAAACAGACCATGATGCAGACAACCAACACAAGTGCTCTACGCACTCGATTGAAGAACGTCAACTGAAAACAACAGACCATACGTATGGTAGTATTTAAACACATAACATGTTTTTCACGCTGTAATGAAATGTAAAACTGTAGAATGAAATTTTCAGCTTTGATTTGCGTATGAGTGACAATTTAGTTTTTGTATTGTTTTATATTTACATATTGTTTTTATTGAGGACTTAATTATTCCATTAAATTAATATAACACTTATTACAAGACAATGATGATATTATTATTATTAATAATATTGTTGTTGTTGTATACAAGTATGCAAGCCTGATGCAGACGACCGACGGAATTCTTCGCCGACCAGCTCCATCCGCTGCCTTCACATACCCGATGCGCAGGGGACTCGAGGACAACAGCGGAACCAACGGAAACCACCAGACCTGTTCTATACTGTTGTTGAAAATTAAAAATCGCGGATGAACAATTTAAAATTAAAACATATGATTTAAAGGATAAATAATGATGACTATGATATTGTTTCGTTACGATATGGTAATGAGGATAATCGTTCCGATATTGATTATTGTGGTCTTTGATGATACAGATAACCAGCAGCGGACGATACCGGCGACAATCAGCGGACGATGTTGGCGGTTATCAGCGGACGATGATGGCGACAAATAGCGGAGGATGCCGGCGACAAATAGCGGGCGATGCCGGCAACAATCATCGGACGATGCCGCCGACAATCAGCGGACGATTCCGGCGGCAACCAGCGGACGATGCAGACGACGAACATAAATGATAATTTTGTAATAAAAGTATATTTTCAAGAATTCACGTGATATATAGCTTCATTTAGAAAACTATCAATTACCAACGCATTTCAGGGTTATTTGTAAGAATGCGATGCCATGCAAAATATTATTGAATGTTGGTACAATATTTGAATATTACAATATATGAATGTTTAACGATAAGCACGGCTTCATCCTGTTGGTGCTAGAAACGATGATGATGATGATGATGATGATGATAATGATGATAACAACTTTTCATATACATACATGGGAAAGAAAATCGAAATGGGTGTACATCTAATTTCTTTTTTGCAGAAATGCGCTGAATAGAAGAGCAGAACTGAATTCGCATACATATGGAAGAACAACAAATGATGGAACACTCTGTCAATTGAAGAACAACACATGATCGAAGCGTCATAGGAAAACGGACACTTAAAGACATTGGGTATCTTAGGTTCCCGTCGAAATGTAAATCCCATGTGTGAGTTTTGCATGGAGAAATCCCGTTATTTTTGTCAGTGAAGTGTTTCAATTTCGAGGGTCTTCTAATAAACCTATTCTGGTATCAAAAATTGAATCAAGGCATTGGTACGGCAAATGGAGAAAACATTTGTAATTATAAACAAAGCGACATGGTTTTTAGTTCAACTATTCATCGAATTGTTCGAGCTATACTACTCACCTGCTCGTCGGCTTCGGCGTATTGCTCTGGTTAAGGTGTGCGTGCAACGAATCCATATCTCTGTAACTACTACAGATATTCAATTGAAACTTCACACATAAGTTCGGGGACATTATGTGAGGTCACTGACCAAGGCCCATAACTCTGACCTGCAATTTAGCAGAATTATGACCCTTTTTGTACTTAGAAAATCAGGTTAAATAGCTGTGACCAGCATCTTAGCAGAATTATGTCCCTTTTTGTACATAAAAAAGTCAGGTTAAGGTTTGCGTGCAACAACTCCGTATCTATATAACTCGAGAACGTATTGAGCTATTGTAATGAAACTTCATACATATATAACCATATAGCGAGGACTCACTTGGGATTGCATATGGGGTGGGTGGGGTCAAAGTCGCTGTTACTAAAAATAGAAAAACGGTTTCCGCTCAATAACTTGAGAACGCATTGAGATATTTTAATGAAACTTATTACATAGATACCCTATATCGAGACCTCGCTTGGGATTGCATATGGGTGGGGTCAAGGTCAAGGTTTCCGCTCATTAACTTGAGAAAACATTGAGATATTTTAATGAAACTTCATACATAGATACCTTATATCGAAACGTTGCTTGGGATTACGTATGGCGTGGGTGGGGTTAAAGTCACTGTTACTAAAAATAGAAAAACGGATTCCGCTCAATATTTTTCTTGTTTGTTGTGATAGGTCAAATAGTCGAGCGCTGTCCTGAGACAGCTCTTTTTCGATGCAAATTTCTTATTAGTGGTCAGAAACTTAACAAGAGATTTTTAGTTCATAAATCGTTGAACGTATTACATATTTCAAACTTCAAATACTGTACAATGTTTTATAGACGGCCCTCAAAATGACCTGTCCAGTTTGACAGCTGATATTACTGTTATTCTTGAAAAGCATGGAACTTGTGAAAATCACCGCTGTGTTTTTATGAATAGACTGACATGAATGACATTTGACAATAGACTTAACACTCTGAAAATGTAAAAACAACAAATTCTGTATACGTCAAATATTAACCGTGAGACGGACCGATATTTTATTCAAACCAACGAATTCAAACCAGATATGGCCATTTACACGTGATAAATTTGTATATCAGTAATTAACAAGTCATTTGAAACATTGACATTCGATATTAGACTTGTGCGAAATAATTATGTTCTTCACATTGTCAATGTAACAAAATAATTTTGGATTGTAAACACGTTTGTATCATGCGTTCGACGTGTTAATTATAAATGATAGTCATTAGCTGTAATAACTGTTTGTTTTACATTTTTATGCTACTTCAAGCTCCTCATGGTAACAATCGCGTTACGTTAAGTAAAACAGTTACGTGTTACGTATGAGTATTTACTTGAGGAAATCCACCATTGAACAATTCAACGTGACAAAAACATGTTGCTGGTAAATAAATGTGTAGTATTTATTTCTATGTTACTGATTACTTAATTTACAGATTAAAGACACCGAATCCGCATTGAATATGAACATTTTCAACAATAGACATTTATGTAGAGAATTTACAAAAAAAACAAATAGCTTTTGACTGTATATGTTTTTTACATGCTGAAAATCTCAATTCATTTGTTTACGTGGTTGGCGTTTTTTTTTCCAGTAAAATTTTTTAAATCTTTCGTTTACGGAATACTATACGAACGAAGAAAACTGTATTAAGGAAATGCTTAATGCATTCACAGAAAAATATATTTTAAAGTTATCTTATATGCTCAATGCAGATTCGGTGGCTTTAATTACACGTTGACATTTTAGCTGTGTTATACTTGGTGTGTTTTAGTATTTCTATCAACATAAACGTTAATTTTTCTTGTAATACGTGTAAGAGAGGAATTACAAATTAATGAAACAATACAAATACTGAACAGCAGCCAACAACACAACCAAACCAGCAACTTATTTCACCACAACAACCAACATATTGCTAGAACTACAGCATCAATAACAACAGCAACAACTACTTCTACTACTACTAACAATCTATTACTATTATTTTGTCTGCTGACATTACTCGGCTTCCATTAAGATCGCCCTTTGCTGCTGCTGCGCTACTACTGATGCAGCTATTGCATATACTGCTGCTGCGGCAACTGATGCTGCTGTTGATACTACTACAACTGCTGCTGCAACTACCGATGCAGCTGCTACCGTTACTTCTGCTGCAGATGCAACTACTCTTGCTAATAACAAATGCAATAAATAAAATACAATGCAAAAAAATAAAAAAAATAAAATAAATAATACATAAATAAATATACATAAATAAATAAAAATTTTAATACTTACAATAATAATAATAATAATTAATACTTGCAATAATAATAGTAGTAACAATAATAAAAATATAACACTAGGGTCGGCTAAACAAGGAGACCAGATGGCACGAGTAGTTGCTGTGAGAGTGAGGGGAGACTTGGGAGAGAGGTGTGGTTAGTGTTGTGTAGGGTAGTGTAGGGTAGACGGTGCCTCTGGTTTGGCTAGCCTTGTATGAGGTTTAAAAAAATAGTTTAAACGATTTAAATCAGTAGGAAGTCAATATGCAACATTTAATACAAAATAAAACATGAAATAAAATAAAAGTACTATTCCAAAAATAATACATGTAGTTAAATCAAATAAAATACATGTAATGATTTTTGCAAATGCATGTGTCAGCTAGTGCTACGACTACTACCTCAGCAGCTACTTATGCTACTACTGCTGCAGCTGCTACTACTGCATCTGTTGCTGCTACTGCTGCTGTAACAACTGCTACCACTGGTGCAGCTGCATCTACTGCTACTCGTGCTGCAGTTGCTGCTGCTGTTGCTGTGACATCTACTGTTGCTGCTATTGCATCCACTGCTGGAGCTGCTGCTGCTACTAATGCTGTTGCTCGTACAGCTATTAATACTACTACTACTTATACAGCTGCTGCTTGTATTATTGCTGCTGTTGCTGCTACTCCTACTTTTGCAACTACTGCTACTACTACTACTACTACTACTACTACTACTATAACTACTATCTATTAATATTAACACCACAACTACTACCACTACACGTGAAGGTACAACTACAATTACTTTTGTTGTTGCTACTGTTGTTGATGCTCGTAGAACTTGTTATTATACTGCTGATTATTTTACTTTTGTTATTTTTACTTTTCTTACCAAAATTTCGGACATTCATTAATTTCATTTTACATTATCACTGCATTAGATGATTGATTTGATAGTTCCTTTCATAAGTTAAGTTTGTTAACTTAACCCAAACTTTTATTTTAACCAAAGTGGTAGAGTTGTTGCTGACATTTGTTTGTCTGTCTATATCTTGGTTTATAATAGCAACTTAATGTAAAAAGTTAATGATGGATTTGAATGCAATTTCCTTGGAAGAATAAGCAGGCTTGTTCACATATTTTTGTATTTTTTGAAGTATGCCATTAAATGCATTAGCTTGACAGATTTAAACATCGGAAACTAAAGAGCTCAAGTATAATAACAAGAAAAGGGTTTGCAAAAAAAAACATAGGAAAAGAAAACACGTTGTTGTCAATAATTTTAACGAAAACAACAAACAATGCAAATTATTCCATCGTTTAGCGTTACAAACACTTTATAATTTTATGAAGTTCAGCTGACGATTACTAATTAAAGAAACGATATTTACAGTATTTGTCTATGTCCTTAAGAGTTATTTCGCTCCTTTATATACAATATTCTTTTATTTTTGAATCTGTGACAAAAAATTGGAAAATTGTCATTTCGTCAATTTGTGAACAGATAGGATCCAGGATATTTTAAAGGAGACATTGGGCAAGGGAATTACCCTATCACTGAACAGTTCCAATGATTTGTAAGCTCTCCGAATGTTATTTAAGTTTACAGAAGAAAAGTGAAAATTGTATACGTTTGTTAGTACAATTTCTGTTTTAATTCATTTCATTGTTTAACCATACCAATTTGATTCTTTGTTTAGAGTCCTTGCGCTTGTAGGTTTTCGAATGCCTGAATGAAAACAAAAACAATTGTGGCAAATTGGAAAAAAAGAACAAACAAGACTTAAGCGTTTTACCAATAATTGTGAAGACACACGGAACTAGTCAATTTACACAGTTAAAATGCTGTGTTAAAGTAGGTTCCCAATATCAAGATGATATATTACAGTTTTGAAAGTTAACATTTGCTTAAGCTACTACCCATGTCGTGAATAAGTGGTTTCCTGCCTGGTCGGTAGGTTTCGAAAAATGTAGACGCCTAACATAGTATAAAATGTGTATGGCCTTATCTGTTTCGTTATTTTGCTGACTTTACAAAAGTGGTTTATGCTTTAATTTGTGTTAGCAAAATGTGTTTTAGATTGCTGCCAGTATTAGTTATTTTTTCCACTGGTATATTTACATGAAATGTGTTTTTATTTGAAATATCCATCTTTGCATGGTACGCTTATACAATGAAATAATTATTGTATTATGTATATTATATAATAATTAAAAAGATAAACTAAGAAACGTAGTGTTTATTGTTGTATTATATTTTATTATAATATTTATCATGTCCACCATAAAATAATTAAAACAAAACATGTTGAAGACGACTGTGTATGTTTAATATGTTTTATGAATCTCTGAACCGAATGTTTTTTAGACCGATATGTCTTGGGACTGAACTGTCTTAGGATCACGTGATACTTTAACTTCCGGTACAATGGCGAAAATGTCAAAACACAAATTACAGTTACAGTTTATGAAAGGATTTAGCAATTAATTAGGACGTGCCAAAGGTAGAATTTGATTGTTTTCATTTTCAAATAAAATAATGAAACAAATAACACCAATAAACAGAACTGACATGAAGTTTTAATAATGGAAACTCGAAACAAAGTAATCGTCAAATATACAATACATTTATGGTGGAGGTAGGAGTGCTCGCGGTAGTAAGCAAATTGTTGATATTATTTTATAAAAAAACGATATAATTTATATGTTTTCCAATAATAATAAGCTAAACAAATTCTTTTCACCTTCATGTAAGTCAAAAATATCTTCCAATAAAGAAAAACTAATTTATAAACAAAAGTTTATCAACATGAGTCAGCAGCCAATTTCTTCAAAGGGAAGTAAGTTAAGTTCGCGGGTCAGACTACAGTAAATAATAAATAAGGTTACACAACACCATTAATTTATTCAGTCCTCAGAAGTCAATAGACAAAGGTATTTTCAAAATAAAAATCAATTAATATTATGAACTATTTCAACTAATGTGTCTGTTGCTTATAAAGCAATTGGGTGCTATGCTTCATTCAATTAATGTTTACTCTTCAGCCTGATGCTCAGGACATTGGCAACACCTGAAAGGAGAATCTCTCCTCAAGACTGAAACAGCAGTGCAGTATTTAAGGTGGACCCAGTATCCACAGTGATCACACTGGCCCCATTTAACAATAACCAGTGATGTACAGCGTCTCAAAGCTTCCGGACATCTCTTGTAGCACACACAACACAAATCCTCTTCAGTGTCAGTGCTGTTCTGGCTGTCATCGAAGGAATCATCTTCATGCTGGTCATCTCTGAGGTTCACAGCGAGTCCAGAGGTAGATGGCTCTGGGTTTGATTTCACCTTTCTGTTGACTGCCTGTGATTGTTGTGTGATTGCTGTTATTTTCCCATTTGATTTTGTTAATTTCTTTCCATTTTGTGCTTTTCTGTTTTCATCCTGACCCCTTAAGGTATTCACATTGGACTCTGTTAGCAAGTTGCAAGTAACAGCTGGTGGGGGGATAAATTTTTGGGGGGGCCTCTGTTTCACAATTGTTATCACACTGCTGTTCAGGTAATCCATCCCTTCAACACGTACTTGTGGATTAGCAGTGGATGTTTCTGTGATTGTTGGCACGACAGAGCTTGGCTCATAGGCAGCATGGTCTGTTCTGGCATCACAGATGGGTAGATTGTGGCTGGTGCAGTCTGGATGTTGGTGATTATGGCATCATTAAACGGATAAATCCCTGCCTTTTTGAATGCCGAGCATATATTTTCTGGTGAAAATGCCCTGGTATATGGTTTGGCGGTGAGCAATTTCATACCTAATAATGGATATGCCAAGATTGCTGTGGGTGTATGCTTGGCATTCTTTGTTATACAATTTCTTCAGAGGGCCAAATACTCCAACATCCAAGGGCTGAGTCAGGTGGGTGGTATGAGGTGGCAAAACAAATAGCAGCACATTGTGTTCTTTTGCCCAGTCAGCAAGGGTCAAGGACAAGTGGGCTTTATGTCCATCATATAACACCAGAACCGGTTTCCTTGAGGCTCTATCTAAGTTGGCGTGCTTGGCAAAGTGATCCATGACGTAGGTCTCAAACAGGCCCCTGTTGACGAAACCACTGTCAGATATCCCTCCATCAGACGCTGGAAGTGCACCATCCAGTAACTTATCCACCCATCGCTTCCCTGTGAACACATAGAATGGGGGAATATGGTTGCCGATTGCATTAGCCCCACCAACAATCGTCACAGTTCTGGTCCTTGGAGATGTGATGGCCTGTGGCTTACATTCCCTGCCGCATACCACCATTGGAGGAGTGTGTTCTGTAGAGAACCCCGTCTCATCTATGTTGAAGATTCGCTCAGGGGCATTCAGCAGATCATTTTGTTGAAGCACACCTGAAAGTTCTGAGAAGTAGGTGGATATAGTCTTTTCAGAGGATGACTTTGCCCTTGAGGAGGTCAGTTTCTGTGGGGTCACAGCTTTTAGCTCATTGTGTCTCTTGAGGAAAGAGTAAAACCAGGGTTTACACAGTTGCTCCTTAGTAACTTTTCCCAAGTGACTTTGCATAACCAGCTGCTACACCAAGAATTTCAGAAATTGGGTAACCATATCCAATGTTACCCATATGAATAATATGGTCAGCAAGTTTCTTTTCTTCTTCTGGACTGAAGAGTCTTGCTGGGCCCATAGTACATTCCAGGCTTACTTTGCCTCTGGTCCTATCTCGAAGGGTAGATTCCGGAACTCTATATAGGCGTGCTGGTCTGTATACAGATGTTCGTGACAGTGTGGCCTGGAATGCCCTCTTCAAGTTGTCCCTATCATAGGGTGTCTTCTCTCGGACAGGTTTTTTCTCTGAAAAAGAAAACAAATGTGATGGGAAACAAAGACAAATTCAATAAATGAATTAAATTTACTACAGTCTGACCATTTCAAAAATTGGGCAGGGATTTAGTTGTATGTAACCAACAAAAATGTTACAGGAGTTTGACCTATGTTTAGCAGACGAGACACAAAACAAAGGGATTTGTGAAGGGATTTGTGAATGGGAACATACAATTTAAAGGTATTTTCAGATATAAAACTTATTTAATATCAATTTCTGGCAAATGCTAATAAAAAACTTACCAGTATATGGTTCATTTCTGCAGAAAATAGATTTGACAACTGGATGACATAAACTGGAACCTTGTTACCGATGTAAACAAAGCAGATGGCGCTGTTTTCCAAATACCGCGAGAACTACTTACCCGCGAGCACTGCTTACCGAAGTATATACAATGCAGATACAATAAAAGAACACGCAGTAACTGGAACAAATTGCAAGTGCAAGAACTGGCACTAGACCTGGAACATAGAAAAGTATACTTCTTGTGAACCTGCACTGAATTATTTGTGGTAGCATAACTTGTTAGGCACTCGGCAAATCTTAGTTACTTTTTATGTGGGCAATAATTGCCAGTATAAAAGAGTTGCGGGACTTATGGGTTAAGAAAAATATTTCGCAACTTCAACATGCTGAAATAACATAGTTAAAAATGAAATGTTGGTTTCTTACTTGTAAAGATAATTTAGCCTTTACACCTGAAAGGTCGTGGATGTTATGCATTCGAGTCAGTGCATGCGCATAATATATGACTGACGGAATGTAATCAACATATTTGCATTTAAATGGCTTCTTTACTTACTATTTCATGTAACAAAACAGTGAACACGTAATGAGAAATATGTTACTTCATTGAAAACTAAATGTGACCTAAGACATACTTGCCATATGTCCAGGATTGTCCCGGAAATGCAGTGCACATCCTGCAGTCCCATATTTAGTCTGTATGTCCCGGAAATCATAACAACTGTGCATACCTATATTAGATTAACTTTTGACAGACCACTAATCCCCTAATTTGTCCCCAAGGCAATCATACCCAATTAGGCAACGTGTCATAAACGAGCAATTAACAGAAGTTGTCACACTTTCACTCTAATCAACTGCAATCAGTTACCGAGTAGGTCCGACTTTAAGGCGGAGCTTCATTCCCACAGAAAAATCGATATAGCCAATTAAAACGCGGAGTTTTTTCAGTTTGCCAATGCTGTGAACCATCGACCTATCTGCGTAATACATATTTATACACGTATTAGTAAGTGTATACATGCATCAGTTGATAACGAAAGAGTACTTATAATCCCGACCGTAAATAAAAGCAGTTTAGTCAATGATTTCCGTTGTTCACAATATCCGCAGTTAGTTTACAACCATAATAAGGCATTGTTTTAAACTACTTTCCTCAAATTTCAGGTGAAATAGTCCTAAAACAAATGTTTTGTTATGCCATGTAAAACTTATGTACACGTACGGGAAAGACAGTAAAAATCCCGGAAATTCGCAGGCAGAGTCCCGGAAATGATCCCAAAAATTATGGCATGTATGCCTAACAATGCCTTTAACTCGCTCAAATTCCTTCAAGTTTGTGGGTAATTTTAGGTAACGTCATATGGCACGACCACGTCATTGATTTTGTGTTTACATATCAGTGATGAACTTGTTATTTATCATTTAAACTTAAAATGTATGCATGTATTTGCTGTTATAAGTCGGTAAATTCTTCGAGCCAGAATTTGCAAAGAATTAGGACACATGATGTTGTGTGATTGTATCGAAAATGACGTCTGTGCATCATCCACAAACTTGTATGAGACCACGAACTTACCGGAAAAGATGCTAAATATTGTCATGCGCTCACTTGATAAACGTCACATAGTGCAGAAAAGCTTTCATTGAATTTTTTAGCTTGACTATTCATAAAAAAAGTCGCCTGTTTGTCGGCGTCTGCTTCGGCTTAATGCTCTGGTTAAGGTTTGCGTGCAACAAGTACATATCTCTGTAACTACTACAGATATTCATTTGAAACTTCACACATGTCTTCGGGGTCATTATGTGAAGCCAGTGACGAAAGCTCATAACTCTGACTTGCAATTTGGAAATGCAGGTTAAAGTTTGTGTGTTAAATTTTGCTTGCAACAACTTCATATCACTATATCTACTACAGATATTCATTTAAAACTTCACACATGTCTTCAGGGTCATGTAAGGTATGTTACTTCACTGACCAAGGCCCATAACTCTGACAAAACGGTATGAATAGGCGAGCGTGATATCCTGAGACAGCTTTTATTTTGTTTTGAATTATTTTTGTCTGAGCGATTCCATAAATTACGTATTGCTACTCGAAAAACATATTTGAGAAAATAATGAAATTATCATGTTTCAATATTTGTCTATATATGCGAAATGCCTTTGATAGGCCCATTGACAATATACTGAGAGCCCTGTTTCTGTCTTACAGCCCGCAGATCACTGAATTTTGCCATCATTTGTTAATAACGCAGGAATTTTTAAATAATATATTAATATTTTCAACAATCTGTGTCTTTTAATTAACCATTCCAGATGTATCAGTTGCTATAGCTATAGCATTGTAAAGAAAATACAGTAAATCTAATTGAAAGTTTCACTTTACAGATAAAACAATTGATTATGTTAGTTTTTAGCTCGACTTTTCGACGAGAAGGCAAGCTATTCTAGTGGCCCCGGCATCGGCGTCTGCCGAGGTTAAAGTTTTTCAGTAGGCTAGTTTCTCAGGAATGGCTTGACGGATTTCTTTTAAACTTAAAACATTTATTCCCCATATTAAAATGAATCCATAGGCAAAGTTTAGTAACTCTAGTTTGAAATTTGTCATAATTATGGGCCTTTTTACACTCAAAAAATTACATTGCATGCTATTTGGGTAGGTTAAAGATTTTCGGTAAACTAGTATCGCTTGAGTGATTTTATTCAAACTTTAATCCTTTATTCCCGTTATTTAAATGAACCTTTAGGCCAAGTTTGGTAACTGTTGCAGTCTTCGTCATAACTGGGTTGCCCGATGCCCGGGACAAGTAGATTTGATTTCGGCTAGCAGAAAATGCCAAATGCTTGCCCGATCGGGAAAGTGTTTTCATAGGCCTTATATATTGTATGGACAAAGAAAATTAATTCAAAATAGCATTTTAGTTTTATTTTTCTTCAAAAAAAAACAAAATATACAAAACCCGTTGTATTATTGGAATCTAGTATTTGCACATAAACATATGACGTCATCATGCTATGTGGTGTTCATTATTGTGTAGAAGCTTATTGAAATATATAGACAATCGATCGCAGTTGACTAAATGATTCTTTGTTAAAAGCTTAATAAGAAGACTACTTTAGTCGAAAGGGCAATTTTGGAGTACGTGCCAGTTTGTCTGAAATTGAAGTTAGCATATATTTGCATTGTTGTAGGTAATTAACAAATATATAAATAAGTATTGTAGCTCTATTTTGAATTGTAAAATTTAAAAAACGCATGCTGTTTGAAAGTGAAACTGCATTTAAAAACTGCTTTTTGCATGCAGTTTAATAAGGGAAAGTCCGAGAGCGATATAGCTGATTGCTGCAACCTGCTTCTTTTTATCTTTGCTCTGCTTCCCCTCAGGGTTGGTTAACACAGAAATGTTGAATATCTTTTGAAATACAATTTATTTTGCAAATACTTAATAAATAGACTTTGTTTAAAAACCTTAATTAGAAGCATTTAAGTGAGTTACCAATTTATTAGAAAATATCAACAAATTGATCCAGCTTTCCACACTGCTCCTTAGTAGAGCCATGTACCTTTTTGGACTCTATATATTTCCCTGTTTATCTTTTTAATCACATTGTGACGCATGATGCACAAAATAGTATGATCGAACCTTATATATTTTTAGGGAGAACAACAAAAACAAGATGACACACATGTATATAGAAATAAAATATAAATAAATAAAATTACAGAAAACAACATTTTCTGATATTGCTGTAGAGTACCATTTGAAGTTAAATAGTTCGGACAAGTCAAACAGATTTAGGGCAAGTGGTTTCGGTAACAAGCTTGCCCGAACTGGCAAGTGCTTTGAAAAAATTAGCATGAAGACTGCTGTTGTTTGAAATGTGTAAAAATTATAGGCCTTTTTACACTTAGAAACTGATAGTGTGAGCTATTTTGGTAGGTTAAAGTTTTCCAGTAAGCTAGTATCTCAGTAATGACTGAAGGGATTTTAATCAAACTTTACACATTGAATCCTCATATTAAAATCAACTCATAGGCTAAGTTAGGTAACTCTAGTTTTAAGTGTGTAAAATTATGGGCCTTTTTATAGACCCGTAACGCGTTTAAAAAATGGGTCATATTATGGGAACGCCCAAGTGGGTTGGCAGGAGGGCGGACGGACGGGCGGCGTGAGATCTTTGTCAGGACCATAACTTTGTCCAGCATGGATTGATTTTCAAATAACTTGGCACAAGTGATAAGCATGATAACACAAGAGTGTCGCACGCAAGAACCAGGTCCCTAGGTCCAAGGCCAAGGTCACAATTCAAGGTCAAAGGTTAAATAAAAGAAATCAATCCTTACACTTTGTCCAGAGCATGGATGGATTTCCTAATAACTTGGCAGAAGTGATAAGCATGGTGAGACAGAGTGTTGCGCGCAAGAACCAGGTCCATATGTCCAAGGTCACAATTCAAGGTCAAAGGTCAAATATAAGAAATCAATCCTTACCACTTTATCTGGAGCATATCTTTGTCCAGCATGGATGGATTTTCAAATAACTTGGCAGAAGTGGTAAGCATGGTGAGACAGAGTGTCGCGACCAAGAACCAGGTCCCTGTGTCCAAGGTCAAGGTCACAATTCAAGGTCAAAGGTCAAATATAAGAAATCAATCCTTACTGCTTAGTCTGGAGCATATCTTGGCAGAAGTGATAAGCATGGTGAGGAGAAGCATACAAACAATTTCGCTTTTAGTTTTCCATCACAAAAATAATATGTGAGCGATAATAACTCTTATACCCTAAAACACTAATACAAACTATATCATTCCTTTAGTCCTCAATAATTAGATATTTAGTTGATTCTGATCTCATTTTTTTTATGGGGCGACACAATCTACATTATGTCTAAACAGCTTTAAAAGACTTACTATAAATAATTTCAAATTGTTTTACCTTTTTTGTGTCTGCAAACTGCATTAACATGCTTAATCAATGATGTACATGTTAGTTTTATTTTGAGTTGTTGGTTTGCAATTTGTAAAATAATCAATCTTCTAAATACATGTAACTCACTTACTCGAAGCCCGGGAGACTATTATGGCTAGTTAAAATTTTGACCTATATTCCTGAAGGGCAAGTTTACAAAGGATGAAAAATTAGGAAACTGACCTGATTAGTTACTGTCTAGATTTACACATTTATGGTCTTATGGGCACGTCTCTAAAAAAAACAAATACTGCAAAGACTGATAATACATGAATTTATGATAGTACATGAATATTGAATTGTAAAAGATGGATTCACAACTTATAAAACTTCCAACATGATTTCATGTCAAAACAATGCTATTATTAAAAATGAAAGTAAATGGAGAAAAAAACAAACTCATATTGATAGGAGTACCATTTCTTGTGTCAATAATGTAAGGTTATTTAACAGCGTTCTGTACAATGCATTGCTACAATTAGATGAGTACACAGCATGCAAACCATATTGGAAGAGTCGATAGGCAATATTATATATTGAGTGCATATAATATATTAGATTTAATAAATGCACTGTTCATATTCATCCTTTTAAAGAAATCTTGGACTGCAAGCTTGAAGATATTCAATTATATCTATCTACAAGTGTTAACAGAGAAAACCCAAAAGAAGAAATAATACATTCTTCATTTTCATCCTTGTAAGGAAATGGACTACAAGCTTGAAGATCTTCAACTGCATGTACAGGGTATCTACAAATGTTAACAGAGGTAAACAAAGTGCAGAAACAACTAGAAAACACTTGGAAAGCAAAGAACTCCACCAAGATGGCCCATTCCCCCATATGGTGTGCAATATATGAGTTATACAGCTTAATGTTGCAATTTGCTCAATAATAAGGAATCCTTCACAAAGTCCTGGATCCAGATTGTGATCCGGATCACCACCACAATCAAATCATTGTTCGTTGACACATTTACAATCTTCGCAAGAAAGTTCACGCCAAACTGTATGTAACTTTTTATGCTTCCAAAAGGGGACATTGTATAGTTGCTGCCTTGTCTGTCTGTCCGAATTCTACATCATTGTTATTTGTTTGTCTCAATGTCATATGCATTTCCCCACAATTTTTATCCGCCCGTCTGTTCATCTGACCTTCCATCTGCCCCATAGTTAGTTTCTGCCGAAGATCTCTGGAACTAATATCTCAGATGCAATAAAACTTAAAATGAGGAAATGCACATATTCTTAGGTTATTCCAGTCTGATTTTTTTTCATGGACTAATTGCCCTTTGATTATTAAGGGGACATTAAATTGGATATTTGTGTTTCTGCATGAGATCTCTGGAATTAATAACTCAAATTCAATTAAACATGACATGCAACATCCTTAGCTAGAGGTCTCCACATATTGTCAGTTCTTTCAAGTCTGATGATTTTTCAGGGAATTATTGCCCTTTAACGATAAATAGGATTTGTTAATAGGACATTTTTTACGCACTAGTTGTCAGGAACTTATGACTCATTTTCAATAAATCAGCATTTCTGTCAAGAGGCCATGCGCAAACTGTCAGGTCATTCCAGTCTGATTTGATTATAAACATTATATTTTAAAGGATATTTTTGTTTTCCCACCAGTTCTCGGGAACTAATTACTTGAATTCAATTAAACTTTATATGCAGCATCCCTGCCAAGAGCACTTGCACATATTGTCAGGTCGTTCTGGTCTGTTGATAATTCGTCCGTCGTCCGTAATTCATCAAATATGGGCATGCGGAGGCGATAATATTTCTCTTTTCATTCAAGCTTAACCAAACTTGCACAGTTTGTGTTTTACAATAAAATCTGAGATAGATTCGATAATGGTTCAGATTGGACCAGGAACACCAGAGTTATTGCCCAAATAGTTTTCATCCAATCTTTGCCAAACTTCATAAAAATCTTTATTCTAATAATATGTCGGCCAGGTTTGATCACCAGCCAAATCACACTTGGAATTGTGGAATTATGACCCTTGAATTATCTCAAATTGGCCGTTTTAGCTGTTTCCGTTCTGTACAACAGTTTTTATCTGATCTTCACCAAACTTAGTGAAAATCTTTGTGGGCTTAATATCTTCAGGTTCGATAATCAACCAAATTGTCTCAGTAACTGTAGAGTTATGGCCTGTGAATTGTCTTAAATTAGCCTTTGTACCGGTTTCTCTCTTAGTCAATAGTCTTCATCCCATCTTTACTAAACTTGATGTTTAAAGTATATAATATAATATTTTAAGTTAGACAATCTACCAAACTGCCCCAGGAACTGCAAAGTTATGGCCCGTGATTTATCTTAAATTGGCATTTTAGCACCTTCCAACAGTTTTCATCCAATCTTTACCATAATTGATATTTTAAAGGTCCGCTGAATATGTAGGTCACCAGAGCAAAAATAGATTTAAAAAGTGAAAACTTTAAAAATCTTCTTCTATGAAACCGCAAGGCTCAGACCTTTCATATTTGATATGTGACATCCTCTAGAGGTCCTCTACAAAGATTTTCAAATTATGCCCCTGGGGTCAAAACGGGCCACGCCCTGGGGGTCACATGGTTTATATAGAATATATACGAAAATAACTTTAAAAATCTTCTCCTCTAAAACCACAAGGCCCAGAGGTTTTATAATTGGTATGTTACAACCTATAGTGGTCCTCTACAAAGATTGTTCAAATTATGCCCCTGGGGTCAAAACTGGCCACGCCCCGGGGGTCTCATGGTTTATAGAGAATATATAGCAAAATGACTTTAAAAATCATCTCCTCTAAAATCGCAAGGCCCAGAGGTTTCATATTTGGTATGCAACATCCTTTAGTGGTCCTGAACAAAGTTTGTCCAAATTATGCCCCTGGGGTCAAAATGGGCCACACCCAGGGGGTCACATGGTTTATGTAGAATATATAGCAAAATGACTTTTAAAATATCCTCCTCTGAAACCACAAGGCCCAGAGGTTTCATATTTGGTATGTAACATCCTATAGTGGTCTTCTACAAAGATTGTTCAAATTAAGCCCCTGGGGTCAAAACTGGCCACGCCCAGGGGGTCACATGTTTTATATAAACTTATATAGCAAAATGTCTTTAAATCATCTTCTCTGAAACCACAAGGCCCAGAGGTTTCGTATTTGGTATTAAACATCCTATATTGGTACTCTACAAAGATTGTTCAAATTATGCCCCATGAGTTAAAACAGACCACACCCGATTGGTCACATGGTTAATATAGACTTAAATAGCAAAATGACTTTAAAATTCTTCTCCTCTGAAACCGCAAGGCCTAGAGGCTTCATATTTGGTATGTAACATTGTATAGTGGTCCTTTACAAATAGTGTCCAAATTATGCCCCTGGGGTCAAAACTGGCCACGCCCTGGGGGTCTCATGGTTTATATAGACTTAAATAGCGAACTGACTTTAAAAATCTTCTCTGAAACGGCAGGGCCCACAGCTTTCCTATATTTGTTACGTAACATTGCATAGTGGTCCTCTCCAAAAATTGTTCAAATTATGCCCATGGGGTCAAATCTGGCCACCCCCAAGGGGTAACATGGTTTATATAGACTTTAATAGCAAAATGACTCAAAAAATCTTTACCTGAAATTGCAAGGCACACAGCTTTCCTATATTTGGTACGTAACATAGCATAGTGTTCCTCTCCAAAGATTGTTCAAATTATGCCTCTTTGGTCAAATCTGGCCACCCCCGAGGGGTCACATGGTTTATATAGACTTAAATAGCAGAATGACTCAAAAAATCTTTACCTGAGACTTAAAAAATCTTTACCTGAAACCGCAAGGCCCAGAGGTTTGTTCAAGGTTGTTCAACTTATGCCCCTGGGATAAAAATGAGCCACGCCTCTGGGATGCAAATCCCAATTGGGTTACAAGATCTGAGTTGAGCGTCCTAGGGCCCTCAGGGCCCTCTTGTTGATATGTGACATCCTCTAGTGGTCCTCTACGAAGATTGTTCAAATGATGCCCCTGGGGTCAGAACTGGCCACGCCCCGGAGTCACATGGTTTATATAGACTTGTATAGCGAAATTACTTTAAAAATCTTCTCTGAAACCGCAAGGCCTAGAGGTTTCATATTTGGTATGTAACATTGTATAGTGGTCCTCTTTAAAGATTGTTCAAATGATGCCCCTGGGGTCAAAACTGGCCACACCCCGGGGTCACATGGTTTATATAGACTTACATAGCAAAATGACTTTTACAATCTAGTTTCTTGAAACCGCAAGGCCTGGAGGTTTCATATTTGATATGTAAGTTTGTCTAGTGTTCCTCTACAAAGATTGTCCAAATGATGCCCCTGGGGTCAAAACTGGCCACACCCGGGCCTCACATGGTTTATATAGACGTAAATGGCAAAATGATTTTAAAATCCTTATCTGAAAGCACAAGGCCCAGAAATGTTATATTTGGTTGATACATTATATCGAGACCTCAATTGGGATTGCATATGGGACGGGTGGGGTCAAGGTCACTGTTGCTGAAAATTGAAAAACGGTTTCCGCTCGATAACTTTAGAACGAATTGAGATATTCTAATGAAAATTAATACATAGATACCTTACAATGACACCTCGCATGAGATTGCATATGGGGTGGGAGGGGTCAAGGTCAATGTTACTAAAAATAGAAAAACTGTTTCTGCTCAATATCCTGAGAACCATTGAGATATTTTAATGAAACTTAATACAATAATACATTATATTGAGACCTCGATTGGAATTGCATATGGGGTGGGTGGGGTCAAGGTCACCGTTATCAAAAATAGAAAAATGGTTTCTGCTAAATGTCTTGAGAACGCATTGAGCTACTTTAATGAAACTTAACACAGTACCTTATATCGAGACATTGCTTGGGATTGCATATGGGGTGGGTGGGGTCATGGTCACCGTTACTAAAAATAGAAAAACGGTTTCCGCTCAATAACTTGAGAACGCATTGTGATATATTAATGAAACTTAATACACATATCTTATATCAAGATATCACTTGGGTTTGCTTATGGGATGGGTGGGGTCAAGGTCACTGTTATTAAAAGTAGAAAAACGGTTCACGCTCAACAACTTAAAAACGCATTGAGATATTTTAATGAAACTTCATACGTAGATACCTTATATCGAGACCTTGCTCTACCTATGTGGTGGGTGGGGTCAAGGTGAAGGTCACTGTTACTATAAATAGAAAAACAGTTTTCGCTCAATAACTTGACAAATTTTAATGAAACTTCATAAATAGATATCAGGTGAGCGACCTAGGGCCATCGTGGCCCTCTTGTTTGTATATGGTCTGCTCAATATTGTTCCAAGCGAAGTTTACTGTATAAAACATTATAATAATATATAATTTATAATAATAATGCACTATAACCTGCAGTGTTGAAAATACATTTTTATTATGTTGTTTTTGTTGTTGCAGACAGCAGCCCTTCCACACTGAGGGACAGCAACAGCAACGAACCCGATCCTGACAAGGAAGTATTCCTAAACGATGCCGAAACCATGCACAGACTTTTTGCAGCAAAACATGGTAGCAGCCAATAATGATCAGCCATAACTGGAGGTAAACGTTTTGATGAAAACTTTCAATGGCCAATTATTTTGATGTTTTGCGCAACCGGGGTATTGTCTTTCTAACAAAACTTTTAGTTGAAATAAGTTAGAACCTTCAAATAGAACATTGAAAACATGTTGTTTTTTTTATTAGATACACAAAAATTTGTCTTGCTGATTTTTTATTTTTTCAAATTAATGTTGTACATGCAGAATTATATAATGCAATGCATTTTTATCGACAATTTATTGCATACATTTATATTTTCATATGAAAACAACATTTTTATACATCGAAATAAGCAAGGAAAGTATTGAAGGTTTATTCCGGTATTTTGAACTCCCGTCCCACAGCTCCGTAGTCCACTGCTCTATCCACTGTACCACTCTGACTTGTGGTTTCATTGGTATTGAAAAGGGATTATATGGATAGAAGGAGTGCTAAATATAGCAATCACATGACTTGGACTTGGTCACATGACCATAGTCCAGGTCATGTGATTTTTTTACTGTTATGTTTTTATTGAAAGGATAAATAAATGTTTCGAACAGCTACCAGCAGAAGCCTCAATAGCTCAGTTGGTAGAGCAGTGGTCTTGAGAGGCTTGGTGTGTGTGTTCAAGTACCGCTCCGACCAAGGGGAGTTTTAAACAACTCCTGGGCGCGCAGAACCACCTTTTTCCAAGGGAAAGTGGAGGTTCTACTCCCCCTAATAGGGGTTAGTTAAATATATACTTTTTAGTACAAAAGAAATAAAAACATTTTATCATTGTCACTACCCCACGTTGTAATTTTGTGCAAATAAAAACAAACACCAGGAGTATTTTTAATTTTTTTTATTGATCTTAGGATTTTTTTTATATAAAATTGATGACAAATACTTTATAGAATGTTTAGGCCAAGGAAAAAAATCAGTGGTTCAGGTTTCACGACAGACCCTACTTGCATCCCCTCATCCTTAAGAATGTTTGAAGCGAACAAAATTGTTTGGTATAAAATTTCTCAAAGATTTTCATAATATGACTTTCTAAAAAAATATAAGCAGTGGAACCTGAACCACATATTTTTTCCGTGACCTAAACTATACATTGTATGCTAACCATTAAATATTTATTATATATTTCCAGAAGTCAATCACTGAGATGTATCATCACCTGAGTTGCAGCAGTTATTGATCAACAAAGCAAGCCAAGGCGTGGGGCAGGATTTAAATGGAAGACGTGAAATGTTATTTAAATTTCTGTTTTCTATTGACCCAATTAAGAGTACTTGTTACAGCTCAGTTTAAATCTCAGTGTCGTCTTCGTTGTCTTATCGTATCATTGTCAAAAGAAGATCTAGATTTTGTAATACCATCACTCACCAATTAATGTAGGCAATAAAACAGTTATATTTCAAAACATAACCAATGAATACAGGCAAAAGTCATGTTTTATGGTGAGGCCAAAAAAATTAATTGTGTGTTTCGGGCAACCCGAGTCTAGCTAGCGTAAACCACCGACCCTCAAGTTTTTAGTGACGATTGTTTTCCATGAATCCAGTGTAAACCCCCCGACCCTAAAGTTTTAAGCGACGATTGTTTTCCATGATTCCAGCATAATTCCCGTCCCGAAAGTTTTTTTCGATGATTGTTTTCCATGAATCCAGTGTAACCCCCCCGTCCCTAAAGATTTTAGCGACGATTGTTTTCCATGATTCCAGCGTAAATCCCCGTCCCTAAAGATTTTAGCGATGATCGTTTGCCATGAATCCAAATTCGTCCAACAAACTTAATCCCGACCTACCTTTTTTGAAACGCCTGCCCAAAACACACAATTTATTCTTTTGGCCCGAGTAAGTAATAAATCCCAATAGGCAAAATTAGATGATTTACATTAAAGCAACCAAATCTGTTTTCAATGAAAATATTGTCAACATTCTAAGATTATTTAAGCATCAAATTTAATGTTGAAGAACTTACCCAATATTTTCCCTTGGTTAATAAATGACTCCTGACAGAGAGACAGACACACCTAAACTATATCCCTCCACCTTCGGGAGAGGATGAAATCCTACTGATGCATATGACTTGAATTATTAAAAGAAATTGCTTGTTATTGCTGTCAATGGATCTTGCACAGTCTCTGAAAGAAGTATCAGTTGTGAACACAAGGTTAAGACGACTGATGACGCAGGAAAGGTCTCGTATTCCAATAGCTCACAGTAACTGTCGTGTTCATGGAGCTTAACTATATACTGAACAGTAACAAAAGCATTCCATTGATTACATAAGCTCAAATAAATGAAAACATAAGTAATGCACACATGTATAATGAAACAAAATCTATACACTTAAACCAAAAAAGATACCGGACGCTTGATAATTTGTTCTCTTTTTGTTAGTGGATTGTATTGCAACCACTATGTCATAAAACAATAATTTATGTATGGGAAATATGAAAATGTACACATGTATGTTGAAAACATTGTATTTTAAAAAGCAATAATTGTTTACTGTATCAAGATCCGCTTTTCAAAAATTGATAAAGTGTCAGGTTTATTTTTTGGCCGAGTATAAATAACCATAATAATATTCAAAGAAGAAAACAACTGACAACTCAGCTAACAGTGGTTAGAATCTGGATGAAATTATTTATGAAAATAATTATGACATGAAAACTTTGAAAAACGAGTTTAATCTGAACAAACTGCAATTGTAAATTTTAATTAAAATGAGCATGTTGTTTGTAATATTAATTATATTTACAATGAAAGTTATCTTGCCATGGACATTTAAATACATCTAACCCTATTCTAAAAGGTTTCATAAATATGATTTTTTGTGTAATGTTATCAACTTAAACACCAAAGTTGGTAAAAACATAACATCATTGGCAAAAATAATAAACAGTTTAGTTTAAATTAAAAAAATAACATACAATGGCATCTTTAATTAAATGAAAAATGCATGCAACACAATCAAACATTCAAACAAGTAAATAATTTTATGAAAGTTACAATTTTCAAATAATCAGTCAGATAAGAAAACACTTCTATACAGTTCTGATAATGTTCCCAAAGAAATGTTCACATGAAACATAAAATATGATTGCTTTAGTAAGCGGACATAAGTGTCTATTATTTTAAAGTTTAATGTGAATAACAATAATGTACGATTTGTACCAGAACACATTACAGTTAGTAGATAATATGAATGAACTCAGCTCTTTGGCCTTCTCAAAGACGTTGCAGTAATTCATGACCCACTGTGACCAGCTTGCCTCGACTGGATCAACGCTGCACGTTATAGGGCCTGTAAAACAGAAACATAAACACACTGAAGATGGAAGAACAACAATTTGTGTTTTTAGACAAGAGTCACTTTGTGTCAAGGGTAAATAGGGGTTCAAGTGTAAATAAAACAACAACATGATTTATCATGAACAAAATACTGCACTTTTTTTTATATTTTGCTTTCAGCTGAAAGTAACATTAAAAATGGCCAAAAAGAACCTATATTCACACAAAATGGCATAAAAACAAATACTTTGTATTGCAATTTAGCAGAAACAGTTGTGTCTTGGAATTTTTATTCCGATTTCATTTGCAAATTTCCATATGATTGGACAACAGAAAACCAATGCTTTAACACATTTGAATTTTTATCATGAATTAATACTTAAAAGACAAAATAGGACACGGTAGGCAGTCAAAGGCTCCTTGACATGCTGATAGGGGCACAATCAAGGACCTGTTTCAGTTAATAAACAATTAATTGACTTGGTTTACATATTTTTGTGTACTGAAACAGAGATTGAAACTACATTAGTTAAATAAATGACAGAACTTAACACACACAAAAATTCTATATGAACATATATCAATAGCTCACTGAGCATTTTAAACTCAGGTGAGCTAAAAGAGAACAAGAGCTGTCAGAGGATAGCATGCTCAACTATTCGAAGTATTTCAGTTGGTGCCTTATTTGGTGGATTGGGCATAAATCGGTCACAATACAAAGCTGAGTTATGGTAACTATTGCACTGGATGCTGAAGCTGATGACATTTTGATATTTCCAAGTTTCAAGGGAAACCTTGTTTGTTTGTTTTGAACTTAAAAGACTTCTGAACCTCAAATCTGAAAATCCAAGTTAAAAGATGGCATAACTTTGTCAAAATAACAAACCAAGTTGTGGGAATTGTAGCACCTGATGTTGAAAATTATGAAAATGTTAAATTCCAAGTTTCAAGTAAATACCTGCTGTAGTTTTGAAGTTATACAGATTTTAATGATATGTGAACTGTAAAGTGAAAATGTAAGTTAAAGGGGACATAAATACGTCAACACACAAAACTGAGTAATGGGATTGTTGCATATGATGCTGGCATTGATGATAATGATATATACTAAGTTTCAAGTGAATGTCTTATGAAGTATTGAAGTCATTGGGACTTGTTAATCAAAACTAACCAAAGTTGAGACGCGGACACCAACACTGGGGCAAGTGGAAAGCTCATCTATTCTTTCAACAGTTGAGCTAGAAACAGTCTAAATTAAAGGAAGTAGCAGTAAACATTGTCATGATATATCAGTATATGATTCTTAGGGTTTGGTTCACCTTTCAATCCATTACTATATGATATGGCACAGTGTAACCATAGGTAACAAGAGCTGTCTCAGGACAGCGCGCTTGACTATTAATATATTCTTTGTGAGAGTTATGTACCTTGGTCAGCGACCTTACATAACGACACTGAAGACATGTGAAGTTTCAATTGAATATCTGCAGTAGTTACAGAGATATGTACTTGTTGCATGCAAATATTAACCTGAATTTTTTTATTACAAAAAGGGGCATACGTTTACTAAAATGCTGGTGACAGTTATGGGCCTAGCGAGTGACCTTACATAATGACCATGAAAACGTGTGAAGTTTTAATTTAATATCTATAGAGATATGTACTTGTTGCATGCACATTTTAACCTGAATTTTCGAAGTACAAATAGGGGCATAATTCTGCTTAATTGCAGGTCAGAGTTATGGGCCTTGGTCAGTGACCTTACATAATGACCTCGAAGACGTGTGAATATCTGTATTATTTACAGAGATATGTACTTGTTGCATGCAAACCATAACCAGAGCATGACGGCAATGCTGACATCGATGGAGCAGATAAGAAGAATAGTTCAGACAATTCAATGAATAGTCGAGCTAAAAATAAATAAGTCAGTAAATACAAGTACAAATGTCTGGTTTCTGTACACAATTTTTTTTTTTTGCACTGCATTCTACACATTGTAATCGACCAAACTGGTAATGGTTGATTCTTGTCAATAGTACATTAGATTATTGGTGCATTATTACTTTTGGTATGATATATTTAGTTACTGATTACATGAAAAACCATGTATCATGATACATACCGGTATACCATATCACTAGGTGTGCATATTGTTACACACTTAGTGGAAATCATTGTCTGTTTCTCTTTGTTTCTATACTAATACAAATTTACATTGGCCAAATATTAATGACAGAATGAAAATGACACTTCATACCTCTGGTGTTGATTTCTGTGTCAGCCAGGGAATGTCTAAGAAGGAGTTGTTCAGATACCGATACTGCCCATGATCGTCATCAGCTGCTTCGAGGTCGGCATAAACTCAACCTAGAGATGCAGAATAACAATTTGTTGACAATATATATGAGATAGAAGTTGTGTTCTAATGATTGTCTTTTAGTCTTTTAAATAACATTTGGTTTAAATGGTAACTGTACAAATAAGGAATGTAAACTGTATAGTGTATAAATACTGACAAGAATATCGGTAAAACAGATAGATGCTCTCTGATGCTGCTTTGACACTGCTTGACAATGTTGACGAGTTAAAAGCACCACACTGTCACACTGAGGCAATCATTTGTGCCAAATCATCGAAAAATCCAACTTTTGATCTTCAAACTTTCACTGTGACCTTGGCCTTTGACCTACTGAGCTACCGTTCATGTGTGGTAAAACCATCTCATTGAGGTTAACATTTGTGCAAAAGTACTTTTCAAATCCCTCCATCCATGGCCAAAGCCAATATTGATCTTCGACCTCTAAGTGTGACATTGACCTTGGACTTACTGACCTGATTCATTCGTGTGAGATGCAGTCTCATTGAGGGAACTATTTGTACCATTTAATTTGTAAATCCCTCAATCCTTGGCAAAGATATAGCTCGGGGAGGTAGAGTGCCAATTTTGACATTTGACCTCTAAAAGTGACCTTGAACTTTGACTTACAGACAGGCTTTATGCGCGTGACATGCCTTCTAATTGAGGCAAACACATGTAGTAGGTAATTTGAAAATCTCTTAAACTTTGGCAAAGTTAACGCCTGGACAAGCGAAGTGCTTATTTTGACCTTGACATCAAAGAGTGACAATGACCTTTAACCTACGGACCTGATTCATGTGCAACACACCATCTCTCTGAGGCAAACATTTGTGAAAAGTAATTAAAAATCTCTCCACGCATGGCCAAGCTAGAGCCCAGGCAAACAGTGTGACTATGAACCTTTAACTTCTACGAGTGACCTTGACCTTTGACCTGGTTTATGTGTGCGACATGATGTCTCATTGAGGCAAACATGTGTCCAAATTCTTTTATAACCCCTTAGTCCATGGCCTATTTACAGACCAGAAGGACTTAGCGACAACTTTTTGCTTGGCCGAACCTTTCCGGGGAGCATAAAAATGTGCGAAAGTTAAGTCAGTTTGACAAATGGTGATGTTGTAAGGTTATGTTAGAAACAAAATAATTTTTGCATTTTTTTTGTTTATCTGCTAACAGATTTGTCATTCTGATGTGGTATATTAAACAACTTAGGCAACAGTCCTCGTGGTTTAATTCATACCCATCAGAATTCCAATCATTGTTTATTAGCTGATTAACAACTCTAAATCAAAAAAACAATTGTGAAATAAAGTGAATCTTTCACAAACAGTTAACACATTGAAACCATTTATTCATTCAAAACTACTTGTCTAGTTTTCTGACCAAATTGGCTTGTAACAATACTACAACAACATCTTTTTCAGAAATGTTACTTGCTTCTGTAGCCTTCTGGACGTGACATAGTGACTGCTTCACGTTCAGTAGGAACGCCTCTACCATCATCGTTTAGTGATGCTAATGCAACTGATCCTGAAATATGGGAGTAGCTCTGATTAACAGAAGACTTTCTTGTGACAGCTTGAACAAAACCTTTACTGGACATGTAAGAGTAAAATTGTTCTTCTATAATGTAACCATACTTGAATCTCTAACAGATCTCGAATTTTTCTACTACGTCCTCGTAAACCTTACAACAATTGAAGCACATGTTTGTAAAGAATATGTATATGAAATGACTACCCAAACAGCAACAAAAGCAAGATACTAAGAGCAATAGAGTCTCAGTGGTGTAACTGAAATGGTATATGCCTTGCAATTTGTAGGGTCCTACTGGGGGAGGTTTCAAAAGTGTGTCAATAAGCCTTGAGCTACAACAACTAGGGTTAAAGTAAATGTGCGAATAGTAAATTTCTGGGAGGCTAAACTTAACTCTGTGCTGAACCTTTTTTTTTTTTATAAAATTCACATCCAGCTACATCAAATGTTTGTACACTGTAAATATGTCTTGCCACTAATCCACTGATCACTGTTCTCCCACTTGCTCTGATGCCGATACTGCCCATGAGTGTTACCAGCTGCTTCAAGGTTGGCATAAACTCGACCTAGAGAGGCAGAATAATATAACTTTAAATATTGGCACAAATCTGGGGGAACATTGTAGGCTTTACTTGTTTCGTTAATTTTTTTCGATTCTATCCATATTTAACAGTATTTTAGTCATATAACGGCGGCCATTTAACCTACTCACATTGTCCTGGGCAAGCTTAGCCGATCTAATCAGTTAACCAGTACTAAGTGCACATACTTATTCCAGTAACTGACAACTGCCCTACTTGAATCAGAGGTAGGCGGAGAATGGCCGTAGAAATAATGTCATGACCAATCACCACGAAAGCTATAAGACTGGGCCGGAAAGTAACCTCACAAACCCCAGATTGGCAGTCCTGCACACACCAAATGAGCTAGCCAGTCTGGCGCACGCATTAATAAATCCTTTTATAAAAAAAGATGCAGCTTAAAGAGCTTTTATATAATTATAATGAAGTCCTATTTTGAAGCTGTTAAAGGATTAACAGGAAATAACTAGGGAATATATGAATGGTGACTTTTGATATCATGATATATCAGACGAGTCCGATATGGCGTAGGAAAAAGACGAGTCTGATATCACATGGTATCAAAAGTCACCTACCATATATTATATTTATTATGCCACGTTTTGCAAATATTGTTTTTTAATTAATCAAATAAAATAAACAAATTAAATGGCAAACATTTTTCAATTTACGGTACAACACAATATGCAAATGAGACAGCCTGATGGCGTAATCTAGCACTGATGCATAGTTACGCATAAAAATAGTTAATTTAACATTCTAAAATAGATTTAACCAATGAACAAAAAATTAAAGCGAGAAATTTCTACTTATTTATACATTCATGTCATTTTATCTATTAACACACACACAAGTAGAACACTGCATTCCACATAATGATTACTTTTCAACTGTTGGCAGTATGTGTCTGATGTGAATATTCAACAATGAAACAAATTTAAAAGTAAAACAACCAGTGGATTTATAATCAAGTGAGTCGTTAATGAACTTTTTCATCAGTGCATAATGTGTTCGAAGTTAAAAGGTGGATGCATGCTCTGAAAAACTATCCCCCATGTATAATGTCAAACTGGGTGGGGAACGCAACTGCAGTCTGCAGGATTCAGAGATGCAGCCTGTCATGTTTGCGATGTGGGCTCGTATTAAAGCTGCATTATATTGGTGGGACAGAAAAGGGTATCACAAAGCTTCTGTACCATGTCCTTCCTGGCAGTGTTAGCAATTAGTAAGTGCCCTGGTAATACCATATTGAGTGCACAAATAAGAGTCACATTATAATCCTTTGCCTTCTTTTTTGCCTTATTTTAGAGCGATAGGGGCCTATATTTAAATATTTATAGAATTAAGTCATTTATTCACATATGCTGTTTTTGCTTATGTTATTGTGAGTTATTTCCAAAAGGTGACTCAATTTCCTTCATATTTTCAGGTTCACAGCCATTGAAAACTAAAGATGACATGTACATGTGAAAGTTGCTGCAACAGACTGAGAGAAACAATTTTTGTATGTGACATTGTCTATGCACTATTTAGCTAGTGGATATGTGTTGCTGTATCATTAAACAGATTATCTTGTCTATGAATTTCAAACTGCATTTAACTAGTTGTTATGAATTTAAATTGAAGAATTCCAAGTAGACCATCATAATTAGTTCTATTTTTTTCAATTTCATATTCTTCAAATGGGTTTGCATCATTTCCCAATTTTCTTTGATTTTTTTCCCTATTTCATGTTGGACTAAAGTATTAAGTTATAACACATTGACTTTTTTTGCATTTTATTTAACTAAACCTATTGTTTATAACTTTTAAAGCCATTTTTTTTATTGAACTTTGACATTTCATTTAGAAATAAATGGATTTGTTGTGAATCAAATTATAGTGGCTAGTATTTATATGAATTTCTTATCAAAAGTAAGAGTTCATTTTTTTTAATTGAGAATAATTTCTTAAACAGCATGTTTTCTTTTGTTTTGTTTTCTTTCTTTTCTTTGTTTTTTTTTTGTTTTAATTATTTTTAGCCATCATTTCAAATAAAATTATTGTTGTTACCTTGCTAGATTCTAGAATTTGTTTGCTTTCTTATGATTAAAACATTTCAGTTGTCTATTTAAAATAACTGTTCTTAATAGCATTTTTCTAAAACATTTCATTTGTAATAAAGTGACACAAAATAAATGATTATAGTAGCTTCTTTCTTGGTATATTTAAAGACATACACTTACAGTACACTGCAACTTACAGCAATGGATAGTGATTTTGCAGTTCCTGATTCCTTGTTGATACAATTTATGGTCTGAGTGATTTGGTTTCATATCCTTAATCGTATTTTCTGTATTGATAGAAAAACAGCCACAAAATTTCATCCAATTCTTTCATGCATTTCAATTTTTGTGATAGGCTATCTGATTGTAATTTTTTCAGCTTTTAAAAATATCAGCTTTTTCTAAGATTTTATTAACAGGTTTTCTATGTTGTGCATTGCATGTTTTTGCATAAAGCTTATTTGACATAATAACTGAATTCTTGTTAACTGAATAATATTTAAATGTTTGGTTCCAGTAAAATTTATTTTTGTGAATTACAATGCTGTAATTGTATAGATCTATTCTTTGTTTACGTTTAAGGGACGTAAGTGACATTCCACGCCTACAAAAAGTAGTTCCGAGAAGTGGGTGGGACTAAACAATCCTTGCACGTGACACTGTAGCATGATATTCGATAAGGTAGGCGGAGCTAAAACGTGTCATCAGTCAGGGAAATGATATTACAGAAAGTAGGCGGGGTTAATTTAAGTTATCGGTCAGTGGTATCATAACGCTTAAAAATATTGGGTCAGCATCTTCAACGTAATTGTGAACTAGTGGCATAATAAATATGAACAATCGCCCCATGGCAGACATGTTTTGCTTAATAATCAAGAGAGAGATTGAAGGATCAATAAACCATTTATGTGTATTTATTTAGAAATCCACCCAGCAGTCTTGGGCAAAAATATTTTCTGAAGTTTTTTTTCAACTTGGTAGTCCAGGCAATCAGAGAACTATATTGATCAACTTGAGGAAATCGTACATATGCCCATTTAAAAAACTGTCAACTAGCTGGTCCTGTGATGTTTTAATAATAATTATGGCAACAGGCAAAGAACTAATCACAACTTCCCCCCTTTAACTCTTTTTAGAATATCTGTTGAACCGTTTTAGCATCTGGTTGTTGATGAAAATGACGAAACAATACTCTTTAAAACAGCCCCAAACACTACAGTGCTTTGTTATATAGCCTGTACATTCTTTTCTGTCCTCCATTTAAGAACTGACTAGTAATGTTCTGCATTTCATCAGAGAATGAACTGTAGGGAAAATTACGCCTAACTTGCATAAATGTCGACAGTTCATACACTGATGAAATAACTGTTCTATGCTTATAATTACAATCCAAAATGGATATAAACTTTGATTTTAACTTTCTAAGGGCAGCAACATCTCCCTTTGTATTGTTTTTTTTTTCTCAAGTGATGTATAGGATATGAAGTAGGAATCCATCGTTTTTGTTTTGTCGAATGGCACATTTAGCATTTCTAATATCTTGCCAGACATTTAAATAGCTGTGGATAATTTTGCAGTAGACTTTCTGGTAAAAACAATTAAACACCCCCAATAAATGTGTTAAAAAGTTCACCTTCTTCAACACTGGCAACCAATGAATAAGCTACATGTATTTTGTTTACGGACGTTAGTAAACATAGTAAACATTCGAGCAAAACAGTGACATTTTGCAAATTGTGAATGAAAAAGTAAACTTTGTAAACATTTGGCGCAAAACAATGATGTCATTATGCAAAAATTGAATGAAAAAGTAGAACGGTCGTGATTAATAAAGAGGTAATTTGCATACACAGCCGGTTCCAATCAAAATGCAGCATTTACATGAAAATGCAAAGTTATAATTATTGCAGTTAATTTGAATGATACTTTCAATCAATAGTCATGAAGATATACTGCACACAAGAAGTGGAGTAGACTGACAGACAGACAGAAGGACACAGCAATCACTGTACATATCCAAACTACCTTCGGGACAAAAATCCATCATGGCGTGCTAAAAACTAATGCTATCTTACCTTACTATTCAGCATGGTGGGCACAATACATGCTGCACATTGCTGGTGAATATGTCCGTCAGGTTCTCAAATCCAAGCGGGAATGTACCTGAAGGCTGCAATGAAGCTACATTAGTTGGAAATATGTTACATTTCAATGGTTCAATGGAATCTGGTTGCAAAATAAATGATCATGACTAAATAATAAATGAACAGCACACCTATTTCTACAACTTCTGGAAAGGAGAATAATTGCCCAGGTGAGCTAAATTCTCATTGGAATATCAACAAGATTCTTCAATGAGGTCATTAATGCAAGTAGTCTGGTCAAATACATAGCTAGAAAGTTAGAGTCTTAAAGGAACTATATCAACAAAGAAATTGCCTTCCTATTGAACAATAAATGATATTATATGATAGAAATGAGCAATACTAAGACATTTTGTGTTAAATAAATAATACATAATATAATACACATGAGACATTTGTAAACAACAAATAAGCCAAAAAAGTTTAAAAATTAAAACCCCATGTGGGTATTAGATTCACAATTTAGGAGCCTTACAAATAAACGACAGTAGACAGCGCTCTAACCAACTGCGCTAGTCTGCATGGTAATGAATCATGCGTAAACTATGGTTATACAAAATACAATTCTGACATCAAAATGTAAACATGAAAAGGGCCAAACAAACATGACCCTTATTATAAATTGATTTTTATCTCAGAATGCATTCACTCTTTTCACATTACATATACTCTGTTTTAACTGTTATTATATGGCAGTATTAATATCTTATTTTTCTTGAAGCCATTTTTGATGACATAGGCCCTTTAACAGTGAAATTTAGTATTGCATTATGCTAATATTTTTTAGTTATGCTTTTGACTGCTTACTATTTTGTTCTGATATTTAAATGTACCTAACACTGCAGAACCTTTTGTCCAGACCCTAACAGCATTGCAGTGGCAGGCCTAGATGGATGCATTGGTTTGCTGGTAACGACATCCACTGAAATCATTCTTGCATAAAAGTCAAAGACCACACATATTATTTACATGTAATAGTTTAAACAGTTCTCTGTTGTTGTTGTTCTTCCAGCCATTCTGCCAGTCTGACAATAAGCCTCCAATAGTGCCTGATCTATAAACCTGTAATACAACAGGAAAGCATCGTGTATACAATTATATGTGTTTCAATTACTTACATAAGAGCAAGATTTTTTGTCATCAAAATACTATCTTTTGCTTAAACCACTGGGCTCAAATTCTTCAACTGAAAGATATTGAATGAATGACAGTGCATTATTTACAGGTGTGTCAAAGGAACTCTTATGAAGGTCAGATAAACATACATTTTTGTTCTTTTACTAACAAGTTTGATAGTCTTTATCCTAATCAACCTGAAAATGTTTTGCTGTACATCATATAAATATTGACTTCCTTGAGGGTTACAGTGCGTCTTGTCAACCCGAGGCAACACTGTCAACTGAGGCTTTATTAATTTTATTATACCGAAGAAACTCACTAAACCCCATATCACTTGCGTACCGGGTGACATAGCCGTAGCAGGCGACAATTGTTGCCCGCTGCAGTTTATTTGCATAATATAGACAAATAATCAAGTGAGGTATAATATAATCGTTTGTTAACTCTAATAGAAAATACATTGAAATAACAATGTTCAGAACTACCATATGCTTATAAACTTTATAAGTAGTTATAAGGGTCATCATCATTATCATCATCATCATCAACATCAACATCATTACATGTATAATCCTTGTTTGATTTATCACTGTATTTGTGAGTAAATAAAGAACAATGTTCAATGTTTACATTATTCTGGGTGTCTGCGTCTAAAACTTTCTGGTCCAGCAATCACGTCCTGAAATTCCTTAACACTGTGTAGACTGAAGGGATGGTCGCTGGCCTGTGGTCACTCCGGAGGTACTGGTTGTGTTCCTCCAGATGGCCTGACCAGCACGGCCAGGGATGGCATCGCATCAGAGTAGCAGGTGAACGCCAGGAACAGGCTAGACATTTTATCACGATGGTAACTGAAAATAAGACGTCATTGAATAGAACATCTGGTACAGTCGACTCTATTACCTCAAAGCACAAAAACTTTGAGCCATCAAAACTTTCAGCTAGCCAGAAACTGTTTTCAGACATCATTGCATCTGTTTCTCCCAAACCTCCTGACTAAAGAGTATTTAAACATGCAGACCATTTTAGGTGATTGACTGAGGACTAGTTTGGCTCAATTAAAATTTGTTTTGCATAGATGTGCAATATTTATGGAAGAGAACTTAACACAATAATACGTATATAATAAACAATATAACTCTTCTTTTGACTAGAATTGCACGCAGTATTTATACCAATATAATCTGCAATGAAAAGTTTTCTACAAACCTTGTGGTTTTTACCATAAGTGGTAAAATTTGGGAATTAATTTTGGAAAGACCATAATATATGAATGTGTGAAAGATTTGAAGCCAAAAATCCTATATTCTTCACTGGACACTAGCCTGGTCATTTTATCAATTAGCGACTGGACACAACTTTACTCCAAACACACAATTTATGGAAGGAAAACTGAGACCGGGACCAGGACATACACCTAGAGCCATCCGAAAATAGAACAGAAAATTTGAGCCGAACAAAAGAAATTTATATGAAAATATATTGCAGAACAGTTGGTACTTGAAACAAAATTCGAGCAAACAAGAATTTGCAAATAGCAAGTTTCAACTTATAAGGATTTGACTGAAATCACTGTCATTAGCAAATTCATTTATGTTTCAATGTTATTGGTAAGTTCTATAAATTGCAAATTCATTTCAGTCTCTGTGTTACTCTTAAATCAGTGAAGTATTGTAACAGTTCTTAAATGTACAATGTCTACATGATTGCAGATTTGCAGTGGTGTAGGTGTCCGCCTTCTGATCTTGTGATTGTGAGTTCAATGTAAAAATAATGCAAATGTGACATCAACGTTTATACCGCTATCACACCAGAGCCCGTCCTTACCATGTCTACCACGTACTGCGAGGACACGGTGAGGACGGCCTTTGACAAGTTGAGGACTGAGGGATATGCATCAGGGACCTTGCGTAGTGAGGACGTGGTGAGGACGGCCTTTGACATGTTGAGGACTGAGGGATATGCATCAGGGACCTTGCGTAGTGAGGACGGGTGAGGACGGCCTTTGACATGTTGAGGACTGAGGGATATGCATCAGGGACCTTGCGTAGTGAGGAGGTGGTGAGGACGGCCTTTGACATGTTGAGGACCAAGGGATATGCATCAGGGACCTTGCGTAGTGAGGAGGTGGTGAGGACGGCCTTTGACATGTTGAGGACCAAGGGATATGCATCAGGGACCTTGCGTAGTGAGGAGGTGGTGAGGACGGCCTTTGACATGTTGAGGACCAAGGGATATGCATCAGGGACCTTGCGTAGTGAGGAGGTGGTGAGGGCGGCCTTTGACAAGTTGAGGACCAAGGGATATGCATCAGGGACGTTGCGTAGTGAGGAGGTGGTGAGGGCGGCCTTTGACAAGTTGAGGACCAAGGGATATGCATCAGGGACCTTGCGTAGTGAGGAGGTGGTGAGGACGGCCTTTGACATGTTGAGGACCAAGGGATATGCATCAGGGACCTTGCGTAGTGAGGACGTGGCGAGGGCGGCCTTTGACAAGTTGAGGACCAAGGGATATGCATCAGGGACCTTGCGTAGTGAGGAGGTGGTGAGGCCGGCCTTTGACAAGTTGAGGACCAATGGATATGCATCAGGGACCTTGCGTAGTGAGGAGGTGGTGAGGACGGCCTTTGACAAGTTGAGGACCATGGGATATGCATCAGGGACCTTGCGTAGTGAGGAGGTGGTGAGGACGGCCGTTGACATGTTGAGGACCAAGGGATATGCATCAGGGACATTGCGTAGTGAGGACGTGGTGAGGACGGCCTTTGACATGTTGAGGACCAAGGGATATGCATCAGGGACCTTGCGTAGTGAGGAGGTGGTGAGGGCGGCCTTTGACAAGTTGAGGACCAAGGCATATGCATCAGGGACCTTGCGTAGTGAGGAGTTGGTGACGGCGGCCTTTGACATGTTGAGGACCAAGGGATATGCATCAGGGACCTTGCGTAGTGAGGAGGTGGTGAGGACGGCCTTTGACATGTTGAGGACCAAGGGATATGCATCAGGGACCTTGCGTAGTGAGGACGTGGTGAGGACGGCCTTTGACATGTTGAGGACCAAGGGATATGCATCAGGGACCTTGCGTAGTGAGGAGGTGGTGAGGGCGGCCTTTGACAAGTTGAGGACCAAGGGATATGCATCAGGGACCTTGCGTAGTGAGGAGGTGGTGAGGACGGCCTTTGACAAGTTGAGGACCAAGGGATATGCATCAGGGACCTTGCGTAGTGAGGAGGTGGTGAGGGCGGCCTTTGACAAGTTGAGGACCAAGGGATATGCATCAGGGACCTTGCGTAGTGAGGATGTGGTGAGGACGGCCTTTGACATGTTGAGGACCAAGGGATATGCATCAGGGACCTTGCGTAGTGAGGACGGCCTTTGACATGTTGAGGACCAAGGGATATGCATCAGGGACCTTGCGTAGTGAGGACGTGGTGAGGACGGCCTTTGACAAGTTGAGGACCAAGGGATATGCATCAGGGACTTGCGTAGTGAGGACGTGGAAAAACAAGGACGTAGCATGAACCTTTTTATGATGTATTTGTAAAAGTTGAAGCGCGTTTATGATGTATTAATGACGCAGTAAGGACTTTATGAATGTACCTACATGGGGACTTAATGCAGCACTTTCTTCCCATTGGTTCTACGCATGTGCAATGCGCTCATTTGGACATCTCTGTGTTACCATAAAGACATGCTCAGGACTGCTACAAGTCAGTATCAGATTTGTGTACGAGTTCACAACGCTAATGAAGTCATTTCTGTCCATTTCCTACGTACGTAGTGCTTCAGCACTGCATCAGCGGTGGAGCAACGTAAAATAATGCCTCTACATCAAAATTCAATGAGAAAACAATGATATACGATAGAGCGTTGCAACATATATATATATGACAAGGTTGATGTGGACATGGACATGGTGTTAGCATGGTACTAGCTTCATACCGTATTCTAAGATGCACCGGATACGCAAAAGCTGTGCCCTATGAACTGATTTGACATGAAGCACAAGGGATGACGAAGGATGATGTGCGTGGTATTAGTGTTGACCGCCTGGTCGTGTTGAGGACCTTGTGTAATTAGAACTGAAGGGCTCTGGTATGATAGCACCATTACTTACAGATCCGTATTCACAAACTGGACTACTTACAGTTCTTCCTCCCAGTCATGACCCTGGCATTTGAGGGGAAAGGGGGGGGGAACAAACAGTGCCATCAGGTGAAGAACGCCTGGTCACGCTCCTTCTTCTGCCTGTCATCACTGTCATAATTGTCATCCTCCTCCTCTTCATAATCATCGTCATCATCTGGTGCTGGAGTGCTTTATACTGGCCACTGCTTCTTCGCCTGTAAGTAGATGGATATCTGAATAGTGTGCACACCAGCAGCAGCAGTTTCAGTAGTATACTTAATATTGCATTGTTTTTATCATCATCATCATCATCATCATCATCATCAAACAGTAGCGCAATAGCAATTATAGTTCATTACAGTTTCTAGAGAGCAGAAACGGCAATAATGCCCAATGTCAGATAATTCAAGGGCCATAACTGCACAATTCCTGGGTGATTTGGCTGGCCATTAAACTTTACCAAGATATTACATATAATAAAAGCTTTTAATGAAGTTTGGCAAATATCGGATGAAAACTGTACAACATAGACCAAAAATGGCTTAAAGGACTAAAACGGCTAATTTTAGATAATTCAAGAGCAATAACTCAGCAATTCCTGGGTGGATTTGGCTGGTTATCGAACTTAGCAAAGATATTATTGTTACACTTCATGAAGTTTGGTAAAGATCAGATGAAAACTGTTGGAGAGAGAGTGGAAAAAGCTAACAAGGACAATTTTAGATTTAATTCAAGGGCCATAACTGCATTATTCCTTGGGTGATTCGGCTGATTTTCAAACTTGACCTAGACATTATTATCACAAATATGTTTATTAAGTTTGGTTAAGAATGACAACTGTTAGACATGGAGAGCAAAAACGGCCGAAAAGGTCAATTTCAGATAATTCAAGAGCCATAACTCATCATTTCCTCAAGCAATTTGGCTAGTTATCGACTTGAACTAGATATTATGCCTGCAAACATTTTCTTTAAGTTTGGTGAAGACTGGATGAAAACTGCTGGAATTAGAGAGTGGAAACGAAAGTGTTCTACAGACAGACCAACCGACAGACTTACCGACCGACATTAGCAAACCAATATACCACGCCATCTTCGATGGGAGGCATAACCAGCAGTGTTTATCTTACCTTAGGATACTGAAATGACTATTTGTTACAATTCAACATTAAACTTAAGGAGCTTTTTATTTACTAAAATGTTGCCTCCTACTAACATAGAAATTAAAAAACAATGAACATATGTCTTACTGTAATGTTCAAAAAGGCAGATCTTGGATGGAGAATGCCCGTAGGCCATTTTTTTAGCAACAGGTTTAGCCCATTCTGTCAGCACAGGGTCTCTACATTCCTGACGTATTTGCGCCTTGCGAATCCCTTCAGGTTCTGAAATCCAAGGATTAATGGTACATGTATCTCTTCGCTTCAATCAAGCTCGAAAGTCTAGGAAACTCACAAACGTACATCTGTGCCATGTACGATTATAAAGTAATACACATCTATGAAGGTGGTCAAAAATATTTTTTAGTCTACACACTTCAAACTACAAAGGTTTTAATTACAATTTGAATTATCTGAGGGTTTTTTAATGTATGATTTCCAAGCAATGTCACTCCATGCAGAATCATATGTCCTTGTCAGGTTCAATATAACCTTCTGGTTTATTTTTTGCCAGCTGCAACAATTTTGTTAATGTCATTTAGCTGATTTACCTTCTGATAACAAATTAGCATGTATATGCAGTGTTTTTTTCATGTTAAGGGGAAAGGTGGCAGGGCCCTTCAGATGGGGAATGATACGGCAAAAGGGGAATTATTGTTTACAGAAAAGCATTATTAGATGTTCATATTCTACTTCGTTATCAAACAATAATAAATTGCTTTGCTACAAATGATAACTTAGATTATGCACTTGGTTTGATGAAAAAATGCTGGGATTGTTTAAGAAAATGCCTTTATTTTAATCAATTTTTGTCCGATTTTGGTCAAATTATTTCAGTATCTGAGGGGAATTTTAATGCAAATATAGGGGAAAAATAAACTGGCCCTAAAAAGCCCTGTATATGTATTGAGCCCCCTCGGTTCTGAATGAGAGGCAAGTGGACGTGAAGTAAAGCTGTGTATTGCACAAACATATAAAATAGTTGTCTATCAGTCGTACATGTTCTCGTAACTCTGCAGGATTTTGGGCGGTTATCAGCTACCACTCAGCATTACTCCGCTTAGATTCGCCAAGTAATTACTCGCATCTAACATTCCGACTCTGTGACAGCGAGTAAAATATCTATTTCGCTAGAGCCGTACTGTACATCCTGAATTTCAGCCAAATTTACAGTTTCTCTAAACATTTTCACAATTAAATGGAATTTCCCAATGTTCTGTACCGTCTCAAACTGCCCATGAAATAATTAATAATTTATGAGAGCCTAGATAAAAGAATAGAACAATGGCATATAGTAACTAGAATGTAAAATATTGGTCATATAATTACTAGCTCTGTGAGTTTCTACACGGAATAACTGCGCATTAATTCCCTACCCAGGGATGGCACTGTATCTGTACCAGAACGCAGCAACTAGTTTCTTCATTGGTTTATTATCGCGAAAAGCTGTAACAAAATGAACGGATATTATATAACTTGACAATTAATTTGACGAGACACGTAAATATGATAATCAGAATAGATAGCAAATGCATTTAATCCCAGTTTCGCATTAATAATAGACTTTTAACTGTTAATGTAATGTTACCGAGCAAAATATAGCCAAAATACTAAATAAGTAAACAAAGAAGCCTATAGGTGCACATTTCACCTCAAATGAATGTTAAAGTAATCAAAATGGGCATGTTTCTTAGAAGATGCACGTGTAGCGAACATACTGACACATGATAAAACCTAACGAGTAACGTATATGAACCGACATTAAGAATGAATCTAGAGGGTAAAAACTGTAGTAAGTTTTCCATTATGAACAGTGGAAAAAGAGAATTGTACATAAATGACACTAATAACACTAAATTGTCTTACATTAAGGACCAACACGGCTTCAAAAGTCTTTTCAATCAACAAATTTTTGCAGCAACAATGTAGCATGCCAGAAAAAGTGGTTGCGGAATAACTTCTTTATCAAGAGCTTAAATTAACAACAACTCAATAAGGTTACAAATCACTAATACTAAACGATTTAGCGGTGACATTCTCTCACAGTATCAGTCAACAATACATACCTCTGGCTTTGTGCATGTTGCGTTCACCAATCGAGTAATGGCGACAAGAAACACTGCCGGAGCCTCTCTGTGCATAGTGAATGGGGAACCCTGTACCTTCCATGGTGAAATACAACTGCTGAAACCAAGATATAGCATAAATACACATTAAGTTACATGCAAGAAGTTTTGTGAAATACATAAATTCTGTATGTTTTGATATGGAGAAAAACCCATGCCAGTAATTGAAAACGAGTATTCACCAGATATAAAACATGGTTAGTGAATGGCATTTAAGGCAGTTCCAATAATCTTGCTGTTGGGATAGCTCTTTCGCTCTTTAAAGTGTCTGCCTCTCACGCTGGGTTCAACCCCCCAACATAATGCAATACATTTTAAATTGACATTAATTCTAATAAACTGTAATGACGGTTATTCGACTGAATACTGTTTCTTATTTACGAAAGGCATTTTATAATGTCTATGTTCGAAAACGCTTGGTGCGAACGGAGTATACACTGATTACCGATGTACATGATCATTTACTCCAAAGGCATCAACAGCTATTGTATGAAGATAAACAGTTACCAAAACGTTATTATTTTACCGATTTCAATGCGTTTATTTTGATCAATAAGATGTCCACAAAGACGATTTCTGCAAAGCTGTATTTTCTTAACATATTTCTGGACTAATGCTTTAATATGTAATACCTTATTACACAAGTATTATATCCTAGTATGTAAATTTAATGATGTTGGTTTGTTGACAAGATTATAAAAGCAGCATAACCGCAAACAGGTTGATATCAGAGTATTTGTATCTGTTAAATAAAAGCTTAATGAAGCTCATTAAAAATACAAACACCCAATTTATCCACGTATATCTTCTTCTTTTTTTTCAGAATGTTTAATAACTATATACACTACAATTATTTTTTAGACATACAACAGCTGAGCTACATTTAATATCAGATCAGGCCCACGTTTTGGGGGGCCGCCATTTAATACACATTTCCTTTCGATATTCCTATGGAGCTCACGGAGCAACAAAATATCAAAACTGTAATCTATTTGGTGTGGGTTGGTGTATAATGCAAAATCAATAAAATTAATTTGTCTATGACATATGGGTAGTTAAAATTGACTAGATTCGTGTTCATACAAGCAAATTCAGTTAATTTTTTATTGCCTTAATTTAGCCATAATATCTATTTGCAACCACATTTAAATAAATCGTGGGATTCGTTTAATGCGATATTGAAAGGACACATGACACTGTACCTCGTCATTATATATGGGTCAATTTAATGCATTTAACATTCACGTTAAACATCTATGTGATTTAAAGTAATGCAATGTTCAATTTGATTGTTTATTCAGCGTAAAACTGACCCAATACAGATGAACATGCCAAGATTTCTACTACCTATCTACTTCGACTGCTACTAGTGCAGCCTAAATTCCATGTAAAAGTGCTCGTTGGCGCAAAATTGTGGTTAAAAATCCCCCTTTAACATTCGTCCGTACAGTTAGGCAAAAAAAAAAAATGGTTGGTTTCCGCTTACATCTCCGAAAAAAATCTAGCAGGGGAGGTAAAATGTATTTTTTTTCTTTAACTTTTTTTTATTGCCGCTTATTCACCACACAGTTTAAGTATATTGGGGTGCATGCAAAATGTTTCAACGCATCAAAACAAAGAACTGTACCTTAACTATAAAAAAAGCTCATAGAAAAAATATATTTCTACAAAGAAACTTATAATATAAGCGAAAACTGCTCTTTTTCCCCGAAAATCCGAAAAAAGTTACTGATTGATAGGCAAAAAATAGTGTAGGGTCGGCGGAAAATAAATTATGTGGGAAAGCGGAAACAAACAATTTGTTTACGCCTAATTGCATCAATATAATTATTGGCCATACATTCAATGCCGGAATAACCTTGGAATGTGGATGGTAGAGAACATTAATAGCAGTAAGAATGAGAATATTGAAATGCAAAGACATAAAGTAAATAGCGAAGTTGTCCTGGGCCCGAATTAATAAATCTTCTTAGTAACGACTTGTTAGCACTTCTACAAACCGTTATTTTAGAATTCAAAAACCTTTTTTATTGTATTTTTTTTCGTTACATGCGGATGATGACATTGTCAGTTTATAAAGTAATTCAGTCGATGTATAGGAATGTTATCTCTTTGTCTATTGCGTGTATTCATCATATTATTTATAATTCATTTATGTAGTACATTTGTATTTGACATAAGTAGTTAATATGCGGCTAAACGTGTTTTGTTACGAGTATATATGCTTAGGAGAATTGTTTGTGTTGCCGTTGTTTGTGAGGAGGCTGTTTCTGTCGTCTGTCGGCACCTTACCTAACAAAAATTCTGAAGGTTGGGAATGGGCAAAGTAAATTGTTAAGTAAGCTAGGTAAGTTACCTTTCGTGACAGGGCTGTAACCTCGAGCTCTCCGAATACTTTCTAGTTTATTGATCTGTTTGTTACCAACTATACGTATACAGACCCGAAAATTGACTCAAAATCAACGATGAACGAATATTCATCGTGTATTCAAATTAATAATAATGATCAGAATTTACCGGTATGTCGAACATTGCGGCTGTAAGCAAATTACTTTCACGTGAGTGTATTGGTTGTGATGGCGCTGGTGGTTGTTGTGTTATTAGCAGTACGGTATAACTATTCGATTGGTAGTATTGCGATTACACGATATCCTCGCGCACAAGTGTACATGTGCCAGTTGACGTAACTGGAAACAGGTCCGACGCGTCTAACGTACAGCAACACCAACATTAAGAGATATTTTAGTACCTTTAGTACACATAGTACAGTACGGAATGTGTGTGTGGTGCATTTGTATTGAGTGCTCTGGGTTTCCCTCCGATACAAGACACCTCATCCAGAGGCAACACTGGGTCTTTCAAGTGCTCGGTTTAAAACACATCGTACGCTGCACCTCGGTTTAGAACGTATCATGCACAAGATGATTTAGTAGGTTAGGGTGTAGCAGGGGCTCGAATGTGCGACTCCTGGATTGTGAAGCCAGCATCTTACTTCGTGTGTGTGTCGTTAATACCTTATAATTGTGTCATTTACATAATTTTGTAACAATCTATCTACCCCGGAAAACCCTTCTGTTAATTAAGCCCACTGTGCATTACTATATATTCTTAAACAAGTTCTGTAATCTTGAATGAGCTAAACAAATACTACATTATATACAAATGTATTCATCAATGAATAAAAAACATAGTGTACATTTCTGAATATGTAACATGGCAAAATGTATAACGTGTTTCTGAATGACATCAATAATAACACAGAAGAGCTATCATAACTAGGGAGCTCAATCATAACCATGAGATCAATCATATCAAGTGAAATTAATCACAAACAGTGTATCAACCATACAAGGCGACACATAAATAAAAAAAGGGAGATCGATTACAACAGCGGAGATCAGTCATTACATGCGATATCAACCATACACGTCATCATACATTATAGGGGAGATCTATCACCGTATAGAACATCACTCATACAGGTGTTGATAAATCGTTACAGCGTTAAGTACAGTAATGGTGAAAATCAGGGCATGTATAAGTCAAAACGCCGTCTATACGTTAGGGACCTGGGGATATCTTCATAAGAGGGGTAAAAATCGTAGCAGAAGAGATGAATAAATTACAGGAAGGGGGTGAATAGTGACAGAGAAGATAAATCATAACAGGGGAGATATATTAAAAGAGTGGAGATAAATCGTACTAGGGGAGAAAATAATGACAAAGAGATGAATCAAACCTCATCACGGGTGAGATAACTCATAGCAATGATAGCATGATAGATAAATCATAACAGGGGATAAAGGTAGTAACGATGATCACTCATATAATTGGAGATCAATATTGGCAGATATATCATAAGAGAGGAGATAAATAATAATACATATATATAGTAACAGATGGGAGGGGTATAAAAAAAGTCACCGGAGAAATTATATCATTACAAGGAAAATGAATCATAGCAGAGGAGATAAATCACAACAGGAGAAATCAAACGTAACAGGGGAGATCATCCATAACTTGGGAGATAAAAAAATCATAGGGGTGATCAATCGTAACAGGGGAGATCAATACATATTTGTTGTTCCTAGCAAATGTGAATTTGTAATCGTAATCATGAAGATATGCTAATTAAAGATGTTCTTCATTGTTAAAGTTTCAGTAGTATATTTAGAAATCGGCAATAAGCACTCTGATGTTGTATAGCTAACAGGGGCGTAGCTTGGGTTAAAAAATGTATATGCACAATAGGTGGAATCTACAAATTGACGCTGTAAGCGATAATTGGGTCATGAGTGTTTATACTCGTATTTGGCCACAAACAACTAACTTTAGCTAAACCCGGAATGTACAAAAAAGTTCTAAAATAAAGAGTAAGTTTCATGACATTTATTTCATATTGACGTAATCGACTCATTAAACAATGAAGTATCAACACAGCCAAGAAAGATCCCCTCACCCCCATCCCCCTTTCTTGTTTTTATAGCATTTTTGACATATTTAAAATTTTCATCTCTGGAAAAAATGTATGGGTATAGGCACGTGCCTATAGTGCCTAAAGGAAGCTACGCCCCTAGCTAATACTAGCATTTGTTCTAGCGATTGCCAGAATAGTTGCGCGCGCATACGGATGCTTTGACGGGGTTTACATTAACGGGTCCAGGAAGGTGGTACGAGCTCATGGATCCAGTAATTTGCATTTAAATTCGTCTAATAACTAGAATGTGACTGATTCACATAAGCATTATACATCTGCAACGTTAGACGTGGTGCAGATTCTGCAAAGTACGAGCTGTGATGACTCGATAGTAAAGAAACGTTCTGCAATGCTGGAATCAACACAAGGGACGTAACTCGCCTGTCACAGACATGTATGTATAGTATAAGCAACTGACTGGATTGTCTCCCTTTGTGTAGTGAGATTCGTGCATTGACCACATCGTACATTTTACAAAGAGTGATTAATGTTAATCAGGTTGATTATGATTAAATGTATGAGGTCATACTTTGTTGCTGCACACAACTCCCGAACTTTTCCACAATAGTAAGTTTTCTTTTCAGTTGTAGTAATAGTATTTGACATAAAATGAATGAATTCATCACTTAAATTGTACATAAATAATCATTACTCCTATATATAATACACCGACCTCATATTGGTAAGTGCTATTTTCCTGTGGCAACATTCCGACATGAATTAATGTCGGAAGCTTTTCTAGCTGCAATTTCTTTTTTATCACTCATTATTCATTTAACAATGATTGAACATTAAGTATAAACATTAATTTACCAATTGCATGCCAAAAAGTCAACATAAAAAACAAATTTAGTGCTACTTTTTATAAGGGGCTAAATTGGCTGGAATAAATGAGACTTTTAACGCGAATTTAGTGCTACTTTTTAAAAGGGGCTAAATTTGCTGGTCCATTTATGTGGTGGAAAATCATAATGTCAAATTTTCAAAAATATCGCTCAGATATCAAAATAAAATCATCTGGTTGTAGATGCAACATATACTGTGTAGAATTCACGTCATTTCATAAAAAAATATAGCTTGAAAATGATCTTAAATTGGAGTTTAAGATATGTTTACATCAACGGTGTTTTCTCGACAGCCATGATAAAAATAGCTCAGGTGTTTTAACTATCCAATCAGGACGCAGATGCTTCTCAGCACGGTTATGAAGGATGTACGCATAATTTTACAAGACGTTATATTAGCGGGACTTAGAAATAACGTGACGGACTGGTGCTACTAATTAAAAAAAAGTATGATTAATATGCATAACAAATGTTTATTGAAAATTAAAACGAAACATTATTTTTTAAATATGTATTATATTATAAAAACTTGATAACATGCAATAAAAGTGACGGGAATATTGGCGAGAATATCCAACAGAATGTATCTCATAAAGTAGGTCCACCGGTACGTTTAATTTATTTCTTAACTACATGAACAGCTAAATATGAATCATGAATATCAATATACTACTCAAATTCAAATTAATCTGTTTATTACGGCCACATATCTCATTTCATTTATTTCTAAAATACGTTTCATTTATTTCTAAACTACTACTCAAATTCAGATTAATCTGTTTATTACAGCCACATAAAATGGAAAACACAGAAACAATACTGTGTGTGTGACGGAGAAATAATTGCAATAATAATACCGCTCAGCGTGGTACCGTAAATCTTTACAAATAATACTCAATTCTAACTGAAATGGACAGAGACGTATATAGATCTTACATGAAAAATTAAACACTATAGTTTTTCATAGCAAAATTCACTATACAAAGAACATGAACACAGGGCTCGCGCTGGCGATCGCCATTTGAGCCATTGGCGAAATAAATCAGAAATTGGCTCAATAAAATCTCAATTGGCTCAAACACTCCAAAACCCCCAACTTTGGAAAAACCAGATTTTAATTTAAAAAAAAACGAAAGCAGCCAAGTCTCACGAGAGCGAGATCTGCTCAGACTGGTTTACAGTCTAAATAGTTTCAGCTGATAATGCGAGTAATGACTCGATAAGCACAGTCATGATTAACCTCACGTGGTGTTAATTGGTGTAAAGTGGGAAAATGGCTCTTGTGAAAATAATGTTTATGGTCGACCGTTTGTCTTTTAATTGCTCCCGATTGTGGTTGATTATCACACAGGCGGCGACTAAATCAACTTGTAATGAAATTTGTTATGGATTAATGAGAGGACTAAAGGAGGGATTATAAAAATGGAGTTAATTACCAAATCGACAAAGGTAAATGTGTTCACACTAAGTCGGTATCTATTCTGTCATGTATTGTTGTAATTTAATGCTCAGTTATGACGATTAAAGACTTATATAGCATAGATATGAGGGTATATAAATATATTTCAGTGCTTACAGAACAATACTTCATTTCATTTGACAATGTCCAGCAAACGTAAAAATGAGTCTTGCAACTCGCCACAATATAAAAAAACTAGAACAGAAACACCGAGATCTTTTCACTTTGCAAATTGTGCCTTAAATGTACATATGTATTTGTGTTATTGTTTTATCAAATTGCATGAATAAACAACAACAAAGCAGCAACGTTAAGACAACATAAAATAACAATGTGTGCGCTTCATACTGTACACACATCATGAAGAAAAATAAAAAACATATTGTATGAACATTATAATAAGCTGTCATATCTGCAGGATCAAAATGTTCAGCCGAGGGCAGTGGCAATGAACAGTATATTTCGGTCTTAGCTTTTCGTTGCCTGTAAGAGTCGAGCCGTTTAGAAAGATTCGACAGCTTTGCTTTAAACTTATAAGCGTCAATGTTCATGTTGTTCCTTATATTTGGAACAGATTGGTAGAATCGTTCATTGGAATGTCTTGTCAGATGCTCCGGTTTCAACAAGGCCGTCATCGCAAACAAATCACTCTCGTTTATGTTCTTTTCTGGATGAAGTTTCAGCTGGAATCTTAGTTAATTCGCCGTACATTTCATCCAGTACCTTGCCCACTCCACCCGTGAGCTTACCGTGGCGCTCTACTGTGCGCTCTGTTAGGTGGGGTCCTACAGAGCGCAGACTTTCTGTGAAAGAATAGAAAAATGAAATTTAGCTAAAGAATTTATTATCGTAGTTGCAATGTCATCATAATAATCATGATAATTATAATAATGATAATAATCATAATAATGAAAATAAATAATAATACTAATAATGATACCTTTAAATTTCTTATTAAGGAACTCATTGACCAGGTTGGCTTCCACAGTCTTTCCCCTTCCGCTGGAAATATTGACAGTCCGATTCCATATCAAGTCTTGTAATATTAAACTTGTAATCCACTGGGGTTGCCCAAGTAGTCCTCTCGCCTACTGGCAAGAGACTGGTCGAGAGGGTAGAGCGTTAGCGGTCATGTACTGCTACCCGCGCTCATTGATTAAACGAGTAACGGACGAATCCATTGTGCGCATTGCAAATGGTGAAACGTTTGTAAGGCTCCGTCTGGGAGCACCTTATTACGGCAGGTATGGACCGAAACGAACTACCCAGGAATCGTCCGTGTTCCAACTCAGAATGCATCATCTGTGAGTGCCAATTATGCATGTGCTGTAGCGTATGCTAGACCAACTGCCAATGTCCTGGCAAAATGCCGTACGTTGATCGTTCTCTTTTGTAATATTGGGTTATTGTGTCGTGGCGTCTTAAAACGCTGACTTATTACTGAACATTTTAAGCAAACCATTATCATTCTCAGTCGATTTAGCAATGCGTTGCTGTGTATAGGAGACTCCATTTAGTAACTATGTATACGAAATTGCATTTTTTTCATATTTGTCTTAAGTACCAGATATACACAATACCAGTAATGAGTATATATGAACCCCCTAGGTACTGCACCTGTTTCTACAAACCAGTAGAATTCGTATCACTTCATGGTTATAGTAATGGTTGTGTGTATTGTTCTATGTATACTTCTTTGTTTGAGAACATATCAATATTTTTCAGGTGAACGTGTCTATCATATATATATATATATATATATATATATATATATATATATATATACTTACAAATTGAACCTTCGGGATACTTTGCATATCTAACAAACCTTTGGTAGACAATATCCTTCATGTGAAGTATATCCTTATAGAATATCTTTTTTACTTAGTTTGTCATAAAAAAAGGTTTTTATAAGTATAGTTAAGCTTTACTTACACATAATACTCTTTTAATACTAGGCGTGTAGGATATACATAAATTGGCTGTCGCCTAAAGGTAAAGCGCTGTTTGTTCATGAAAAAAACCAACCTTTAGTGGAAATGATCACCATAGGTTGCATTATATATATTAATGTCGCCAGAAGGTTACATATATGATAGTGATTTATACTGCGCCATTTTGTAAGTGGATCTATAAAAGTGGGCTCCTTTTTTTTGGCGCACACTCGTTTGGATTCAATTTTTTTCCATTTGCAATAAACTAATTTTGTTCTATATAGTGTTTTATTATTATGCTAGCAGATGTGCTAAACAGATCAACTACAACATGCTCTATATTGTTGGCTTTAGCAGACTAAAATTGCCAATCCGAATTCGCAAAGAAGTACACACATACCAAATTTGGAATTGGAAGATATCCTGACAATTTTTATGTGGTTTTATAATATATAAATCTAATCGTTTAAAATGTTGAAGTGTTTATTATTATTATAATTATTATTGTTATCATTATTATTATTATTATCATTATTATTGTTATTTATCATTATTATTATTAGTAGTAGTATCATTATTTATTATTATTATTATTATTATTATTATTGTTATTTATTATTATTATTATTATTATTATTATTATTTCTATGATAAGGATGATGATGATGATTATTATTATTATTATTATTATTTTTATTATAATTATTATTAAATCGTTGTTGTTATTGTGGTGTTTTCATTGTTGCTGTTTTTGTTGTTTTTATTTATTATTATTATTATTATTATTATTATTATTATTATTAAGGGCGGATTTAGAGGGGGCGGAAATGGCGTACGCCCCCTCTAAAATTATCTAAAATTAGATTTGTAAACCTTAAAATAACTGAAGAACCTACATTTTTGTTACAATAACGTGCTTTTCTACCAATTATTGCACGTATATAGTATCAGTTCTGTTGAGTTTTAAATATAGGAACAATTAAACTCCAGAGACATCATCGGGAGAGAAACCTTATTAACATCCGTTGGGCCTTCATGTGAGGCAAGTTACCAAAAGCCTATACAATAAAGGACATTAAAAACAACACAACACACAACATTAAAATAATTACAACTGGGGTCACCGCCTTGGAACGGTCAAAGCAAAGCATTTGGGCTTTAAACCAGTTTAAAGGAATGCCAAACCTCATAGTTAGCCCAGAATTACTCACTTAAAAGGGAAAATACACACTTGGCAACTTAGAAATCACACAAGAGACACAAATAAACCAAAAATGATTAAAGCTGGGGTCACCGCCTTAGAACGCTCAATGCAAAAGCCGAACCTCACACTTAGCCCAGAATTTATCACAAAACACGCACTTTAAAATAAACTAAATCCACATAGCAGTGCAATTCAAATTAGATCGTAATACAAGAGAATATTAATTCAACTGAATTAATAGAAAAATATATATCATCATTATGATTAAGGATCGATTTAAAAAGTGATAAATAATGATCCCGAGTGATTCTAACTTGGAAGTCCTTGAATTCCTCTGTTTCATGTCTAATCCAAACAAATGTGACCAGTTGTTGCAGAACAGATCATTTCTAGAATAATAAAAAATAAAATGTGTATGTTTCACTAAGTTATTGTATAAGCATTTTATACGAATACTATGGTACAAACTCTGAACAAAATACAATGCTGTAGCTTAACCTCAACACATTAAATGCATGGGTACACGTTTCAATTGTGCCACAACTCTCCAACCATAATTAACGTTAACGTACACAGAGAAGTTACATTTAGTATATACACAGAGCGCATGCAATTAACGTTCTGACTACGGAGGCAAAATCCTAGGAGCCCTTTCAATCCAACTGAAAATAAAAACATCTTCACAATCCTCTTTTACACAGCGCTTAATGTTTCAACAGAGGTGTGCAGTAAATACTTGTATTACTTATGTTTGCCATATGCCATAAATAAAAAACCTCGGGCTGCTAATAAGAGTTCTCTCCTGCTGGAGTTTCGCTTTGTTTATACTTGTCTAAATATTTTTTAAAGTAAAGGCAATCTGATCACAATAAATTAACTTATAACTTGAAATCAGGTTTTTGTTTAGTTTCTTTTTAAGGAGCGCATCATTCTCACTGGAGGTATTTTATTCCGTCATCTGCAACATCCTCTTTTTCGATAATGCCTTTCTTTTATTTTGTTCGTTCATGATTTTCGTTCTTAGTTTAATGGCTGTAAACCTGCATCTGTTGTCCCGAATGTAGGTTTCTAACTGCGATGTGCCTGTAACACAAACTATATAATTACCACCAGCAACAAAGCTATTAAACATCATTAGCCTTGATTGATAACTTGGTTTTGTAACTGATAACGTTATAGTTACTTTGGTATTTTTTGCTAACAGTATCTTTAGATTACTCTTAAGTTGCATCAGTGATTGATAATACTGATAAGACATGTTATCAGTTATCATGAATATATTTGATTTATCTTAATACAAACCGGGCAGAAATTTAGGCATATATCTTCATGTATGGCTGATTTACAAAGTTTGATAATGCATTTAATAATGGAACATTTTTATGTGCGCAACATAAAATACGGCTAGTAAAACAAGATAAATGTGACTAGAACAACAACATTGTCAGAGAGTTTGTTGTTTAAAGCAATTCAAGCAATCATAGTCACGCGACATGTTATAATCATATGTGTAATTATTGCATGGACACCTGCAGCACAGTAAATGCATCTCAGGTAGAAAAGTGACACAATATATAGTTGATATTAATAAACAGTGCTGATACAAAGGCAATTTACTAGTTGATACCCCATGCAATGTTGACGATGTACGTTTTATGTATAAAGAAAATGACTTCACTAAACAACATTTCATACATTTATTCCATATGAACTGATATAATTACATATACATAAAAACGTATACTATTTTGTTGTATGATATGCAGTCAAAATGACATAACCTGATGTGTCGCAGTGTTGCTCAAGTTATACAGTAATCAAAAATATTCACGATTACAGGGCTATTATCCGGGTTTACGGCGCGTCTCTTCTCGCAAGAATAGCTATGTTGTGTTATATGTTATCATCTTATTATATAATTATAGCTAATTAGGCCCTTGAATGTTAATGCGACGCACAACCAACTCCAAATGTATTGGCATATACTACATGTTGGTTAGGTGAAGCTTGGGTTTGTTGGAACTTTTTTCCCATTCAACACCATGGACCAGTTCAATACATTAAACGAACGGGGAGCATCTCTAATCACTTCTAATTCTAATTATTTTATAATAATTATCATCATTATGAAGGACTTAAATCTCTGGGCAAACGAGTTGCCTTCTTCTTTTTCTATTTTGTGCCTGAAGTCTCTCTTTATTGCTGCTGTCTCAATACTTGTCCATCGGAAATAGTCTCTGTCTGAAAAGCAAATGAAATGAGCAAAACGGAGCATTTACCTTACTCGTGTTTGTTAAAAGTCGAAAGCTCCAGAAGAACAATACCATTACTGATACAGAAATAAGTCGATTTTGATCCGTTTTATAGCTCGTTCAGAGTGAACTGAGACAAATTTATACGTAACACCCTTCATTGAGGCAAAGGAAAAATGAATGCAAACCATAATACAATGGTATAAATCATCTCAGGTCAGGAGTTTTTAACTTTGTATATTGTGAGCCCCATCACCAAACGTTCTTTGAAATAATACATTTTCTCCAAAGTTCAATGTTTTTCTTTCATGTTCATGGTTTTGTCGATAAAATCATATTCTGGCAGCAAATAAGGGTCCCGTGCTTCTCAATAACTGAAAGAGCAACAACCTGCAGATCAATCTGAACGAGCTATACTATACACGACTTATTGTAAACACATTTAATGACGGATCAAATCCGCAAGTGACCTCTTGTTAAAGTGTGTGTATGCGTGCGCGCGTACGTGTGATCTTCATATCCATTTTTCGACAATCGATTGAAGTGGCGAGCAACATGGCATGTACCGTATCGATTCTTGTTCTCGGACAGCCTCAAAATCACCAAAAATAATCATTGTTTGCGTCTCTATGTTTTGAGACACTCTAAAATACTTAGTAATCTTTGTTTTCGGACAGATACTAATTTGCAATTATTGTAACAGCAAATATCTGCACCAGTAAACATTTCATGGGTCCTATTGTTTATCAATTTTATCTCGCAACGTATTTGCTGGACCACGCATGCCAATTAACAAGTAGTATAATTACCAATATACAGTAAATAGCAATAAATTTACTCTGCCGACAAGAAAGGGAACCGTCGCTGAAGATAACAATACTAACGAGCATGTCTACCCTTTGCGGTTTTTGTGATAATATTGTAGATATGGTTTCGAACAGATTCTAAGTATTCGGACACTGAAACAATAATTTTAAATGTCCGATAACATAGAAGTTTCAGTTATGTAAACTAATTTTGATTCTATTTTTCTGACAATGCATTAAGTAATGTTGCATGCAACTTATATAATGATTGTTCTTTATTTTAACACATATTCTTCCTTTAAAAGGTAAATACACAGCTTTAAATCATCTTTATAAAAACAAAACAGAAAAAATCACCTCTGTTCACTTTCTTTGATGATCACTAGATGAATTAAACGTGGTTACATGATCCGTAAATAAAAAGAAAAGCAGAGCGACTTACCCTACAGATGATTTGGGTTTTAAACACAGGTTTTGTAATAAGGTTATCTTTGTATTGTCAAAAATGAAAAGACAATGTTAAGCTTGCTTTTGTGATCACCCTTTGTCTGTCGTGCGTCGTAGGTCACCAGAGCTAAAATAGATTAAAAAAGTGAAAACTTTAAAAATCTTCTTCCCTGAAACTGCATGGCTGAGAGCTTTCATATTTGGTATGTCGCATGTGGTCATCTACAAATATTGTTCAAATGCTGCCCCTTGGGTCGAAACTGGCTACGCCCCGGGGGTCACATTTTTTATATAGACGTATACCGCAAATTGACTTTTAAAATCTTCTCATCTTAAACCGCAAGGCCCAGAGGTTTCATATAAGGTATGTAAAAATCGAATTTGAATACCTCGGCGAATACTGACGAAAAATCATTTCCCATCAATAAGTTCTGAAACTGATATTTTCGGCACTGTTGATAAAACTATTAAATCAATTATTTTCCGCATAAATCAAACATAACGGCTATTCCGGCTATCGAATTCACAAATTATTATTGTGATTTAAAACGATTCGAACATGCGTTTTGTTAGCTACATGTACTTTCCTTTAACTAGCTTAATATCTTTTTTATATGTCTTCTACAACGCTGCACGTTGACTGCTGATCTGTTACTCTGTCCCAATTGGTATCCCACTGAAACCTGTGTTATATAAAACATAAATATCTTAGACGATTCAGGGTGTCCGACTTTTGAATTCAACGGACAAATAAGTGCTACCGTAAAACAAGCAAGTACATTGATGCAGCCTTTGGATGACACCGATGCAACCTTTAGGAGACATGAATGGGAGCTTTCTTGGTGATAAAATGGCATGCATGTACACTTCATAGTACTAAATCACATTTTGTAAAGTAATGCATATAATAATAATGTTTATAGTTCTGAGATCTCGATGTTTAATCTCAGTATTACGCATACACATGTACATATATTTCTTGATGTTAATGTTTTTACTCATGTAATATCTTCATAATAAAAAGGGATAAATTATATATTTTACCATCTAAATATAACAACGCCCTTGATATGACTTAAAGGTGTGGTATACTTTAAGATGATTCGAACAACAGTTTTTTTGCAACTTATATTCTAAGTCGATACTGATTCCCGTTTAGATGCGCACGATCTTTTGTAGTATGTCTTTTTTTCGCATAACTTTTAATATTAAAATGTGACATAAAACATTATCGAAGTCAATTCACGGTGGCCGACTCTTGATTTTATCCTGTGAGCGATATTTAATGTTACAGGAAAAGAGCAAGGAACCATTGAGATTATACCGATGCAGTGTTTAGGTGACACCGAATCAACCTTTAGGAGACATCAATGTACAACCTTTAGGATACATAAATAGACAACCTTTAGGAGACATCGGTGGTTTACCCGGCATTTTGTTAACTTGTGATACCCCTTTCATTGAAGTATAAGGATTGGAGGCTTTTTTTTGCCCTTACAGTAATGCAGTCGCTTTCCTTGAAAGAAAACGAATCAAATTTATTTTTAAATAGGCACAAACTCCTAAATAAGATTGCTTATAAAAGAATATGTTAGCGTTGTTGTTTTATTTTTTTTTCTCTCACTGAAGTGCGTTCTAAATCATCGGACATTAAAATGTGAAATGTTAAGACTATTCAAACATATAACTGACAGCTGATTTACTAAAGTGTTTACTTTTAAATTTTGGTAGCATGCTTCATGCTTACATCTTATTATTTATAGATCCGCTCTAAATTAAGTATTATAAAATAAACTTTTTTTTTTTAATCGAACCGATGATTCACACCAGGAATACCGACATTGATGTTTAAATTGAATTAGAATTAAATAAACAAATATATTGATGACATACACATAACATTGTTCTTCATCACATTTATATTTTTGTCAATAATGCATGTAATTCAAATAAACACATGTTTGATATTTCGCTTTTTAAGCTGTAGACTATGCATGACCATATACCTGTATTTGGTTTTTGTTTGTGTAAAAAATAATATAATTTTAGTTGTAATATCTTCGTAATATGGAATAATACAAAATATATTGTCTATTCTATAAATAAGGCCAATTAAGATATGAGTTAAAACTGTGGCATCATGTTATATATTTGGAATAACAGCTTTTTTCTAACATATATTTAAGACAGGCTTACTTTCAGATACGTTGCGCACTGACTTTTGTCGTGTGTCGTTTACTAAATACCATGGAATGCAAATAATGTTTGACACTTTCTTGCATTTTATCTTACGTAAAGAAAGTATAAGATTTATAACACGAACCTAAAGTGGTTGTCATTTGGCAGTTCTATGCCACCATACGACAAATATTAATTAGGCCAGTTAACCATTCACTGATCTGGGTTTTGATAAAGGATAATGTTCATTAATCGAATTTCAAAATCACAATACATACTCCGTGAATATCACAGACATTACGCACGTGGTCTTTTGTGTAAAATATCCAAGTAATATGGATAATATTGCAGATTGATTTGAATATAATTGACATTTGTAGAAGCATCTTTTTTCACAAGCAAACGAAGACGGGACTCAAATGTAAATACATAGAAATCCAATGTATTTGAACGCAAGTACGCAAGATTAAATATGTTTAACTGGTCATTTTTGTCCTTTTAAGTGAAGAAGAAAACAATTTAGCATCGAATTGCAATTATAGGCATTGAATGTATATTGTCTGCGCTTCGTCAATGTATGAAGGTCAGCTTTTGGAACCTAATTTATTCATACAGGCCAAAACAAACCTCAAACATCGCTGAAGAGCAGATCATGGTAGTTCAATTCTTAAATAACCAACATGTATGTAATGTTCAACTTAAATTTTAATAAATGTGCATTGCTTTTATCAAACTGAATTCGTTCAGACATCTTGAAAAACTAATAATTAAAATGTGTTGGTTTTAAGGTGGTGGGAATTGTTCGCATTATGATATTTGTATTTTTGAAGTATGCCCTAAGAAATCTTAACGGTGCATCGTAACTACAATAGATCACAAAGAGAAAAAAGTTGCTCCCACCGGGGAAGGAGCCTCAGAACTCCGCATCAAAAGGCTAATACCTTAACGACTCGGCCATTACGGTTTAATCGTTTTTGTATAACATTATATCATTGATATAGGTGATGACAACAATTTTAACGAAAACAGAAACATTCCACATTATTCTGTCGTTTAGCCTTACAATTAATGATTAACGAACTGGTGTTTACAGTATGTGTATCATTTCGCTCCTTTACATACAGTATTATTTTTATAATTGGAATAAGAGACAAATTGTCAAATGGAAAATAGTCAATTCGTCAATATGTGAACAGGCCCTTTTAATGTTTTAACTTTAATAAAAAAGGTTTGCTGTGATCTGTAACAACCATATTGAAAAAACAACATGATTGCGCGCAAAGTAAAACTGCTAATGTGAAGGGAAAGGCTATCGCACCCGATATCATTATTAATCGCATTATAACGGTCCGATTTTATAATACATGTATAAATATAAAGCACGTTAGTGTCTTACCATTTATTTACTTTCCCATTGCTTAAGAGCATATCATTTTAAAATAACAACAATTATACAATAATACAAACAACAACACAATTTAAACAATTAAAACAATCACTGAACAGAAAGAAATACTTCATGTAATGTCAATTAAAACAAGTAAATAATTCAATGATTCTTGAAAGAAATACTTCATATAATGACAATGAAACAATTGCTATACGCTATGATATATTCGTTTTAATTATGATGATATAATAAATTGTCATTATCAAGTTGACCTTCAACTAAACGAAATTTCAAGCCTGATTAAAATTGCCGCAAGTTGATAAGGTTATCTGCATAACTTACGGAAAGGTACTAAACTCTAAACTTACCGAAATAAGGACATAAGAGTCAATACAAATAGACACCCATCCTTATAAACATCAGCTAACAATTATGCTCAGAAAACTGTATAACATAAAAAGCGATATAACATCATCATCAGGTCGAAATTGAACGAAACGAAAATTCAAATAAGAAATTTTGCTTTATAATGTGATCGATTTGTTGATCTACTTAATTAATAAAAAAAAAAACAGGCTGGTACACTCTGGTATTTTTTGTGTTTCCTCCCTGCTTACCATTTGGGCTGGTCAACACAGAACGGTAAAATGTCTTTATTTAATATGATGTTTTTAAATATTAAACGAGAATTTAATAGCCCATGCTTAACAACTGTAATTATAAGCATTAGACAACTAACCACCCTGGATTTAGCAAATTGTTAGAAAATGTCAACATACTCTTTGTTTTAGCAGCACACTGTACCTTTTGTGATCTTTCCCTACATAAACATCCGCATAAAATAACATAAAACTTAGCTAAAGCAATATTAGAATAACCAAGAACATCGCCTTCGGGTTCTGGACGCTTGACTTTCACACATTTTACTGTACTCTGGTCTTTTGTTTATAGAATGGGTTCATCACTATGATGACGTGTATTGAATTTCAAGACAATATCTCTTATAGATACTGTTAAATTTGACCTAAAGTGGAATAGTTGATAAAAACGGACAATTACTCTAACAAAATCCTAACGGTCTCTTGTCAACTGAAATCTATCACTGTGATCAAGTACAATGAGTTTTAAGACCAAACGTCATATATGTATGGTCAAATTGGACCTAAAGCGAAAATTATTAGTTGAACAAAATGGCCATGATGGCCCAAAGCGGTGACCAAGTTAATCTGGCAATCGACAGGTGCAATGCAGATGCATGTCCGGCCTAGGTGTACATATACTATTTACCTTGCAATTTGCATTTGCAATACTGTACAAAGACATTCATGGTCGAAACTTTTGGGACCAAGGTAAACCACAATAAATCTCTGATATGTTTACCAAGCTCAATCATAGTTACATTACACAGAGATTTACCCTATATCTGGAATCCTAGGTTCTAACATCCAGCTTAATTCCATATTCGGTGATATGTTCTTTTTCACCAAACAATAATTAAAACAGTGACAACAATACATTAGTGTAAGTTTGGTCAAAATGAGACAAAAACGTGGATTCTGTATCCTCAACGGTGTTCATTTTTGCATGTTTTTTGACAAACAAGGAACAATAACTTAATGTCTGTTCTCCAATCTAGACCTTTTTGAGATTGTTTTTATATCTTATGGTCCTACACACGCTGTGCAAGTTTGGCCAATATCTGATGAAAAATGAAATAGTTTGTTGCAGAAAGTCCATTTTGCAGTTTTGTTCCATAAAAATGGGGCGATAACTCTGGTTCTCCTGGCCTTATGTGGCCAATTATCACCATTATTTGAGGTCATAGACAAACTGTGCAATTTTGGTAAACATTGAATGAGAAGTGAAGTCAGTATAGAGCCCAAGGGTTGATGCATTACGGACACAGGATGCCGAGCGGCGCAGGACAATCCCCATTTACCAATAGCGATGTGCTAAGGTGGTAATAGCTCCAACAAATGCCTTGAAAGAGTTACTTCGTTATGTCTGCAGAATGGGGTAGGCACCATAAACAAGTATCTTGAAGTATCTTACATTTCAATAGTTATTTGATAGTTTTTGAGAAATTATATATTTATCAAAAATGTAAGTTTTTTATAAAAACAAAGGGTAGATAAATCTGGAAATTCAATCACATTACCTGAAATTTATTAACCTTTAGATATAAACACGTATTGAATGTTTCAAATAGATACCTTTCATTGTTTTTGAGAAATAGACTAAAAACTAAAACAAAAACTTTACCAGGAAAAAAACAAACGCTGACGCAGACGACAACGCGACGATAAAAGTTATTAGTTATTCATTTTCATAAAGATCTAAAGACACACATAATTCGCACATCGTATAAACAGAATGAAAACATCATTATGATTAAGGATCGATTTAAAAAGTGATAAATAATGATCCCGAGTGATTCTAACTTGCAAGTCCTTGAATTCCTCTGTTTCATGTCTAATTCACAAAAATGTGACCAGTTGTTGCAGAACAGATCATTTTTAGAATAATAAAAAAGTTATTGTATCAGCATTTCATACGAATACTATGGTACAAATTCCGAACGAAATACAATGCTGTAGCTTAACCTCAAAACATTGCATGCCTGGGTACACGTTTCATTATGCCACAACTCTCCAACCATAATTAACGTTAACGTACACATAGAAGTTACATTTAGTATATACACAGAGTGCATGCAATTAACGTTCTGACTACGGAGGCAAAATCCTAGGAGCCCTTTCAATTCCAAATGAAAATAAAAACATCTTCACAATCCTCTTGTACACAGCGCTTAATGTGTTAACAGAGGTGTCCAGTAAATACTTGTATTACTTATGTTTGTCATATGCCACAAATACAAAACCTCGGGCTGCTAATAAGAGTTCACTCCTGTTGGAGTTTCGCTTTGTTTATATTTGTCTAAATATTTTGAAAGTGAAGGCAACATGATCACAATAAATTAACTTATAACTTGAAATCAGTTTTTTTGGGTAGTTTCTTTTTAAGGAGCGCATCATTCTCACTGGAGGTATTTTATTCCGTCATCTGCAACATCCTCTTTTTAGATAATGCCTTTCTTTTATTTTGTTCGTTCATGATTTTCGTTCTTAGTTTAATGGCTGTAAACCTGCATCTGTTGTCCCGAGTGTAGGTTTTCAACTGCGATTTGCCTGTAATACAAACTATATAATTACCACCAGCAACAAAACTATTAAACATCATTAGGCTTGATTGATAACTTGGTTCTGTAACTGATAACTTTGATATTTTTTGCTAACAGTATCTTTAGATTACTCTTAAGTTGCATAAAGGATTGATAATATTGATAAGACATGTTATCAGTTATCATGAATATATTTGATTTATCTTAATACAAACCGGGCAGAAATTTAGGCATATATCTTCATGTATGGCTGATTTACAAAGTTTGATAATGCATTTAATAATGGAACATTTTTATGTGCGCAACATAAAATACGGCTAGTAAAACAACATAAATGTAACTAGAACAACAACATTGTCAGAGAGTTTGTTGTTTAAAGCAATTAAAGCACAATCACTGTATTAATGACTGTTTTCATAGTCACGCGACATGTTATAATCATTTGTGTAATTATTGCATTGACACCTGCAGCACAGTAAATGCATCTCAGGTAGAAAAGTGACACAATATATAATTGATGTTAATAAATATTGCTGATACAAAGGCAATTGACTAGTTGATACCCCATGCACTCTTGACGATGTTCGTTTTTGATGTACAAAGAAAATGACTTCATTGAACAACATTTTACACATTATTAATTCCATATGAACTGATATAATTACATATACTTGTTTGTTATATGATGCACAAGCACCACGTATTGACATAAATATTAACATTAATACAGATATCGTGAATGACACTATGATTCCTCTAAATGAGCCAATTTCACTCAACGAAGTCAAATTTCAAATCCATAAATTAATGTGTGGTAAAAGTAGCGGTATAGATGGAATACCATCTGAATTCTATAAATATTCAATAGACAATATCGCACCGTACTTACTTTCCCTTTTTAATAGAATCTTTGATATGGGTGACTTTCCGAAGTCCTGGGGCCAGAGTATTATAAGTCCTATACATAAATCTGGACCTACATATACGCCAGCAAATTACCGTGGAATATCGTTAACAAACACGATGTATAAGATATTTTCTGGTATCATAAATAAACGTCTATATGAATGGGCGGCAGATAATAATAAATTTGACGAATCTCAAGCTGGTTTCCGCGCCGGCTATTCGGCGATAGATAATGTATTTTGTCTTCAAGCTATGGTCCAGAAATATATCTCAAAAAAGGGGGGTAGATTCTATTGTTTATATATTGATTTTAAGAAGGCCGTTGATAAAATAAATCATAGTGTATTATTTTATGCTTTGAAGAGAAAAGGAATTGACGGTAAAATTCTCCGCATTTTAAAACAAATGTATAGTTCACTTTACTCCTGCGTTAAAGTTCAAAATACAGGCAATGACATGTCTGCTGCGAAATATAAATACTCATGCCCAATAACAATAACTGAGTTTTTTAAATGTAACGTTGGCACCCGACAGGGGGACAAGTCAAGTTCGACTATTTTTGCATTATTTATTGATGAACTATCAGTGATGCTGCGTGAAAGTTGTGGATCTGGGATATTTATTTCCAATGAAATTAATGACATTATATGTCTTATGTTTGCTGATGATATCGCTAGTTGTGCGGAAACAGGTATTAAACTACAACAACATTTAAATGTCGTAGATCAATTTTGTATTAATACAGGAATGGAGATTAATCTAGAAAAAACTGAAATTATTGTTTTTAGAAATGGCGGACCTTTGAGAAACTATGAAACTTGGACTTTTCGTGGGATAAAAATAAATATAACATCTGTTTATAAATATCTGGGATTGCTTTTTACGCCTAAATTATCGTGGAATGCAGCACATGATAAATTAAGTGCGCAAGCACAAAAAGCAATATTTTCAATTTACAGTTACAAAAAGACTTTTGGAAATTTCCCTACTAAAGAACTATTTGTACTATTTGACAGTATGGTAAAACCTATATTGTGCTATGGATCACAGATTTGGGGTTATGAATATATAAACATTATTGAATCAGTCCAAAACAAATTCTGCAAACGAAATTTATATGTTAAAAAAAATACTAATACATGTATCATCCTTGGCGAATGTGGGCGGCTTCCTTTATGTGTCACATATTTTGTTAACTGTATTAAGTATTGGTGTAAGCTTGTGACAATGCCTAACAATAGATATCCTAAACAATGTTATAACATGTTAAAGACGATAGATGACGCTGGGCGTATTTGCTGGGCCACACAAGTAAAATCTTTATTGTTTACGTATGGCTACGGATACATATGGATCTCACAAGATGTTGGTAACATTGATTTATTTATTTATAGTTTTCGCCAACGCATAACTGATTGCTTTACCCAAAATTGGTATAATGATATAAATAATTCATCTAGATGTAATCATTATAAATATTATAAGACTTTGCTTAATACTGAGCGATATTTAGACTTAGAAATCCCTTTCAAATATAAAATTGCTTTTGCTAGATTTAGATGTGCGAACCACAAATGAAACAGTGAACTTGGAAGGCAGTTAAATATTGCTCAAGATTTGAGAATATGTACCTTTTGTTTCAATGAAAATAACATATCAGTTATTGATTGTGAATTTCACGCTTTTTTTCATTGTCCTAAATATGATGTTATCCGTCGAGAATTTCTTTACAACTGGTATTTTGGAGGAAATACTGTCAATGATTTTTATACTATGATGAGTACAAATAACAATGAAACGATACATAAATTATGCATATTTTTATATCATCTTATGAATACTATTAATACTTAAACATGTATTACTATTAGTGTTGGATGTTGGAATGCAACTACATTTATCTATTATGATTTGTGTACTATATTGTGTATTATGGGCCAGTGGCCTTTATTTACTTAATAAAGTGAGTTGAGTTGAGTTGAAAATTCACGTAACGAAAAAATATACATAAAAACGTATACTATTTTGTTGTATGATATACAGTCAAAATGACATAACCTGATGTGTCACCGCGTTGCTCAAGTTATACAGTAATCAAAAGTATTCACGATTACAGACGCACTTTGATCTTTAATATTGCATTGTATATTATCATATTCACATCAGTAATCCAACTGCCCAATACATTAGGATAGATGCATTGGATTAATACATTACAAGCTATTACAATTACTTAATTCAATTATTCAACGATAAAACAGGGCTATTATCCGGGTTTACGGCGCGTCTCTTCTCGCAATCATAGCTATGTTGTGTTATATGTTATCATCTTATTATAGACAATAAGACCCTGGAATGTTAATGCGACGCACACCAACTCCAAAAGTATTGGCATAAACTACATGTATGTTAGGTAAAGCTTGGGTTTACCTTACTCGTCTTTGTTGAAAGTCGTTAGCTCCAGAAGAACAATACCATTACTGATACAGAAATAACTCGATTTTGATCCATTTTATAGCTCGTTCAGAGTGACCTGAGACAAGTTTATACGTAACACCCTTCATTGAGGCAAAGGAAAAATGAATGCAAATCATGATACAATGGTATAAATCATCTCAGGTCAGGAGTTTTTAACTTTGTATATTATGATCCCCATCCCCAAACGTTCTCCCCAAATGTCGTTCTTTCATGTTCATGGTTTTGTCGATAAAATCATATTCTGGCAGCAACTAAGGGTCCCATGCTTCTCAATAACTGAAAGAGCAACAACGTGCAGGTCAATCTGAACGAGCTATACTATGCACGACTTATTATAAACACATTTAATGACGGATCAAATCCGCAAGTGACCTCTTGTTAAAGTGTGTGTATACGTGCGCGCGTATGTGTGATCTTCATATCCATTTTCCGACAATCGATTGAAGTGGCGAGCAACATGGCATGTACCGTATGCATTATTGTTCTCAGCCAGCCTCAAAATCAGCAAAAATGATCATTGTTTGCGTCTCTATGATGTGAGACACTCTCAGATACTTAGTAATCTATGTTATCTCTCAGATACTAATATGAAATTATTGTAACAGCAAATATCTGTACCGGTAAACGTTTCATGGGTCCTATTGTTTATCAATTTGATCTCGCAACGTACCATGCATGCCAATTAACAAGTAGTATAATTACCAATATACAGTAGCGAGCAATAAATTAACTCTGCCGACAAGAAAGGGAACCGTCGCTGAAGATAACAATACTAACGAGCATGTCTAGTCTTTGCGGTTTTTGTGATAATACTGTAGATATGGTTTCAAACATACTCTAAGTATTCGGACTCGGAAACAATAATTTTAAAATGTCCGATAACATAGAATTTTCAGTTATGTAAACTAATTTTGCTTCTATTTTTCTGGCAATGCATTAAGTAATGTTGCATGCAACTTATATAATGATTGTTCTTTATTTTAACACATGTTCTTGTTTTAAATGGTAAATACACAGCTTTAAATCATCTTTATAAACACAAAACAGAAAAAAATCACCTCTTTTCGCTTTCTTTAATGCTGCATCTCCATCACTAGATGAATTGAATGTGGTTACATGATCCGTAAATAAAAAGAAAAGCAGAGCGACTTACCCTAGAGATGATTTGGATTTTAACGCAGGTTTTGTAATAAGGTTATCTTTGTGTTGTCAAAAATGAAAAGACAATGTTAAGCTTGCTTTTGTGATCACCCTTTGTCTGTCGTGCGTCGTAGGTCACCAGAGCTAAAATAGATTTTTAAAAAAAGTGAAAACTTTAAAAAATCTTCTTCCCTGAAACAGCATGGCTGAGAGCTTTCATATTTGGTATGTCGCATCTTCTAGTGGTCCTCTACAAATATTGTTCAAATGCTGCCCCTGGGGTCAAAAATGGCTACGCCCCGGGGGTCGCATTTTTTATATAGACGTATACTGCAAATTGACTTTTAAAATCTTCTCATCTTAAACCGCAAGGCTCAGAGGTTTCATATAAGGTATGTAAAATCGCACAATAGTCCTCTACACAGATTGTCCCAATGAAAAATCTTTTTAAATTGTTTACATAGACTAAAATAGCAAAATAACTTCAAAAATCTCTAATGGCCCAATGGTTTTATATTTGGTATTTGGCATCCTCTAGTGGTACTCTACAAAGATTGATCAAATGATGCCCCTTGGGTCAAAACTTCCCACGTTCGGGGGGGGGGGGGGGTAGTCACATTTCTAATCTAGACTTACATAGCAAAATGACTTGAAATGTCCCTGAGGTCAAAACTGGCTACACCCCGGGGGTCACATTGTTTGTATAGACTTCAACAGCAAAATTACTTCAAAAATCTTTTCCTGTGATACCCATTGGTCTCATATTTGGTATGCGGTCCTCTACAAAGATTGTTCAAATGATGGGGCCAAAACTAGCCACCCCCCGGGGGTTCACATTGTTTATATAGACTTAAATAGCAAAATGACTTTAAAAATCGTGTCCATTGAAACAGTTAAGCCCAGCGGTTTTATATTTGGTATGTAATATTGTATAATGGTCCTCTACAAAGATTGTTCCAATGATGCGCCTGGAGTAGAAAGTAGCCACTGTGGGTCACATGCTTTATATAGACAATAAAAATCTTTTTCTGAAACTGCAAGACCCAGATCTTTATACTCAGGTTAGTGGTTTTGTGCCATTTGGCCCTGTTGTTATAATGCCTTAAGCTCAGGTTAGCGACCTATAGCCATCGTGGCCCTCTTGTTAAATTATGTGCATGAAATATAACAAAGAAAAGTGCAAAATGCAATATATAATATTTTGTTCATCGGTAGGATGAATCCCTCACAAACTACTACGATGAAGATACCGCGACTCTATAATGATGATAACGCAACAGTACGATGATTATAACGCGACTGAACGATGATTATAACGCGTCTTTTCGATGACGATAATGTTTAAGTGCAATGGCGATAACGTGACAGAACGATGACGATAACGTGAAAGTACGATGACGATAACGTGACAGTACGATGCAATAAAGTAAAGTACGATGATGATATCGCGAAAGTACGATGACGATAACGTGACAGTACGATGACGATAGCGGGACATTACGATGATGACGTCGCGAAAGTACGATGAAGATAATGCGATTGCTATATGTTGATAATGTGAGAGCACGCGTTTGTTTGATAACGAAAATGCGAAAATACGTTAATGCGGTACACGTTCGTGCGTTCGTCATCGTACTGACTATAGATCTCAGGTATCACCATATGTAGATCAAATTTACGACTTTGGCGAGATCCGAATATTTCTGGGATAATTTTTATCCAATAAGTTAAAAACAAACACCAATAAGACTTGACGAGGGACGAGTTTAAAATATTTATGTTTTGCCATTTTACATGGAACTCTATTGGCTCTTACCAAACAGCAATGAGGTCATTAATCACATTTTGATGTACTGAACAAAATATTAATTCATTTACAAAACATTTTCATGAAACCGGTTGACTGTGTAATTGTAACCATGGATCCAAATTTGAATACCTCGGCGAATACTGACGAATAAACATTTTCTATCAATAAGTTCTGAAACTGATATTTTCGACACTATTGATAAAACTTTTAAATCAATTATTTTCCGCATAAATCAAACAATTTACGTCCAATTCACAAATTATTATTGTGATTTAAAACGATTCGAACATGCTTTTTGTTAGCTACATGTACTTTCCGTTAACTAGCTTAATATCTTTTTATATGTCTTCTACAACGCTGAACATTGACTGCTGATCTGTTACTCTGTCCCAATTGGTATCCCACTGAAACATGTGTTAAATAAAACATAACTATCTTAGACGATTCAGGGTGTCCGACTTTTGAATTCAACGGACACCTTAAGTGCTAAAAAAAAAAAAAGTCAAACACGCAAATCAATTGATGCAGCCTTTGGATGACACCGATGCAACCTTTAGGAGACATGAATGGGGGCTTTCTAGTTGATAAAATGGCATGCATGTACACTTCATAGTACTAAATCACATTTTGTAAATTAATGCATATAATAATAATGTTTATATTTCTGAGATCTCGATGTTTAATCTCATTATTACGCTTAAACATGTACATATATTGCTTGATGTTAATGTTTTTACTCATGTAATATCTTCATAATATAAAGGGATAAATTATATATTATACAATCTAAATATAACAACGCCCTTAATATGACTTAAAGGTGTGGTATACTTTAAGATGATTCGAAAAACAGTTTTTTTGCAACTTATATTCTAAGTCAATACTGCTTCCCGTTTAGATGTGCACTATCGTTTGTAGTATGTCTTTTTTTTCGCAGAACTTTTAATTTTAAAAAGTGACATAAAGCATTATCGAAGTCATTTCGCGGTGGCCGACTCTTGATTTTATCCTGTGAGCGATATTTAATGTTACAGGAAAATAGTAAGGAACCATTGAGATGAAACCGATGCAGCCTTTAGGTGGCACCGAATCAACCTTTAGGAGACATCAATTTACAACATTTAGGATACATAAATGGACAACCTTTAGGAGACACCGGTGCATTACCTGGCATTTTGTTAAATTGTGATACCCCTTTCATTAAGGTATAAGGATTGGAGGCTTTTGTTTTGCCCTTACAGTAATGCAGCCGCTTTCCTTGAAAGAAAACGAATCAAATTTACTTTTTAAATAGGCACAAACTCCTAAATAAGATTGCTTATAAAAGCTTATGTTAGCGTTGTTGTTTTATTCTTTTTTCTCTCACTGAAGTGCGTTCTAAATCATCGGACATTAAAATGTGAAATGTTAAGACTATTCAAACCTATAACTGACAACTGATTTACTAAAGTGTTTACTTTTAAATTTTGGTAGCATGCTTTATGCTTACATCTTATTATTTATAGATCCGCTCTAAATTAAGTATTATAAAATAAACTTTTTTTTATCGAACCGATGGTTCGCACCAGCAATACCGATATTGATGTTTAAATTGAATTAGAATTAAATAAAAATATATATTCATTACATACACATAACATTGTTCTTTATCACATTTTTGTCAATAATGCATGTAATTCAAATAAACACATGTTTGATATTTCGCTTTTTAAGCTATATACTATGCATGACCATATACCTGTATTTGGTTTTTGCTTGTGTAAAAAATAATATAAAATAAGTTGTAATATGTTCGTAATATGGAATAATACAAAATACATTGTCTATTCTATAAATAATGACAATTAAGATATGAGTTAAAATTGTGGCATCATTTTAAATATTTGGAATATCCGCTTTTTTGTAACATATATTTAAGACAGGCGTACTTTAAGATACGTTGCGCACTGACTTTGTCGTGTGTCGTTTACTAAATACCATTGAATGCAAATAACTTTTGGCACTTTCTTGCATTTTTTTTATTAAGCAGAACAATATCTTACGTAAAAAAGTATAAGATTTATAACAAGAACCTAAAGTGGTAACACGAATGTGTTCACGAACCTAAAGTGGTTGTCATTTGGCAGTTCTATGCCACCAGACGACAAAGATCAATTAGGCCAGTAAACCATACACTGATCCGGGTTTTGTTAAAGGATAATATTCATTAATCGATTTTTAAAATTACAATACATACTACGTGAATATCGTACGTGGTCTTTTGTGTAAAATATCCAAGTTGTATGATTGGATAATATTGCAGATTGATTTGAATATAATTGACATTTGTAGAAGCATCTTTTTTCACAAGCAAACGAAGGCGGGACTAAAATGTAAAAACGTAGAAATCCAATGTATTTGAACGCATGTACGCAAGATTAAGTATGTTTATCTGGTCATTTTTGTCCTTTTAAGTGAAGAAAAAAACAATTCAGCATCGAATTGTAATTATAGGAATTGAATGTATATTGTCTGCGCTTCGTCAATATATGAAGGTCAGTTTTTGGAATCTAATTTATTCATACAGGCCAAAACAAACCTCAAACATCGCTGAAGCGCAGATCATGACAGTTCAATTCTTAAATAACCAAAATGTATGTAATGTTCAACTTAAATATTAATAAATGTGCATTGCTTTAATCAAACTGAATTCGATCAGACATCTTTAAAAACTAATAATTAAAATTTGTTGGTTTGAAGGTGGTGGGAATTATTCGCATTATGATATTTGTATTTTTGAAGTATACCCTACAAAACGGCGCATCGTAACTGCAATAGATCACAAATAGAAAAAAGTTGCTCCCACCGGGGTACGAGCCTCAGAACCCCGCATCAAAATGCTAATACCTTAACGACTCGGCCATTACGGTTTAATCGTTTTTGTATAACATTATATCATTGATATAGGTGATGACAACAATTTTAACGAAAACAGAAACATTCCACATTATTCTGGCGTTGAGCATTACAATTAATGATTATTCATTAACAAACTGGTATTTACAGCATGTGTATCATTTCGCTCCTTTACATACAGTATTATATTTATGTTTGGAATAAGAGACAAATTGTCAAATAGAAAATTGTCAATTCGTCAACGTGTGAACAGGCCCTTTTAACGTTTTAACTTTAATAAAAAAGGTTTGCTTTGATCTGTAACAACCATATTGAAAAAAACATGATTGCGCGCAAAGTAAAACTGCTTATGTGAAAGGAAAGGCTATCGCACCCTATATCATTATTAATCGCATTATAACGGTCCGAGTTTATAATACATGTATAAATATAAATTCGTTAGTGTCTTACCATTTATTTACTTTCCCATTGCTTAAGAGCATATCATTTTAAAATAACAACAATTATACAATAATACAAACAACAACACAATTTAAACAATTAAAACAATCACTGAACAGAAAGAAATACTTCATGTAATGTCAATTAAAACAAGTAAATAATTCAATGATTCTTGAAAGAAATACTTCATATAATGACAATGAAACAATTGCTATACGCTATGATATATTCGTTTTAATTATGATGATATAATAAATTGTCATTATCAAGTTGACCTTCAACAAAACGAAATTTCAAGCCTGATTAAAATTGCCGCAAGTTGATAAGGTTATCTGCATAACTTACGGAAAGGTACTAAACTCTAAACTTACCGAAATAAGGACATAAGAGTCAATACAAATAGACACCCATCCTTATAAACATCAGCTAACAATTATGCTCAGAAAACTGTATAACATAAAAAGCGATATAACATCATCATCAGGTCGAAATTGAACGAAACGAAAATTCAAATAAGAAATTTTGCTTTATAATGTGATCGATTTGTTGATCTACTTAATTAATAAAAAAAAAAACAGGCTGGTACACTCTGGTATTTTTTGTGTTTCCTCCCTGCTTACCATTTGGGCTGGTCAACACAGAACGGTAAAATGTCTTTATTTAATATGATGTTTTTAAATATTAAACGAGAATTTAATAGCCCATGCTTAACAACTGTAATTACAAGCATTAGACAACTAACCACCCTGGATTTAGCAAATTGTTAGAAAATGTCAACATACTCTTTGTTTTAGCAGCACACTGTACCTTTTGTGATCTTTCCCTACATAAACATCCGCATAAAATAACATAAAACTTAGCTAAAGCAATATTAGAATAACCAAGAACATCGCCTTCGGGTTCTGGACGCTTGACTTTCACACATTTTACTGTACTCTGGTCTTTTGTTTATAGAATGGGTTCATCACTATGATGACGTGTATTGAATTTCAAGACAATATCTCTTATAGATACTGTTAAATTTGACCTAAAGTGGAATAGTTGATAAAAACGGACAATTACTCTAACAAAATCCTAACGGTCTCTTGTCAACTGAAATCTATCACTGTGATCAAGTACAATGAGTTTTAAGACCAAACGTCATATATGTATGGTCAAATTGGACCTAAAGCGAAAATTATTAGTTGAACAAAATGGCCATGATGGCCCAAAGCGGTGACCAAGTTAATCTGGCAATCGACAGGTGCAATACAGATGCATGTCCGGCCTAGGTGTACATATACTATTTACCTTGCAATTTGCATTTGCAATACTGTACAAAGACATTCATGGTCGAAACTTTTGGGACCAAGGTAAACCACAATAAATCTCTGATATGTTTACCAAGCTCAATCATAGTTACATTACACAGAGATTTACCCTATATCTGGAATCCTAGGTTCTAACATCCAGCTTAATTCCATATTCGGTGATATGTTCTTTTTCACCAAACAATAATTAAAACAGTGACAACAATACATTAGTGTAAGTTTGGTCAAAATGAGACAAAAACGTGGATTCTGTATCCTCAACGGTGTTCATTTTTGCATGTTTTTTGACAAACAAGGAACAATAACTTAATGTCTGTTCTCCAATCTAGACCTTTTTGAGATTGTTTTTATATCTTATGGTCCTACACACGCTGTGCAAGTTTGGCCAATATCTGATGAAAAATGAAATAGTTTGTTGCAGAAAGTCCATTTTGCAGTTTTGTTCCATAAAAATGGGGCGATAACTCTGGTTCTCCTGGCCTTATGTGGCCAATTATCACCATTATTTGAGGTCATAGACAAACTGTGCAATTTTGGTAAACATTGAATGAGAAGTGAAGTCAGTATAGAGCCCAAGGGTTGATGCATTACGGACACAGGATGCCGAGCGGCGCAGGACAATCCCCATTTACCAATAGCGATGTGCTAAGGTGGTAATAGCTCCAACAAATGCCTTGAAAGAGTTACTTCGTTATGTCTGCAGAATGGGGTAGGCACCATAAACAAGTATCTTGAAGTATCTTACATTTCAATAGTTATTTGATAGTTTTTGAGAAATTATATATTTATCAAAAATGTAAGTTTTTTATAAAAACAAAGGGTAGATAAATCTGGAAATTCAATCACATTACCTGAAATTTATTAACCTTTAGATATAAACACGTATTGAATGTTTCAAATAGATACCTTTCATTGTTTTTGAGAAATAGACTAAAAACTAAAACAAAAACTTTACCAGGAAAAAAACAAACGCTGACGCAGACGACAACGCGACGATAAAAGTTATTAGTTATTCATTTTCATAAAGATCTAAAGACACACATAATTCGCACATCGTATAAACAGAATGAAAACATCATTATGATTAAGGATCGATTTAAAAAGTGATAAATAATGATCCCGAGTGATTCTAACTTGCAAGTCCTTGAATTCCTCTGTTTCATGTCTAATTCACAAAAATGTGACCAGTTGTTGCAGAACAGATCATTTTTAGAAAAATAAAAAAGTTATTGTATCAGCATTTCATACGAATACTATGGTACAAACTCCGAACGAAATACAATGCTGTAGCTTAACCTCAAAACATTGCATGCCTGGGTACACGTTTCATTATGCCACAACTCTCCAACCATAATTAACGTTAACGTACACATAGAAGTTACATTTAGTATATACACAGAGTGCATGCAATTAACGTTCTGACTACGGAGGCAAAATCCTAGGAGCCCTTTCAATTCCAAATGAAAATAAAAACATCTTCACAATCCTCTTGTACACAGCGCTTAATGTGTTAACAGAGGTGTCCAGTAAATACTTGTATTACTTATGTTTGTCATATGCCACAAATACAAAACCTCGGGCTGCTAATAAGAGTTCACTCCTGTTGGAGTTTCGCTTTGTTTATATTTGTCTAAATATTTTGAAAGTGAAGGCAACATGATCACAATAAATTAACTTATAACTTGAAATCAGTTTTTTGGGGTAGTTTCTTTTTAAGGAGCGCATCATTCTCACTGGAGGTATTTTATTCCGTCATCTGCAACATCCTCTTTTTAGATAATGCCTTTCTTTTATTTTGTTCGTTCATGATTTTCGTTCTTAGTTTAATGGCTGTAAACCTGCATCTGTTGTCCCGAGTGTAGGTTTTCAACTGCGATTTGCCTGTAATACAAACTATATAATTACCACCAGCAACAAAACTATTAAACATCATTAGGCTTGATTGATAACTTGGTTCTGTAACTGATAACTTTGATATTTTTTGCTAACAGTATCTTTAGATTACTCTTAAGTTGCATAAAGGATTGATAATATTGATAAGACATGTTATCAGTTATCATGAATATATTTGATTTATCTTAATACAAACCGGGCAGAAATTTAGGCATATATCTTCATGTATGGCTGATTTACAAAGTTTGATAATGCATTTAATAATGGAACATTTTTATGTGCGCAACATAAAATACGGCTAGTAAAACAACATAAATGTAACTAGAACAACAACATTGTCAGAGAGTTTGTTGTTTAAAGCAATTAAAGCACAATCACTGTATTAATGACTGTTTTCATAGTCACGCGACATGTTATAATAATTTGTGTAATTATTGCATTGACACCTGCAGCACAGTAAATGCATCTCAGGTAGAAAAGTGACACAATATATAATTGATGTTAATAAATATTGCTGATACAAAGGCAATTGACTAGTTGATACCCCATGCACTCTTGACGATGTTCGTTTTTGATGTACAAAGAAAATGACTTCATTGAACAACATTTTACACATTATTAATTCCATATGAACTGATATAATTACATATACTTGTTTGTTATATGATGCACAAGCACCACGTATTGACATAAATATTAACATTAATACAGATATCGTGAATGACACTATGATTCCTCTAAATGAGCCAATTTCACTCAACGAAGTCAAATTTCAAATCCATAAATTAATGTGTGGTAAAAGTAGCGGTATAGATGGAATACCATCTGAATTCTATAAATATTCAATAGACAATATCGCACCGTACTTACTTTCCCTTTTTAATAGAATCTTTGATATGGGTGACTTTCCGAAGTCCTGGGGCCAGAGTATTATAAGTCCTATACATAAATCTGGACCTACATATACGCCAGCAAATTACCGTGGAATATCGTTAACAAACACGATGTATAAGATATTTTCTGGTATCATAAATAAACGTCTATATGAATGGGCGGCAGATAATAATAAATTTGACGAATCTCAAGCTGGTTTCCGCGCCGGCTATTCGGCGATAGATAATGTATTTTGTCTTCAAGCTATGGTCCAGAAATATATCTCAAAAAAGGGGGGTAGATTCTATTGTTTATATATTGATTTTAAGAAGGCCGTTGATAAAATAAATCATAGTGTATTATTTTATGCTTTGAAGAGAAAAGGAATTGACGGTAAAATTCTCCGCATTTTAAAACAAATGTATAGTTCACTTTACTCCTGCGTTAAAGTTCAAAATACAGGCAATGACATGTCTGCTGCGAAATATAAATACTCATGCCCAATAACAATAACTGAGTTTTTTAAATGTAACGTTGGCACCCGACAGGGGGACAAGTCAAGTTCGACTATTTTTGCATTATTTATTGATGAACTATCAGTGATGCTGCGTGAAAGTTGTGGATCTGGGATATTTATTTCCAATGAAATTAATGACATTATATGTCTTATGTTTGCTGATGATATCGCTAGTTGTGCGGAAACAGGTATTAAACTACAACAACATTTAAATGTCGTAGATCAATTTTGTATTAATACAGGAATGGAGATTAATCTAGAAAAAACTGAAATTATTGTTTTTAGAAATGGCGGACCTTTGAGAAACTATGAAACTTGGACTTTTCGTGGGATAAAAATAAATATAACATCTGTTTATAAATATCTGGGATTGCTTTTTACGCCTAAATTATCGTGGAATGCAGCACATGATAAATTAAGTGCGCAAGCACAAAAAGCAATATTTTCAATTTACAGTTACAAAAAGACTTTTGGAAATTTCCCTACTAAAGAACTATTTGTACTATTTGACAGTATGGTAAAACCTATATTGTGCTATGGATCACAGATTTGGGGTTATGAATATATAAACATTATTGAATCAGTCCAAAACAAATTCTGCAAACGAAATTTATATGTTAAAAAAAATACTAATACATGTATCATCCTTGGCGAATGTGGGCGGCTTCCTTTATGTGTCACATATTTTGTTAACTGTATTAAGTATTGGTGTAAGCTTGTGACAATGCCTAACAATAGATATCCTAAACAATGTTATAACATGTTAAAGACGATAGATGACGCTGGGCGTATTTGCTGGGCCACACAAGTAAAATCTTTATTGTTTACGTATGGCTACGGATACATATGGATCTCACAAGATGTTGGTAACATTGATTTATTTATTTATAGTTTTCGCCAACGCATAACTGATTGCTTTACCCAAAATTGGTATAATGATATAAATAATTCATCTAGATGTAATCATTATAAATATTATAAGACTTTGCTTAATACTGAGCGATATTTAGACTTAGAAATCCCTTTCAAATATAAAATTGCTTTTGCTAGATTTAGATGTGCGAACCACAAATGAAACAGTGAACTTGGAAGGCAGTTAAATATTGCTCAAGATTTGAGAATATGTACCTTTTGTTTCAATGAAAATAACATATCAGTTATTGATTGTGAATTTCACGCTTTTTTTCATTGTCCTAAATATGATGTTATCCGTCGAGAATTTCTTTACAACTGGTATTTTGGAGGAAATACTGTCAATGATTTTTATACTATGATGAGTACAAATAACAATGAAACGATACATAAATTATGCATATTTTTATATCATCTTATGAATACTATTAATACTTAAACATGTATTACTATTAGTGTTGGATGTTGGAATGCAACTACATTTATCTATTATGATTTGTGTACTATATTGTGTATTATGGGCCAGTGGCCTTTATTTACTTAATAAAGTGAGTTGAGTTGAGTTGAAAATTCACGTAACGAAAAAATATACATAAAAACGTATACTATTTTGTTGTATGATATACAGTCAAAATGACATAACCTGATGTGTCACCGCGTTGCTCAAGTTATACAGTAATCAAAAGTATTCACGATTACAGACGCACTTTGATCTTTAATATTGCATTGTATATTATCATATTCACATCAGTAATCCAACTGCCCAATACATTAGGATAGATGCATTGGATTAATACATTACAAGCTATTACAATTACTTAATTCAATTATTCAACGATAAAACAGGGCTATTATCCGGGTTTACGGCGCGTCTCTTCTCGCAATCATAGCTATGTTGTGTTATATGTTATCATCTTATTATAGACAATAAGACCCTGGAATGTTAATGCGACGCACACCAACTCCAAAAGTATTGGCATAAACTACATGTATGTTAGGTAAAGCTTGGGTTTACCTTACTCGTCTTTGTTGAAAGTCGTTAGCTCCAGAAGAACAATACCATTACTGATACAGAAATAACTCGATTTTGATCCATTTTATAGCTCGTTCAGAGTGACCTGAGACAAGTTTATACGTAACACCCTTCATTGAGGCAAAGGAAAAATGAATGCAAATCATGATACAATGGTATAAATCATCTCAGGTCAGGAGTTTTTAACTTTGTATATTATGATCCCCATCCCCAAACGTTCTCCCCAAATGTCGTTCTTTCATGTTCATGGTTTTGTCGATAAAATCATATTCTGGCAGCAACTAAGGGTCCCATGCTTCTCAATAACTGAAAGAGCAACAACGTGCAGGTCAATCTGAACGAGCTATACTATGCACGACTTATTATAAACACATTTAATGACGGATCAAATCCGCAAGTGACCTCTTGTTAAAGTGTGTGTATACGTGCGCGCGTATGTGTGATCTTCATATCCATTTTCCGACAATCGATTGAAGTGGCGAGCAACATGGCATGTACCGTATGCATTATTGTTCTCAGCCAGCCTCAAAATCAGCAAAAATGATCATTGTTTGCGTCTCTATGATGTGAGACACTCTCAGATACTTAGTAATCTATGTTATCTCTCAGATACTAATATGAAATTATTGTAACAGCAAATATCTGTACCGGTAAACGTTTCATGGGTCCTATTGTTTATCAATTTGATCTCGCAACGTACCATGCATGCCAATTAACAAGTAGTATAATTACCAATATACAGTAGCGAGCAATAAATTAACTCTGCCGACAAGAAAGGGAACCGTCGCTGAAGATAACAATACTAACGAGCATGTCTAGTCTTTGCGGTTTTTGTGATAATACTGTAGATATGGTTTCAAACATACTCTAAGTATTCGGACTCGGAAACAATAATTTTAAAATGTCCGATAACATAGAATTTTCAGTTATGTAAACTAATTTTGCTTCTATTTGTCTGGCAATGCATTAAGTAATGTTGCATGCAACTTATATAATGATTGTTCTTTATTTTAACACATGTTCTTGTTTTAAATGGTAAATACACAGCTTTAAATCATCTTTATAAACACAAAACAGAAAAAAATCACCTCTTTTCGCTTTCTTTAATGCTGCATCTCCATCACTAGATGAATTGAATGTGGTTACATGATCCGTAAATAAAAAGAAAAGCAGAGCGACTTACCCTAGAGATGATTTGGATTTTAACGCAGGTTTTGTAATAAGGTTATCTTTGTGTTGTCAAAAATGAAAAGACAATATTAAGCTTGCTTTTGTGATCACCCTTTGTCTGTCGTGCGTCGTAGGTCACCAGAGCTAAAATAGATTTTTAAAAAAAGTGAAAACTTTAAAAAATCTTCTTCCCTGAAACAGCATGGCTGAGAGCTTTCATATTTGGTATGTCGCATCTTCTAGTGGTCCTCTACAAATATTGTTCAAATGCTGCCCCTGGGGTCAAAAATGGCTACGCCCCGGGGGTCGCATTTTTTATATAGACGTATACTGCAAATTGACTTTTAAAATCTTCTCATCTTAAACCGCAAGGCTCAGAGGTTTCATATAAGGTATGTAAAATCGCACAATAGTCCTCTACACAGATTGTCCCAATGAAAAATCTTTTTAAATTGTTTACATAGACTAAAATAGCAAAATAACTTCAAAAATCTCTAATGGCCCAATGGTTTTATATTTGGTATTTGGCATCCTCTAGTGGTACTCTACAAAGATTGATCAAATGATGCCCCTTGGGTCAAAACTTCCCACGTTCGGGGGGGGGGGGGGGGGGGGTAGTCACATTTCTAATCTAGACTTACATAGCAAAATGACTTGAAATGTCCCTGAGGTCAAAACTGGCTACACCCCGGGGGTCACATTGTTTGTATAGACTTCAACAGCAAAATTACTTCAAAAATCTTTTCCTGTGATACCCATTGGTCTCATATTTGGTATGCGGTCCTCTACAAAGATTGTTCAAATGATGGGGCCAAAACTAGCCACCCCCCGGGGGTTCACATTGTTTATATAGACTTAAATAGCAAAATGACTTTAAAAATCGTGTCCATTGAAACAGTTAAGCCCAGCGGTTTTATATTTGGTATGTAATATTGTATAATGGTCCTCTACAAAGATTGTTCCAATGATGCGCCTGGAGTAGAAAGTAGCCACTGTGGGTCACATGCTTTATATAGACAATAAAAATCTTTTTCTGAAACTGCAAGACCCAGATCTTTATACTCAGGTTAGTGGTTTTGTGCCATTTGGCCCTGTTGTTATAATGCCTTAAGCTCAGGTTAGCGACCTATAGCCATCGTGGCCCTCTTGTTAAATTATGTGCATGAAATATAACAAAGAAAAGTGCAAAATGCAATATATAATATTTTGTTCATCGGTAGGATGAATCCCTCACAAACTACTACGATGAAGATACCGCGACTCTATAATGATGATAACGCAACAGTACGATGATTATAACGCGACTGAACGATGATTATAACGCGTCTTTTCGATGACGATAATGTTTAAGTGCAATGGCGATAACGTGACAGAACGATGACGATAACGTGAAAGTACGACGACCATAAGGTGACAGTACGATGCAATAAAGTAAAGTACGATGATGATATCGCGAAAGTACGATGACGATAACGTGACAGTACGATGACGATAGCGGGACATTACGATGATGACGTCGCGAAAGTACGATGAAGATAATGCGATTGCTATATGTTGATAATGTGAGAGCACGCGTTTGTTTGATAACGAAAATGCGAAAATACGTTAATGCGGTACACGTTCGTGCGTTCGTCATCGTACTGACTATAGATCTCATGTATCACCATATGTAGATCAAATTTACGACTTTGGCGAGATCCGAATATTTCTGGGATAATTTTTATCCAATAAGTTAAAAACAAACACCAATAAGACTTGACGAGGGACGAGTTTAAAATATTTATGTTTTGCCATTTTACATGGAACTCTATTGGCTCTTACCAAACAGCAATGAGGTCATTAATCACATTTTGATGTACTGAACAAAATATTAATTCATTTACAAAACATTTTCATGAAACCGGTTGACTGTGTAATTGTAACCATGGATCCAAATTTGAATACCTCGGCGAATACTGACGAATAAACATTTTCTATCAATAAGTTCTGAAACTGATATTTTCGACACTATTGATAAAACTTTTAAATCAATTATTTTCCGCATAAATCAAACAATTTACGTCCAATTCACAAATTATTATTGTGATTTAAAACGATTCGAACATGCTTTTTGTTAGCTACATGTACTTTCCGTTAACTAGCTTAATATCTTTTTTATATGTCTTCTACAACGCTGAACATTGACTGCTGATCTGTTACTCTGTCCCAATTGGTATCCCACTGAAACATGTGTTAAATAAAACATAACTATCTTAGACGATTCAGGGTGTCCGACTTTTGAATTCAACGGACACCTTAAGTGCTAAAAAAAAAAAAAAGTCAAACACGCAAATCAATTGATGCAGCCTTTGGATGACACCGATGCAACCTTTAGGAGACATGAATGGGGGCTTTCTAGTTGATAAAATGGCATGCATGTACACTTCATAGTACTAAATCACATTTTGTAAATTAATGCATATAATAATAATGTTTATATTTCTGAGATCTCGATGTTTAATCTCATTATTACGCTTAAACATGTACATATATTGCTTGATGTTAATGTTTTTACTCATGTAATATCTTCATAATATAAAGGGATAAATTATATATTATACAATCTAAATATAACAACGCCCTTAATATGACTTAAAGGTGTGGTATACTTTAAGATGATTCGAAAAACAGTTTTTTTGCAACTTATATTCTAAGTCAATACTGCTTCCCGTTTAGATGTGCACTATCGTTTGTAGTATGTCTTTTTTTTCGCAGAACTTTTAATTTTAAAAAGTGACATAAAGCATTATCGAAGTCATTTCGCGGTGGCCGACTCTTGATTTTATCCTGTGAGCGATATTTAATGTTACAGGAAAATAGTAAGGAACCATTGAGATGAAACCGATGCAGCCTTTAGGTGGCACCGAATCAACCTTTAGGAGACATCAATTTACAACATTTAGGATACATAAATGGACAACCTTTAGGAGACACCGGTGCATTACCTGGCATTTTGTTAAATTGTGATACCCCTTTCATTAAGGTATAAGGATTGGAGGCTTTTGTTTTGCCCTTACAGTAATGCAGCCGCTTTCCTTGAAAGAAAACGAATCAAATTTACTTTTTAAATAGGCACAAACTCCTAAATAAGATTGCTTATAAAAGCTTATGTTAGCGTTGTTGTTTTATTCTTTTTTCTCTCACTGAAGTGCGTTCTAAATCATCGGACATTAAAATGTGAAATGTTAAGACTATTCAAACCTATAACTGACAACTGATTTACTAAAGTGTTTACTTTTAAATTTTGGTAGCATGCTTTATGCTTACATCTTATTATTTATAGATCCGCTCTAAATTAAGTATTATAAAATAAACTTTTTTTTATCGAACCGATGGTTCGCACCAGCAATACCGATATTGATGTTTAAATTGAATTAGAATTAAATAAAAATATATATTCATTACATACACATAACATTGTTCTTTATCACATTTTTGTCAATAATGCATGTAATTCAAATAAACACATGTTTGATATTTCGCTTTTTAAGCTATATACTATGCATGACCATATACCTGTATTTGGTTTTTGCTTGTGTAAAAAATAATATAAAATAAGTTGTAATATGTTCGTAATATGGAATAATACAAAATACATTGTCTATTCTATAAATAATGACAATTAAGATATGAGTTAAAATTGTGGCATCATTTTAAATATTTGGAATATCCGCTTTTTTGTAACATATATTTAAGACAGGCGTACTTTAAGATACGTTGCGCACTGACTTTGTCGTGTGTCGTTTACTAAATACCAAATAACTTTTGGCACTTTCTTGCATTTTTTTTATTAAGCAGAACAATATCTTACGTAAAAAAGTATAAGATTTATAACAAGAACCTAAAGTGGTAACACGAATGTGTTCACGAACCTAAAGTGGTTGTCATTTGGCAGTTCTATGCCACCAGACGACAAAGATCAATTAGGCCAGTAAACCATACACTGATCCGGGTTTTGTTAAAGGATAATATTCATTAATCGATTTTTAAAATTACAATACATACTACGTGAATATCGTACGTGGTCTTTTGTGTAAAATATCCAAGTTGTATGATTGGATAATATTGCAGATTGATTTGAATATAATTGACATTTGTAGAAGCATCTTTTTTCACAAGCAAACGAAGGCGGGACTAAAATGTAAAAACGTAGAAATCCAATGTATTTGAACGCATGTACGCAAGATTAAGTATGTTTATCTGGTCATTTTTGTCCTTTTAAGTGAAGAAAAAAACAATTCAGCATCGAATTGTAATTATAGGAATTGAATGTATATTGTCTGCGCTTCGTCAATATATGAAGGTCAGTTTTTGGAATCTAATTTATTCATACAGGCCAAAACAAACCTCAAACATCGCTGAAGCGCAGATCATGACAGTTCAATTCTTAAATAACCAAAATGTATGTAATGTTCAACTTAAATATTAATAAATGTGCATTGCTTTAATCAAACTGAATTCGATCAGACATCTTTAAAAACTAATAATTAAAATTTGTTGGTTTGAAGGTGGTGGGAATTATTCGCATTATGATATTTGTATTTTTGAAGTATACCCTACAAAACGGCGCATCGTAACTGCAATAGATCACAAATAGAAAAAAGTTGCTCCCACCGGGGTACGAGCCTCAGAACCCCGCATCAAAATGCTAATACCTTAACGACTCGGCCATTACGGTTTAATCGCTTTTGTATAACATTATATCATTGATATAGGTGATGACAACAATTTTAACGAAAACAGAAACATTCCACATTATTCTGGCGTTGAGCATTACAATTAATGATTATTCATTAACAAACTGGTATTTACAGCATGTGTATCATTTCGCTCCTTTACATACAGTATTATATTTATGTTTGGAATAAGAGACAAATTGTCAAATAGAAAATTGTCAATTCGTCAACGTGTGAACAGGCCCTTTTAACGTTTTAACTTTAATAAAAAAGGTTTGCTGTGATCTGTAACAACCATATTGAAAAAAACATGATTGCGCGCAAAGTAAAACTGCTTATGTGAAAGGAAAGGCTAGATCGCACCCTATATCATTAGTAATCGCATTATAACGGTCCGAGTTTATAATACATGTATAAATATAAATTCGTTAGTGTCTTACCATTTATTTACTTTCCCATTGCTTAAGAGCATATCATTTTAAAATAACAACAATTATACAATAATACAAACAACAACACAATTTAAACAATTAAAACAATCACTGAACAGAAAGAAATACTTCATGTAATGTCAATTAAAACAAGTAAATAATTCAATGATTCTTCAAAGAAATCCTTCATATAATGACAATGAAACAATTGCAATATGCTATGATATATTCGTTTTAATTATGATGAAATAATAAATTGCCATTATCAAGTTGACCTTCAACAAAACGAAATTTCAAGCCTGATTAAAATTGCCGCAAGTTGATAAGGTTATCTGCATAACTTACGGAAAGGTACGGAAAGGTACTAAACTCTAAACTTACCGAAATAAGGACATAAAAGTCAATACAAATAGACACCCATCCTTATAAACATCAGCTAACAATTATGCTCAGAAAACTGTATAACATAAAAAGCGATATAACATCATCATCAGGTCGAAATTGAACGAAACGAAAATTCAAGGAAGAAATTTTGCTTTATAATGTGATTGATTTGTTGATCTACTTAATTAATAAAAAATCAGGGTGGTACACTCTGGTATTTTTGTATTTCCCCCCTGCTGACCCTTTGGGCTGGTCAACACAGAACGGTAAAATGTATTTATTCAATATGATGTTTTTAAATATTAAACGAGAATTGAATAGCCCATGCTCAACAACTGTAATTATAAGCATTATACAACTAACCACCCTGGATTTAGCAAATTGTTAGAAGATGTCAACATGCTCTTTGTTTTAGCAGCACACTGTACCTTTTGTGATATTTCCCTACATAAACATCCGCATAAAATAACATAGAACTTAGCTAAAGCAATATTAGAATAACCAAGAACATCGCCTTCGGGTTCTGGACGCTAGGCTTTCACACATTTTACAGTACTCTTTTGCTTATAGAATGGGTTCATCACTATGATGACGTTTATTGAATTTCAAGTCAATATCTCTTATAGATATTGTGAAATTCACCTAAAGTGGAATAGTTGATAAAAACGGACAATTACTCTACCAAATCCTGACGGTCTCTGAAGTTCTTCGCCGTGATCAAGTACTATGAGTTTTAAGACCAAACATCAAATATGTATGGAGAAATTGGACCTAAAGCGAAAATTATTAGTTCAAGAAAATGGCCATGATGGCCCAAAGCTCTGACCTGAGTACTATCAATGACAGATACCTTATTGGTGTTAATCTGGCAATCGACAGGTGCAATACAGATGCATGTCCGGCCTAGGTGTACATATACTAGTTATCTTGCAATTTACATTTGCAATTCTGTACAAAGATATTCATGGGCGAAACTTTTGGGACCCAAGGTAAACCACAATAAATCTCTGATATGTTTACCACGCTCAATCATAGTTACATTACACAGAGATTCACCCTATATCTGGAATCCTAGGTTCGAATTCCATATTCGGTGATATGTTCTTTTTCACCAAACAATAATTAAAATAGTGACAACAATTCAACAGTGTAAGCTTGGTCAAAATGAGACAAAACTGTGGATTCTGATTCCTCAGCGGTGTTCATTTTTGCATGTTTTTTTTTTACAAACAAGGAACAATAACTTAATGTGTGTACTCCAATCTAGACCTTTTTTAGATTGTTTTTAAATCTTATGGTCCTACACAGGCTTTGCAAGTTTGGCCAAGATCTGATGAAAAATGAAATAGTTATGTTGCAGAAAGTACATTTTGCAGTTTTGTCCCATGAAAAACGGGCGATAACTCTGGTTCTCCTGGCCTTATGTGGCCCATTATAGCACTTATTTGAGGTCATAGACAAACTGTGCAATTTTGGTAAACATTGAATAAGAAGTGAAGTATGTATAGGGCCCAAGGGTTGATGCATTACGGACACAGGATGCCGAGCGACGCAGGACAATCCCAATTTACCAATAGCGATGTGCTAAGGTGGTGGGCTTAAAGGGTAATAGCTCCAACAAATGCCTTGAAAGAGTTACTTCGTTATGTCTGCAGAATGGGGTAGGCACCATAAACAAGTATCTTGAAGTATCTTACCTTTCAATAGTTATTTGATAGTTTATGAGAAATTATATATTTATCAAAAATGTAAGTGTTTTTATAAAAACAAACGAGGGTAGATAAATCTGGAAATTCAATAACATTACCTGAAATTTATTAACCTTTAGATATAAACACGTATTGAATGTTTCAAATAGATACCTTTCTTTTTTTTTTAGAAATAGACTAAAAACTAAAACAAAAACTTTACTAAAATAATAACAAACGCTGACGCAGACGACAACGCGACGATAAAAGTTATTAGTTATTCATTTTCATAAAGATCTAAAAGACACACATAATTCGCACATCGTATTAACAGAATGAAAACAAATATCAAATAGAAAAATATATATCATCATTATGATTAAGGATCGATTTAAAATGTGATAAATAATGATCCCGAGTGATTCTAACTTGGAAGTCCTTGAATTCCTCTGTTTCATGTCTAATCCAAACAAATGTGACCAGTTGTTGCAGAACAGATCATTTTTAGAATAATACAAAAAAAAATAAAATGTGTATGTTTCACTAAGTTATTGTATAAGCATTTTATACGAATACTATGGTACAAACTCTGAACAAAATACAATGATGTAGCTTAACCTCAAAACATTACATGCATGGGTACACGTTTCATTGTGCCACAACTCTCCAACCATAATTAACGTTAACGTACACATAGAAGTTACATTTGTATATACACAGAGCGCATGCAATTAACGTTCTGACTACGGAGGCCAAATCCTAGGAGTCCTTTCAATCCAAATGAAAATAAAAACATCTTCACAATCCTCTTGTACACAGCGCTTAATGTTTCAACAGAGGTGTCCAGTAAATACTTGTATCACTTATGTTTGTCCTATGCCATAAATAAAAAACCTCGGGCTGCTAATAAGAGTTCTCTCATGCTGGAGTTTCGCTTTGTTTATATTTGTCTAAATATTTTGAAAGTGCAGGCAACGTGATCACAATAAATTAACTTATAACTTGAAATCAGGTTTTTGTGTAGTTTCTTTTTAAGGAACGCATCATTCTCACTGGGGGTATTTTATTCCGTCATCTGCAACATCCTCTTTTTCGATAATGCCTTTCTTTTATTTTGTTCGTTCATGATTTTCGTTCGTAGTTTAATGGCTGTAAACCTGCATCTGTTGTCCCGAATGTAGGTTTCTAACTGCGATGTGCCTGTAACACAAACTATATCATTACCACCAGCAACAAAACTATTAAACATCATTAGGCTTGATTGATAACTTGGTTCTGTAACTGATAATATTAAAGATACTTTGGTATTTTTTGCTAACAGTACCTTTAGATTAATCTTTAGTTGCATCAGTGATTGATAATATTGATAAGATATGTTATTTCTTAATAAAAACCGGGCAGCAATTTAGGCATATTTCTTCATTTATGGCTGATTTACAAAGTTTGATAATGCATTTAATAATGGAACATTTGTATGTGCGCAACATAAAAGACGGCTAGTAAAACAACATAAATGTGACTAGAACAACAACATTGTCAGAGAGTTTGTTGTTTAAAGCAATTAAAGCACAATCACTGTATCAAAGATTGTTTTCATAGTCACGCGACATGTTATACTCATATGTGTAATTGTTGCATTGAAACCTGCAGCACAGTAAATGCATCTCAGGTAGAAATGTGACACAATATATAATTGATGTTAATAAACATTGCTGATACAAAGGCAATTTACTAGTTGGTACTCCATGCACTGTTGATGATGTACGTTTTATGTATAAATAAATTGACTTTACTAATTAACATTTCATACATTATTTTTTCCATATGAAGTGATATTATTACATATACATAAAAACGCATACTATTTTGTTGTATGATATGCAGTCAAAATGACATAACATGATGTGTCACAGTAATCAAAAGTATTAACGATTACAGACGCACTTTGATCTTTAATATTGCATTGTATATTATCATATTCACATCAGTAATCCAACTGTCCAATACATTAGCATAGTTGCATTGGATTAATACATTACAAACTATTACAATTACTTTATTCAATTAGTCAACGATGACACAGGGCTATTATACGGGTTTACGGCGCGTCTCTTCTCGCAAGCATAGGTCTGTTGTGTTATATTTTGTCATCTTATTATAGATAATTATGCCCTTGAATGATAATGCACCGCACAACCAACTCCAAATGTATTGGCATATACTACATGTCGGTTAGGTGAAGCTTGGGTTTGTTTGAACTTTTTTCCCATTCAACCCCATGGACCAGTTCAATACATTAAACGAACTGGGAGCATCTCAAATCACTTATAATTCTAATTATTTTATAATAATTATCATCGTTATGAAGGACTTTATACTTTTAATTGAGACTTACTGGGCAACGAGTTGCCTTTTTCTATTTCTATCCAGTGCTTGAAGTCTCTCTTTATAGCTGCTGTCTCAATACTTGTCCATCGGAAATAGTCTCTGTCTGTAAAGCAAATGAAATGAGCAAAATGGAACAAGAACATTTACCTTACTCGGCTTTGTTGAAAGTCGTAAGCTCCAGAAGAACAATACCATTACTGATACAGAAATAAGTCGAGTTTGATCCATTTTATAGCTCGTTCAGAGTGACCTGAGACAAATATATACGTAACACCCTTCATTGTCGCAAAGGAAAAATGAATGCAAATCATAATACAATGGTATAAATCATCTCAGGTCAGGTGTTTTCAACTTTGTATATTATGAGCCCATCCCCAAACGTTCTTTGGAATCATACATTTTCTCCAAAGTTCAATGTTTTTCTTTCATGTTCATGGTTTTGTCGATAAAATCATATTCTGGCAGCAAATAAGGGTCCCATGCTGCTCAATAACTGAACGAGCAACAACCTGCAGGTCAATCTGAACGATCTATACTGTGCACGACTTATTGTAAACACATTTAATGACGGATCAAATCCGCAAGTGACCTCTTGTTAAAGTGTGTGTATGCGTGCGCGCGTATGTGTGATCTTCATATCCATTTTCCGACAATCGATTGAAAGTGGCGAGCAACATGACATGTACCGTATGCATTATTGTTCTCGGACAGCCTCAAAATCAGCAAAAGTAATCATTGTTTGCGTCTCTATGTTTTGAGACACTCTAAAATACTTAGTAATCTTTGTTTTCGGACAGATACTAATTTGAAATTATTGTAACAGCAAATATCTGTACCGGTAAACGTTTCATGAGTCCTATTGTTTATCAATTTGATCTAGCAACGTATTTTCTGGACCACGCATGCCAATTAACAAGTAGTATAATTACCAATATACAGTAACGAGCAATATATTAACTCTGCCGACAAGAAAGGGAACCGTCGCTGAAGATGACAATTCTAACGAGTATGTCTAGTCTTTGCGGTTTTTGTGATAATATTGTAGATACGGTTTCGAACAGACTCTAAGTATTCGGACACTGAAACAATGATTTTAAATGTCCAAAAACATAGAATTTTCAGTTTTGTAAACTAATTTTACTTCTATTTTTCTGACAACGATTAAGTAATGTCGCATGCAACTTTTTTTAACACACGTTCTTCTTTTAAATGGTAAATACACAGCTTTAAATCATCTTTATAAAAACAAAACAGAACAAATCACCTCTTTTCGCTTTCTTTGATGCTGGATCTCCATCACTAGATGAATTGAATGTGGTTACATGATCTGTAAATAAAAACGTAATGTCGCATTATCTTTCCCTCGTAACAAAAGTCTTTGTGCAACTACTAAGGTGGATGCGGTATGCGTAATAAATTGCCTGAAAGTGTGTTAAGTGTATTCACATTTTTCATTTATTCTAAGGCATATGTCTCTGCTGAGTTCGTCCGTTTGCTCGCAGTGCGAAATAATATTAAACATTTCTGACAGAGCTGAAATAGCATGCATATCTTTTGTCATAAATTCGTATGATAAAATGATCATGCAAACTAAATACACATTTAAACAAATTGTGAAGCTGTATGTTGATGTGACTGTCATGCTAAATAGTTTGCTCTGTGATTATTGAAAACGACTGAACAAGTAATCACTGTAATGAAAGAGTAATTTAGGTTCTCAGTTATACAAGTAAATACCACCAGGTTGTCATATCTGAGTTTGGTATATTTTTATTTTGCGATCATAGTCCAAGCATTCTGACTTTTATTCAAAAAAGCTATATCAATCGGCCGTATTCGCGAATGATTTAATATCTTAATTTTAACATTATTCATCAGCTAAATATTCATGGCTTACGATAAGATTACAAGATAAAAATAGATAACCAATGTAGTACAATCAGAAAAGAACAATTACTTATATTAGTGCTGTCTCTTAAACATCTCATGTTGCCAATGTAAATCGCACAAACATTAGACTATTTTGTAAAATTAGACGAATGTGGAAGTTTAAAGTATGTAAAATGTATTGGAGGCTGGATAAGGGTTACAAAATCAATAATTCATACACAATCGGCATATATTACAGTGCGTGTTTATTGGTTACTCTTCCCATTAATTCCTGGGTGCAGAAATCAAAACGTACGCAAGGACAATTATTGTGTACGCAATGTACTAGTATTGCATCAATATGTTTTTTTTCAATGCTCATATATGCGTTACAATTAACTAGTTATTTTACAATTGTTTTTGTTTCCAAATTAAACATTATGTCAAGTAGGACCTTTAATATTCAATAAGAAGTAGTTTTGTTTTGATTTACCTGAATTCAGCTCCACTTCGTCTTGTAGTATTTCGGCTTCATGTGAAGTAGTTTGTGGACGAGAAACGTTACCTAAAATTATTTAAAGATATTTTTTATAATCTTACGAATGTAATTCTCACATTCAAAAAAACATGATTTACTATTAAACATCACATTGTGTACTAGAAAAATACATTCAATGATATCAGCAACATAGATAGCACTCTGAGCCGCTTTTTATTAAATGAACAATCGCAATTAAAAAACAAGTAGGGATACTGCATTATACTGAATATATTTATAATATAATCCAGATAGTGCATTTTCATACTGATAATAACCTTATGTAGTGGTCTTCTACAAAGATTGTTTAAATTTCAATGGTGACGTTTCAAATGCGTTGTCAGAGTTCGAAATATTTAGGCGCACATGATCACCATGGATAGGCCATGTGTTGCGTACAAGAACCGTGACGCCCGCTAAAATGTAAAAGTTACAGAACTCAGTTGAAATATGTCAATATTTGCTACATTTGTAGTCATGATCCTGGGTCTTCAGATCGATCAAAACTAATGGATCGTCTCAAGTTAGGATTTGTTTAACTTTGTACATTAGGGGCCGTACACAGGTCCTGTTTCCAAGCACAAGTTCACTGGAATCATGCATTGGCCATATATGTCATTATTGACATCAAATTTTCTGTCATGTTCATAGTTATTTCGAAGAAAAAAAAAACAAGTTCACCTTTTTTTGATTTCATTGATGCTTGATCTCCATCACTTGTATAATTTATCGATGACTTGAATGTAGTTAATTTATATGTAAATAAAATATGATGTCGCATTATCTTTCACTTGTCAAACAAGTCTTAGTGCAACTAGTAAGGTGGATGCGGTATGCCTAACTTATGTAAAGTTACATAGAGTGATTTAAATCACATCTTTTATTAATTGTAATGCATATGTCGCTGCTGAGTTCGTCCGTTTGCTCGCAGTGCCAAGTTATATTAGGCCTTTTACCTGAATTCTGCTTCGCTTTGCCTTGAGTTATGTCAGCTTCACGTGAAGTAGATGTTAAACGAGACACAGTACCTACAATTATAGTTGGATTGTTGTTTATTATCTTACGAATGTAATTCGCACATTTACGTATTCGTGCGTTTCTCTTTTACGATGTTGACGCATTCTATAAATTATATGCAAGAATGTCTTAATTTGCGAACTTATCGCATTCCAATAAAGTGATTTTTAATAAAAGTTACAAGTTTTGTTGAATGCAACAACTAAATACATACACTAATATGCTTTTCGAGATATTAGTTGTAGGTTTTTCATGATTGACTTGGGGTCGATCGGTGGACTGGACAAACTGATGGCCGATCGTAATGCAATATTATGTTTTCTTTGTGGAAATTAGTGATGATTTAAATAAATTACCTTGGTCTATGTCTTGCAGATGCTTTCCGACTTTAGTTACTTCCAAGACAGGCAGAGGGTACTGATACGTGCCCCAGTTAACCTCCTTGCTGTGGCCCATATGCTTGTAGAAGTACTGTCTGTCTGTTGACTTTAAGGTGACTTGACTGCCTCATACCTTCTGCACATTGCCTGAATGTGATAAACATTTGAGGCAAGTTTCATTAAAATCCTTTGAAGGGCAGAGGAGATATAGAACGAACATGAAAATAGAGGCTCAAACATTCAACCTTCAAGTGTGACCTCGACCTTGAGTTGGCGTGACTGGCTTATGCCTTCTGCACATGGTCTCAATGAGCAAAACATTTGAGCCAAGTTCCATGAAAATCCTTCAAAGGGTATAGGAGATATGGAGCGGACACAAAAATGTTACGGACGGACGGACAGACGAAGGACATTCCTATAACCCCCTCCCGCTTCGCGGCGGGGTATTATAAATTACACAAGACAATTATAGACGGTCCGATTTTAATATGCCCTCCTTCGGGGGCATAAAAAGTATTATTATCTTGTAAAACTTAAGAAGGCAACATATTTTAATTTCTTAATTCACAAACTTTAAAAATTAAAGAACCTTAATTAAAATGGCCTATCTGATAAGATATTCTAGCACTTGACGAATTGAAACATAGTTATGCATTGTTTATCATAGCTTAGTATAAGTGTTTTACAGTTACCATTCTCCGACGAGCTGCTTTCTTCTGTTTCATTGTCTGGGTCATATATATCAGAAACATCCACCATGTTACACAATTCAATTTCTACAAATATATAGAAAAGTACCTTAACATTTTTTGTTGGAAAATGTATGATGCTTACTGAACTCGATTCATGAACATAATAAAATTCAATGCTATGTATACAATATCCAACACTGAAAGTGGATAGTAGCATTTTTCTCTTTACGACAATTTATTATTCAGACAATAATACATACTTTAAAGAGTAGACAATGTATATACTTTGTACTTGTATAAATATGTCTATTTTCATTACAAGAGGGCCCTAAAATGCTCATCTGAAGATTTTTTAAGTCCATTTTTTAAGTCTAGTGGCATGATCTGAACATTCTTTGTAGAGGACTACTATAGGATATTACATACCAAATATGAAATATCTGGGCCTTATGGTTTCAGAGGAGATTTTGCTATATAAGCCATGCGATGTCTGCGACGTGAGCAGTTTTTATCCCACGGGCATAATTGAATAATCTTTGTAGAGGACCACTATACAAACCTATGGGCCTTGCGGCTTAATAGAAGTTATTTTGCCTGTTTAAGTCTATATAAATCATACCGCGGGGCGTGACCAGTTTTGATCCCTGGGGAATAATTTGAACAAATTGTGTAGAGGACCACTAGAGGATGTCACATGTTAAATATGAAAGCCCTCACCCATGCGGTTGTAGATAGAACTATAATTGTTTTTATTTTTTTTAATCCATTTTAAGCTCTAATGACCTACATATACAGCGGACCGCCAAAAATTGAAACAATTTTGCAACAGGGTCACCAATGGGTCATTTTTTGTGAGGTGTGGTGAAAATCTGTCTAGCGGTTTAGGAGCAGATGTTTTTTCAATAAACATTTGGAAACATTTTGACGGATGACGGACAAAAGACGATCGAAACAGCTAACCATGAGCCTATTGTGTTTAGCATACTCGCGTTATCAAGGTTTTAACATGTCATAAAAAATAATTAATTTTAACCATACCTTAACGGTTAAGGAATTATTTTATAGCATTAACTTATAAGTGACTATTTTGCACAAGAGAATTCTACACATTTAACAAATCATATACCGCTTTCACTAGAAGTCTTCAAACAGGTCTGATTTTCCCGATCACGCTCAACATCAAAAGGGTCATCATCAGAATCTGCAATTCAACATTGTAATCAAGGCAAATATCTTCAAAAATAATTGTGGTTATGCAAAGAACAGTTGATCAAACAAATTCCAAGCATATTTAAGAATCACAATTAAGATTGTACTAAAAAATGAAACTGATTGTTTTTCAATACATTACCTTCTGTGGTGGATTCTTTGGGGTGCGCGTTGGCCTAAAAATATAATGGTGTATGTTTTATATTTTTGTTTTCAAAATGCTTCAAAAACGTATCTGTAGCATCTCGATTACTAGAGATAGCCAGATACATTTACTTCTAAGGACAGTACATTAGCTGGCGGGTTCGGTTATAAGTTGGGAAAGATATAATTTTTTCTGTTACTTTGGCTGTGGTCATGGTGGCAAGACTGTATCAAATAATGATATTATAGCGTACACGTATCTTAGCAGTCTGGTCATAAAAATAGTATAACGACGATTTGTATACTTTAATGCTTTACATACATTTTCCCTCCAGTAGAGAGACCTCTTGTCTTCGCCATAGTCGTATCTAATTTCCTGCCCGGCAGAGATGTCTTTTATTGCATACAAACAGAGCCTTGGACTACCCCCGAAATGTTCTAGTTTCATCTTAGCGTTGCAACGATGGTCCCGAACAGCAGCATCGTTTGCAAACCGCGCCAGACCGCGCGCCTCTTTTGTAGCGTCGATACTTAAAAATAAGCAAAACAATTAGTTTTTCAATATTGTCACACTGTATTGATCCTGGAGATAAGGGTCATCAAACTGTGTCCACACTGCGACCACGTGATGGTATTTCGCATTAATATCATTCTTTCATTATACATGCACAACCTTTTGTAAGTTTATGCTAATAAGCTGGCGCAGTGATATGACTGTCGTGGCTGAGGCATGACCGTTTTTCATACATACTTATAGAAAAGACCGTAATTTAATGAGGGTCAATGCGATTATTGGTTGGAATAATCAACGTTTTATGCTTTCTTTGTTTGACTGAGTACATGACACGAACTTTGTATACGAAACATTTTTTTTATTGCTGACAGAAATTTACTGCATTTAATGTGAGTTCAAATGTAATACTTTAAATATATATGCATTTATGAGAATTATCTATTAATCGGATTTACAAACTTGCAAGTTACCACATCCTGTATGCCATGGTCAGTCTCAGCTAATATTATAAGATTTATGATTATTGAACATGAAATAAGTGTTCTTATCTACAAGGCCTGTTTGCATGTAAGCTGCCAAATCCTGTCTGTGAAAATAGTAACTATTATCTTAGAGATGATAATAAATTTGATTTGTAAGTAGATAACCGCATGTTTGCAAGTATTTTGTTCGTAAGTCTAGCTCGATCAACGTACGCTGTCAGTCGCATAAGGTCTCAGTGTACTACTTTACTAGTTCTCGAAATTTCTCAGTTAATCATACCAGAAATCGAAATAATTGTAGTATAATGAGGTATCTGATATGATTTACATAGTAGCCGGAATAATTTAATATACAATATTCAATTCAGATAAATGTTCAGAAGTTCGAATTTAGATTCCATATATTCCAGCAACTATAAATTTATAATCCTTCAAGCATAATTGCGAACTGGTTTGACGCCACTAATACATACTTAAACATAAACTAGTTCACTAGAAACATATTTACATGTATCTTTATGGGAGGAGATCAAATAATGTTTTTAATTTAATAATAATATAGTTCGTGCCACACAAATAAATTACACTCATCTGCTTAATATGAAAAGTTTTAAGTACATTGTATTATACTTTACATCGATTTTGACACAAACTATCAGAACGCGTATTAATCTAGATGCTGCTTCCTGGGTTGAAACCAGTACTCGCGCCGCCAATGGGAATTCCGGAAAGCTGTTGATATACCTTCAGCCCTGGTGTGGCTTGAGCCAGCGATCTTCGAATTATAAGTCGAACGCTCTATCCCTCGTCCATTTTATTCGAAACGGCTTTCATTTTAATTTCTATTTAATTGTTCCTTAATTAAAATATATATAAGCCCATATAACGTTGAACTTAATGTGTGTGGTGCGAACTATTGTGTAATTAAGATGAAAGTTCTCCTTCCACATAGACACAGAAGGCGCGAAAAGAAATTCAGGTGTTGACTACATTTTCTAATTTTTTACAAATTGCATACCATTAACGTTGACCCTTCAATTGGAAATAGTACATGAAACATCTGGGAAATGACACAGACTTTTGACGAGCATAGTATTTGCTACGTTCTTCAGCTTCTTCCTTGGATAGCAAAGTCCCTACGTTTCCAGAAGAAAATCGCCTTGTCTAAAGCTCTGCTCAGCAAATAACCCAAAACCTGAAATTAAAGTTAAATAAACACATACAATTTCAATTTAAAACTCTGTCTTCGAATCCAGTTATCATGCTGAAAACATCTGTCGTTGATTATACTTGAAACACACTTTTCTTTCTTACGTATATTGCTTTTCTTTTGAAAATTAATTGTATACTACTACTACTTCTGCTACTACTTCTGCTACTACTACTACTACTTCTGCTACTACTACTACTACTACTACTACTACTACTACTACCACAACTACAACAACAACAACCATTACTACTAGTACTACTACTACTACTACTACAACTACTACAACAACAACTACTACTACTACTATTACTACAATTACTACTACTACTGCTACTGCTAATAGCAGTAGCAGTAGTAGTAGTAGTAGCAGTAGCAGTAGCAGTAGCAGTAGCAGTAGCAGTAGCAGTAGCAGTAGCAGTAGCAGCAGCAGCAGCAGTAGCAGTGGCAGTAGTAGTAGTAGTAGCAGCAGTAGTAGTAGTAGTAAAAGTAGCAGTAGTATTCAGTAGAAAAAGTACAGGTAGTACATATATTTGTTTGTTTACTTCAATTCCCTATTACAAAAATCCCGAACATCGAACAATACCGGGTACTTTTATTTCTGCCTCCGTATCATTAAGAATTAGTGTATTGCCTCTCTAATCCGTAACTAAGTGGTGGATGAACAGGAAGTTGAATACGTGAGAGATTAATGACCGTTCTATGTGGCTTGTGTGTGCCATTACAATTTCATGGTGATTTGATCCTAGAAATGTACATTAACCGGGCAAACCTCACAGATAATGGCCAGCGATTTACAATGGACATTGATTTAGAGTATGTTTCAGCTTGTAAATTTGTTAAGAGCTGCAAAATAAATGTTAAACGAGGCTGCTGCATAACCATGATTAAACGTTTGTGATTGAAAGTCCAAAACAGACATTCATATTTCAGTTACAGACAATATAGTTGTTTAGTGCGCAATGAACTTAACTATATAGCATGCTTGACGTATACTTTATATATCATATATAGAGAAAATTAGACATGACAGTATCAAAATGTTTGTAAAGGAAAACAAAACTTGCCGAAGAATGTAGGTTATCTTGCAAATATATTATTTTAATGATGACTGAGCTCGTACAAATGTTTTGAAAAGTGTCAAACTATAATACGTACCAATTTCATTATTAATGAAATTCCGCTTAAACCCATCTTTGTCCAGACCCGCCTCGCACCAAAATTGCGCATCTTCCCTAGGCGTAGTTCTCTTCTTCTAAGCAGAAAAATGCAAAACAAATTTTGTCCCATGCTATACCTTGTTTGCCGTGTAATACAACCATTACGAATATGTTTTATCTTTAACATGTGTAAGATAGCATTTTGAGCGTTTTGATTGGCTATATATTGTTTAACTGACCAATTGCATAACGTTATTTTGCTGAAATGACGTCGTCAGCGTCATATGACGTCACGTCGGCTAACAACAAATAGGATTTATCAACATTTGTATGCAATCATTAATTTTATTTTTTAGTTTAAAAGCATGTGATAAAAACGATCTGACACTCGTTGTCATTCCATACTATTGTCACTTTATATATTTCTGTAACGCCAGACCAAATAGAAGTTTTGGTAATTTGGATTACCGGGCCGAATTTTGCAGATTAAAAAAACAACAACATATTATTTGTAAAATGCTCTGCGCTCGTTCCATGAAAAAAAGTAAAATATTTTTGTGGAGGGAGTCATTTTAACAACATAATAAATGCAAATATTTGAGTTCGTTGTTTGATATATTTGTTTAATTGTTGACCTAAAGTACATTACACATGGGTATATCAAAAGTGGCATCCTCCAATCTCTGCGTGTAATTGTACCATGAACAGAATCCAAGCAAACATTTAAATTTATGTATATAAACATAACATCGATTTAATCATATTAACGTATTTGAATTATATTAAATGCTATAAAATGATACGTATTAATGTATTAGTCAAATTGCAAGGGATATCGTTATACTACTTTTAAAAAAATGTTGGTTAGTTACATAATACATGTTGTTTTTGAAAATGTTGAACACTGATAATTCAATGTGTACATTTTGTGTTTAATATCCATGCCGTTAATCTGTTTTTGAATATAAATCATCAAAAAATATATGTAATTAATGATGTGCATTAATGCTTAGTACTAAGTACTATGATTTGAGTAATCAAAAAGCTGATAGCGTAGAAAGACTGTCGGCGACAAATGAAATTAAAAGCATGTGAATCATGAGTGCATTTTTGCTAAAAAGGAAACATTGTTTGAATGAAGTTCAATTCCCCACCATTAAACTTTATAATGTGGCTCCTTATTTTATAGTATACGACGTCATAATAACTAACTAATTTGTAAGTAACGAAACAATATGTTTTCGAGCTAATTATGCAAACGGGATAATATACAGTTTACAAGTCAATCTGCAACGAGCCAGAATAACCGATGAAGCGTAAGAGTTAAGTCTCATTAAAATCATCACCAGTCAAATGCTACTATCCGCTGGCTGGATATGATGACATCCCATTAGGGGTCACGTTTAGATGACCTTTACAGGAGCGAATGAAATTGTTGCCTTAAAAGTGTTAAGGTATAACTTATATATACAACACAAGAAAATATGCACGAAGTTAACGTGAACGTCGGGTGTCTGTCTAATCGCCTAAGATACCACAATATATATATGGTTATCCATACGAAAATTAAATGTAAACAATTTATTCCCGAGGATCAGCTCGAAAGGCATTATTTTTTAAAAAAACGTGGTTAAACTTTGCTGTGCAAAAAGCATTTTCATTGGACGCAGCAGGGCTGAGATTTGTGATGATCGGAAGGTCATTTTAACGTGACCTGTTATATGATGCCTTCAGATCCTTACAACGTTAGATTTGATTTTAATGAGATTGCGTTGATGTTAGGTTGTTAGTGTTTCTTAGCCAAAAACCTACAAATAAAACATTTTCATTTATAGATATTCGTTCGTGACGTACATGGTCAAAAACAGTAAAAAACCAATGCAAGCTCTCGATTTTCCATAGTACTGTTTACAATTTATAAAATGCAGTAATTTGTTGTCAAATTTTTCAAAATGAGAATTAGAAACAATAAAAAACTTCTGCAACGAGTACAAACTAACAGATGTAGCGAATTAATTTGATGGTCTTATTCCAGGACACTCAGGCGAATATTTCGGTTACATACAAGTACATAGCAAAAGTAGGGGTGTCATTAGTTCAAAGTTATTTTGTTATAATTTGACCTTTTATACAAAGAGTAATTGTTATATAACATATTACATACATTATGTTTAAATAATTAAAATGTCAAAAAACGGGTATTCGATATAAAGGCAAATATGTGAACTTTCTTTCTCGTCATGATCTGCATTAAAAATAACGCGTTCTCCACATTTTAATAACCAAAAACTGGATATGCCGCAAAATTTCACTATTATTATATCCTATTATATCGCTATTTCCAACAATTAAATAACATTTTATTTTTGGTTTATCTGTATATTGAATAACAATTTTGGTATTAAGATGTCTTATGTTATGTCTGTTTATCTCATGGTTTAGTATTTTATACATGTATTACTTAAAAATACTTATTTTCATATCCATAAATTCGCGAAAATTATGCGCTTTCACCAGAATGATCAAAATTTAAAAAAAATCCGATGACCAAGTATTCAATTTGGTGTGGCCTCATTAGTATGTCAGTACAACCGATGGAATACTATGTAACGCGAGTTGAGTTGAGCACACATATGCATATACTTAATAGAGAAATAAATACACATATAATATTAACATATATAATTATTTAATAATTGTGTTTTGTTTTTACTTTTCCAGTATTAAATTATTGGTAAACTATATTAATACATACATAATTATATGGAACAACTTTAATAATTCAATGCCTCAAACGCAATCGTATTCACGAGCATTATATAGCAGTATAAAACAATTCAAATGTAATGGAAAATAACATTTACAGAGAAGTGTATTAATTAATATAATGAAAGCAAATGTCAGGATTGACTCTAACTGTACAAGTAAAAAACGGAATGTAACTATTTCACATACCAAATGTAAAGATTGCACCTCTAAACTTTTTTTCACCTGCAATAAATAAGCAAGTAAGCAAAAGGAAAGGCAAAATTGCTCATCATAATGATATGTGAATTAATTTATAAATATACACAAAAAAGATCCAAAAAAATATACCATTACAATTATACCCGGTCATCGTGTGGTCATTGTGAGAATAAAATTATACGTTGTCAAACATAACAAGCAAATTCGCGGTACTTCGCTAATTGTCTACTCTATCTCCGACTTTACTATGTTTCCATAAAATTTACAAAATAATAAATAGGTTGAATTAATAATCGCGTCGGTGGGTGATGAACAGTTTAAAACTAAGTGAAACTTATTATCGATTTCCTGGGATATATTTGGAAACTAGCATTTAATTGGTGATGAAGTGGAAATTTTTCTGGCATTCATAAAACATAATAACAAAAACAACAACAAAACACCAACAGCACATATTTGGTTAATTCCGGATGCAAATGAATCCTTCATATTGTTGTCAATAAGAACACAGTAATAACTATATTATTTGAGCAGCATCGTATTAAAACAAAATGCAACAGTCTAGCAACTGGCATTGAATTTTCGCTGCAAAACGTCATTATATTTAATGAAACTTCTGTGAAAAGTTATTTTAGATTATAAAAAAAGTTAAATACGTACCGCCTTTTTCCCTCTGGTTAATTCCATTATTATTTGCTCTCAGTAAAAAGACACAAAAACAACAGTGCATGTTTTACAATGGTGTATTTCAGAATATATATATATATATATATATATATATGTTGAATGGTAGGAACCAATCAGCGCTTAATTTACATGCAAACAGTCACGTGACGATACTCTTTGTTAACATTATTATTTCATCTAATGGCTAAACGACCTCCAGCATCTGGAGAGCATTCGGAACAGGTACGCTTAATTATCATATCAGGTTTTAACGGCGCTATTGTACTACTGAATAGCAGTGATTAGTTAGTTCTGACCACATGTTTAACTTTATAATAATAACATAGATTTAGTAACTGTCCGGAAAACATGTTCATAATCTTACTTTCACACCTAGGTAACTTCACAGTTCAGACAAATGCTTATCAGCTTGATTATAAGAAATGACGTGTATGTAAAGATCTAAAAATAAAGATTGTAGGTGCTAATTAATACCAGTCTAATGAGAGTAAGGGATCAATGCATTTTGTGATTAATGGTACAGGATAGAGTGAGTGGTCATTTTGTGTGTAAATAAGATTACTACTATTACTACTACTTCTACTACTACTACTACTACTACTACTACTACAACAACAACTACTACTACTACTACTAATAATAATAATAATGATAATAATAATAATAATATATATTTTATTTAGTTTTAGTTTTGTTTTATTTATTAATATTATTATTGTTATTATTATAATTATTATTATTTTATAATAATAATAATAATTATTATTATTATTATTATTCATTGTAGAAGATAAAAACAGTTTCCTAAATGACAAATTATTTAGATAATATAGTGCCACAATATCCTATGGATAGTGGGTAGTGGCATTTTAATGTTCATGATATATTTAAACCAAAGTGTTGTTGTTGTTTTCAAAATGGGCTGGCATTGTAACAGGAAACTTGAAAACATGTGGACCAGCCATACGGCGCCATAATGAAATCGCAAATTTTGCTGTATTGACTGTATTGACAGCTGTATTGTATCAGCTATTTACCGTGCACGCCACGGAACAACATGTTTATTTCAATGTCGTTTATATCAGGGCTTTTAGACAAGCAAATTAAATAGAATGTTCTTTCGAGTCAATTAGTGATACAAACAAAACATTGTTTACATTCTCCCACAAATATATGGTGACCGTTACTGCCAAAACCTTTTTTAATAAAAAGCGGGGTATAATTTTTATTCTACCACGGCACGCGGCTAGTGGTCCATAGATAAAGAAGGAAAATAACTGTGGGTTATTCTGCAACAAATTATGGGCGGAGCTTAATGTCTTGAAAATAGTTCCGGAAATTCGAAGAAATTGTTCCGTAAAATGCTCGTGCTTAAACGCGCGATAGCAAATTGTGACCAACAAATCATTTTTGCATTATATAGTTCTCATTCATAACCTTTAAAAATACGAATTTTATATAAGATCGTGTTAGAATCGAAATAATTGACGGGTAACAGTTGTTACTGCGTTAATAACCAACGGTTTGTCGTTCCGATGCTACCGCCCTCGTGGTTTAATTCCTTCGCATCGGAACTCCAAACCGTTGGTTATTACCGCAATAACCAACAGTTACGCGTCAATTATTTCTTAAATACACCCCGCGCGTGACTAAAATATACCCCGCGCGTGGGCTTAAAAATAGCAATTCGGGTTTTCCGAGAAATCCATATTAGCTAATGATCAGGCGGCGCTTATTAAAATGTATTTTAAAAAATCATTGTCGATGAGCGCTTGATTTTCCAACAAAAAACTTTAGTTTAATTTGTACGACTAGTTTATCTTTGAATGACAGTATTTGTGTTCGGTATAATCAAATAAATATCATAGGCAGTTGAGGGGTATAGTAAATATCGCCCCCCTCGAAGAGTAATGTCACCTCGGCCTTCGGCCTCGGTTGACATCACTCTCCTCGGCGTGCAATATTTACTATAACCTCAACTGCCTATGATATTTTATATAATATATATATACTTTAGCTCTTTATTTCCGATAATTAAATCTGTCATATTAAGACATTTAATGGCATACTTCAAAAATACAAATAAAAGCTGATCGTTTTTCTTTGGTGGCATAGAACTGCCATACGGTAACTACTAAAGGTTCGTGAACACATTCGTGTTACCACTTTAAGGTGCGTGTTATTCATTATGTATCCTAATAGCGTTTGCGATTTTTTTCTACGTAAAATAGTTGTCTGTGTAAGGAATAACAGGCATGAACGTGCTCAAACCTGACATTATAATTTAGTAAATGAAAGCATAAATTATGTGGTATCACGAATATAAACTAATTAATGTTTTGCTTTGTATTGCTTTTTTCACCTTGCGCACACATTATGAGGCAAATGTTAACTAGTTAAGATTTGCGTTGTACGACAATTATCTGGTAACGCAAATCTTTTCTCAAACAGTTTCGTTTTAGTAAGATAATGCGGTAGACCCAGCGCACAAATTAAGTAGTATTACAAATACCAACTAGTTAAGATTTAAGATGTAAGATAATGCGGCAGACCTCGCACACGAACTGTATGCTATCACGAATATTTTAACTAGTTAAGATTTGTGTTGTAAGATAATTATCCTGAAAATATTCTTGTTAGTAAGATAATTCGGAAGACCCCGCAAGCCCAAAAATTGTATATAATGTCAGTTCTGGCACTTATATGCTATTTTCTTTATATAAATAAAATATGTTGCAGAAAAATATCCGCAAACGCTATCCAGATAAATATCATAATAAATAAGCGGTAACATGAATCTGTTCACAAATGCTAAGTAGTTAATGCCTCAGTCACACATTCCCGATTTTTATTGTCGTTTATGAACCGACAGCGTCCCGAATCAAATATGTCAAAAGTAGGGACAACATTCCGAGATTCGGGGCTTGAAATTAAATTTGATCATTAGATCGAATATGTTCTGACAGCGTTTCGACAGAGTCACGACAGCGTCCCGATATTCAAAAATGCAATCCGACAGTTTCCCAACAGCGTTCCGACTTTCCCGATTGATTGATCATTTGTATCGTTGCGCTATCGGGACGCTGTCGGGGGCCATAATCGGAAATGTGTGACTGCCGCAATACTCCAGACGTGATATTTCTATATCATTTATAATGCATAATCAATCCCGGTCCACATGACACCGTCCGAAATTTGAACCGATACAGCCAGATCTAACCCGTTGGAGTCCTGACTATCATGACCGAGGCACGGCTATACAGATTCGGCCTGAGTCTCCCGAATGTTAAGGGAAAACCTTAAGTGTCGGGAGTGCTTGGCCTAGCACGCCGAACAAGTCATGATACTTCTCGATTCTTAATACATCGTACCGACAGTGTTCTGACACTAGACATTCCCATTTTGTTATTGTTTGTGACGGGACGCTATAATCGGGAATGTGTGACTGAGGCTTAATGTTTTCGGGAACCGTAAGTAGTTCTCGTATTGCAGTTCTATGCCACCATAATCTTCCACTATATGTTCCATATATGTTCATGTCCTAACATATTCTTCATTGAGTCTTTATTTGTATGTTTAGTCGATATGTTGCTGATGTAAACACTAAGAATGTTTAGACGATAAATCGATAGCTTATTGTTGTGTTATATAAAATCTAACAACACTTATAAAATCAAATCTCTAATTATTTACAGGGAATCAGTCTGTGTATTTATTTTCATATGTTTTTTTTAATATAAAGATTTTCTCATTATTTTTTCTCTGTTAGTCTCTGATAAATCGATCTGAGTGGCAGTACGTTTTACTGTTTTATTGTTAATGTATTCTATGTTATGTATTGATCTAAGTCGGGTCTCCTAAACATGAAGATATTATCGAATTATTTAAATGCTCCCCCCCAAAAAAATAAAAAATAAAAAAAAATTATAAAAATAAAATCGCCTTCTTACCTAGCTACGACGTCATGCACCGTCATAATATTGTTTTATCGACCGCGATCTCGTTTCTTGTTAAGCTCCATGTCATTGTGTGATTTTAGGCGATAACCTCAAACCTCTTTTGCACAGTACAAAAATAATATTTAGCTTTATTTTGTTCGTGTTTTCTTTTTAAGATTGTACAATTATTAAATATTTAAGAATTTTTCTTCCAGATCTCATCCTTGCATAATACAATATGCTCCATGCTCTTATATGCCGACGATATTGTACTAATGGCCAAGTCTGAAGCTGATCTACAAACAATGCTAAACCAAGTGAACGACTGGTGTAAACGGTGGCGAGTACTTATTAACGCCAATAAATCGAAATGCATGCATTTCCGGAAGGGTCGCGCGCAGCGTAGCAATTTTGAATTCAGAATTGGAAACGACGTCCTAGAAACTGTAGACCAGTATCGATACCTGGGCGTGTTACTCCACGAAAAAAGTGACTTTAGTTACAATAGTGACTCCCTAGGGAAAGCAGCTGGTCGTGCCCTGGGTTCAGTTATCAGCAAAATACACAACATGAAAGACTTCGGGTTCAAATCCTTTGAAAAATTGTTCATCTCTTGCGTAACGCCCGTCATGGACTATTGCTCTGCCGTGTGGGGTTTCAAGAAGTACCAGAGTATCGATAATGTTCAACATAGAGCGATGCGCTACTTCCTGGGTGTCCACAGATTCACACCCATCCTGGCAATGACTGGAGACACCGGTTGGCTACCTAGCACATATCGACATTGGCACTCAATGATACGCTTGTGGAACCGGCTCATCCGCATGGACGATCACAGGATTACGAAGCAAGTGTTTAATATTGACTTCATCAACCACAACAACGTGAATAACTGGTCAAGTGAACTCAAACAAGTAATGAACACGTTAAATATAAATGGTTACTTTGAAAATAAATCTATTGTGGCTGCGTCAATGGTCCAACAACACCTCCATGCATTCTATGAAAACAAATGGAAAACGGATGTGCAAAATGTTCGGAAACTGCGGACATATATACAATTCAAGGAAAATTTCTGTTGTGAATCATACGTCAACATGAATTTGTGTAAAAGTGAACGATCTGCGATATGCCAATTCAGAAGCGGAATCCTGCCCCTAAGAATAGAAACAGGTCGATATGTCGGTGAACCAGTGGAGCAACGACTGTGCAAGTTCTGTGAGAACGCGCACGTTGAGGACGAACTACATTTTGTATTTGACTGTCACCTGTACAATGATATAAGGACTACTCTTTACCACCATATGTTTTTCATAGAGGGAGATTTCAACAGTGCTGATAAACTTAAATATATAATGTCGAACTTTCCACGCAAATTTGCTAAATTTCTTGTTCAAGCTCTTTTGTTAAGAAAACAGAAGATGTACCAGACATAGAGGGACTATCTATCAGTAATGTTTAAGAAAGAAAAGTAAATACACTTGATAACAATGGATATAACTTATTTTTATTCTATTGCATTAAACACATTTACTCAAACATATATACGACTTCTGTTTGCTTAACTAATAACTTGCACTGAACTGTCTGAACGTTCCCAAGATGTATATATCAGTATCCGTTTACTATACAGATAATTATATTATATTATGTCATTTCAATAGATGTCTTTCTTTGGTGACATATAGGCCCATTGGGCCGGGTGTTATTTGTTTTGTTTACGAAATACCATGTACTCTTGTATTGTTAAAACACATGTCACAATAATAAACAATTACTTACTTACTTACTTACTTACAATAAATACTTACCTCTTAGTTAACAGAAATATCCTGTAATAATATCTCAGAATTATGTATAAATAGGGATCATAATGTAGCTCTATAAAACAGATTGTTCACACAGTTTAAATGTTTCAGATCCACCGCATCTAATCGAGTAGCACTCATTGCTCATTTTATCTCAATAATTATTCATAATAAACAAGTGGTGTATTAAATGTTATATTTGCTATCCTCATTTGCTGACTTTTGTGTTTTTACATGTACGAGTATAAGTCAACCATATATGTATCATATTGGCTTGATGGTTAGAAATAAAGTATGAAAAGCAAAAGTATTTAGCTGCACACGCATTGCACACGGTGTATTCAATGTGAAGCGTAGAAAATGAGCTCGTTGATGACGTGTAATTAAGGTGTAAATATTCTTAAAGTGAAATAATATGTTAAAATGTACACCTTAAACACTATTAGTTGCATTTCAGATTGTTTTACTCGTTTGTCTAATGAATAGTTGAGTTACCTATTAGCAATGGTAACTACTAATTAACAACTAACTTAATCAAATCTAGTATCGGCGGTAAATATCATGAAATGCTCTGTAAGTCTTATAATAATTAAGAACTTCTGCTGAGATTGTTAATGGGTCTTCGTTTACTAAATAGCAGTGATTAGTTAGTTCTGACCACATGTAGACTTGATAATAATAGCAGGTTCGGTTGGACGTTCCCAAACCCTAGATAGTGTTGCTTCTTAACCTACTTATAAAATAAGTTAATCAATCCACTTTATAGATAGATATGTTTTTGTACAATATTTTTATAAAGCCTGCTTTGTATAATTGGAATTATGTATTTTGAACTTGTAATGTTGCTAATGGCCATCTTTCATGATGTGTTTTGTAAATGGCCAAAGGCATTGCTCATGCCGATTTGCCAAATAAACCTGATAATAATAGCATAAATGTAATTACTGTCCTGGAAACACGTTCATATCTTACTTTCACACATAAGTAACATCACAGTTCAGACAAATGCTAATCAGCTTGATTAAAAGAAATGACTTGTATGTAAAGATCTAAAGCTAAAGATTGTAGGTGCTAATTAATAACAGTCTAATGAGAGTAAGGGATCAATGCATTTTGTGATTGATGGTACAGGATAGAGTGAGTGGTCATTTTGTGAGTGTATCATAATACTGATAGTCATGATAATAATAATAATAATATTAATATTATTATTATTATTTATTATTATTATTATTATATGGTAATATAATTGACTAAATTGGACAATTGAGGATGATCAAACAAATGTATCAGGAAGTTCAATAACATTCTTCGTGTATAAAAAACCAAATTTGAACTGAATTTCTGAATAACACATACTAAATACTTACAATATTATAAAAACAAAGCACTGTTGTTACCAGCCGCTTGCTATTTAATGATCACAAAACTGAAAGACGTACGAAATATGTGTATCGTCTATGATAACTGATTGAACCTTTCGGCGACAGTTACTTTCAACCTTTCGTAGACAAATAAGCTGAAAAATATGTCAGAGAAAACAAGCGCAGGTAACAAAATGATAACAAAAATATTTAAACCAAATTTTGGAATATATATCGATGGATATTTATTAAAATGACGACGAACAAAAATTTCATTTAGATATATCAATTCAATAAAATAACAAACCTAGGAAACAAAATGGTACCTAAAGTTTGTTAACAGAATATACACATTTTTTTGTTAATAATGAATAATTTGCTGAAATGTATGCTATATTTACCAAAATTATATTCCCCTTACCTTGTCATAAATAAAATGTTAATATATTGCTTACTAGAGATTTTAGATTACTAAATTAAGGAAGATAGATGGTAATATCTTTTGGGCGACATCACATATATCCTCAGGGCGACAAATGTCGCCCAAAGGTTTCCGACTTGTATCCAGAAGGTTGAATATGTACTAATATATATATATATATATATATATATATATATATAATTTGTTGACTTGTGTTTTATGAAGAATAAAGCATTCTTCAAATGGATATAACATGATATATATATATCATGTTATATCCATTTGAAGAATGCGTTATTCTTCATAAAACACATGTCAACAAATTATTTTATTGGTTGGTTGTTTATATATACAAATAATGAACACACAAAAAAACAGTTCGTCATAAAATCCCTTACTGAATCGGTAAGAGGACATTTCGATAATGCGACTTCTCTTTGCCAAACGCCACCTGCCATTTCCCGCAGTACATGATTCTGCAACAATATAGCGAAGGCTGATCGATCGATCAGTACACAGCGAGGTAAAGCGTGTGTTGTGTTGTTTGTGGTAGAGTGTTCATTTAAATCGCAAATGCAATGAAAATGGATGTATTACAACATACATTTATACTGGACATTAATGTGGAATAGTGTCTTTCCACAGGTATGTACATTTTGTTGCAAAATTTTAATGATGAGTATATTTTTACCGAGTTCAAAAGTAGTGACGAAAATCCTGTCGCTACTCTATAGACATATAGGGAGAAATTTCCACCACAGTTTTGGTCCTTCGGCGGTTGGGCCCTCCAGCCCAATGTTGCCCATATAAAAAGTAGCTCCATATTGGCTGGCACAGGGCCTAACTTGTTGTGCTAGGATAACCAACTATTTTTTAGGAAAGGATTTCTTTGAAAAAGTGTAATCCATCAAACAGAACATTCATTCACAAGTTCAAAGCAGTTCATTTTTTCAGAATAGATTAAAAGGTGTAATTTTCATGATCTTTTCTTTTAAATGACCCTGAAGACGACAAAATGGGCATTGAACAAAGCATGTCCAAAAACTTGTTCCAAGTGTTCAACTATCAATACTTGCAAGAACTGGTGGTCTTTAATGAATTTTGTAAGTTTCTGCAATACTGTCTTCGACGTTAAGTGGTGGACCGTCGACTGAGTCCACCAAATTTTCGCTCGGTCCACCAAAAGTTTCAAGTAAACTGGACCGGCGGTCCAGCTAAGAAATTTCCCTTGGTAATTTTGATACCAGAAATCCCTAAAAATGTTCAGCCAATAATGTTTGGTAAAGCTAAAATCAACTTATTTGGATCCATACTTTTACGAAAAGGCGCCATAAAATTTAGTGTCAAATTCGCAACCATTTGCGCTTGCGTACGCTTGTTTTTCTAAAACAAAGAATGCCTACTCTGCAATAAACACACACTCCTTCTGCATCAGCGTGTCAATTATCGATAAAATCTGTAAGCAGGAGTAGCTAGATTTACTACAGTCACCTAGTCAGCCAATGAGAATGCATTAAATGTCCAATATGTAGGTGAGTGTGGTTGATAGAATGTTTATCACCCCGTCATTGTTGGTAAAGGTGAAAAAATTTGTAACACATTCTTGTGCATGTTGTTACCTGCGTGTTTGTAACACCCACATAATAAATACAATACTACATACTAAAATAAGTCAGTATATTATTGTTTGCAAAATGTTTACTTAAAATACGAAATGGGATGTTGACAAATTGTGTTTGCCGAATGTCCAAGGTACGTCTTCATTTGTTTTAAAAGAAAATATTGCTATGACTACAAGTGTTTTCTAATGAACGAGCTATACAAAAGTATAACTATACACTGATTACACCCAAAAACTTATGCTGCCACGTTTTCACGCAAGTTAGCGAAAGTTAAGTCAGTGAAAGTAAAAATGTTTTGTTACTCAGCAATGGATTAAAAAAAATAAAATTGTTGGACTCAAAGCATTGATAGTTAAAGGAGTGGGTGGGGAGGGGGGGCTTTGGTAACAATTACTGGGACCCCAACTCTTGAGGAGTAGGGAGTCCATGTTCTGCAATCCTAGCGAGTGGAGCAGTTTCCATTTGATCTGCGCATTCAAGTAAATTTCATCCCCGGTACCAGCTCGGCCATTTGGGCCAGTACTGAACTCAAATAGGCCTGGTATACACCTGGTATACTTGATTTAACTGGCGATCTTGTATTAATATTTTGCCATATTTTCACTGAGAGTGAATGTAATAAATACATGATTCATGTTAGAATAAAAGTCTGAAAACCATAATTGCTTTCATTTTATTTTTTTAATAAAATCATTGATGCTGTATATATACGTAAGAGTGAATGAAAATCTACAAACAAATTGTGGTCCACTAAATTGTTGTACGGTCCAGTTGATTTCGATAGTTTGGTGGACCGACAGTCCACTGCTTTTAAAACTTATTCGTGAAGGCTGGCAATATAACAAATTATTTTAAGTATCAAAAACATATTTTTACACAGAAACAACAATATTAATAACTGTTAATTTGTACTAGAAGATGGCACATATCGGTCAGTTTCCCTGTTTATATTCTATACAGTAGCGATAACCATCTATTTTTTTCTACATATGATAGGTAGGTGAAATTTTGAGCATATATATTTGGACATTTAAAGTATAAAACAAAGAACCTTAAAACTAAATTGTACTGTCATGATTTTTTTCTTCAGAAAACCATAATAAAAAGTCCAAAGAATGGTTAAATAATGATGTTAAAAATACATATTAACATTTGAAGCTGAACTTTAAGCTATTTTAATTTAAACAGCACCACAAATAATATTAATTGAGGCATGTCGTGGGAAAACCGGGCTTAATGCATGTGCGTTAAGTGTTGTCCCGGATTAGAATGTGAAGTCTGCACAGGCTTATCCGGGACGACACCTTCCACTTATATGGTGTTTTCTGTTTCAATGATAGTCTCTCCCTAACGTAAATCCACTGTAGGCGTAAAGTGTTGTCTGGGATTAGCCTGTGCAGACTGCTCTGGCTAATCCAGGACGACACTTAACGCACATGTATTAAGCCTGGTTTTCCCACGGCACGCCTCAATTATATTATAAATGAAAAACCACTCAATTAATTGAAATATTTATCTATTTGAATGTGATTATTTGGATGGTGTTTATTGTAGATTTGTTTGTTGAATTGTCGGCAACCTTACTTTTAAGTTAGATTTCTTTAGTTTAGTTTTCTTTTTTGTCCTTCGTAAAGATCTTTGTATAGATGTTGTAACTCTGCAACATCTTAAATTCAACATTTAAGTAAATTAAAGTCAGTATTTAATACTACATAGTTGCTATATATAAAAAATATTGGCAGTACCATATTCTAGAACCTTTAAGTTATTTAAATATCTATATACAAAATAAGTATAATCCTCTAGATGTGTTTGTTTGTATACATGTAATAAAAGAAAAACCGTAAGTTATAAATGACTTATTTGAAAAAATACATAATTTTGTCAATATTTGTAACTTTATGTAACAATAAATCTATTATAAATTTGATGATCACCTTCACTGAGTGTCAGTATGTTTTTGAAACATTTATAGTAATTTTCATCAAGCAGGCACATATTGTTAAGAAAGAAAGAATATTTTTAATACCTGTATTATTTATTATTTGTAATAAACTATTTATGAATAATGATATAGAAGTAATATGGAAAGCCATTCATTTGTAAGCTTAATTTACGCATGTACATGCATTATATTGTCTTCTTATTGTAATCTAAGAAGGTGTTTTATATTATACACATATTATATTGAGTAATTATTGTATGTTTAAAAATGCAAGCCTTATTCTTGGGTATTAATACTATTTTCATAGTCATGCATGTAGATTTTTCATTTTAGTCAGCCCATGACAATAAACAACAATTTTAGATGCTTTTTTTTATCAATATGGAACATGTTGTTTTCTATTAATCTCCAATAGACATTATCAAATTGTCAAGCAGTCCATCAATTAAACAAAATTTCTTATGTTTATCTCAGGGAATACACATAAATAATAAGTTATTACAGTAATGAACAAGACCAACATGGGTGCCGCCATCTTGGATATACATGTAAAATTATTTCCTCATTTAGTTATCTATGAATTATTGATAGATTACAGCTTTTTATTGTTTTGAAACGAATTGCATCATAAAGACAAATAGTTTGCCATTTAAAATAATACCACAATTGGAATGGAGCAAAACATTTTGATGGAAAAAAAAATGTTATGAATTTTTATTCTGGAAATTTCTAGGTTTTGCATTCAAATTTTGTGGAAAAAAACGCTGGTGCACCACAGCTTTAATGTAGTAACTTTTATTATTGATTAGCAAGAATTACTTCAATCAATGTAAAAGTCTCTAGAATCGCTGTAAAAAAACACCCTACAAAACGACCAGTAACTGTGACAACTTTTCTGCCAAGCAGTAAACAGCGTCATATGCAGTTACCTCCCTTGTGGTTATACCTTATTCAAGTTATCAATTCACCACCTAAATAGTACATGAATATTCATCATTTGAATAAGCATGAATATCCTGGTTAAACTCAAACTCCACAAAGTCATTAAAAAAGTCAGTGAAAAAGTCTTGAGCGACTGTGGAAGATTGATCCAGGATCCTCTGGGAGAGAGGCGGACACTAACCCCGTAGCGAAAGAGCTAGCCCCACCGTCATTTTTAGTCCAACAGCCAGGCTGTTGGACGTGCCCTATAGGCCTATAGGCCAGTCACTACACAATCTTAACCTAAATTAATTTTGTTTCTTCCTTACAATCATCCAGTTGACACTGGTCACTTCTTGTATATTACTTCACAGCAAGAAAACTTGACATGACTGCCTATATAACTGAGAATCAGAGCAAGCCCGGTTCAAATATTACCAGTGCACGGCTTATGGGCTGGTGCTTACCTCGACCACTGCTTTATCGTGATATGTAAAATTGAGAAACATTACCATCTAGACAATATCAAAATGTAAGGTTAAAAAGTATATTTTTTGTCATCTTAACAATTTATTGTTCCAATTGTAAAAAACAAAGAGCACGACACTCATTCAATAACAAATGAGCAATCTTCATGTGTTTATTAGCTCACCTGAGCACTCATTGTTACAGGGACTTGACCTGCATTGTATTTTTTTTTTGGCTACATAATGCCTTGCAGTGGCAATAGAGATTACAATTTTTATCCAGTCTTACAGCAGAAGTCCAGAAATATGTAATAGACATTAAATTTTGCACAAATCCTTTCTTATGGACATCGTACCAATCAAAATACAAAAAAACGCATTGAAATTGATAAAGTAATAACATTTTTGTCACTTTTATCGTATAGTTTCTGTTTGCAATAGCTGGTGAATAAGAAACAGTTTTCAGTCGAGTAAACATCATTAACGTTTGTTAGAAATATGGACTGCGGCTTTAAAGGGACTTATTCACACATTTTTGCATTTTTAGCTAACCTGAGCACAAAGTGCTCATGGTGAGCTTTTGTGATCGCCCGTTGTCCGTGCGTGTGTGCGTGCGTCGTCAACTTTTCATTCAAACAACATCTCCTCAACCGCTTGGCAGATTTTCACCAAACTTCACAGGAATGATCCTTGGGTGAACCTCTTTCAAAGTTGTTCAAATCTTTCCGGTCCGCTGAATATGTAGGTCACCAGAGCTAAAAATAAATGTAAAAAGTTAAAACTTTAAAAATCTTCTATGAAACCGCAAGGCTCAGAGCTTTCATATTTGATATGTGACATCCTCTAGAGGTCCTCTACAAAGATTGTTCAAATGATGCCCCTGGGGTCAAAACTGGCCACACTCCAGGGGTCACATGGTTTATATAGACTTATATAGCAAAATGACTTTACAAATCTCCTCTAAAACCGTAAGGCCTAGAGGTTTCATAATTTGGTATGTAACATTGTCTGGTGGTCCATTACAAAGATTGTTCAAATGATGCCCCTGGGGTCAAACGTGGCCACACCCCAGGGGTTACATGGTTTATATAGACTTAAATAGAAAAAGGACTTTAAAAATCTTCTCTGAAACCGCAAGGCCTAGAGGTTTCATATTTGGTATGTAACATTGTATAGTGGTCTTCTACAAAGAATGTTCAAATGATGACCCTGGGATCAACACTAGCCACATCCCAGGTGTCACATGGTTTGTACGGACTTAAATAGCCGAATGACTTCTCAACATCTTCTCCTTTGAAACTGTAAGGCCTAGAGGTTTCATTTTGAGTTGGTAACATTGTGTAATGGTCCTCTACAAAGATTATTCAAATGATGCCCCTGGGTTCAAAATTGGCCACACACCGGGGGTCACATGGTTTATATGCATTTAAAAATCTTCTTTTCTGAAACCGCAAGGTCCAGAGGTTTTATATTTGGTATCTAACATTGTATAGTGGTCCTCTACAAAGATTGTTCAAATTATGCCCCTGGGGTCAAAACTGGCTATACCCCAGGGGTCACATTATTTATACAGCACTATAATTTCAATAAGCCTCTAACACTCAAAAATCAATACAGCAGGCCACATTCCAGCTAGGTGTATACAGTGTGCTATTTTTAGATCTTTATGAAACCAGTTAGCCAGTTACACAGTGTTGTGAGGGTGCTTTAGAGAATCGTTAGAGATGACCATTGAAATGCATAGAAAATGTTACCCACCAGCATGGTCAATCATGTTGTTGCAGGCCTTTTTTCTGACCTTTTGGTAGTTTACCTTGGTTCAATTGGGACATTCACAACGTAAAATTTTCAAAATTGGGAAAAATTCGTATCGCTAAATCGTAAGTATAATGTTGAAATTTACAGTATTAAATCAATAAATAAGAAATTAACAGCACTAATAATTCGAATTTAACTCGAAATTGTCATAAATACCTAAGCAAGCTATGCAACCAAGTTTGTAATCAATATGCATGTCTCATTTCCTATAAGTATGTGTATTTTTCTAAAAGAGCATCACCAAATCTGACCAACTTCACCAAAATAAAATTGTAGGATCTACTGTCTACATGTTTTAGTTTTAATGATGTGTTAATAAACATTTTTTAGTACCTACATTACGTGATAATATGTGATAACTTGAAAAGAAATCTTTATCTCCTTATATTTAAATCCTTCCTTTAACAGACACATCCACTTGTGTAAATAACAAAATATTTGCCCATAATTCATGTGAAATTTCATCATGATAGAGGACAAACAAATCTTTTTTTTTGTGTTACCCATTTTATTACACAGCTGTTAGAGTGTTCTCCCCTTGTAAACAATGTCAACGATAAAATAAGAGCATATCCAGATTTATAGCCAATGTGAAAAAATCGGCTGTAAAGTATTGAAAAATCGTATTTACACTTTCATTTTCGAAATTTTTTAAATAGATTTTTTACAATTGGGAATTTTTGGGTCAGAATTCGGAAAATTAAGCATATTTGGCATTGGGAACGGGTCAGACTATTGGACCCGTGAGAGCAGTAGAAAAAGGCCTTCATACCTAATCAGGAAGTGCTCAGTGTATTGAAATTGTATGAATTCTACTTTTATTGCAGTTTAATGAACTGTGAAGTTGGTTATTTTGTATTTGATGCATACAATGTTTCTCTGTTATTGCAGCGTGCTGAAGGCTACACCTCAGGTGGCACCTGTACGCGTGACTGGAACTCTGAAGGAACGCCCTGTGATGAGTGCTTTGATGACTGCCAACTGCAGCCAAATAGCACCCAAGGTTTGTTGAAATATGAAAACCTAAATATTTAATATCTACAAGTTTATTGTCATTCTTTCTCAAGGGTGGAGAAATCTTGTATTGCCTTACTAGTTTGCTTTTGACAAATGATTTTTGCTGCTTGTTTGTAATGTACAGTACCAGTAATTGTATGTAATTCTGGCAAGATTTCACTTGTCCGTACCGGCTCTGGGACAAGCTGGGCAATACGGACAATTGATTTCGACATCCCTGTTTCTTTTACTTAAAACAAATTAAAAACCCAGAGTGGGATGATACTATTTCAATCAGCGTATACGAAGATAAAAAGTAGGTTATCATTCACTCTATCAGGGCATCACATGAACAATCTTATGTATAAAATCACCTGACAGTAAGAGTAAAGGTTCAATGTAACAATCACAGGATGTCTAGGATCGTCGTCCAGAATGACCTTGAAAATGTCGGAAGTCAGATTAATGACTTAAAATATTTATCTTAAAGTTAGTTAGTAATGATACGGATTTTAAACTAGTCCTCTGTCATATACTAAATAAAACGGACATTGTACTGTGATTTTCGATTTATCTGCATGAAATGACCCATGTATGTCAACGGTAACGATAAAGGGCCATTAAATGTTATATTCCTATGTCTCCTTTCATTCATACATTTCAAATGAAAGGTTAATTTGTGTCTAGGGACATGTTCACAGATTGGCAAATTGATAAAAATTGCAAAAATTGTGTCATAGAGACCAAAAAGAAGAAATAGAAAAAATACATTATATATAAACAAGCAAAATAACACTAGTGACAAAGAAATATATTTGGAATATAGAGTTTCTAGCTCACCTGAGCACAACGTGCTTGAGGTTTTGTGATCACTTTTTGTGCGTTGTGCGTCGTGAATTGTGAATCGTTCGTCGTCAACATTTACCTTGTGAACACTCTAAAGTCTACATTTGTTGCCCAATCTTCATGAAATTTGGTCAGAACATTTGTCCTAATGATATGTCGGCCGAGTTTGAAACTGGGTCATGTGGGGTCAAAAACTAGGTCACTAGGTCAAATTGAAGAAAAAGCTTGTAAACACTCTAGAAGTCACATGTTTTGCCCAATCAACATGAAACTTGCTCAGAACATTGGTTCTAATGATATCTTAGCCGAGTTTGAAAATGGTTTTGATCCGTGGAAAACATGGCCGCATGGGGGCAGGGCAGTTTTTCTTATATGGCTATTGAAAAAGCTTGTGAACACTCTAGAAGCCACATTTTGTGCCTTATCAACATGACACTTGCTCAGAACATTTGTTCTTATGATATCTCGGCCGGGTTTGAAAATGGTTCCAGTCCTTTGAAAAACATGGCCGTCAGAGGTGTGTGTGGGGGGGGTAGGGGTCAGTTTTCCGTATATGGTTATAGGAAAAGCCTGTGAACACTCTGGAAGTCACATTTTTTGATCAATCAACATGAAACTTGCTGAGAACCTTTGTTATGATGATATCTCTGCCGAGTTCAAAAATGGTTCCGGTGCGGTGAAAAGCATGGCTGCCAGGGGGCGGAGCAGTTTTCCTTATATGGCTTTAGGAAAAGCGTGTGAACACTGTACAAGTCACATTTTTTGCCCAATTTTCATGAAACTTGGTCAGAACATTTGTTTTAATGATATCTCGGACAAGTACGAATCTGGGTCATGTGGGGTCAAAAACTAGGTCACTAAGTCAAATTGAATAAAAAGCTTGTTAACACTCTCAAAGTCACATTTTTTGCCCAATCTTCATTAAACTTGGTCAGAACATTTGTCCCAATGATATTACGGCCGAGTTTGAATCTGGTTCATGTGGGGTCAAAAACTAGGTCGCTAGGTCAAATTGAAGAAAAAGCGTGTTAACACTCTAGAAGTCACATTTTTTGCCTTATCTTCATGAAACTTGGTCAGAACATTTGTCTTAATGGTATCTCAGGCGAGTTCGAATCTGGGTCATGTTGGGTCAAAAACTAGTCACTAGGTCAAATTGAAGAAAAGGCATCAATTTTAATTTGTACTCCAAAATTTTGAATGTCTGTTGTCACCTAAGTTTTTCAAACCATGATTAAGGCCGCATATCCATCAGTCCGTATCAGTATATCCATATCCGTATAAAAATCTAATCACATGGAAAATTGTTCGACAAATAAAACTCAGGTGAGTCACCCAGGGCCCTCTTGTTTATGAAAAATCATAAGATGAAATGGATAAAATTCTAACGTGTTCCATAACGCTTAAAAATTCACTACCATGACTATTAGTCAGAATAGCTGAGTGGTTAGTCCGATTTTTTATCGCAGCAGTCGTAGGTTCGAGTCCCGACGTAGGCAAATCTTTTAATTATTATTTATTTTTTATATTTGTTTTGGGTTAGTCCATCTGCTTTAGGTTTTGCAGTTATGACATTAAATGTCATTTTTCAAAAATGCCAAACAATGTGAATAAGTCCCTTTAAAATGCATAGCACATCGAGGCCACATCATTAATAATTCCACTTAAAACCTCAGCACTTAAAAATTTTGCAAGAATATTAAAGGCAGAATATGGAGACAATGCTTTTGTATCCACATCGGTTGTTAATAAATATTAGTAAGCAATTATAAGTGAAATGCATATCAGGACATTTAAAGTTTTATATATCATTACAATAATACAGAATTAAAAAGGCAGGTATGAAATGAAAATGGTCCCTTTAAATGACAGTCACATGCTACTTTATATATATGTGCCACCTTATTAGGACAATTATCTTTCTATATCACAATATCTAAGTGATTTAAAAATTGTCTGTGTTTATCATAGAAATGGTGATGCAGACAGATACAGTCCAAAGTTGTTTGATTAGTTCACATGTTCTAAATTCATATCAATACATACATTGACTTGTGCACGAACAATATAGGCCTCTCCTGAAACTAGGTAATCTTGCTCTGAAAGGCTTTTCTTATGCGCATGTGTACCGGAAGAATTTTACTCTCTGGAGCCTATATTCTGGCTGATTGATTGACATTGTATTGTTACATACCAGACAATTTATTTTGAGCAATTTAATCACAAAATACCAGCTGAAAGCATTTACATTTTATATTGCTTACCTGTATATTAAATGGACTGAACTCCAGATGGTCCAATCGTAAAAACGAAAGAAAATTGTCAACAATACATGATTTTCTTAAATAATTGTATAGAACCTATTAAAAATTTGACACTTATGCTTTTATTTACTTGAAAAACAATTATTATACCCCCACAAACAAAGTTTAGAGGGGGGTATATAGGAGTGAGCTTGTTGGTTTTTTGTTTCCGGATGATAAATGGAGAAAGGCTTGACATATTCAAATAATTTTTGGTACAAATGTGTAACATCATAGAATACAGGTCAAGTTCGATGTTGGTTACAAACCATTAAATTTTGACAGAATTATGGCCCCTTTTCCACTTATAATTCCCTAATAACATGGTTTCCGGATGATAACTCAAGAACGGCTTGACATATTCAATAATTCTTGGTATACATGTGTAGCGTCAGAAAATACGGGTCAATTTCGAATTTGGTTACAAGCCACTCAATTTTGAAAGAGTTATTGCACTTTATTTGAGTTAAATTCCCTAAAAACATGGTTTCCTGACGATAACTCAACAATTACTTGACATATTTAAATAATTATTGGTACACATGTGTAGCATTATAAAATTCAGGTCAAGTTCGACATTGGTTACAAACCACTAAATTTTGACGCAGTTATGGCCCCCCTATTTGACTTAAATCCCGAAAAACATGGACAATAACTCTTGAAAGGTTTCACATATTTAACTTTGTTTTGGTACTTAAGTGTAACATCATAAAATACAGATCAAGTTTAACTTTGGTTACAAACCACAAAATGTTGACAGAGTTATGGCTCCTATTGGGATTATTTTTTTCAAATACACAATAAATGTTGACCATTCTCTGTCCATTTCTTTCGAATGGATGCCATAGTTTTGTGACAAGGCCATATTGTGGGGTTATATCCGTCACTCGTGACAATTCCAGGTAGTCCCCAACCGGTGTTTACCGGAGGGGACTATAGGTTTGCCCTCCGTCCGTCCGTCAGTCAGTCCGTCTGCAAAATATTGTTCATGCGATAACTAAAAAAATACTGAAGATACTTCGATGAAACTTGGTATACATATAAACGGCAATGTGAGTATTAGGCATGACCTTTTATTTTACCAGAGGTCAAAGGTCACGTGACTTACTAAAAATAGAAAGAAAAAAAAAAGAATCCTGCTATAACTCAAAAAGTACTAAAGATATTTTTATGAAACTTGGTATACGTATAAACGGCAATGTGAGGATTATGCAGGACTTTCTATTTTTCACCAGAGATCAAAGGTCACATGACTGTTACTAAAAATAGAAATAAACTAAATACTTTTATAATTCGAAAAGTACATTAGATATGACAATGAAACTTGGTACAAAAATTGAACTATAGGTTTGCCATTTGTCTGTGTGTCTCTCTATCTGTTTGTCCGTATATTTGTCCATCCGTCTGTCTGTCCGTCCCCAAAACCTGGTTCCTGCAATAACTCAAAAAGTACTGAACTTATTTCGATGAAACTGGGTATACTTATAAACAGCAATGTGGCAATGTGAGGATTATACACGACGTTTTTTTTTCACCAGAGGATAAAGGTCACCTGACTGTTACTAAAAATAGAAATAAACTTAATACTGTAATAATTCTAAAAGAACATAACATATCATCATGAAACTTGGTACACAGAATGGACTATATAATCGCCCTCTGTCAGTTTAGTACTGCAATAACTGGAAAAGTAACTCGAATGTCTGGTCATTGTTACTAAAATAAAAAAGCAAAAAAGCTTATTACTGCAGTGACCAATGGGATTTGAATATGAAACTTTGTACATCTACATATAAAGGGCGATTTGACAGTATTGCACAATGTTTAACTAGCAGGGTTTTCACCGGTAGCGGACTCTTGTATTTCTTGCAATACTATCAAAATCTTGTTGTAAATATTTCTGTCTGGTATTTCCTTTCTTGATTCAGTAAAATAATGTATTCATATGTTAACATTATACACGTTTATATGCTAAATGTGTAATGTAATCAGACAATACTTAAAATGCAGAATGTTTTTGTTTTTTTTTATTTTGTAGGGATGGGACCGAATATTCGAATATCGGATAATATTAGAATACAAAAAAATGAATACGAATATTCGATTTTCTTATTTATTTAAAGAACAAAATTTCTTTAAAAAATCATGTTTTTTTCCCAGTTTGATTGCAAAGTTAACATGAATTTCAGTCTATTTCCTGTCTAGCTGGTGGGCGGAAGGCAGTGTAGCGTTTTTACAACACATGCTAAACATGTCCAATTAACAACAATTGATAATTGGCAGGGGGGCCACGTCTTTGCAAGGGCAGCGAGTTAAATGTTTGTAGGAGGCGCGAATATGACGCATTGCATCCACAAATAACAAAACTTGGCCATGTTGTGATAACGGTTTCACATTTTGCACAAGGCGTACATTGTTGTTTATTGTCCTTAAGTGACATCTAACTTGTTAACAGTAAATTACAATTACTCTCTAAGTAAACCAATCAAAATGAATCCATTATCAGCCAATCAATTACTTTAACAAAATTAGCATGATCTGGTCAATCTTAATATGCGTCACTTGTAAATAATGTTCCATTATATTAACACCATATATTATACAAGAGTCATTATTATTAAACAATGCCACCATCACGTGCTTGGAAGTACTTTATTCGGTCATTAGACAAAACCCAGGCAACATGTAATCTGCACAGCAGATACAAGCTTCATGGTTCTGAAAAAAAAAAACGATTAACAGATTCACTAACAATACATTTAAAAATATCTTACATTTCTTTATATTTGCCTAACACTCACAAAGTTATATCGCTCATTTACCACTGAAACAAGGTAAAACAACTAGGTACACGTAGTATACACATTTTGGATAGGTAAATATTCGGACAGGGTGTCGTATATAGTCATATTTACAACACAAATATTTGAATATATTCGAATACCTAAAATGAATATTCGAATATTGATTTCAGTATTCGGTCCCATCCCTAATATATTGGTATTCCAAACGCCAAAAAGCGCTTTGTACAAGTATATGTGATTGGTTATCATATTGCCTCAAGACCATGATGAGAAAGACCTCTTTACGGAGATCCCAATTACAAGAATCATTGATAAGATAGTGTAATTGAAATATCAGAAAATATTGAATAATAGTGAAATAATAATATTGAAACAAGAACATTTCCTAGGCACCAAATCTTCCCTGAAGCAAATGATGTTAACGACATCATTGAATGCCAATTGACGTGCTCCGGGTTGCCTATAGTGACTCATTTTGAATGCATTCCATTTTTAACAGAGTAAAATCGCTTAAATTTTGTAAATTGATGCAATATATATTCCAGTTTATTTTAATGTACTTTTTTTCTATGAAATAATCATATGTCTAAAAATATGAAAAAAATGAAATAATCATATGTCTAAAAATATGAAAAAAAACTACATTAAATTTGATCATCCCTCGTTCATCACTGGAAATTAAATTGTTTACTTGGGTGGCAGAGGTCTGAGCTCTCCGAGTGCTTACTGTTTGTTAACCCGTTCGTCTGTTTACAACTTTGCGCATTATTATTATTTCAGGCGATTTCTTTCTGCATAGTTGTACTTCTTGACAGCTGATACAAGTATAATGGGAGACAGTTTACACGCATATTGGCAAAGCACGAGGAAATTGGGATACTTGTTGTTGGTAAATAATACATGATTTTGGCATTGAAGTAGGTTTACTTTTAAGCTGCATCTTATGGCAGTTTAAAGGGAGGTAACTCGGTAGTTATGGTCAGCTCAACAACATTAACGAACTTAGTTGACAGAAAGTATTGGGGTGAGGAAATCTGTATGACCAACTAAGCCAACAACTTACCAAGTTATTTATGTAGATTAGACACGAACATTTGAAATGTGATTTTATTCTGAATAAACTGTGCTTTTTTGGAACTAAATCCGTTTCAAACAATTTTGAGTTCTAATTGTAACTGTATTAACATATTAACGTGTAGTTCATCATTTTTAACAATTGCACACAGAGCAAATTTATTTGTACCTTCGCTGCTTTGATGAAATAATATGATAATTCCTCTTCTTGAACGTCAACAGTAACAGCAGCAAGCGCCTGAATTGTAATATGGCGTAAGACTTATACTTCGAGGCGAAATCGTATTTAGTAACTCTACGAAATGTCTGTCTTTCATACTTTTCTAATACGTCATTCACATTATTTTGCAAAGAATGGCGATTCTACACTTGATAATAACTCCGTTAATTAGTATAGTACTTTAATGTAGACGCAATATATATAATGTAGACCATTACAGTTACATAAACACACTGAAAGGAATCTAAATGAGGTAAACAAATATATAACACATTTAAATATTATATAAATTGCATCAATAGCTTTACATAATATACTGTACATTTCTGAATATTCAAAATGTTTTGCGTGTTTGTACGTTTCGGAAATGATTCTATAAGATCAAGCTTTAAGCTTCACGAGTGGAAAATCACGACCGACCATATCAAAGGAGATATAAGTCAATACAGCTGTACCAGGGGCCGTTTGGCAAGAATAGGACTTATCAAAAGTAACAGTGAAAATCAATCATAACAACTTAATTCAGAGGTTAAATGGAAGATCAATCATAACACGTGAGATCAATCATATTAGGGGAGATCAATCATAACAGGTAAGATCAATCATAACAGGCAATATCAATCATAGCTGGGTAGATCAGTCATAACAGGGGAGATAAATTGTAACATGGGAAATCAATCATAACGGAGGAGATCAATCATATCAGGGGAGATCAGTCATAACATGGTAGATCAATCACAACAGGGGAGATAAAGTGTAACATTGGAGATCAATAATAACACGGGAGATCAGTCATAACAGGTGAGATAAATCATAAAATGGGAAGATCAATTGTAACAGGTGTGATTAATCGCCACAGGTGAGATCAGTCACAACATGTGAGATCAATCATTACATGTGAGATCAATCATTACATAAGGAGATAATTCATACCAGGTGAGATCAATTGTAATATGGGAGATAACAGAGAATATACATTATTTCAAGGTAGACCAGTCACTATAAGGGAGATCGATCATAACAGCTGATATCAGTCATACAAAAGGAAGTCATGCAGTCATAATAGGCGAAATAAATCATAACTGACGAAATAAATAATAACGGAGGAGATGAATAATACCAGTTGAGATCAATCATAACATGACCTACGTCAAAACAAATTTGATCAATCGTTACGGTGGAGTGCATCCATGGCAGGGGAGCACAATGAATATGAGGAACGATAAATGCTTTAGAAAACGATCAAGATATTGGCACGACTTATTATATTTGTGCTGAATGGTGTTGCGTAACCTAATTCAAACTTACGAGGTTAACTCCCTCGTTAAAAGTTGTGCCATTTTCAACGCGTCGTTCCAAGTTTCCTCACTAAGTACGTTGATTGATTTTAATACTGCTGGACATCTTAAGATCCACACAGAGTAAGCTTATCTACAATAGTAACGGTATTTCTCTAATGATTATAGATTTGATGCGGATCTATTTAAAGTTTACTGGTGATTGTTTGGTGAACACACTATAATTTTGATACCTAGTAAAAGAATAATAGATTAATCATCACTATCACCGATATTAATACGATATGTTTGCTGGTCAGACATTAGAAATTGAACAAAAATAATGCATTGCGGAAAACGAAAACCAATTTAACGATTTGAGCACGCAAATAGGTCAAGGTCGATCCGAAAATATCCGAATGAAAATCTCGTAGTCGTGGTAAAACAACAAGGGCAGCGTAATTGTACATTGTGTGCTGATCAGAGTTATTTTCAGGTATTTTGATTCTCAAAACACGCCACAAGTCATAAGTTTATATTGACTTACCCGTCAATGTAGTGATTTCCTCCTGAATTTTCAAATTTTTGATTTATAGTGTGACATTAATATGTTACGACTCTGGTTGGCTTCAGCGAACAGGTCAAGTCAGTACTATATAAACTGTTCGCTGAAGTTTCTTTAGCTAATATGGCCATGGCATGGGACCTCATTCTATTGGTACAAGTACACATTTTGCTGACCAAAAGGGATAGACTAGAGGCTTAGATTATCAGTAACTTGTTAAGCTGATCAAATATTGAGATAGACTGTAATGACAATTCGACATAGAACAAATGCTCACATGCATTCCATGTGAGTCACTTGCACATAAGCACCCCCAATTAAGTAGCAAGTCATTAGAGCCCCGCAAAATTTTTGCGGGTGCCCTATAGTCTGCCCTGTCTGTCCGTATGTCCGTCCGTTCGTCCGTCCGTCCGTCCACATTTTTCATGTTTTTATTTCATAACTTCAAAACCGTTTCAGCTATTAATTTGAATCTTCATGGGTGGATAGATCTCATTAAGGATAAGTGCAGTGCACAAGAACCATTACTCTGCACTTCATGATTCTGGAGTTATTGCCCTTTGTTAATTTTTCATACTTCGTTTTTGTCTGGAGCATAACTCTTAGACTATAAGAGGTATTAACTTGAAACTTCATAGGTGGATAGATCTTATTGAGGAGAAGTGCTGTGCACAAGAACCGTTACTCTGCAATTAATAATTATGTAGTTTTTGCCCTTTGTTAATTTTTCATTTTCAGGCGTAGTCAACTTTTGATTTCAGCTCTCTAACTTGAGAATGAATAGAAAATTTTTAATGAAACTTCATCCATAGATACCTTATATCCAGACCTGGCTTTGGATTACATAGGGGGCGGATGGGGTCACTGTCAAGGTCACCGTTACAAAAAATAGAAAACGGGTTTCTGCTCAATTACTCGAGAACGCATTGAGCTATTGTAATTCAACTTCATACATAGATATATTTTAATACTAATTAGGGCCCCGCACATTTTTTGCAGATGCCCTATAGTAATCACCCTGTTCGTCCGTCTGTCCATCCAACCACATTTTAGCTCACCTGAGCACGAAACAGCGTGGAGGACAGAGACTTGCACTGTTTGTGTAAAGCCATAAGGTCTCATTTGAAGTCGAATATGGGCCAGATCGGACGTGAAGTAGTGAGTATAAATGAGGATTAAAAATTTTCTCCTCCATTTGCAAGTTACGGCCCTTTAATAATTTTCCTGTATGTAATGTTTAGGGAAAATTCCTTTTGAATGCAACTCGTCTTAGAGTATCCAACAGATTTTCTTGAAACTTGTCTTCATTGTAGAGGGTAATGTGTAGTTGAACAGTACGTGACGATGGGGATTGAATTTTTAATAAAAAGTACATATATTTTCATTTCCTATCAATACGTTCAAAATTGACTGACCCCTACCTTCAAACATGCTATCAATCAGGGCCGGCTGTCACCCATGTGACAAAGTTGTAGTTCTTGCTTAATTGTAATTGATCCGTGGAGTGTGTATACAATCGCTTACAAAACTACGAAATGTTGCAAGAGAACCTGTTTAAATAGTGAAATAAAAAAACAAAAAACATTAAGAACATAAAGTGAAAATAACATGTATATTAATCACTACTAGGTACACCCATCATAAGGCTAAAAAATTAATGATTTGTTTCTCAGGCAGCGCCACAATGTTTTCTAATGGCCCGCAACGATTTTGATTTAATGCCAAAAAAACAAATTAACTATTTTTTTACTATCGCGTCCAGGGTTTTAAGGAGCAGTCCAGAAATATGTTAATAAAATATAACACTTTGCAGCAAGTGTTTTTGATGGACATGTTACCTAACAAAATACAAAAACTAAGTATTGAAATCTGTGAGTTATTAACATTTTGGTAACTTGCTGTTATCTATTTTCTGTATGCGATAACTGGTGATGACTCTTGGGTAAACCAACATGTTTATTACAGGATATTCCGTTCGTACCAAGTGCTTTTGAACAATGCCTTTCGTAAATAAGAAACAGAGTTCGGAACGAATAAACACCATAAACATTCATAAGAAATGTTTACTAAAATCACGATGTATTGATTTACATCCCATGGACAGCGGCTTAAAATTAAACGTATCCCCATTTTAAGACAGCAGAAGAAGAGTAACTCGGTAGAGATTTTGGTATTTCCGGTAACTTTCTTCCTGTCAGATTTAATTATATAAATCGGATATACACAAATTGTGAAATACTTTGTAAATTTTGAAAAAAAGTCATGATCGATTGGGAACCGTTACAAATATCGTCTATTTGTAGACTTAAACTTTTGTTTCGTAGATGCTTTTGCTTGTGTAATGTTTAACATTCCATATTTTTTGTCAATAATAGTCCTTTGGAAACAAACAAAAATGCCAGCTGCATTGACAAGTGTTGATTTTCCATTCCAAAAATTATTGGTGATTTATTGCAAATAATTCCTGTTTTTAACATTCATAAAAACATGAATAACGAAAAGTTGAATTCTTTAAATAGGAGTACTTTTATGCTGATGGTATATCAATTTGAAGGCACTTATGTTAATTATGAACATTCAGACTGATTGCCTTTTTACGTCAGCTTCCATAAAGGCCCGTTTGTGAGTAATAAATCCATATTTAGAATTTTATAAAAAGGGACGCTTATGTTGTTATTAAAACTTTTAATTGTCTTTAATCTGCACTTATTTACTTGTTTTAATAAGCCATTACATAGTGCCAATAGAAAAGAGTAGGAGAAAAAAAAACAACATTATTACTTCAAAAAAAAAATTCGCCCTCCCTCATGATATTTTTGGAAAAAGTGCCTTAGAAACAATTCATTAATTGTTTTGAGTCTAACATTTTATTAAGACTGAAACTATCTCACGTATTGTTTTGTACATAACTGTGCCCTGCTTCATAGCATAAGAGACCGCCGCTATTGCTACACAACATAAAAACTTGCTCTTGAAAAACCTGGTACAGTCTAACCTCGTTATTTGGAAGTAGCCGGTACCAATACAAATACTTCTAAATAATGATTATTTGAATTAAACATTTCTAGATAGCATGATTGTTGCAAAATTCGCCAAACTGTATATATAATAGTGAATCTTTCCTTATTTATTATTTCCCCTGACATTCTGACTATTGTACACGGCGCAATATAGTTTATTTAGAATCTGTTACAAGTAAATGCGAACTGATGACCTAACGAATGTAAATCCAACTAAAGTACAAACAACAACAACGAAATAACAAAGAATTCAGATTAACGGTGTTCCAAATAACGTTGATCTACTGTACATGCTTTGCATGCAGACAATGTTACAACAAGCAGCAATCAATATTTTTTGGTCCTCCTGAACACCGTCCATGCAGCGTTTGTGCGTTAGCGATTATTGATTATTTAACTTCTAAGTCGGTCAATAGCTATAAATAGCAAATGTTTACTTGTTATGTATCCCCGACCATAAAAGTTGTTTTGTCTTGTCTTGTCTTGAATAAACTTGAAACATGGTCTTGTGTGTGCATTTGTAACCTGTTGAGAAGCACAGATAATGCTTGATGTTTTGGCCTTGAAGGCAAATTTGGACAATGTTCCAGATTAGGAATTTTGCATGACCGATTTCTTGAAAGTGATTTGGTCTGTAGTTGCAAATTATAAATTCTGTTAGGCAGGCAAAAAATGTGGATTCCATGGATATTTATATTGTTCCCAGATTTTATATAGTTTGTATTGATGAAAATTGTAACTTTCAGTTTTACACCATTGAAACAATTTTTGAGCGATCAGACGTTAAACTGTATAATAAGTTTCACTCCCATTAGTTGAATCATTTATCAGTAAGACTATCTAGATGGTGTAAAGTTATCAGGTCGTGTAACGCTACTGTTCCTACTATCTGGGTTGCAAGTAATTAGGGCAAATTCACCAATGTTTGGACGGAGGTTGAATGCTTTCAACGCGGTGTAATCTGTTACTGTGCGTAAATATTTACACAAACAGATGCGTGTTTGTATCATAAAAAATGACCCTTTAAAGGCGTTTAAACAGGATTTGTTGGCATTTCGAACGGTTGTAGATCATAAAAACCAGTCTGATAAAGCTACACTAGAAACTACCATAGTTGGGACATTACAACTTAGGTTGGGACGGCCTATTCTGAGCTTTGGACGCTGTTGTAAAAATAGTATCAAAAATAGGAAATATTAAAATCTAAATTCTTCATCGTCACGGTCATCATCATCATCGTCGTTTTCATCGTCATCTTCTTCATCTTTAGCAACATCATTATCGTCGTCACCATATCATCATCTTCTTCATCATTGTCACCATCGTCATAATCACCATTAGTAGCAACAGCATCGTCGTCGCCGTCATATCCTCGCCGTTATAGTAGTGATCACTAACAATGTCAGAATTATGACCACATCAACATGATCACCAACAACTCCTACATCATCATCATCTCCATCTTTACAGAGCTCTACTTTAATGCACTTATTTACAAATATTTATCTGTGAAATCAATAAATGATGCAGCAATATTAAGGGTATGTTTTTATTGATACATACAAGTTTACCTGGTTTCCGTTTTTTACAATCTCAACCAAGTGAAGAAGTGTTTTGTCTTTCAATTTGTGAGCAAAGCTGTTTGCCAGATAAAACGATAGTTATATCAAAATATCCATGTTTAGTGATTCTTAAATGAACCTCTTGCAAGACAGCGACAGCATACAAGATTGTATTCACATGCTCTGTAACAATTGAAAAAATGTCAGCAATCTTGGGGTGTTCATATGCTGTTTTGTGTTGCTATAAATATAATAATAGGTCATGCATGTCCTCTCGTGTTTGCGTGACAGGTATTTTTAAAACAAGTTCTCTACGAACTAGACATTGAACGATTGACATCATGTGAAACCGAAAAAATAATATTTCTATTATCAACAGATATTTTCCATTTTTTATAGAGTTCAGGTGTGAGCATTTCTCATTTATCATTTGGTGTGCATATTTAAATAGGACACAATATTACTGCAAATCTAAATGGATGATATATTACATGTATATATTGCTTAAATTATTTTTCCCAAATAGATTTGCTGTAAACATATCCTATTTATTTGAATTCCATGGTTTGGACATTTTAGAGAATGCTGTCTGATGCTTGGTTGAAGCTGTACAAACCATGGTAAATTAACAATTTTTTATTTAGCTATGATGTCAAAATAAAAACAATAAATGTAGCAAGAAAACTAGTCATTTGAAGCGTAAAAATAGCATAAGTTCAAGACTTCAATATATTTATGTTTTCAATTTGAACTTTGCACAATATTACATAAATATATTGGTACTATACAATAATATGTTAGTACAAAACATTTTCCTAGTTACTATATGTATATTTAACTCAAAGTTAAGACGTTAACTGTTTCAAACGCCTGTATTAATATGCTATTTGATACAATGAATCAATGGTAACTGGTTTGTGTTCATGGTAAACAACCATTTTGGTATCCGGGTAATAATGCGGCAGGTACCCAGGTAGTCAATTACTGCTCATCTCACTACTAACCAGGAAGTGCTCAGTGTACTGAAATTGTCTGAATTCTTCATTTATTGCAGTTAAATGGACTAGGAAGTGGGTAATTTTGTATTTGATGTATGGAATGTTTCTCTGTTCAGCTACAACTCAAGTGGTACCTGTACATGTGAACTGAACTTTGAAGAAATGCCCTGTGATGCGTGCTTTGATGACTGCCATCTGCAGCCAAACTGAACCCATGGTTTGTTGAATACGACAACCTAAATATGTGATATCTACCAGTATATATTAACATACTTTCCCAGGGGTGGCAAAATCTTGCATTGCCTTACTTTTCTATTGTTGACAAATGATTTTGCTGCTTGTCTGTAATGTATAGTATTAATACATAAGTTTGGCAAGATTTCACTTGTCCGTATATGCTTTGGAAAAGCTGGGCAATTGATTTCGCCATCCTAGTTTCTATAACTGTTAACATTTTCAAAACCCAGATGACACTATTTCAGTCAGCATAATCGGGTTATCATTCACTCTTTCACCTCATGACATGAACGATCTTGTGTCGTAAACTCACCTGACAGCGAGTGTAAAGGTTCAATGTAGCGATCACTGGAAATCTAGTATCATGGTCCACAATAATCTTAAATATGTCAGAGGTCAGATTAATGACGTAAAATATTTATCTCAAAATTAGCTAGTGATGATACGGGTTTAAACTCGTCTTCCGCGTCACATACTAAATATTGCGGACTTTGGATTGTAGTTTTCTATATATCTGCATGAAATGACACGTTTATGTCACCAGGCACAAGTATCGAAAAAAGGGCCAATAAACATTTTGCTTCGATGCGTCATTTCATTTCATTCGTACATTTCGAATGAAAGATTCAGTTACGTTCCTTTTGTCTAGCTGATAAACGCGTGGCACGTACGGGCCACCTCAGCACCATCGATCCACCTCATTTCAAGATGTTCCAATAAAAACTAAGCGAAGTGAACATTTTGCCATAATCCTTTACACAGATATTGAGACATTTTTATCTGTGATTCACCTGGTTTGTTGATAGATAGAAGTAAGAAATTTTATTGGTAACACTCAGGACGTAGTAAGTTTAATGCATCGTTAAAAAAATACAAAATTGAACAGTCATTTATGTAAATGGTCCGTTTACGTGGCAGTGCATGCAATTTGATATATATGTACTATTGTTTGGGCAATTATCTTTCTGTGTCTCTATCTCGTATGAAACATATAAATGCTGATGGAGACGAAGTTTAAAGCAGCAGTCCATAACTATAAAATAAAACTTCTCAGAAATTGTTTCTTATGGACATCTTACCTATCAAAATACAAAAAAAAAACGCATTGAAATCGGTAAAATTAATATTTAGGTCAATTTTTGTCGTATAGTTTCAGTTTGCGATAGCTCGTGATGCCTCTGGAGTAGATCAGCATGTACATTATGGTTTATTCCGTTTTTGCCGAGGGTTTTTGAACATAGACATTATGAAATGATTTCGCCAAGAACAAATAGATTTTGGTCGAATAAATGTCATTTATGTTTTTAAGAACTAATGCCAATTTAAGATGCATTGAATCGTATTCTGTGGACTGCGTCTTTAAAGTTTGTATGTATAATCTTTGATATCAATTATTAAAAATAAAAAGCAGCTAAAAGTGACTATAAAACTTGAAATCAAACTGTAGAACATAAAAATGACGAAGGAATCACTTCAATATGCAATAAATCAAAATGTACTAGTGTCGACTTTTGCATCGTTTTTTAGTGTTGTGTAACCTAAACCAATTGCCAAGACATGTAATTATACATGTCGTTGAGTTTCCATCTGTACAGACGAAAACTATATGGTGATTTAAAACTAGCTTATTTCACTTTTAAAAGCAATTTTTGTTCTTAACTTTAATTCCATTTTAAATAGCAATATATGTAAATTAACTTTATTTGGTTAATTGTATTTATGCCACATACACTTTAAATTGTTTGATTATTTAATGTGTTCTAAATTTATATCAGGTTTTAAACATTTACTTGGGTGTAAACAGTAAAAGGTCTCCTGAAACTAGGTAATCTTGCACTGAAAAGCTCTTTTTATCGGCATGTGTACGAGCCTACAAGGGGAATTTCTTTCCGAAAGCCGATATTCTGGTTAATTTATCCATATTGTATATTCACATCTCAGACAATTGTTTTAAGCAATAAAAATTAGTTAGAAAAAATCTATATGCTTTGGCGTAGAGTAAAGACAGTTTTTTTATGCACCTGAAGGAGGGCATATAGTAGTTGCACGGTCCGTTTTTACGCCTGTGGGTTTGTGGTGTGATTTTGGGTGTCCAATAACTCCAAGATTTTGTTTCTGCTCTGTAACTTTTGAATGGCTGGAAGGATTTCAATATAATTATAGATTATTATTCCCCATGATGAGACAATGTGTCGCATACAACACCCATGCTCGTCTGTCAAAGATCAAGTTCACAATTCAAGGTCAAAGGTCAAGGAATTTTGTTTCCGCTCCTAATCTTCTAAATACCTGGCAGGATTTTAATATTACATCAGATTATTATTCCCCATGACCAGGTGGTGTGTTGTGCACATCACACATGCTTGTCTGGCAAAGGTCAAGGTGTTAAGTCAAATGTCAAATATTTGTCTGGCATGGAGGGATTTTCTAATAACTTAGAAATAGAAATGATCAGCATCATTAAATGTCACAAGCAAGAACCCGACCTTTAGTTTAGAGGTCAAGGTCTCACTAAGAGGTCAAGATATTTGTCCAGGGCATATATTGTACTCTTTTTCTGACATTGGCTTCCTGACACAAGCATATGCACATGCATTAAATGAAGTTAAACATCATTTTTAGTTTCAATTTTCGAAGTAGGGAAAGATCTAGACAGAAATAGCAGGGTGCAGGACCCTGCTCCTTTTTGGTTCTCCCTGCGGGCACTCTTGGCTGGTCAACACAGAAATGTTGAATATCTTTAGAAAATCAACATATTTTTGCAAATATTCAACTACAAATGAATAAACTATGCTTAAAAAGCGTAATCAGAAGCGTTAGACTCACGAAAACCCTGAATTTAGCAAATTATTTGAAAATGACAACAATGTGGTCCGGATCCCCCCCTGCTCCTTTTAGCAGCACCTTGTACCTTTTTAGATCCTAGATCTTTCCCTAATTCGAAGAATAGGTGAGCTATCCTACTACCCCTGGCTTCGCGTCTGCGTCTGAATTGGTTAACAGTTATTAATGTTTAAGTCTTTGCTGTTAAAAGGCTACTCAAATTATGAACAGTTTATAAAAAAAAGGATTATACTTGATAAAACTAGGTTTCTTGGTTAAATTGAAGAAAAAGCTTGCTTACACTCCCGTTTTCACATTTTTTGCTCAATCTTCATGAAACTTGGTCAGAACATATGTACCAATGATATCTCGGCCGAGTTCTTATTTGGGTCATGTGGGGTGAAAAACTAGGTCACTAGATTAAATTGAAAAAATAGCTTGTTAACACTCTAGAAGTCACATTTGTTGCCCAATCTTCATGAACTTGGTCAGCACATTTGTCTTAATAATATCTCGATCTAATTTGAATCTGGGTCAATTGAGGTGAAAAACTACGTCTGTATGTCAAATTAAAGAAAAAGCTTGTTAACACTCTAGAAGTCACATTTTTTGCCCAATTTTCATGAAACTTGGTGAGAACATTTGTCCTAATGATATCTCGGCCAAATTTGAATCTGGGTCATGTGGGGTCAAATACTAGGTCACTAGGTCAAATTGAAGAAAAAGCTTGTTAACACTCTAGAAGTCACTTTTATTTTGCCCAATCAACCAGAAACTTGGTCAAAACATTTGTCCGAATGGTGTCTCGGCCATGTTCGAATCTGGTTTATTTGGGGTCAAAAACTAGGTCACTAGGTCAAATTGAAGAAAAAGCTTCAATTTCAATATGTACTTCTTAAATTTTGAATGTCTATTGGTACTTAAGTTTTTCAAACCATGATGATTAGGCTGCATTTCTATCAGTCCGTATCAGTATATCCATATCTGTATAAAAATCTAACACATGGAAAATTGTTTGACTAATGAGACTCAAGTGTGCGACCCAGGGCCATTTAACCCTCTTGTTGTATTTTGACAGAGTTATGCCCCATTTTCACATAGATTTTGTGGTTAAAGTTTATATTCAAAAGTTTTGTAACTTTAAAACTTCAAAAGTTATTCACTTGAAACTTTGTCATCAACTCTAGTATCAGGGGCAACATTGCCTATAACTCTGTTTTGTGTCGTGACAGAATTATGCACACTTTTTACATTGATTTTGGTAAAATGGTTTGTTCCAAAAATGTATGAACTATTCAAGGCTTCACGTAAAAGTTTTGTATTTTAACAAATTTATGTCCCTTCCACTATCCAGAATATGTACCAACTGAAATGCTTCGAATAGTCGAGCCCGCTGTCCTCTGACAGCTCTTGTTATTGGTATGGTGGGACTGTCCTGCGTCATTTGTCATCTGGCATCCATAATGCATCAACAATTGTGAGCACGGACGCGATAGAGACTTCACTTTTCATTCAATCTTGACCAAACTTGTACAGTTTGTGTATGACCATAAAATCTTGGCTAAGTTCGATAATGGGCCAGATCAAACCTTGAACACTTTTTTATGAGCAAAACTGCAAAATAGACTTTCTGCAACATAAGATTTCATTTTTCATGTGATCTCGATTGAACTTATACAGCTTGTGTATGAGCATAATATTTCAAAATAATCCAACACTGGCCTAAATTGGGAAACAACCAGAGTTGTTGCCCATTGTTTGTGAGCAAAAATGCAAAAAATGCACAATGTGGAGGATAGAGACTTCATTTTTAGCTCGAATTTTCAGAGAAAAGGCAAGCTATTCTACTCAAGTTGGCGTTGGTGTTTTCATTGGCATCAGCCTCCGGTCTAGGTTAAAGTTTTATGGTAAGCTAGTTTGTTAGGGCTTGAGGGATTTTATTCAAACTGAAACAGTTTTCCCTATACTAACAGGAACTTATAGGCCAAGTTTGATTTATTATCCTCAATGCAGGTTTACCAGTAAAGAGAATATTATTTGTGATTTGTGTTGGTGTTGGTCGTTGAACATTTCACAATGAGTACTGGTGAGGATTTATATCAATAAAATATGTCATTTCGTGGAAAGTTGTCCTTGCTTCGTCTTAACAACTTAAAATATTTATACAGTCTTTAATTTGTAAATGTTTTATTATGCGGCATTCGCCCCTTTTGAAGATGGTGGGGTATATGCTTTATTGATGTGGGTCGGTCTGTCTGTTCTTAGACAACTTTTGTTCCCGACTGTTTCCATCAGATCTTCACCAAATTTCATGGGAATATTTGTGGGCATAATATCTCGGCTAAGTTCTATAATCAGCCAAACCCCCTAGGAATTGTGGAGTTGTGGCCCTTGATTTATTTAAAATTGGCCTTTTTAGTCGTTTCATCTCTGAGTCTTACAGTTTTTATCCGATCTTCCTGGAAATCTTTGTGGGCTTAATATCTTGGCAAAGTTCTGTAATGAACCAAATCATCCCAATAAATGTGGAGTTATGGCCCTGGACTGATTCTAAAATTAGCCTTTTTAGCTGTTTCCACTCCAGCAGTTTTCATCCCATCTTCACCATATTTGATGAAAATATTTGAGACTATAATATCTTAGCCAAGTTTGATGATCGACCAAATTGTCTCAGGAACTGCAGAGGTCTGACCATTGGTTTATCTTAAGTTGGCCCTTTTTTTGACGGTTTCAGCTCCCTATATCCAGCAGTTTTCATCAAATCTTCCCCAAAATTGATATTTTAAAGATTGCTTTTGACCTTTGAGGGGCATAATTGTTTTACAAACAGCTCTTATTTAAACTTCTAACCAGTTATCATTCGTCTTCTGGAAATGGTATTCCAATTTCCATGTTAACAATTATACAAGATATAAAAGGTCAACTATGACAGTGGTCCCTTTAATAGCTGTAACATATGGTATATGTTTGCCATTTTTAGGGGAATTATCTTTCTTTATCTCTGTTACAAAGTGAGTAACAATCGTTGTCTGAGTGTTTATTATAGAAAATTGAAATGGAGAGATTTTGCCATTGAGATGGAGAGATGTTTGAATTAGTTTGATAATTTAATCATGTGTTCTAAAACTATATAGGTCAAGATGCATTTACATGATGTGCATGCATGTTAGGCCTTTGCAGAACTAGGTAATCTCCCCCTGACAAGTTATTTTTACTATCATACATACAAAGAGAAGTCCACTTACGAAACTTCTGTATATTGCTTATATAAGTATAAATCCAGAAAAATGATGGGGGCATGTAGTGTTGGCCCTGTCTGTGTGTATGTACGTACATGTATGTATGTATGTTCGGATTCTTGTTCAGAGCTTAACTTTGTCCAGCATGGAAGGATTTTCAAATAACAGAACAGAAAAGATAGGCATGATGAGACGGTGTGTTGGGCGCAAGTACCAGGTCCCAAGGTCCATGTCACACTTAAAAGGTCGAAGGTCAAACATAAGAATTAAATCCAAGGGCCCTGTCCAGATCATAATTTTGTTCAGCACTGAAGGATTTTAAAATAACTTAGCAGAAGTAATTAAAATTATTAAAGGGTGTGTTGTGCGCAAGAACTTTTCCCTAGGTCCAAGGTCAAGGTGATTATTCAAGGACAAAGGGCTAATAATTGTCCAGAGCGTATTATTGTTGTGCGTGAAGGGAATTTCAAATAAATTGTAAGAAATGATCACAGTCTCAACATGGAGTGTTGCATGGAAGAACCAGACTTGTAAAACTTGTGAATTACTTCGATTTATTGATGTTGTTCAAAGCATAACTAACAAATTATACAAATCATTGTGTTGATTCTTTAATGAATCTTTTAAAATAGCAAGAGTAGATGAAGCATACAAGAACCATAACTCATTATTGCCAGAAAGTTTTAATTACTCCCCTTTTCTGATTGTTGTCAGGACTCAACAGTTAAAATTATAGATAGGATATTTTTGGTGCCTCATCATACTTCACAGATTGCTCAACATTTGAAATTATAGATAGGATATTTTTGGTGCCTCATCATACTTCGCAGATTGCTCAACATTTGAAATTATAGATAGGATATTTTTGGTGCCTCATCATACTTCACAGATTGCTCAACATTTAAAATTATAGATAGGATATTTTTGGTGCCTCATCATACTTCACAGATTGAGTGAAGATTTTGCAAATTAATTTCATTATTTGTATGCATATAGACAAAGTGGCCCCTGTTGAAAAGACTGCATACGTAATGGTATCCAGGTCTGTGGATACATTTATAGTTTTATTATCATTAACATTCTAAGGAATTATACCAAAAAGAAACTGGATTTTATACAGTCATAACTTTGCTTGTCTTCTCCGTAATGGCATTAATGATCAGTACTAAGCTTAGGTGAGCTTTTTTGGTCAGTGGTTGTCCAATGGGGTGTATCAGTTTCTTTGTATGTCTATATTGAAAAGTTTGAACATTTTCTTATCTGAAACCACTTGCAGGATTTCAAAATTTAACAGACATTTTCTTTGGGTGACCAGGTACCAAATTCCTTCAAACTATTTTGAGTTGCCAATCAAACAATCCGTCATTGGTCACTTGTTGTCATCCATTTTTGTTAATTTAAGGTTTCAATGGTTTACTTCAGACATCACTGAACATGCTAGAATACTTTCACAAGCCATACTGATTTATTAACCTCAGGTGAGCGACCCAGGCCCATTTTGGCCTCCTTGTGGCCCGCTTCATATAAGGTCACAGTTTTTCCAAATGTCGGTATCCGCATATGCATTGCACAAATCAAAATCTGCAAAAAATCAAACAAGTTGAAAACAGTAACCATTTCCATATGACCCCAGTCTGTATCTGCAAAGCGCATCCGCCAAAGCCGTCCGCAAAAAAATCGCTCGATCAGTGATTTTATGCCTATGTGGAGGACATGGTATAAATATTACTTAGCATGTTGAACGAAAAGCTGTTCGTAACACTTTGGAAACATAGCAGAGATTAGTTAGAGACACCTGATTAATATAGCCTAAGACTTAACGAGTACAATATGTTACATGTACTGATACTGTAGGTATAAATGCTAAATGTTTTTCATGGTTCAAATCCACCACCTGTGAATGCTTTCGCATACTGGAATTAATGATTGCAGCCAACTTTATTTAAACTGTCTTAATTCTTCTTACTAGGTCATCTTATATAGCCACTAGTTTCAAAAACAAAACCAATTTGCTTCACAGACGCCTATAAAAACTTGTGAGTTGGGCCCAATTTCGTGAGGCTGTCTGGCTAGCGCAGTGGTTGGTACACTCGCTTCTCACCTAGGCGCCCCGGGTTCGCTTTACACTCTCGGCGCATGTGAGTTTGGTTGGTAGTCACCATACCGGACAGGTGGGGTTTCCTCGAGGTACTCCGGTTTCCCCCCAAAGCACAAGACCACACCAAAATTGAAATATCTTTCAGTAAAAAATAAATAGCTGGAAATTGCAGCTATGATTCAAAATTCATCCCAACTTGCGTGAGTTTCCAGTAAGTTAATTAGGTAGGAGTGCTGGGACACTCTCTGGGTCCTCACATAATGCAGCCTCAGGCACGGAAGGACATCATAAACTTTGAAATACACATACGCACCAATTTTGTGAGTCAGTCGCGTTACCGCAAACAAACAATTTTTTAAGGACGGCCTCATGCGTGCGCCCATGCGTAAACTTTTCGTTTAAACCAGTAGGTCAACTTTGATAAAACTAAACATAAATGTTCCTTGGGTGGTCCTCTA